>CM059791.1:52704482-53341982 GCA_030435695.1 Brachymystax lenok tsinlingensis
TAGCTGCTGCTATGAGGTAGGAAGATAAATAACCATATGATATGATGGTAGCTGCTGCTATGAGGAAGGAAGATAAATAACCATATGATATGATGGTAGCTGCTGCTATGAGGTAGGAAGGTAAATAACCATATGATATGATGCTAGCTGCTGCTGCTATGAGGAAGGAAGATAAATAACCATATGATATGATGGTAGCTGCTGCTATGAGGAAGGAAGATAAATAACCATATGATATGATGGTAGCTGCTGCTATGAGGAAGGAAGATAAATAACCATATGATATGATGGTAGCTGCTGCTATGAGGAAGGAAGATAAATAACCATATGATATGATGGTAGCTGCTGCTATGAGGAAGGAAGATAAATAACCATATGATATGATGGTAGCTGCTGCTATGAGGAAGGAAGATAAATAACCATATGATATGATGGTAGCTGCTGCTATGAGGAAGGAAGATAAATAACCATATGATATGATGGTAGCTGCTGCTATGAGGAAGGAAGATAAATAACCATATGATATGATGGTAGCTGCTGCTGCTATGAGGAAGGAAGATAAATAACCATATGATATGATGGTAGCTGCTGCTGCTATGAGGAAGGAAGATAAATAACCATATGATATGATGGTAGCTGCTGCTATGAGGAAGGAAGATAAATAACCATATGATATGATGGTAGCTGCTGCTATGAGGTAGGAAGATAAATAACCATATGATATGATGGTAGCTGCTGCAATGAGGAAGGAAGACAAATAACCATATGATATGATGGTAGCTGCTGCTATGAGGAAGGAAGATAAATAACCATATGATATGATGGTAGCTGCTGCTATGAGGAAGGAAGATAAATAACCATATGATATGATGGTAGCTGCTGCTATGAGGAAGGAAGATAAATAACCATATGATAGGATGGTAGCTGCTGCTATGAGGAAGGAAGATAAATAACCATATGATATGATGGTAGCTGCTGCTGCTATGAGGAAGGAAGATAAATAACCATATGATATGATGGTAGCTGCTGCTGCTATGAGGAAGGAAGATAAATAACCATATGATATGATGGTAGCTGCTGCTATGAGGAAGGAAGATAAATAACCATATGATATGATGGTAGCTGATGCTATGAGGTAGGAAGATAAATAACCATATGATATGATGGTAGCTGCTGCTATGAGGAAGGAAGATAAATAACCATATGATATGATGGTAGCTGCTGCTATGAGGAAGGAAGATAAATAACCATATGATATGATGGTAGCTGCTGCTATGAGGAAGGAAGATAAATAACCATATGATATGATGGTAGCTGCTGCTATGAGGAAGGAAGATAAATAACCATATGATATGATGGTAGCTGCTGCTATGAGGAAGGAAGATAAATAACCATATGATATGATGGTAGCTGCTGCTATGAGGAAGGAAGATAAATAACCATATGATATGATGGTAGCTGCTGCTATGAGGAAGGAAGATAAATAACCATATGATATGATGGTAGCTGCTGCTATGAGAAAGCAAGATAAATAACCATATGATATGATGGTAGCTGCTGCTATGAGGAAGGAAAATAAATAACCATATGATATGATGGTAGCTGCTGCTATGAGAAAGGAAGACAAATAACCATATGATATGATGGTAGCTGCTGCTATGAGGTAGGAAGATAAATAACCATATGATATGATGGTAGCTGCTGCTATGAGGGAGGAAGATAAATAACCATATGATATGATGGTAGCTGCTGCTATGAGGTAGGAAGATAAATAACCATATGATATGATGGTAGCTGCTGCTATGAGGAAGGAAGATAAATAACCATATGATATGATGGTAGCTGCTGCTATGAGGTAGGAAGATAAATAACCATATGATATGATGGTAGCTGCTGCTATGAGGAAGGAAGATAAATAACCATATGATATGATGGTAGCTGCTGCTATGAGAAAGGAAGATAAATAGCCATATGATATGATGGTAGCTGCTGCTATGAGAAAGGAAGATAAATAGCCATATGATATGATGGTAGCTGCTGCTATGAGGAAGGAAGATAAATAACCATATGATATGATGGTAGCTGCTGCTATGAGAAAGGAAGATAAATAGCCATATGATATGATGGTAGCTGCTGCTATGAGGAAGGAAGATAAATAACCATATGATATGATGGTAGCTGCTGCTATGAGGTAGGAAGATAAATAACCATATGATATGATGGTAGCTGCTGCTATGAGGAAGGAAGATAAATAACCATATGATATGATGGTAGCTGCTGCTATGAGAAAGGAAGATAAATAGCCATATGATATGATGGTAGCTGCTGCTATGAGGAAGGAAGATAAATAACCATATGATATGATGGTAGCTGCTGCTATGAGGAAGGAAGACAAATAACCATATGATATGATGGTAGCTGCTGCTATGAGGAAGGAAGACAAATAACCATATGATATGATGGTAGCTGCTGCTATGAGGAAGGAAGACAAATAACCATATGATATGATGGTAGCTGCTGCTATGAGGAAGGAAGACAAATAACCATATGATATGATGGTAGCTGCTGCTATGAGGTAGGAAGATAAATAACCATATGATATGAAAGTCTGTCTGGATGAGAATAACATCAGCGAGGATGTTTTTTTAGGGAGTGACGTGGAGTCTGCGTCCCAAATAGTGGGGTCCACAGTGTGTCCAAAACACGACCTCATCGTAATCACTGAGAGAATAATCACTGTACTACACATTTCCACTAAGCTAAATTGATTTTCAGTCCTGAGTGGCATAGTGTATGTGTGTACCAGGGCTGTAGATACATACAGTATGAGGACACCAAGGTCCGGACCTCAGAAAACAAAATGTTTTGGGGAACTCAGTCGGGGTCTCAACTTACTGTTGAGAGTTAGAATAGTAGAATACACAACGTAACATTTTAAAACTTGGTTGTGCATCAACAGTTTTCCTCTTGTTATATGTCACTCACTGACAGTCACTCAGTTAGCCCCTGTCAGTTAAAGGTAGACTCAGCGATATCATGTAGAAGCAGAAAGTCGCTCATCTCACTATCTGCAGTGCTGCTCGCGGCAATGTCATTTCTCTGAGTCTCTTAGATTGGTAAATTAGTCTAGTTAGTCTAACCAACTATCTAAACTTGTAGTAATCATGGCCGAATTACCGACCGGGCACATGCCCAGGGGGCACTGACCTCCAGGGGGCCCACATTGATTTTTTTTCTAGTCAAACTCATTCAGTTATCATATTAACATGACATAATGGCAAAATGTGTAGAATTGCAGGAAATTAGCTTTTAAAACTGCAAAAAAACATTGTCCCCACCCCATGGCAAATTGTGTAAAATTGCAGGATATTTGCTGTAAAACTGCAACAAAAAAAAGGTTCTGTAAAGCAAACTTATTTGTTTATCTTTTGTTAAAGGGTTACTTCGGGATTTTGGCAATGAGGTGCTTTATCTACTTCCCCAGAGTCAGATGAACTCATTGATGCCAGTGTGTGCCTCTGAATCCAGTATGAAGGAAAGTTAGAGGTAGTTTTGCCAGCCCACAGTGGAGGTGTCGTAATACCCATAAAACCTAGCGGTCAAACAGGGAAATGGTTCCAATCGTTTTTCCATCCATAGGGGATTTTAGAAACACTTAAAATAAGGGCTGTGTTTCGTGTAGGCTTATTTATTACTACATTTAGCTAACATTAGATAGTTAATCAAGAGATTCTTACCTTTGCCTCGATTTGGCAGTCTCGTCCAGATCATCATGGCATTTGTAGTTCTTTATAATAGCCACATTAGCAGATAATTAGCATTTCATTTACTGGGAGTTTATAAAGGCGAATATATTGATAAGTCACCTTGTCAGGGAAAGACTTAGAAGGTAATCAAAATGTCACGCCAGGGTAAGCCTACATGAAACAGACCTTATTTAAATGTCTCTAAAATCCCTTTTGGGAATGGTGGGAAAATTATTGGAACCATTTCCCTGTTTGACCGCTAGTTTTTATGGGTATTATGACTCATACTGCTAACTAGCATTAGTGCAATGACTGGAAGTCTATGATATCTAATAGCATGCTAGCAGTTACCATAGACTTCCAATCATTGTGCTAACTCTTGTTAGCAATTGTGCTAACGTTAGTTAGCAACTTCCTTCAAATGGCATGCAAAAAAATACATATTATATCCACAAGTGTCATCGGAGGATACACCCCTGAACAGTGAGAGGCGTCTACACCCCTCCTATCCTTTGTGAGGTGTAGTCTTCTTCACGGCTGGTTTGTACAGTGTGAGAAGAAATGTAAACACGGCATTTTTCATTAAGGCCCTATTCCCTCTCTCCTCTCCTCTAGGGTGCGTGAAAAGATGATGTCTTTATCCCACATGTTTTTTAATCCCTCATACGCACCATTTAATTAGTGATTGAGGGTTTGTCTTTTGGCAGAGAGAGAGAGAGACCACAGAGAGAGAGAGAGAAGAAGAAGGGAAAGGGAGGAAGAGTGAGAGGGAGAGAGAGAGAGAGAGAGAGAGAGAGAGAGAGAGAGAGAGAGAGAGAGAGAGAGAGAGAGAGAGAGAGAGAGAGGGAAAGAAATAGAGAAAGTGGGGGGGAGAGAAAGAGAGAAGGTATGATAGGTTGCAACAACAACGTCAAGATGTGATGTGGTATACCCCCCACCCCCTCAGCCTCTCCTCTGCCTTCCATCTCTCCCTCCTGCTCCTTAGCTCATCCCTCCTTTCCTTTCCTCTCCCTCTCTCCCCCTCTCCTCTCTCTCTCTCTCTCTCTCTCTCTCTGTGGCTGGGTCTGACTTTCCCAGAGCAGGGTGGTTGTCTGGTGGAATGTGGCTCTGCTGAGTTTCACACAGGGTCAGGAGAGCCAGCCTCCAGGGAGGGAGCGGGAGATGGAGAGGGAGAGAGAGAGAGAGAGCGAGAGAGCGAGCGAGAGAGCGAGAGAGAGAAGAAGAATGGAGTGATGAATAAATATAAAATATATAGAGATACTGACGACTCCAGAGAGGGAGAGAGGGAGGTTCCATGAAATTGTATTTAAGACTTTTTAATGCCAATTGGAATTCAATTTAATACCAATTTTGAGGTCTGCAAGCGCCACACACCTGCTAATATTCCTCTCCAGAAATGAGCCCATGTTGGTAGAAAGTAGTATTTTTAGGGTTGGCTCTTTCACCAAAGGCTATAGCCTAGCTCATATTAGGCAGGTGTGCTATTTTAGCAATAAGTATACTCCTATAGCCTTACCGTGTAGTAACATAGTGGCTAGGCTATAGACGGCTGAAGCATGGGGTTGCCCATATTCATTTGTTTAAGCAACCCCAATGGACTAATCAATAGCTAGATCACAAACTCTGTCATCAGAATTTTGGCTACGATACTAACACCAGCTTAGTATAATGATGCTCAATACCATACCAATCAACTGCTCAACAAGCAACAACAGAACCTTGTTAAGCTGACTCAGGTGCGCTTGAGCAGGGCTGGATGAAATGCCTGCACACCCTGTGGCTTAGCTATCCAGATGGAGAGTTGACCACATGTGCTTTATACAGTAACAGTGCTGTATATTTGACTTTAAGGCATTCTTTCCCAGTGGTATGGATGTTAGAGTAGGGCTGGAACAAACGTCTGCACACCCAGTAGCTCTCCTGGAGGTGCTATGCTATGACATCAGAACATTAGCCTACAACCAAATAGTCTAATCAAATAATTCCTTCATTCAGTGAATCAGGTATCACATGGCTATACTTTCAAGCAAGGTAGCTAAGCAGGAGGGCTCTACACTGTATTTGTCCAGTGCCAAGTGGGACATGAAAGAAGTTAGCTATTTCATCTAACATGTACAGGAAATGCATTATGGATATTTTGATTTGCACCATGTCAAAATAGGATCCAGAATAATGCGTTCGGCTCTTTAGAGATTCATTTTTGGTGTGCTATGCCTATGCTACATCATTTAGCACCTGAGAAAGAGGGAACTCAAAACACTAGCCAGATTGCTAACTGTGAATATGATATTTAGTGCTAGATAGCCATGCAATTGATGTAACAGTACAAGCCTATATAGGCTGCTCCATTCTGCTGGACCATCATCTCAATTACTAGTGCTGAGCAACTAACCAAAATGTCACTGACTGACATTGGTTCAATTATTTGAATTCCATTTCAGATAGTAACCGAAAGGTTGCTAGATCGAATCCCCGAGCTGACAAGGTAAAAATCTGTCGTTCTGCCCCTGAACAAGGCAGTTAACCCACTGTTCCTAGGCCGTCATTGTAAATAAGAATTTGTTCTTAACTGACTTGCCTAGTTAAATCAAAATAAATAAATACAATTCTCTAGAGTTAATCAGATCATGCCTGAACTGTGTGATGTAGAAGGGAGTTGTAGTTCCAACAGGCCAATGTTCTACATAGTTTAGTGCAGAAAACGTGATAATTAACTACAATTACCATAATCCATTGCACGACTACTGTCCGGTCTGTGTTTCTTTTATGCCTGCTACATAAGACACAGAAACATTCATGATGAAGAGAGGAAACATAGAACGCAGTTGCTTCGAGAGGTATCTCTACCTGAAAATACATGATCTAAGTGATTGATAGTTGGTATTCAGCAGTCATGAAGTATGCCTCATTTACTTTAAATAACTACTAAAATAGTGATTTTGTCAGACAGTATACGCAGCAGCTATAGAGATGAGATGATGACTTGGAATGAAATAATAAAGTCATCAAATAAAACAAATGTAATATAGACAACAACTGAAATATTTTAGTAAAGTAAAGAAATGTGATGGGCAGTCACTATCATCATGGGACTTTTATTCATTGTTTTATTCTGTGTTGTTACAGCATTACAACCCACATAGTGCATATATTCATAATATTTTCATAATTGAACTGAAACCTTTTAAAACTCATTAAGGCCTTTAAATCAGATCAATTAATTGAATACTTTTTAAGACTCTTTAAGGACCCGCGGACACCCAGACATGGGATACCCATGCTGTCACCCATGAGAAAGGAATGAAAGAGTGACTCAGATAGATGATATAAAAAGACAGGAGGCCTGGATGTCCCTCTGAAATGAAACCAGTGAGAAATACAGGGTTTTTTCAGCTTTCAATGGGAAATTTCCCCTTTTCCTTTCCTGGGGCTTTAGAAATGACACCAGATGCCTGTTCCCGTTTAAAAAGGGCAATGTTCTCAGCGGGGTCCTGATCTGTCAGAGCCACACAGGGACCAGAGAATACCCAGGAGGACAGAGGAATGGACTGATTGGGCTGAGGGCCCACTGGAGGGGAAGTCCAGAGTCAGACAAGCAAAAACAGAAAAACAGTGTCTTTCCTTTTTGGTTCATCTCTCTCTCTGTGCTTTCTGCTCTCTATGTATGTATCTCCTCTCCAGCCTGTCTCTACTATGCCTATGGTCAGGGTCTTAGCCTACCTACCTGTGTACAACTGGAAGTCTAGACTCTGTAGTATGTGACCTGCCTCTCTTCTCTCTCTCACATCACCTGACCTGTAATGGAATCTAGAAACTATGAGGGGGATGGAACAGTCAATCTAGAAACAGGGAGAGGACAGCACAGTCGATCTAGAAACAAGGAGAGGACAGCACAGTCAATCTAGAAACAAGGAGAAGACAGCACAGTCAATCTAGAAACAGGGAGAGGACAGCACAGCCAATCTAGAAACAAGGAGAGGACAGCACAGTCGATCTAGAAACAAGGAGAGGACAGCACAGTCAATCTAGAAACAAGGAGAGGACAGCACAGTCGATCTAGAAACAAGGAGAAGACAGCATAGTCAATCTAGAAACAGGGAGAGGACAGCCAATCTAGAAACAAGGAGAGGACAGCACAGTCGATCTAGAAACAAGGAGAGGACAGCACAGTCAATCTAGAAACAAGGAGAGGACAGCACAGTCAATCTAGAAACAAGGAGAGGACAGCACAGTAGATCTAGAAACAAGGAGAGGACAGCATAGTCAATCTAGAAACAAGGAGAGGACAGAACAGTCGATCTAGAAACAAGGAGAAGACAGCACAGTCAATCTAGAAACAGGGAGAGGACAGCACAGCCAATCTAGAAACAAGGAGAGGACAGCACAGTCAATCTAGAAACAAGGAGAGGACAGCATAGTCAATCTAGAAACAGGGAGAGGACAGCACAGTCAATCTAGAAACAGGGAGAGGACAGCACAGCCAATCTAGAAACAAGGAGAGGACAGCACAGTCGATCTAGAAACAAGGAGAGGACAGCACAGTCGATCTAGAAACAAGGAGAAGACATCACAGTCGATCTAGAAACAAGGAGAGGACAGCACAGTCAATCTAGAAACAAGGAGAAGACAGCACAGTCAATCTAGAAACAGGGAGATGACAGCATAGTCAATCTAGAAACAGGGAGAGGACAGCACAGCCAATCTAGAAACAGTGAGAGGACAGCAAAGTCAATCTAGAAACAAGGAGAGGACAGCACAGTCGATGTAAAAACAAGGAGAGGACAGCACAGTCAATCTAGAAACAGGGACAGGACAGCACAGTCAATATAGAAACAGGGAGAGAACAGCACAGTCGACTTAGAAACAGGGAGAGGACAGCACAGCCAATCTAGAAACAGGGAGAGAACAGCACAGTCAACTTAGAAACAGGGAGAGGACAGCACAGTCAATCTAGAAACAGGGAGAGGACAGCACAGTCAATCTAGAAACAAGAAGAGGACAGCACAGTCGATCTAGAAACAGGGAGAGGACAGCGCAGTCGATCTAGAAACGAGGAGAGGACAGCACAGTCAATCTAGAAACAGGGAGAGGACAGCACAGTCAATCTAGAAACAGGGAGAGGACAGCACAGTCAATCTAGAAACAGGGAGAGGACAGCACAGTCAATGAAATTGCATTCCAGACTAGAGAGGATGGGAGAGGAATGTAGAAAGTGAGGGAACGAAAGAGGGAGAGAGGGAGGGCTGTGGCTCCAGTGCTGCAGGCTCATTGGTGCAGGTGGAGATGGAGAGAGAGCCAAAAGGAGGGATAAGGAGCGATACTTCACTCAGCAGCCTGATAATACCCTTCCAGCCCTTCATTCTCAGCTGCACCTTACTGGGGCTTGGCCCACAGAGCTCAATGCTAGCTAGCTAGCGATCACTGGGGCTATTGTTAGGGCTGAGAGAGAAAGAGAGAGGGGAAGGGGGGAAATGGGGTAAAAGAGAGAGAGAGAGGAGGTAGAGCGAGAAGGGTAGAGATGGAGAGAGGGGTAGAGAGAGAGAGAGAGAGAGAGAGAGAGAGAGAGAGAGAGAGAGAGAGAGAGAGAGACTAAGAGGTAGAGAGAGAAGGAGAGGGGGAGAGAGAGAGGGAGGGAAAGAGAGATGAGAAGGAGAGGGGAAGAGAGAAAAGGAATGAGAGCAGGCCAAGTTTAAACAGGAGCTGAGGGTTGTGAAAGGATGAGAAACAGGAGGTGAAAACAACAGACGACCCCCCTCACACACACTGGTCCTCTTGGCTTGACCCTGGTGGAACCCCTTGGAGTTAATCAAAAGTGTGTTAGGCTGACTGACTGGCTGTCAGGTGGGGGGCCCTGCTCCACACAACCACAAAGCTAGCAGTGTGACCAGCCCCCTTCTCCCAAACCCCCCACTCATTCACACTCTCACTCAGAACACACACACGTGCACACACACATGCACCACGTACACAAACACACACACCTCACAACGCCACTTCGTCTGTCTCCTGGAGGCAATAAGGATGTAATCAGTTCTGATCTCAAACTAAGTGCCGTCCAGGTCTCGGGATAATGACACATACATTGCCCTGCCAGGGTCCCCAGCTGATGACGCATATTTGACCTGGGTCCACAGTTGTCATCGACCTCAGGCAAGAGGAAGTACTGATATACAGCAACAAGACACTGGACTTCCATCATAGACGTTGATACACACATAACCACAGATATACAAAGAGCACATGACACTGACACACTGACACATCACACACACACTGACACAGTGACACATCACACACTTACAGACACACATTGACACATCACACACTTACAGACACACAGACACATCACACACGCAGGCACAGTGACACATCACACACTGACACAGTGACACATCACACACACTGACACAGTGACACATCACACACACTGACACAGTGACACATCACACTGACACATCACACACGCAGACACAGTGACACATCACACACACTGACACAGTGACACATCACACACAGTGACACAGTGACACATCACACACTTAGACACATAGTGACACATCACACACACAGACACATCACACACGCAGACACAGTGACACATCACACACATTGACACATCATACACACTGACACAGTGACACATCACACACACTGACACAGTGACACATCACACACACGAACACATTGACACATCATACACACTGACACAGTGACGCATCACACACACTGACACATCACACACACTTACACAGCGACACATCACACACACTGACACAGTGACACATCACACACTTACAGACACACAGTGACACATCACACACACTGACACAGTGACATATCACACACACTGACACAGTGATGCATCACACAAACCGACACATCACACACACGAACACAGTGACACATCACACACACACACTGACACATCACACACACTGACAGACACAAAGTCAGATTCCACAGACACAAAGTCAGATTCCACAGACACAAAGTCAGATTCCACAGACACAAAGTCAGATTCTACAGCCACAAAGTCAGATTCCACAGCCACAAAGTCAGATTCCACAGCCACAAAGTCAGATTCCACAGCCACAAAGTCAGATTCCACAGCCACAAAGTCAGATTCTACAGCCACAAAGTCAAATTCCACAGCCACAAAGTCAGATTCCACAGCCACAAAGTCAGATTCCACAGCCACAAAGTCAGATTCTACAGCCACAAAGTCAGATTCTACAGCCACAAAGTCAGATTCCACAGCCACAAAGTCAGATTCTACAGCCACAAAGTCAGATTCTACAGCCACAAAGTCAGATTCTACAGCCACAAAGTCAGATTCCACAGCCACAAAGTCAGATTCTACAGCCACAAAGTCAGATTCCACTGCCACAAAGTCAGAATTGTCTACAGAAACTATATTTTTGGTTTTATTTTACTGTTAAGGTTAGGCATAAGGTTACCAGTGTGGTTAAGGTTAGGGTTCAAATCTAACTTTAAGAAAATACATTATAGAAATAGGTGTGGTTTAGCCATATTTCTGACTTTGTGGCTGTGGAAGCTAGCTACGACCAGAAAAAGACATGCGTACACACAAACACACACACTCCTGTACCTCTGTGATGATGAAGAAGTCATCTCCGGGGTCTCCCTGTACCACGATCTTCTCCCCGTCCTCAAACTGGACCGGCTCCAGAGAATCAGCTACGGTCAGACGCTCCCACTTGTCCAGAGACTCTGCAGGGGGACATGGGGGTCAACAACAGAGACAAACACTAATATTGGGCCATTCGAACATATACACGAGCACGCAAGCACACACACACATTCCTATGTTGAGAGACAGGCCCTCAATGCATAGTTGAGGCTTCATCACACAAACATCTGACTGGCAGATGATCTCTTTAATACAGTTTGTGTCCAGTATGATTGGTGCTGAGTGATAGAATGTAGGCCACTACACTCCAGTATAGGGAAGATCCAATTGGCTTATTGACAGAGGGGAAATAGGAAGGCACTGACAGTGCTGATTTCTACTGGTCCCTATGCAGCAGCGCTGGGGAATAAGTGTGTGTGTGTGTGAGCGTCCCCGCTGTGCTGGCCACAGTAGATAATGGCTCCTGTTTAAACACTCATATGTAATTGGGGCAGCTCCCCTCCTTCCCACCTCACACTAATCCACTCACTCAGCAAGAGACATTACCTCCCTCCTCCCTCCCCTCTTCCTCCTCTCCTCCCTCCTCTCCCCCGTCCCTCCTCCTCCTCTCCTCCCTCCCCTCTTCCTCCTCTCCTCCCTCCCTCCTCTCCCCCATCCCTCCTCCTCCTCTCCTCCCTCCCCTCTTCCTCCTCTCCTCCCTCCCTCCTCTCCCCCATCCCTCCTCCTCCTCTCCTCCCTCCTATCTCCTCCTCCTCTCCTCCCTCCTATCCCCCATTTTCCAAGTAAAGAGACAGGTCTAACAGCTACCATTCATTCTGTACTGACCACATCAGTGTCTGTATACTGTGAAGCAGTACAGTAGTACTTCAGTAGTAGGCTACACAGGACTCTGAAGGAGTGATTCAACAGAGTGGATATTTCTAGAAAGTGAGGGTATTTTTAGGTCTTGGCTATAAAAAGGTAATATACTCGGAAATGCGCTGAATACATTAACGCAACATTCAGCCATATATAGTATAGTGAACCATCAATGACAACCACATTTACTAAATGTAACTCCAACCCCAATATTATTATCCAATTCATAGGTTTACCTGTCAAGTTAAGGGTTATGTGAGTTGTGAGGGTGAGCTGCGGCTCCATCGCTATCCCAAAACCCTCAACTTAACCATTCCGAATGAATGCTTAAACTTAACCTTTGGAATTTGACGTTTATGGACAAGCGTCTGAGTCTGCAGTGGGACTGTGAGAGCTTGTTGTGTGTGTGTGTGTTATTGGCATGGAAAACATATGTTAACATTGCCAAAGCAAGTGAAGTAGATAATAAACAATACAAATTAACAGTAAACATTACACTCACAAAAGTTCCAAAAGAATAAAGACATTTCAAATGTCATATTATGTCTATATACAGTGTTGCAACGATGTGCAAATAGTGAAAGTACAAAATGGAAAATAAATAAACATAAAAATGGTGTTTGTTCTTCACTGGTTTCCCTTTTCTTGTGGCAACAGGTCACAAATCTTGCTGCTGTGATGGTACACTGTGGTATTTCACCCAGTAGATAAGGGAGTTCATCAAAATTGGGTTTGTTTTAAAATTATTTGTGGATCTGTGCATCTCAGTTTCCACCTCACTTTGTGGGCAGTGTGCACATAGTCTGTCTTCTCTTAAGAACCTGGTCTGGCTACGGCGGCCTTTCTCAATAGCAAGGCTATGCTCACTGAGTCTGTACATAGTCAACGCTTTCCTTAAGTTTGGGTCAGTCACAGTGGTCAGGTATTCTGCTGTGTACTCTCTGTTTAGGGCCAAATATCATTCTAGTTTACTCAGTTTTGTTTGTTAATTCTTTCCAATGTGTCAAGTAATTCACGTTGTGTTTTCTCATGATTTGGTTGGGTCTAATTGTGTTGCTGTCCTGGGCCAATTTGTGTGGTCTCTTTGTGTTTGTGAACAGAGCCCCAGGACCAGCTTGCTTAGGGGACTCTTCTCCAGATTCATCTCTCTGTAGGCGACGGTTTGGTTAGGAAATCGCTTCCTTTTAGGTGGTTGTAGAATTTAATCGCTCTTTTCTGGATTTTGATAATTAGCGGATATCGGCCTAATTCTGCTCTGTATGCATTAATTGGTGTTTTAAGATATTTTGTGTTTGTCCCATTTTGTGAATTCTTGGTTGGTGAGCGGACCCCAGACCTCACAACAACAAAGGGCAATGGGTTCTATACAGTGAGGAAAAAAAGTATTTGATCCCCTGCTGATTTTGTACGTTTGCCCACTGACAAAGAAATGATCAGTCTATAATTTTAATGGTAGGTTTATTTGAACAGTGAAAGACAGAATAACAACAAAAAAATCCAGAAAAAATGATATAAATTGATTTGCATTTTAATGAGGGAAATAAGTATTTGACCCCTCTGCAAAACATGACTTAGTACTTGGTGGCAAAACCCTTGTTGGCAATCACAGAGGTCAGACGTTTCTTGTAGTTGGCCACCAGGTTTGCACACATCTCAGGAGGGATTTTGTCCCACTCCTCTTTGCAGATCTTCTCCAAGTCATTAAGGTTTCGAGGCTGACATTTGGCAACTCGAACCTTCAGCTCCCTCCACAGATTTTCTATGGGATTAAGGTCTGGAGACTGGCTAGGCCACTCCAGGACCTTAATGTGCTTCTTCTTGAGCCACTCCTTTGTTGCCTTGGCCGTGTGTTTTGGGTCATTGTCATGCTGGAATACCCATCCACGACCCATTTGCAATGCCCTGGCTGAGGGAAGGAGGTTCTCACCCAAGATTTGACGGTACATGGCCCCGTCCATCGTCCCTTTGATGCGGTGAAGTTGTCCTGTCCCCTTAGCAGAAAAACACCCCCAAAGCATAATGTTTCCACCTCCATGTTTGACGGTGGGGATGGTGTTCTTGGGGTCATAGGCAGCATTCCTCCTCCTCTAAACACTGCGAGTTGATTAGATGCTAAAGATCTCCATTTTGGTCTCATCTGACCACAACACTTTCACCCAGTTGTCCTCTGAATCATTCAGATGTTCATTGGCAAACTTCAGACGGGCATGTATATGTGCTTTCTTGAGCAGGGGGACCTTGCGGGCGCTGCAGGATTTCAGTCCTTCACGGCGTAGTGTGTTACCAATTGTTTTCTTGGTGACAATGGTCCCAGCTGCCTTGAGATCATTGACAAGATCCTCCCGTGTAGTTCAGGGCTGATTCCTCACCGTTCTCATGATCATTGCAACTCCACAAGGTGAGATCTTGCATGGAGCCCCAGGCCGAGGGAGATTGACAGTTCTTTTGTGTTTCTTCCATTTACGAATAATCGCACCAACTGTTGTCACCTTCTCACCAAGCTGCTTGGCGATGGTCTTGTAGCCCATTCCAGCCTTTTGAAGGTCTACAATCTTGTCCCTGACATCCTTGGAGCGCTCTTTGGTCTTTGCCATGGTGGAGAGTTTGGAATCTGATTGATTGATTGCTTCTGTGGACAGGTGTCTTTTATGCAGGTAACAAACTGAGATTAGGAGCACTCCCTTTATGAGTGTGCTCCTAATCTCAGCTCGTTACCTGTATAAAAGACACCTGGGAGCCAGAAATCTTTCTGATTGAGAGGGGGTGTCATAGAAGGCCCTTCTTGCCTTGTCTCTCAGATCGTTCACAGCTTTGTGGAAGTTACCTGTGGTGCTGATGTTTAGGCCCAGGTAGGTATCGTTTTTTGTGTGCTCTAGGGCAACTCTGTCTAGATGTGTCTCTCTCTCTCTAGACCACATGTCAAACTCATTCCACAGAGGACTGAGAGTCTGCAGGTTTTCACTCCTCCCTTGTACTTGATTGATTAATTAAGGTCACTAATTGGTAAAGAAGTCCCCTCACCTGGTTGTCTAGGTCTTAGATGAAAGGAATGAAGTAAAAGTAACTAACAGCTAACACAGAGGTAATGTGAACCTCAGTCTCTGTCAGTCTTCTCACAGTAAGAGAAAGAGAAAGAGAAAGAGAAAGAGAAAGAGAGAGAGAGAGAGAGAGAGGTGGAGAGAGAGAGAAAAAGAGAGAGGTGAAGAGAGAGGGAGAGAGAGAGGGGGAGAGAGAAAGAGTGAGAGGAGAGAGAGAGAGAGAGAGAGAGAGAGAGAGAGAGAGAGAGAGAGAGAGAGAGAGAGAGAGGAGAGTGTCAGAGACCATGTTGTTGTCCTCCCCTTTAACCCCAAACGACATCAAGGGATTGTACCCAATTTCGTGGCTATCGCCGAATTCAAAGACAAACAAAAACACTCCTACCTCCCTCCCTCCCTCTCTTTCTCCTCAAAGGAGGGAGAAGAAAAGAGAGGGAAGAAAAGAAGTTTGAAGAGAGAGGTCGGTGTTTGAATACGGGCCTTGTTGGGGCCGTAAAAGGAGGTACATGGGAGAAAAGAAAACGAGAGTCAGAGGGGGATAGAGCTGAGGAGGAGGAGGAGGAGGAGGGGTCGGTCCTGTGTGTTTACTCAGCCAGATAATAACCCCACACAGGAGGCATGTCCTCTACACACACACACACGCAGGCATGCAGGCACACACGCACACGCACATGTACGAACACACACACACATGTACACACACATATGCGCATGAAGGCAACCTGCCTGAACGACTACAGACCCGTAGCACTCACGTCCGTAGCCATGAAGTGCTTTGAAAGGTTGGTAATGGCTCACATCAAGAACATTATCCCAGAAACCCTAGACCCCCTCCAATTTGCATACCGCCCAAACAGATCAACAGATGATGCAATCTCTATTGCACTCCACACTGCCCTTTCCCACCTGGACAAAAGGAACACTTATGTGAGAATGCTATTCATTGACTACAGCTCAGCGTTCAACACCATAGTGCCCTCAAAGCTCATCAATAAGCTAAGGATCCTGGGACTAAACACCTCCCTCCCCAGGGGTGCGTGCTCAGTCCCCTCCTGTACTCCCTGTTCACCCACGACTGCATGGCCAGGCACGACTCCAACACCATCATTAAGTTTGCAGACAACACAACAGTGGTAGGCCTGATCACCGACAACGATGAGACAGCCTATAGGGAGGAGGTCAGAGACCTGTCAGTATGGTGCCAGAATAACAACCTCTCCCTCAACGTGATCAAGACAAAGGAGATGATTGTGGACTACAGGAAAAAGAGGACCGAGCACGCCCCCATTCTCATCGACGAGGCTGTAGTGGAGCTGGTTGAGAGCTTCAAGTTCCTTGGTGTCCACATCACCAACAAGCTAGAATGGTCCAAACACACCAAGACAGTCGTGAAGAGGGCACGACAAAGCCTATTCCACTTCAGGAGACTAAAAAGATTTGGCATGAGTCCTCAGATCCTCAAAAGGTTCTACAGCTGCAACATCGAGAGCATCCTGACTGGTTGCATCACTGCCTGGTATGGCAATTGCTCCGCCTCTGACCGCAAGGCACTACAGAGGGTAGTACGTATGGCCCAGTACATCACTGGAGCTAAGCTGCCTGCCATCCAGGACCTCTACACCAGGCGGTGTCAGAGGAAGGCCCTAAAAATTGTCAAAGACCCCAGCCACCCCCAGTCATAGACTGTTCTCTCTACTACCGCATGGCAAGTCTAGGACAAAAAGGCTTCTCAACAGTTTTTACCCCCAAGCCATAAGACTCCTGAACAGGTAATCAAATGACTATCTGGACTTTTTGCATTGTGCCCCCTCCTGCTACTTTCTGTTCATCATACATGCATAGTCACTTTAACCATAACTACATGTACATATACTACCTCAATTGGACCGACCAACCAGTGCTCCCGCACATTGGCTACCTGGGCTATCTTTCTCAATTGTGTCCCGCCACCCGCCAACCCCTTTTTTACGCTACTGCTACTCTCTGTTCATCATATATGCATAGTCACTTTAACCATATCTACATGAACATATACAGTGGGGCAAAAAAGTATTTAGTCAGCCACCAATTGTGCAAGTTCTCTCACTTAAAAAGATGAGAGAGGCCTGTAATTTTCATCATAGGTACACTTCAACTATGACAGACAAAATGAGGAATAAAAATCCAGAAAATCACATTGTAGGATTTTTAATGAATTTATTTGGAAATTATGTTGGAAAATAAGTATTCGGTCACATACAAACAAGCAAGATTTCTGGCTCTCACAGACCTGTAACATCTTCTTTAAGAGGCTCCTCTGTCCTCCACTCGTTACCTGTATTAATGGCACCTGTTTGAACTTATCAGTATAAAAGACACCTGTCCACAACCTCAAACAGTCACACTCCAAACTACACTATGGCCAAGACCAAAGAGCTGTCAAAGGACACCAGAAACAAAATTGTAGACCTGCAACAGGTTGGGAAGACTGAATCTGCAATAGGTAAGCAGCTTGGTTTGAAGAAATCAACTGTGGGAGCAATTATTAGGAAATGGAAGACATACAAGACCACTGATAATCTTCCTCGATCTGGGGCTCCACGCAAGATCTCACCCCGTGGGGTCAAAATGATCACAAGAACGGTGAGCAAAAATCCCAGAACCACACGGGGGGACCTAGTGAATGACCTGCAGAGAGCTGGGACCAAAGTAACAAAGCCTACCATCAGTAACACACTACGCCGCCAGGGACTCAAATCCTGCAGTGCCAGATGTGTCCCCCTGCTTAAGCCAGTACATGTTCAGGCCCGTCTGATGTTTGCTAGAGAGCATTTGGATGATCCAGATGAGGATTGGGAGAATGTCATATGGTCAGATGAAACCAAAATAGAACTTTTTGGTAAAAACTCAACTCGTCGTGTGTGGAGGACAAAGAATGCTGAGTTGCATCCAAAGAACACCATACCTACTGTGAAGCATGGGGGTGGAAACATCATGCTTTGGGGCTGTTTTTCTGCAAAGGGACCAGGACGACTGATCCGTGTAAAGGAAAGAATGAATGGGGCCATGTATCGTGAGATTTTGAGTGAAAACCTCCTTCCATCAGCAAGGGCATTGAAGATGAAACGTGGCTGGGTCTTTCAGCATGACAATGATCCCAAGCACACCGCCCGGGCAACGAAGGAGTGGCTTCGTAAGAAGCATTTCAAGGTCCTGGAGTGGCCTAGCCAGTCTCCAGATCTCAACCCCATAGAAAATATTTGGAGGGAGTTGAAAGTCCGTGTTGCCCAGCGACAGCCCCAAAACATCACTGCTCTAGAGGAGATCTGCATGGAGGAATGGGCCAAAATACCAGCAACAGTGTGTGAAAACCTTGTGAAGACTTACAGAAAACGTTTGACCTCTGTCATTGCCAACAAAGGGTATATAACAAAGTATTGAGATAAACTTTTGTTATTGACCAAATACTTATTTTCCACCATAATTTGCAAATAAATTCATTAAAAATCCTACAATGTGATTTTCTGGATTTTTTTTCCTCATTTTGTCTGTCATAGTTGAAGTGTACCTATGATGAAAATTACAGGCCTCTCTCATCTTTTTAAGTGAGAGAACTTGCACAATTGGTGGCTGACTAAATACTTTTTTTGCCCCACTGTACTACCTCAATCAGCATGACTAACCGGTGTCTGTATGTAGCCTCGCTACTGTATATACTGCTGTTTTTATTTCTTTTCCTACCTATTGTTCACCTAATACCTTTTTTATTATTTTTTGCACTGTTGGTTAGAGCCTGTAAGCAAGCATTTCACTGTAAGGTCTACACCTGTTGTATTCGGCACACGTGACAAATAAACTTTGATTTGAACACACACTGCAACAAGGTCAGATATACATACTGTAAAAAGAGAGCGATAGGTCCTCACACCACATACACACTGTAAAGAGAGAGAGATAGGTCCTCACACCACATACACACTGTAAAGAGAGAGAGATAGGTCCTCACACCACATACACACTGTAAAGAGAGAGAGATAGGTCCTCACACCACATACACACTGTAAAGAGAGAGAGATAGGTCCTCACACCACATACACACTGTAAAGAGAGAGAGATAGGTCCTCACACCACAAACACACTGTAAAGAGAGAGAGATAGGTCCTCACACCACATACACACTGTAAAGAGAGAGAGATAGGTCCTCACACCACATACACACTGTAAAGAGAGAGAGATAGGTCCTCACACCACATACACACTGTAAAGAGAGAGAGATAGGTCCTCACACCACATACACACTGTAAAGAGAGAGAGATGGGTCCTCACACCACATACACACTGTAAAGAGAGAGAGATAGGCCCTCACACCACATACACACTGTAAAGAGAGAGAGATAGGTCCTCACACCACAAACACACTGTAAAGAGAGAGAGATAGGTCCTCACACCACATACACACTGTAAAGAGAGAGAGATAGGTCCTCACACCACATACACACTGTAAAGAGAGAGAGATAGGCCCTCACACCACATACACACTGTAAAGAGTGACAGATAGGTCCTCACACCACATACACACTGTAAAGAGAGAGAGATAGGCCCTCACACCACATACACACTGTAAAGAGTGAGAGATAGGTCCTCACACCACATACACACTGTAAAGAGTGAGAGATAGGTCCTCACACCACATACACACTGTAAAGAGAGAGAGATAGGTCCTCACACCACATACACACTGTAAAGAGTGAGAGATAGGTCCTCACACCACATACACACTGTAAAGAGAGAGAGATAGGTCCTCACACCACATACACACTGTAAAGAGTGAGAGATAGGCAAATAAAGTTGGACATTTCAAAGTGGAAATTACAGACTTCAGAAGCCTTTTTAAACCTTTAAATACACTACAAGTTTTACATTTCCTGCACTGCATCCTCCTGCAACAGGGTGATCAAATGAAGAAAGTACATCTGTCTGACTCCACAAACTGGACTTACAGTGTTATAAGGTTGTGTGCGTCTGTGCGCCTCTGTTTAAAAAACGCCTGTATGTTTGTGTTTGCATGTATTTGTTTGTTCCTAATGTTTTGTACACTGAGTGTATATATTTATATTCCGGACTCTGACATTGCTCATTGTGATATTTCTTATTTTTTCCTATGTGTGTATAGTTTTTATATTGCTAGGTATTACTGCACTGTTGGAGCTAGAAACACCAGCATTTCTCTGCACCTGTGATAACATCTGCAAATCTGTGTATGCAACCAATACACTTTGATTTGATTTAATATAAACACACACAGGTACACACACATATAAACACACAGGTACATACACAGGTACACACATATATAAAAACACACAGGTACACACACATATAAACACACAGGTACACACACAGGTACACACATATATAAAAACACACAGGTACACACACATATAAACACACAGGTACACACACAGGTACACACATATATAAAAACACACAGGTACACACACATATAAACACACAGGTACACACACATATAAAAACACACAGGTACACACACATATAAAAACACACAGGTACACACACAGGTACACACACATATAAACACACACAGGTACACACACACACATAAACACACACAGGTACACACACATATAAACACACAGGTACACACACAGGTACACACACATAAACACACACAGGTACACACACACATATAAACACACACAGGTACACACACATATAAACACACAGATGCACACACATATAAACACACACATGTACACACACATATAAACACACAGGTACACACATATAAACACACACAGATACACACATATATAAACACACACATGTACACACACATATATACACACACACACAGGTACACACACATATAAACACACACAGGTACACACACATATAAACACACACAGGTACACACACATATAAACACACAGGTACACACATATAAACACAGACAGATACACACATATATAAACACACACATGTACACACACATATATACACACACACACAGGTACACACACATATAAACACACACAGGTACACACACATATAAACACACAGGTACACACATATAAACACACACAGATACACACATATATAAACACACACATGTACACACACATATATACACACACACACAGGTACACACACATATAAAAACACACAGGTACACACATATAAACACACACAGGTACACACATATAAACACACACAGGTACACACATATATAGACAAACACACACAGGTACACACACATATAAAAACACACAGGTACACACACATATAAAAACACACAGGTACACACACATATAACAACATGCATACGCCTCTCATATCAAATGCAATCTCCAACAAACCAACATGCATACACACGTATGCACACACACACACACACACACACACACACACACACACACACACACACACACACACACACTCACCGAGGATGGAGACCTTGCTCAGGAACTCTTCGTACATCTTCCTCTTCCTCAGTGTGCTACCCTGTAGAGGAGAAAACAAACAGAACATGTAACAGGAGACAGGAAACAGAATATAGAAACAGAAGGCAAAAACAGGTTGATAAGGAGAGAAGGACAGCTCCATAACCAGCTAAAATAACATTTCTTAAATGTGGGCTTTAATGGTGTTCCACTGGGCCCATTAGTGGTAACAGTACTGTGCAGTAGGTGGGAGGTGTAAAGCACTGTGGTGGATTGTAAAGCACTGTTTGTGTGTGTGTGCTTGGCAAATGATTGTTCCCAAACACTCAAAGAGGCGGTGAATGGAGAAATGTCAGCCATTAAGGAAATGATAAGTGTGTGTGTTACATCATACCTCATTGTAGATGTGTAATATCTCTTCCAGTACTTGAGGCGTGAACAACAGTATCAGACAATATCACACTGGACAGTAGCTGTGACCACCCCACCCAGCCACATAGTAGGGGACTTTCCTTCCATTCTGACTTCACTATGATCAACAGGTGCTTTCTGACAAGTCTAGACCCACTCTGCTACGCTACGCTCCTCTTTACATCTCAGTGGGCAACGAGGGAGATGAGAGAGAGGGAGAGAGAGAGAGAGAGAGTAAAAAAATAGATAAAAAGATTGAAATAGAGAGAGCGAGAGAGAGACGGCGTCACCCCAATCTGCTCCCAGGCAGCAGCAGCATTACGTTTGAATATGGAAATTATACAGTGACTCAAGATCAAGGGTGTCTTTAGTCTGGAAGTGTCTGATGAGGCCTGCTGCTGCTGCCTCTAATTTAATATCATTTCACATTTTCTCTTAAAAGGGGAGAAATGTTCCCAAGCGAGTGATGCATTGAACTCCCAAGAGTAAACAGCTTGATTAAAGGAATTCTCTGGCTCTCGCCATCCACTCCCTCTTGGATGTGTGTGTGTGTGTGTGTGCATGTGTTTGTGTGTGTGTAAAATACAGTCTGTTTTTAGTTCTGCCGCCTTTTACATTTTTCTGCCACCCAGACAGACAGACAGCTTGCTTCATGACTAACATGTTTAAAGTTTTGACTGAAAACCTATTAGGAAAATCAAACCAACGTCTCAGTACTGAGAAATAGACAGTGAAAGACTGTTCTCCACTCACCGGCAGACCACACTGATGCACCAGACCATAGAATTAGGAATTAGAACACGAGACCTTGTCGTAGGAACGTTCTACCAATGTTCTCCCAACGTTCTCCCAGGGCCAAGCAGAGCAGCAGACACCCCTGGAGGGCTTAAGGGCTTAGCTTGCTTACATTTCCCTGCATGTTGGCTGACTCATGGGGCTGGGAGGGTGAGAGCTGGTCTGGAACAGGTTCATGTCATCAACTCTGGTCCCAACATGGACACATGGATGGAGTCAAGGGAATGTCTTTCTGGATGGAGTCAAGGGAATGTCTTTCTGGATGGAGTCAAGGGAATGTCTTTCTGGATAGAGTCAAGGGAATGTCTTTCTGGATGGAGTCAAGGGAATGTCTTTCTGGATGGAGTCAAGGGAATGTCTTTCTGGATGGAATCAAGGGAATGTCTTTCTGGATGGAGTCAAGGGAATGTCTTTCTGGATGGAGTCAAGGGAATGTCTTTCTGGATGGAGTCAAGGGAATGTCTTTCTGGATAGAGTCAAGGGAATGTCTTTCTGGATGGAGTCAAGGGAATGTCTTTCTGGATAGAGTCAAGGGAATGTCTTTCTGGATGGAGTCAAGGGAATGTCTTTCTGGATGGAGTCAAGGGAATGTCTTTCTGGATGGAGTCAAGGGAATGTCTTTCTGGATGGAATCAAGGGAATGTCTTTCTGGATGGAGTCAAGGGAATGTCTTTCTGGATGGAGTCAAGGGAATGTCTTTCTGGATGGAATCAAGGGAATGTCTTTCTGGATGGAATCAAGGGAATGTCTTTCTGCATGGATTCAAGGGAATGTCTTTCTGGAGGGAATGTCAGTCAGTTCAGTCAGATGCTATAGGTTAGCTCCTCTTTATGTTGACCATGCCTTAGCCATTCTTCACTCTGCATTGAGACACCAGCATTTCACTTTGCCTGTGAATTCCTGCACTTTATCCACCCTCTGTCTTTGGTGGAAGTATCAAAAAGCCTGAGGTGTGGCACATGACCAGGCCAACCCATCCACTTTAATATCCATCCACCTCCATTGCCTTCATCTTTGTCCAACATGAAACACACAGACTTCTCTCTCTCTCTGTTTCTCATTCGGGACACACTCTTTCCAAGCCTGGTGGGCAGTGCTATACGTCATGGTGGGAGTGGGTTTCAAAGTGCATGGACTGTCCGAAAGTGCTTCCACATTAAACCGAGAACCCTTTATTTGAACTGACAACAGTTAGTGGCTGGACCAGTTTTCCCAAAAGTGAACGATGTGTAACGTCAAGTTTTGCTTGCTAGCCAACCAACTACACCAATGATGATATCAATCCAATCTACTAAGTTTACCTGAATGAAATATAGGAAACTGATCATGACCAGATTTAATCTGCGATTGGTTCCTCAGCATGCAATAATACCTGTATACTGTCAACCACTGAGATGAATTATTTGGGTAGCTGGTTTAATGAAAAACAGTTAACCGGATGGATTTTTGATGTCCTTGATCTTATTTATTTGTTGGAGGGCCTATACACGAGGCCAACTTTACCATATTATCCTGGACGTTTACCCCAGTCTCATTACCTTGCGTGAATGGTATCTCTCAACTTGAAACAATGTGAAATTCGAATACAAAAGTATTTGTTAAGCTTCCTTCTGGTCTGTGGCTGGATTAAAAAGTTAACATAACGTGTATTCAGTGATTCCATTGGTTGACTTTATCTTTGTGGCTCCCCGATGAGACAGTAACATCCATTACTGTAGTTTGTCTTATGCCAGGCATACACTACACGGCTTTCTACATCCTAACATCGCTGAGCCTCTCACAAACAAGCATCTTTCCAGTTTTCTGTCTTGCCAACGTAAATGATGTGGCAGGGTACAGGGGTCACACACACTTCTTCACTTGGTGGTGAGTATTCTCCATACCACGCTGTCTTGCCAAAACAATGACGTGATACAGTGATGATGTTACTAGATTAGCTAGAGCGAGCTGTGGCTCAAAGTAGCCTCGTAAACATTTCAGTCAGGCATTTACGCTTGCCATAAAGAGTTGAAATATTTAGCCAATAACATTTTGCGTTAATTAATATTACTTGTGAACATCAGAGCTGTAACAATTTCACTTTGGCATTGGTTTTGTCTACCAGTAGTAGGCCTAGTCATCACTCCTGCTCCAGACTCAGTATACATATTCTGGGTGATGAGATACCATACAGTTAACAATACTAGTCATTTCATAGGATTTCTATGAGCGATATAGCCCCCAACAACCGGATGCTGGAAAGACGTTAAGGCGACACTCCATCTTAACGCCTTTTTTTTACATTCTCGTCCAGACCAGGACCTAGGGGATCTACGTTTATTTTACTAATGCTACGTTAGGTTATGTGCAATACAACGTCAGCATCTCCCTGGCTTCTTCTCTGGAGAGCTCTCATTGGCTATTGCAGATCCCCCGTTGTCAAAACTTGTCGTTGCACATCTAACACTAGAAGAGCACTGCAGATGTTAGAAAATATCTGGACGTCTGGGACGGCTCAAAGACTAAGACGGGCTCAGTAGCCCTCAGATTACGTCTCTGACCCGCTCACATTAGAAGACGCTGTCGAGCAAGTTGAACCATCGTTGAGCTAGTAAAGTGGAGAGTCGAGAGTTTAGAGGATGAGTGCAGCGAGTGCACAGGCAGCGGGAGCAAATTAAACCTGAGTTGCAATTCTGACTTTGAGTGAGCAGAACATCATTGCTGCACGCAAAATATTAATTTGAGAGCAGAGATTTTGGTTTTGTTCTGTGCTCTCACAAATTCACCACATCCCCACATGGATTTCCCCTCCCACACCAAAACCTCATGCTCTCGGCAAGCTTGTACTATAATTTTATTACAGGTGAAAATTCTAGCCAATGAACATGGTTGGCACTAGTGAACACAGCCACAAAGTCTAAATTATTATGGCTAAACCCAGCCTACTTCTACAATGTATCTGCTAACCTTATGCCTAACCTTAACCTTAAATTACAACCAAAAAGCTAATTTTTTATTTCATGCATTTCTAAGCTACATTTTTGACTTTGTGCTTTGTGTTATCTAGTGGACACCGGATTTTGACGGTGAGAGGTGATGGTGGTGGTGAAGTAGGGATGATGGCTGACAATAAAAAGGTAAGCTCTATAGTTCTTCAGTAGAGAACCTAACCAAACAACTAATCAACTATGATTTCAATATTGAAATTGAAGTACGTAGCTACAGTGAATTCACAGTTTTTGTTACGTTACAGCCTTATTCTAAAATGGATACATTTATTTATTTTTCTCATCAATCTACACACAATACCCCATAATGACAAAGTGAAAACAGTTTTTTATTCATTTTATTCAAATGTATAAAAAAAAAAAAGAAATACCTTACATACAGTAGTTATTTTATCTTCTGTTTTAAAGCAGGCAATTGATTAGGCAAGCTAGGTTACCATCAGCTAGCAGCTGCTAGGAAGTTAACTAGCTAGCTAGCTAGTTAGTAGCTAACGTTTAACCACATATACAAGTTACCAGTATCTTTGGTTTAACCAAGAGCATTGTAGCTAGCTAGCTAGCCAAGTTAACGAGGGGTTAGTATGGATTAGTACAGATTACTTTTACACATATAGTAGGCACACTTGATCTCACGCACCCAACTAGAAGAGGAGAGTCAGGCTAATGAAGTTGAATGACAGTGATGCGTCCCAGTGTGATGTCAACAAACAGCCGCTGTACCAACACCATGCCTGATGACCACAACCAGATGATATCCCTCCACCCTGGATCACACCTAGTCTCTCTCTCTCTGTGTGCGTGTTGCGTGTGAGAGAGTGAGTAATGAGTCTGTATATGTTAGTGTAGGGTAGGATATACGTGGTGTAAATGACTCTATTCAGTTTGTAACCCCCTTACAGGCCTGTGTTATGTTCGCACACATATTTCTTGTGTGTAATTTAGTGCAGTGTTTTGTGATATCCCTCTCTCTCTCTCTCTCTCTCTCTCTCTCTCTCTCTCTCTCTCTCTCTCTCTCTCTCCTCAGATATGTGGTGCTCCCCAGACCGGTGTTGTGTGACCTCTCTCTCTCTCTCTCTCTCTCTCTCTCTCTCTCTCTCTCTCTCTCTCTCTCATATACAGTGGGGCAAAAAAGTATTTAGTCAGCCACCAATTGTGCAAGTTCTCCAACTTAAAAAGATGAGAGAGGCCTGTAATTTTCATCATAGGTACACTTCAACTATGACAGACGAAATGAGAAAAAGAAATCCAGAAAATCACATTGTAGGATTTTTAATTAATTTATTTGCAAATTATGGTGGAAAATAAGTATTTGGTCAATAACAAAAGTTTATCTCAATACTTTGTTATATACCCTTTGTTGGCAATGACAGAGGTCAAACGTTTTCTGTAAGTCTTCACAAGGTTTTCACACACTGTTGCTGGTATTTTGGCCCATTCCTCCATGCAGATCTCCTCTAGAGCAGTGATGTTTTGGGGCTGTCGCTGGGCAACACGGACTTTCAACTCCCTCCAAATATTTTCTATGGGGTTGAGATCTGGAGACAGGCTAGGCCACTCCAGGACCTTGAAATGCTTCTTCTGAAGCCACTCCTTCGTTCGGCGGTGTGTTTGGGATCATTGTCATGCTGAAAGACCCAGCCATGTTTCATCTTCAATGCCCTTGCTGATGGAAGGAGGTTTTCACTCAAAATCTCACGATACATGGCCCCATTCATTCTTTCCTTTACACGGATCAGTCAGTCCTGGTCCCTTTGCAGAAAAACAGCCCCAAAGCATGATGTTTCCACCCCATGCTTCACAGTAGGTATGGTGTTCTTTGGATGCAACTCAGCATTCTTTGTCCTCCAAACACGACGAGTTGAGTTTTTACCAAAAAGTTCTATTTTGGTTTCATCAGACCATATGACATTCTCCCAATCCTCATCTGGATCATCCAAATGCTCTCTAGCAAACTTCAGACGGGCCTGAACATGTACTGGCTTAAGCAGGGGGACACGTCTGGCACTGCAGGATTTGAGTCCCTGGCGGCGTAGTGTGTTATTGATGGTAGGCCTTGTTACTTTGGTCCCAGCTCTCTGCAGGTCATTCACTAGGTCCCCCCGTGTGGTTCTGGGATTTTTGCTCACCGTTCTTGTGATCATTTTGACCCCACGGGGTGAGATCTTGCGTGGAGCCCCAGATCGAGGAAGATTATCAGTGGTTTTGTATGTCTTCCATTTCCTAATAATTGCTCCCACAGTTGATTTCTTCAAACCAAGCTGCTTACCTATTGCAGATTCAGTCTTCCCAACCTGGTGCAGGTCTACAATTTTGTTTCTGGTGTCCTTTGACAGCTCTTTGGTCTTGGCCATAGTGGAGTTTGGAGTGTGACTGTTTGAGGTTGTGGACAAGTGTCTTTTATACTGATAACAAGTTCAAACAGGTGCCATTAATACAGGTAACGAGTGGAGGACAGAGGAGCCTCTTAAAGAAGAAGTTACAGGTCTGTGAAAGCCAGAAATCTTGCTTGTTTATATGTGACCAAATACTTATTTTCCACCATAATTTGCAAATAAATTCATTAAAAATCCTACAATGTGATTTTCTGGATTTCTTTTCCTCATTTTGTCTGTCATAGTTGAAGTGATGAAAATGATGAAAATTACAGGCCTCTCTCATCTTTTTAAGTGAGAGAACTTGCACAATTGGTGGCTGACTAAATACTTTTTTGCCCCACTGTATGTGGTGCTCCCCAGACCAGTGTTGTGTGACATCTCTCTCTCTCTCTCTCTCTCTCTCTCTCTCTCTCTCTCTCTCCTCCTCAGATATGTGGTGCTCCCCAGACCAGTGTTGTGTGACATCGTCCATTTATTCAAACGACGATCGTGACATCTGATCTGATGAGACTCCCTATGGGATTTGACTGCTGTATTACTGCTGTACTCAATAAAACTTCCAATGCCAAAATTGAAATAATTTGACACTGTAATTTGATAGACAATGGTAGTTCCCAATCAGACTAGTATAACTAGTAGAACACAAATCTGTTTTCCTCAGTTAAATGTTTGGTGAATGCATGCAGTTGCTCTGTCCTCAGTCGTCCTCTTTATGCTGGGTGTACCAGGAGGACATGTTGACTTGTATAGCTGGTTGATGTTCATGTCAGTTGACATTGTTTTATTTGGCACTTGTTATGTTAACGTAGCAGGTTCTCCCCTTCCTGTCTCCATATAATTCTACATCCTCATGTGTTGTGTGTGTCCTAGGGCCTAATAGAAACCCTAACTATTGGATCCTGCCTTCATCTCAATTCCTGCATCTCTTAACTAGCCCACTAGTAATTCCTTTCTTTTCATGTTAACATCGTTATGACATTATTATGTGTGTACCCACATGTTATTCCCAACAATGGAGTCATTGTTAAGCTATATTAAATGATGGCCAGGGCCTAGTGCATGATGAACGAACTTGTTAGATCACAGCCACACTACGCAAATAATCCACCTATTCTGTGATACATTGGGGTTAACTCCCTCATACCATGCAAACACATACCAGACACTTTGTGGAAAGGTGAAGAAAAACAATTAGCTAGTGGTGGACTATGGTGTTACTTAGCTAGAGCCGACTGTCTGCTTTATGTGTTACAGACAAAACGTTGCTGGCTAACAAGTAATTAGTTAGCTAACTTTAGCAAGTATATTCCACTTAACTCAAGATATAGTATTGCTACTAATTTATTTCCCAATTACTTTGCTCATGTATCAAGTTGAAGCAGGGTTTCCCAAGTGGTTTGGTGTCTACTGTTCAAGCCGACTAGCAAGCTAAACAGACAGCTCTGAAGCGGATCTGTTTGACGTCAAGCACCCAAGAAGATCACAGGACACAACACTGGACTGGCCAAGGGCTCTGCCCCGCTTGTTTTGAGCCCCACCTGTTTAGCTAAAAGAAAAGGCAGCTCCAAAATGCAGGTGTTTCATCCTAGCTCAGTGCATTCTGTGGTGGTGGGGCAGCCTGTGGAAAATACGGAGAGTAGGGGTTGGTAATATTCTCTAGTTGTGCCGTGATCAGCTCAGTGTTCTGTCACTCATGGGGACATCACTGCAAAATCTACGGGGAAAGCTCGGATATTCAAGCCCCTTGGGTGCTGCCATAGAGTTACATTAGAAGTGCCCATCCAAGAAGGCTCAAGGTCATTGGCCACAAATAAAATTACGTCAAATCGTGTTATATCAACCGTAGCTTTGATTGGACTGATCATGTCAACATCATACTTTCAAAATCATAGCTAGCAGTCATCATCATAAATCACGTCAACGCTCTACTGGCAAATCCTTTTCAATCCTTGTCATATGAAGAGAAATTCTAGATAAAACGTATCGGTGCTCATTGTCCATTGGACATAAAAATTACACAAGTTGGAAATCGCAAATTCAACAATGACTGGTTGGAAGGAGTCAGTGGCGACTGCAAGCGTTGCAAAGCAATCACTAGCCTGCTATTCCGTGGAGTGGGTGTGTGGTCCACGTCTGGGTTTAAGGGTCTCTTTTCCAAGCTTAAAAGAATACACATTCAACACCATGGGCCAGGAAAGGTGAAATACATTGGCCATGCTGTCAATCCAGCATGACTTCTGCTGCGTTCAAAACAACTGGAAATTCAGAACTGGGAAATCTCAGACTTCAGTGAGTTCAAGACAACTGGGAACTCTGATTGGGAAAATATGTTTTGAACGGTCATCCAACTCGGAATTACAAGTCGAGAACTCGGGACTCTTTCTAGAGCTCCAATCTGAAGATCACTGATTCAACCCTGTTTTTTTTCGGAGTTCCCAGTTGTCTTGAAAGCACCATAAATCCAGAGAATGCCAGACTTTGATGCCATAATTTGCCCACAAGGACCGCCACGCCACCTTCTTGTTGAAGTGAGCACAGAACAATAAGTCCAAAAATGTATTGTATGCTGCTGCATAAATGATGTAATATGGAGATATGTATACTGTAGCTAAGAAAGTAATACTAAGTATATGTTGTCTAGCTGTTAGTAGCCCATGTGCCTCACCCTAATAACTTGGTCCCTTTCCCCCTCATAACATAGCCTACTGTTCTGACTTGGTGGTGCACATATAGCCTATAGCCTGTTTAAGAGAGATGTCATCATCAAATATTGTAAGAGCTTTCATTGTCTGCTTCTATGCCCTTATTATTTATCCTACGGTTCTGACTTGGTGTACTGGGAGAACACTGTAAGAATGGCCCATGTTCTGAATTCTGTCGCTGTACATTTCAAAAGTTCTTAATAAATAGTTATATTAACTACGTCCGTCTTAGCTCGCTCATTAATGTCTTAATTGAAATTACGGATTGCCTCTTATCGGCTCGACGTCCCCTTATGCCATAGTTTGTACATCTCAATTGTCAGTAGAAACCACATTTGTTTAAGCAAGTCAGCCATATCAGCTATTTTTTTTTTAAAGGCATTAAATGAGGCTGAATGAACTGTTTCACTGCCAGACAAGGCTCCGCAGATAGCCAAGTGTAGCGGTGGTAAGAATTCACTCCATGGTGCTGAAAAGAAAGCTCTGCTGTTGGGACAGCTTTATGTAGGACCTAACAGTTTGTTGGCACTGTTTGTCACCGTTATAATTAAATTAATGTATTGTTTAGTGTTGTGTTGTGACTTTGCTGATTTACATGCTAAAATCGCCACTGCGTAGACTTGAGAGAAAGCAACTTCAGAAATTGAGAGTGAAAACTTGACAAAGACGTGACTATTGTTAGTGGACAATTTGATGGTTAAAGATGTATTGTTTACAGTTTGAAGCATGTTTCTTTGCTTACAGTTCTCTATTTTTTTATTCATACGTTTTTCATCCTCTGCTCTCTCTACCAAATTTCTGCGCTCTCGACTGGTCTGTGCGCTCGCTACACTCATCCTCTGCTCCCGGGACATATCCTTTGCGCTCTCTCGCTCAGTGTTTGCTAGCTCAATGATGGTTCATCTTGCTCGACAGCACCATCTCGCGTGCACTGGGCTTTAGAGGCTGATTTGACGCGATAGGCAATGACATGGAGATTTTGTCTAGGATCTCATAAAGGGCTAAATCGTGTAGTGTACACGCGGCTTTAGCCATCCTGTACTCTATGGCTTTAGAGGTGTGTTGAATAGATTCCACAATCCAGACATGAGTTAATGCTCGGCTTATTCTTGACACTGTGGGTCCAAGAGGCTTCTAAACAACTTCTACCCCCAAGCCATAAGACTCCTGAACAGCTAATCAAATGAAATCTATGCCCACCGTGACGTATAGCACCACCCACCAGGCGAAATGGCGTGAAAATGCCGTATCCATGACCTTCTGTTTATCGTATCGTTTACGCTGTTTGGCTGTTTACGGCTGCGTCTGTTCCTGTGTGTGTGTCTGTTCCTGTGTGTGTTCTTATGTGTGTGTGTGTTCCTGCATGTGTGGCCAAGCCTGCACTAAAGCTGAACATGTAAACTAGCTGAACACTTGGCTGAGTGAAGTCTCTCCCCCTCTCTCTCTCTCTCTCTCTCTCTCTCTCTCTCTCTCTCTCTCTCTCTCTCTCTCTCTCTCTCTCTCTCCTCTCTCTCTCCCTCTCTGTCTCTCTCCTCTCTCGCCTTTATTTCTCTCTTTCTTCTGTTTCTCCTGACTCAAACAGCAGCAGCAGGGGAGAGAGAGAGACAGAGAGAGAGAGAGAGAGAGAGAGAGAGAGAGAGAGAGAGAGAGAGAGAGAGAGAGAGAGGAAGTAGATGTCAATTATGTGGACCTGCTCTTAGTAACTGCTGTCAATGATTTTTAAAGCTGTTTTAATAAAGTGTGTGGAATTCTGGCAGCCGCGCAGTCCAAAACAAAGAGTCTGGTGCTGGGTGTGTGTGTGTGTGTATGTGCATGTACAGTGTGTGTTTGTGTGTATGCATGTCTGTGTGTGTGTGTTCCTCCTGTAAACTGGGGTATGTTGATTGCCTAAGCCTGTAGCTGGTCAATGTGTAGCTGCAGGGTAGGGCATTACATCTCTCTACATTACATCTCTCTACATTACGTCTCTCTACATTATGTCTCTCTACATTACATCTCTCTACATTACGTCTCTCTACATTATGTCTCTCTACATTACGTCTCTCTACATTATGTCTCTCTACATTACATCTCTCTACATTACGTCTCTCTACATTATGTCTCTCTACATTACGTCTCTCTACATTATGTCATTACATCTCTCTACATTACATCTCTCTACATTACGTCTCTCTACATTATGTCTCTCTACATTACGTCTCTCTACATTATGTCATTACATCTCTCTACATTACGTCTCTCTACATTACGTCTCTCTACATTATGTCTCTCTACATTACATCTCTCTACATTACGTCTGTGTTCCTCCTGTAAACTGGGGTATGTTGATTGCCTAAGCCTGTAGCTGGTCAATGTGTAGCTGCAGGGTAGGGCATTACATCTCTCTACATTACATCTCTCTACATTACATCTCTCTACATTATGTCTCTCTACATTACGTCTCTCTACATTACGTCTCTCTACATTACGTCTCTACATTACGTCTCTCTACATTACGTCTCTACATTACGTCTCTCTACATTACGTCTCTACATTGTCTGACTGGTAGTTTAAGCTATGCTCACTATCAGGAGTTGGTAAATTCTATAGGAAGGTAGCTAAAGAGATCAGAGGAAGTATGTAGCAGCAGAGCACACACACACGCATGCAAACACACACACACACACACATGCAAACCCCCACACACACATGCAAACACACACACACACATGCAAACACACACACACATGCACACACGCACAAACCCCCACACACACACTATTAGTCATCTTTAAACAACTAGATGGTGGTGGTGTGTGTGTGAGACGGCTGGGACAGAGCACCTTGTTTCCCCAGTTGAAACATTTAGACATTCCTCCACAGATGAGGTCCAGGACAGGGAAGTGTGTGTATGCATTCTTGTCAGTCTGTCCTCCTCCCTGTAAGGTGTGTCCTCCCTCCCTTTCTCCCTCTTCTCCTCCATCTTTCTCTGGGAAGGAGGGAGAAGGTAGCCAGTCTAGCCAAATGAGAACAAACCCATACTTGGTGGGTGGTGGTGTGTGTGAAGGTTGGTCTGTGTTAGACAGGCTACTGTTTGTCTGCTGTACTGAGTGGAGTGCAGTGGTTGAGGAGGAGAGGGGTGGTCTGTGTTGACAGAACAATCCAACACAATTGGATCTGACACAATAGACTCCAGCAACACTCCAGAGGCTGAGGGCCCGGGGTAAAAGCAGTGCACTAAAGGGGATAGGGAGCCATTTGGGAGGCAGGTTGGTTGATGTCTGGACAGAGGCAGTAGAGTCAGACAGGTTGGTGTCTAGTTCACCATTGGGAGCAATTTCCAAATACCTGAAGGTACCACGTTCATCGGTACAAACAATAGTATGCAAGTATAAACACCATGGGACCACGCGGCCGTCATACCGCTCAGGAAGGAGACGTGTTCTGTCTCCTAGAGATGAATGTACTTTGGTGCGAAAAGTGCAAATCAGTCCCAGAACAACTGCAAAGGACCTTGTGAAGATGCTGGAGGAAACAGGTACAAAAGTATCTATATCCACAATAAAACGAGTCCTATATCGACATAACCTGAAAGGCCGCTCAGCAAGGAAGAAGCCACTGCTCCAAAACCACCATAAAAAAAGCCAGACTACAGTTTGCAACTGCACATGGGGACAAAGATTGTACTTTTTGGAGAAATGTCCTCTGGTCTGATTAAACAAAAATAGAACTGTTTGGCCATAATGACCATCGTTATGTTTGGAGGAAAAAGGGTGAGGCTTGCAAGCCGAGAAACACCATCCCAACCGTGAAGCACAGGGGGTGGCAGCATCATGTTGTGGGGGTGCATTGCTGCAGGAAGAACTAGTGCACTTCACAAAATAGATGGCATTATGAGGCAGGACAATTATGTGGATATATTGAAGCAACATCTCAAGACATGAGTCAGGAAGTTAAAACTTGGTCGCAAATGGACAATGACCCCAACCATACTTCCAAAGTTGTGGCAAAATGGCTTAAGGACAACAAAGTCCAGGTATTGGAGTGGCCATCACAAAGCCCTGACCTCAATCCTATAGAAAATGTGTGAGCAGATCTGAAAAAGCGTGTGCGAGCAAGGAGGCCTACAAACCAGACTAAGTTACACCAGAATGGGACAAAATTCACCCAACTTATTGTGGGAAGCTTGTGGAAGGCTACTGGAAACGTTTGACCCAAGTTAAACAATTTAAAGGCAATGCTACAAAATACTAATTGAGTGTATTTAAACTTCTGACCCACTGAGAATGTGATGAAAGAAATAAAAGCTGAAATAAATAATTCTCTCTACTATTATTCAGACATTTCACATTTTTTAAATAAAGTGGTGATCCTAATGTTTACTAGGATTAAATGTCAGGAATTGTGAAAAACTGAGTTTAAATGTATTTGGCTAAGGTGTATGTAAACTTCCGACTTCAACTGTACGTGTGTCCATGAGGATGCGTGTACAGCTGTGCCAGGTGTACTGTACGTCTGTGTATGGTATGTACTATGAGGATGTGTCAGTAGCTGCTCCGGTTGTGTGTCTGTTTATGTCTTTCTGTGTGTGAGTGTGTGTGTGTGTGTGTGTGTGTGTGTGTGTGTGTGTGTGTGTGTGTGTGTGTGCATGCGCACGCTTGTGTGTGCTCAGCCTGTACCATCAGGTGCGTTGGTAGCTGTCCTGGTCATGTGTGTGTGTGTTTCTACATGTGTGTATCTGTACCATGAGAATGCGTCTGTAGCTGTCCCGGTCGATGCCCCACAGCTTCATGTCAGTCTTGGCCTTGACGGTGGCGGCTCGGGGGGTCCCGTAGATCAGGGCCAGCTCCCCAAAGCTGCCCCCTTCCCCGATACTGGTCACCCACTCTCCGTTCACATAGACCTGTAGAGAGAGACACACAGACAGACACTGTGAGAGGGGCTTTCGTGGGCTGTAACAGCCTCCCACAATACTGTGCATGGGTAATGTGTTTAGGTACATATGGATATTGTTGTTAACCATAACACATACTGTAAGATCATCAGATTTCATCAGATTTCACAGAAACGGCATGATTGGACTGTCTGAACAAAAGTATCTCCACTGAATTGGCCAATCAGAGAATAAACGGCGGTTAAATTCATACAGATGTAGGAACTTAATAACCCTGCAGCAGGAAATGGGAATTATTGTGTTGCATTATCGCATTTTGTAGGGGTTGATCCATTTTTAGTTAAGGCAAAATCAAGCCTGTAAATTAGAAACTTCAGAAGCCTCTTTAAGATCCTACCTCTGTAGCTAGGACCAAGTGTTTTACCTGACCATGTGACCTGACCAGGACACAGCCCTAGTTCTAGTCCCCGTCCCCTTAGTCTTCTGCTGCCATACATCACAGTGTATGGCAGCAGGGCCATGGCTAGTCCACTCATATGAAACCAGGTCCTACTTGGAACTCTTTGTAGTGAGGTCAGTGAGTGTGAGGAGGGTTGTGAGGGGTTAGTGTGAGGTTAAGGTGTGTGTGCGGTTAAGAAGAGGGGTTAGGGTGAGGGGTTAGGGTGAGTGTGAGGAGGGTTGTGAGGGTGAGGGGTTAGGGTGAGGAGGGGTGTGAGGGTGAGGGGTTAGTGTGAGGGGTTAGGATGAGTGTGAGGAGGGGTGTGAGGGGTTCATGTGAGGGGTTAGTGTGAGGGATTAGGGTCTCTAGTTACAGACAGGGCTCAGGGTGGAGGTGGACATGGGTGTGAAAACGACACCCTCACCATGGACCATTACCCTCCATTATAGGGTCAAACACAGAGGTCCCTCCCTGACCGGACCGGACGGCTGTCTCCACTAGACACCTCTCCTTCACCCCCCTCTCTCTCCTTCACCCCTCTCTTCTCTCTTCTTCACCCCTCTCTTCTCTCTCCTTCACCCCTCTCTTCTCTCTTCTTCACCCCTCTCTTCTCTCTTCTTCACCCCTCTCTTCTCTCTTCTTCACCCCTCTCTTCTCTCTTCTTCACCCCTCTCTTCTCTCTCCTTCACCCCTCTCTTCTCTCTTCTTCACCCCTCTCTTCTCTCTCCTTCACCCCTCTCTTCTCTCTTCTTCACCCCTCTCTTCTCTCTCCTTCACCCCCTCTTCTCTCTTCTTCACCCCCCTCTTCTCTCTCCTTCACCCCTCTCTTCTATCTCCACCCCCTTCTCTCTCCTTCACCCCTCTCTTCTTCACCCCTCTCTTCTCTCTCCTTCACCCCTCTCTTCTCTCTCATTCACCCCTCTCTTCTCTCTCCTTCACCCCCTCTTCTCTCTTCTTCACCCCTCTCTTCTATCTCCACCCCCTTCTCTCTCCTTCACCCCTCTCTTCTTCACCCCTCTCTTCTCTCTCCTCCACCCTCCCTTCTCTCTCCTTCACCCCCTCTTCTCTCTCCTTCACCCCTTTCGTCTCTCTCCTTCACCCCTCTCTTCTCACACCTCTACCTCTTTTCTCCCCATATCTCTCCCGTTTCCCTTTCCAACCCACTCACACCTCTACCTCATTCGCCCTCCTCTCCCTTTCTGTTATTTCTCCCCCTTCGCCCTCCCCTTTCTATCTACTTCATCCATATCTCTCTATACCTTGCCTCTTGTTCCCGCTCTTCCTCCTTACCCCAAATGTCCTCTTCCCCTCAATCCCCATCCCTCCATCTCTCCCCCCCTCCGTGTTTCCTGGGTCTTAGCTCTGATGGCTGGACCCCCCTGAGCATTTGATCCCCTCTAAGCCAGAGGAAGGGACACTAAAAGCCTTCTATCTCTCCTATCTCTCTCTCTCTCTCCCCCTCCCTCCCTTCTCTCTCTCTCCGTCTGTGGTGTGTGTGACTTCCCTTTGATTAAGGGGTGATGGAGGTGGGAAAGCTGTGGTGGACTTAAGCGCCCAATTCTCTCACTCTTGCTCGGCCTCTCTCACACACAACCCAGAACTGCGGTCACTGAATGGCCTACTTAGCTTACTCACACACACACACACACACACACACACACACACACACACACACACACACACACACACACACACACACACACACACACACACACACACACACACACACACACACACACACACACACACACACACACACACACACACACACACACACACACACACACACACACAATACGGCCTCACAGAGCCCCTTTCAGTCCGTGGATACAGTTTCACCTGTTGACACACAATCCACTTGTTGACTTAATAACACTGAGAGAAGGAAAGGAGGAGGAGAAAGATAGAGAGGGAGAGGGAGGGAGGGAGAGAGGGAGAGGGGGAGGAAGGGAGATCTGAGAGTGGGGTACACTCTTAGAAAAAAGGGTTCCAAAAGGGTTCTTCAGCTGTCCCCTTAGAACCCTTTTTGGCTCCAGGTAGAACTGTTTTTGGTTACACTATAAACCCTTTTAGGTTACATGTAGAACCCTCTGTAGAAAGGGTTCTACATATAACCCACAGAGTGCTTCTAGAGGAGCACAGGTGAATGATCCCACAATGATCCCATGGTCCACAGGTGAATGATCCCACAATGATCCCATGGTCCACAGGTGAATGATCCCACAATGATCCCATGGTCCACAGGTGAATGATCCCACAATGATCCCATGGTCCACAGGTGAATGATCCCACAATGATCCCATGGTCCACAGGTGAATGATCCAACAATGATCCCATGGTCCAAAGGTGAATGATCCCACAATGATCCCATGGTCCACAGGTGAGTGATCCCACAATGATCCCATGGTCCACAGGTGAATGATCCCACAATGATCCCATGGTCCACAGGTGAATGATCCCACAATGATCCCATGGTCCACAGGTGAATGATCCCACAAGGATCCCATGGTCCACAGGTGAATGATCCCACAATGATCCCATGGTCCACAGGTGAATGATCCCACAATGATCCCATGGTCCACAGGTGAATGATCCCACAATGATCCCATGGTCCAAAGGTGAATGATCCCACAATGATCCCATGGTCCACAGGTGAATGATCCCACAATGATCCCATGGTCCACAGGTGAATGATCCCACAAGGATCCCATGGTCCACAGGTGAATGATCCCACAATGATCCCATGGTCCACAGGTGAATGATCCCACAATGATCCCATGGTCCACAGGTGAATGATCCCACAATGATCCCATGGTCCACAGGTGAATGATCCCACAAGGATCCCATGGTCCACAGGTGAATGATCCCACAATGATCCCATGGTCCACAGGTGAATGATCCCACAATGATCCCATGGTCCACAGGTGAATGATCCCACAATGATCCCATGGTCCACGGGTGAATGATTCCACAATGATCCCATGGTCCAAAGGTGAATGATCCCACAATGATCCCATGGTCCACAGGTGAATGATCCCACAATGATCCCATGGTCCACAGGTGAATGATCCCACAATGATCCCATGGTCCACGGGTGAATGATCCCACAATGATCCCATGGTCCACAGGTGAATGATCCCACAAGGATCCCATGGTCCACGGGTGAATGATCCCACAATGATCCCATGGTCCACAGGTGAATGATCCCACAATGATCCCATGGTCCACCGGTGAATGATCCCACAATGATCCCATGGTCCAAAGGTGAATGATCCCACAATGATCCCATGGTCCACAGGTGAATGATCCCACAATGATCCCATGGTCCACAGGTGAATGATCCCACAAGGATCCCATGGTCCACAGGTGAATGATCCCACAATGATCCCATGGTCCACAGGTGAATGATCCCACAATGATCCCATGGTCCACAGGTGAATGATCCCACAATGATCCCATGGTCCACGGGTGAATGATCCCACAATGATCCCATGGTCCAAAGGTGAATGATCCCACAATGATCCCATGGTCCACGGGTGAATGATCCCACAATGATCCCATGGTCCACAGGTGAATGATCCCACAAGGATCCCATGGTCCACAGGTGAATGATCCCACAATGATCCCATGGTCCACAGGTGAATGATCCCACAATGATCCCATGGTCCACAGGTGAATGATCCCACAAGGATCCCATGGTCCACAGGTGAATGATCCCACAATGATCCCATGGTCCACAGGTGAATGATCTCACAATGATCCCATGGTCCACAGGTGAATGAATACCTACGTAAGAATGCTGTTCATTAAGCTAAGCCTTCAACACCATAATACCCTCCAAGCTCATCATTAAGCTCGGGGCCCTGGGTCTGAACCCTGCCCTGTGCATCTGGGCCCTGGACTTCTTGACCGGCCGCCCTCAGGTAGAGAAGGTAGGAAACAACACCTCCACTGCGCTGATCCTCAACACAGGGACCCCACAAGGGTGCGTGCTCAGCCTAATGCTGTACTCCCTGTTCACCCAACACTGCGTGGCTACGCATGCCTCCAACTCAATCATCAAGTTTCCAGACGACACAACAGTAGTAGGCCTGATTACCAACAATGACGAGAAAGCCTACAGGGAGGAGGTGATCGTGGACAGCAGAGGAAGCACGCCCCCATCCACATTGATGGGGCCGCGGTGGAGAGGGTGAAAAGCTCCTCGGCGTATCACTGACATTCGGAAATGGTCCACCCACACAGACAGTGTGGTGAAGAAGGCGTAACAGCACCTCTTCAACTTCAGGAGGCAGAAATTTGGCTTGGCCCCTATGACTCTCACTAACTTTTACAGATGCACCATTGAGAGCATCCTGTCGGGCTGTATCACTGCCTGGTACGGCAACTGCACCGCCCGCAACCGTAAGGCTCTCCAGAGGGTAGTGAGGTCTGCACAACACATCACTGGGGGAAAACTACCTGCCCTCCAGGACACCTACACCACCCGATGTCACAGGAAGGCCAAAAAGATCATCAAGGACATCAACCACCAGAACCTGTTCACCCCGCTATCATCCAGAAGGCGAGGTCAGTACAGGTGCATCAAAGCTGGGACCGAGAGACTGAAAAACAGCTTCTATCTCAAGGCCATCAGACGGTTAAACAGCCATCACTAGCCAGCCCCCACTCGCTGTTTATTACCTATACATAGTCACTTTACAAATTACCTCGACTAACCTGGCAACGCCACTCCGACATTGCACATCCTAATATTTATATATTTCTTAATTCCATTATTTTACTTTTAGATGTGTGTATTGTTAGATATTACTGCACTGTTGGAGTTAGGAACACAAGCATTTCACTACACCGCAATAACATCTGCTAAATATGTGTATGTGACCAATAACATCTGCTAAATATGTGTATGTGACCAATAACATCTGCTAATTATGTGTATGCGACCAATAAGATTTGACCAATTTGATTTAGTCCACAGCTTTTCTTTTTTTATCTGGCCATCAAAGACATGAGGAAGGTTAGGGCAGGGCTGGATAGATCTGAGCTGGGTTGTCCTGGGCTAGCCTTGTATCCTGGTATGGACATATTGGGGGTTATCATCAGTACGGATATAGGGCTTGTATTGGGCTAGGACATATTGGGGTTATCATCAGTATGGATATAGGGCTTGTATTGGGCTAGTACATATTGAGGGTTATCATCAGTATGGATATAGGGCTTGTATTGGGCTAGCACATATTGAGGGTTATCATCAGTATGGATATAGGGCTTGTATTGGGCTAGGGCATATTGAGGGTGATCATCAAATCAAATCAAATGTATTTATAAAGCCCTTCTTACATCAGCTGATGTCACAGAGTGCTGTACAGAAACCCAGCCTAAAACCCCAAACAGCAAGCAATGCAGGTGTAAAAGCACGGTGGCTAGGAAAAACTCCCTAGAAAGGCCAAAACCTAGGAAGAAACCTAGAGAGGAACCAGGCTGTGAGGGGTGGCCAGTCCTCTTCTGGCTGTGCCGGGTGCAGATTATAACAGAATATGGACAAGATTTTAAAATGTTCATAAAACAGGCAGAACAGTTGAAACTGGAGAAGCAGCAAGGCCAGGTGGACTCGGGACATCAAGGAGTCATCAGGCCAGGTAGGCCTTGAGGAATGGTCCTAATGCTCAGGTCCTCCGAGCATCAGTATGGATATAGCGCTTGTATTGGGCTAGGACATATTGGGGGTTATTATCAGTATGGATATAGGGCTTGTATTGGGCTAGTACATATTGGGGGTTATTATCAGTATGGATATAGGGCTTGTATTGGGCTAGGACATATTGGGGGTTATTATCAGTATGGATATAGGGCTTGTATTGGGCTAGGACATATTGAGGGTTATCATCAGTACGGATATAGGGCTTGTATTGGGCTAGTACATATTGGGGGTTATTATCAGTATGGATATAGGGCTTGTATTGGGCTAGGACATATTGGGGGTTATTATCAGTATGGATATAGGGCTTGTATTGGGCTAGGACATATTGAGGGTTATCATCAGTATGAATATAGGGCTTGTATTGGGCTAGTACATATTGGGGGTTATTATCAGTATGGATATAGGGCTTGTATTGGGATAGTACATATTGAGGGTTATTATCAGTATGGATATAGGGCTTGTATTGGGCTAGGACATATTGGGGGTTATTATCAGTACGGATATAGGGCTTGTATTGGGCTAGGACATATTGAGGGTTATCATCAGTACGGATATAGGGCTTGTATTGGGCTAGGACATATTGGGGGTTATTATCAGTACGGATATAGGGCTTGTATTGGGCTAGGACATATTGAGGGTTATCATCAGTATGGATATAGGGCTTGTATTGGGCTAGGACATATTGAGGGTTATCATCAGTATGGATATAGGGCTTGTATTGGGCTAGGACATATTGAGGGTTATCATCTGTATGGATATAGGGCTTGTATTGGGCTAGTACATATTGGGGGTTATTATCAGTACGGATATAGGGCTTGTATTGGGCTAGGACATATTGAGGGTTATCATCAGTATGGATATAGGGCTTGTATTGGGCTAGTACATATTGGGGGTTATTATCAGTATGGATATAGGGCTTGTATTGGGATAGTACATATTGAGGGTTATTATCAGTATGGATATAGGGCTTGTATTGGGCTAGGACATATTGGGGGTTATTATCAGTACGGATATAGGGCTTGTATTGGGCTAGGACATATTGAGGGTTATCATCAGTATGGATATAGGGCTTGTATTGGGCTAGTACATATTGAGGGTTATCATCAGTATGGATATAGGGCTTGTATTGGGCTAGGACATATTGGGGGTTATTATCAGTACGGATATAGGGCTTGTATTGGGCTAGGACATATTGGGGGTTATTATCAGTACGGATATAGGGCTTGTATTGGGCTAGGACATATTGGGGGTTATTATCAGTACGGATATAGGGCTTGTATTGGGCTAGGACATATTGAGGGTTATCATCAGTATGGATATAGGGCTTGTATTGGGCTAGGACATATTGGGGGTTATTATCAGTACGGATATAGGGCTTGTATTGGGCTAGGACATATTGGGGGTTATTATCAGTACGGATATAGGGCTTGTATTGGGCAAGGACATATTGAGGGTTATCATCAGTATGGATATAGGGCTTGTATTGGGCTAGTACATTTTGAGGGTTATCATCAGTATGGATATAGGGCTTGTATTGGGCTAGGACATATTGGGGGTTATTATCAGTACGGATATAGGGCTTGTATTGGGCTAGGACATATTGGGGGTTATTATCAGTGCGGATATAGGGCTTGTATTGGGCTAGGACATATTGGGGGTTATTATCAGTATGGATATAGGGCTTGTATTGGGCTAGGACATATTGAGGGTTATCATCAGTACGGATATAGGGCTTGTATTGGGCTAGTACATATTGGGGGTTATTATCAGTATGGATATAGGGCTTGTATTGGGCTAGGACATATTGGGGGTTATTATCAGTATGGATATAGGGCTTGTATTGGGCTAGGACATATTGAGGGTTATCATCAGTATGAATATAGGGCTTGTATTGGGCTAGTACATATTGGGGGTTATTATCAGTATGGATATAGGGCTTGTATTGGGATAGTACATATTGAGGGTTATTATCAGTATGGATATAGGGCTTGTATTGGGCTAGGACATATTGGGGGTTATTATCAGTACGGATATAGGGCTTGTATTGGGCTAGGACATATTGAGGGTTATCATCAGTACAGATATAGGGCTTGTATTGGGCTAGGACATATTGGGGATTATTATCAGTACGGATATAGGGCTTGTATTGGGCTAGGACATATTGAGGGTTATCATCAGTATGGATATAGGGCTTGTATTGGGCTAGGACATATTGGGGGTTATTATCAGTACGGATATAGGGCTTGTATTGGGCTAGGACATATTGAGGGTTATCATCAGTATGGATATAGGGCTTGTATTGGGCTAGGACATATTGGGGGTTATTATCAGATGCGGATATAGGGCTTGTATTGGGCTAGGACATATTGGGGGTTATTATCAGTACGGATATAGGGCTTGTATTGGGCAAGGACATATTGAGGGTTATCATCAGTATGGATATAGGGCTTGTATTGGGCTAGTACATTTTGAGGGTTATCATCAGTATGGATATAGGGCTTGTATTGGGCTAGGACATATTGGGGGTTATTATCAGTACGGATATAGGGCTTGTATTGGGCTAGGACATATTGGGGGTTATTATCAGTACGGATATAGGGCTTGTATTGGGCTAGGACATATTGGGGGTTATTATCAGTACGGATATAGGGCTTGTATTGGGCTAGGACATATTGAGGGTTATCATCAGTATGGATATAGGGCTTGTATTGGGCTAGGACATATTGGGGGTTATTATCAGTATGGATATAGGGCTTGTATTGGGCTAGGACATATTGAGGGTTATCATCAGTATGGATATAGGGCTTGTATTGGGTTAGGACATATTGGGGGTTATTATCAGTACGGATATAGGGCTTGTATTGGGCTAGGACATATTGGGGGTTATCATCAGTATGGATATAGGGCTTGTATTGGGTTAGGACATATTGGGGGTTATTATCAGTACGGATATAGGGCTTGTATTGGGCTAGGACATATTGAGGGTTATCATCAGTATGGATATAGGGCTTGTATTGGGCTAGGACATATTGGGGGTTATTATCAGTATGGATATAGGGCTTGTATTGGGCTAGTACATATTGAGGGTTATTATCAGTACGGATATAGGGCTTGTATTGGGCGAGGACATATTGGGGGTTATTATCAGTATGGATATAGGGCTTGTATTGGGCTAGTACATATTGAGGGTTATCATCAGTATGGATATAGGGCTTGTATTGGGCTAGGACATATTGAGGGTTATTATCAGGACAGATATAGGGCTTGTATTGGGCTAGGACATATTGAGGGTTATCATCAGTACGGATATAGGGCTTGTATTGGGCTAGTACATATTGGAGGTTATCATAAAATCACTTAGGAGTAGACACTAATACCACAAAGTGGAATGTCCCAATACACACTGAGGCATTTGTGTGTGTGTGTGCGTGTGCACTAGCATGTGTGTGTGTGTGTTTCTGCGTGCGCACACTTGTGTGTGTGTGTGTGGCGTTAACACCAGCAGCAATTTCACTTCTCCCTCATTTAGCGGTAGATTTACATTCCGCCTAATGAGAGACATCATCACCACAGTTTAACGGGACCTACACTACGATGGGATATTTCACACACACACACACACACACACACACACACACACACACACACACACACACACACACACACACACACACTAATGATGGGATGTTCACACACACACACACACACACACACACACACACACACACACACACACACACACACACACACACACACACACACACACACACACACACACACACACACACTACGATGGGATGTTTCACACACACACACACACTACGATGGGATGTTTCACACACACACACACACACACACACACACACACACACACACACACACATACAGTGCTGAGCTGAGCACTCTGTTTCAAGTGGTTCCCTACGTAACTAGGCCTAGAAGGGCCTTGGCTGGGGCTGGGCTGCTGACACAGAATATGTAGCGGAATAGGGGACAATGGAGGGTGATGGAATGAAGAACGAGAAGCAGATGACAAGAGAGAGAGATAGAGAGAGAGGTGAAGAGAGAGGGAGAGAGAGAGGGGGGAGAGAGAAAGAGTGAGAGGGGAGAGAGAGAGAGAGGGAGAGAGAGGGGGAGATGTGGAGAGAGAGAGAGAGAGAGAGAGAGAGACAAATAGAGAAAAAGTGGAGTATAAAGAGAGAAACACAGAGAACCTCAGCACTGAGCCACATCTTTGATGTCTTGGCTGGGCTGGGTGCAGGCTGACAGGGCTTGGCCTGGGGAGTGGGTGTTCCAGATTCTCTGGTGGCAGCCAGAATGTGATGCTGATCCCCAGCCAGCCACCTCTGGGAGCACAGCTATCAATCTCTCCTCACTCTACTGTGGAGGGAGGTAGGTGATTGGGTGTGGTGGGAGACATTTAGATTCTGTCAGGGAGCAATGTTGAAGGTACATTATGTGTCTGTGTGTGTGTGTCTGTGTGTGTGTGTGTGTGTGTGTGTGTGTGTGTGTGTGTGTGTGTGTGTGTGTGTGTGTGTGTGTGTGTGTGTGTGTGTGTGTGTGTGTGTGTAGTACGTGCATGCGTACATGTGTGTGTCCATATGAGAACAACTGCCCCCCACACACCCTATATCCATACTGATGAGTTCTCATATCACAGAGGAACTACTTTAAAATGGTGTAAGAACATAAGAGAGACAGAATAAGAGAGACAGAATGAAACAAAAGAAGAGGGGAAAAGATAAACAGAGGAACGTACTTCCACTAGAATGCCTCCACTGAGTCACTATCCCCTTATCAGGTCTTTAAAACAGAACTCTCAGGGATTTACACTGTAGATAGCAGAGGGAGTTGTGGGAGGCTTGGGTAAACATCCCTGGCTGAACCAGTGTTTAACCATCTACAGGAACAACTGGGTTGTCTTCATTAGGCACCAAATGAAAAATGAAAACAGACTGGAACAAGGGATACCAAGTCAGTTGTACAACTGAATGTACTCAACTGAAACGTGTCTTCTGCATTTAACCCAACCCCTCTGAATCAGAGAGGAGCAGGGGGCTGCCTTTATCGACATCGGGGCCCGGGAACAGTGGGTTAACTGCCTTGCTCAGTGGAAGAACCACTTTGTCACCTTTCGGTTACTGGCCCAACGCTCCTACCCGCCAGGCTACCTGCCGCCGAGGGACTATACCTGGATTTGTACCATGCTCTTTTTCGTTTTCCGTTGCAGAACCTTTTAGAATGTTTTGCTCCGACGTGCACTAATGAACATAACCTGGCTGCCGTCACCATTCTAGTTCACTCGAAAATCTAAAGGTTGTCAGACGCTTTAAGACCACAAAATAGTCTAATGTCAAGATGAGTCTACATCCTTCACCATCAATCCCAAATTAAAAAATAAATAAACTGTGCCACTGCTGATCTTTCCCATTCCCTTTAATGTTGGCCCAGTGGTAGGTAGACCTGCTGTATCAGGGCACTATCGCACCAACCCTCTCTCTCCCTCTCCCCCACCCCTTCTCTTTCTCTCTCCCTCTCCTTCACCCCTTCTCTTTCTCTCTCCCTCTCCCCCACCCCTTATCCCTCTCTCCCTCTCTCCCTCTCCTGGGCTCTCTGATACGCTCGGTGGAGCTCGCCCACCCGGACCAGTAGGTAGACCTGCTGTATCTTGGCACCATCACCCCAACCCTCTCCACCACCCCTTCTCTTTCTCTCTCCCTCTCCTTCACGCCTTATCCCTTTCTCCTCTCTCTCGCTCAGCGGAGCTCGCCCACCTGGACCCAGTCCTCTCTGGTTACCTTACGTCTCTCTCTCTCTCTCTCTCTCTCTCTCTCTCTCTCTCTCTCTCTCTGTGTAAACCGAAAACCGATAAGGTTGTTTCCTGTTTGACTTTCCATTCGTTTTTTATCTCTCCACTTAACTCTATCTCTTCGTCGCTTCGGGTTCCTAAAACAAAAAGGTATTCTGACTGTTGTCATTGTGTGGCGTTCAGAGCGTGTCTGAGCCCCACGCTAGCGTGACCAGACCGCAAGTCATTGAAGTCAGAAAAGACCCCAGTGCTCATCATTATCGAACACAAACAGCAGTACACTTGACCAATGTGAAGTATGTGTTTAGCTTTGGTGATCTGCATGAATGAGAGTGTCCTATTGTGATGGTCTTTGTGAGGTAAAGGTAGTTAGGTCTGTGTGAGGTAGAAGTAGGTAGGACACATATTGCTCTCTATCTCTGTGTAACAGAGGAAGTGGCTCTTGATTCGTTGAATCAGGTGTGCTACCACAGTAACTCTCAGATGTTTACTTCTCCTCTCAGAAGAGGGCTGATGTTCACTTCTTCTCTTAGAAGAGAGGGATGATGTTCACTTCTCCTCTCAGAAGAGACGGATGATGTTCACTTCTCCTCTCAGAAGAGACGGATGATGTTCACTTCTCCTCTCAGAAGAGACGGATGATGTTCACTTCTCCTCTCAGAAGAGGGATGATGTTGACTTCTCCTCTCAGAAGAGGGATGATGTTCACTTCTCCTCTCAGAAGAGAGGGATGATGTTCACTTCTCCTCTCAGAAGAGGGATGATGTTCACTTCTCCTCTCAGAAGAGAGGGATGATGTTCACTTCTCCTCTCAGAAGAGGGATGATGTTCACTTCCCCTCTCAGAAGAGATGGATGATGTTCACTTCTCCTCTCAGAAGAGATGGATGATGTTCACTTCTCCTCTCAGAAGAGAGGGATGATGTCCACTTCTCCTCTCAGAAGAGGGATGATGTTCATTTTTTCTCTCAGAAGAGACGGATGATGTTCATTTTTTCTCTCAGAAGAGAGGGATGATGTTCCCTTCTTCTCTCAGAAGAGATGGATGATGTTCACTTCTCCTCTCAGAAAAGAGAGATGATTTTTCCTTCTCAAAAAAGAGGAATGATCTTCTTGTCTCTCTCGTCTTTCCAATGAGAACTGGCTTGGGGTACTCGTACAGAGGTTTGGTTAACACTGCTTTTATTAACCCTTATTTTACCAGGTAAGTTGATTGAGAATGACCTGGGGAGTTGTAGGGGAGTGGAGAGGGGAGGAATGAATAAGCCAATGGGAAACTTACATCCACTTCTCCTTGGTCAATCACATAGAAGTTGTCTCCTTCATCACCTGTAGAGGAGAGAGAGAGAGAGAGAGAGAGAGAGAGAGAGAGAGAGAGAGAGAGAGAGAGAGAGAGAGAGAGAGAGAGAGAGACCAATGATGTTGCAAGCCTGTGTCATGAACCCCTCCCCCTCATGTATTTCTCATGGTGGATTGATGGATTTGAACCCCCTCATTGAGAAAAAGAAATGTCTGGGCAAACAGTGCAGTGTATTAAGAGCTCAGGACCATTTGTAAAGCGCTTCTGTCTTCCCACTTTTCCTCCACAATCTACACCGTTCATAATGGCTGGATAATACTGAGGAAAATATAATGGTTGAGCTCACACACATGCATGCATGCACACAGGCAGACAGACGGACAGGCAGACAGACGTACAGACGTACAGACAGGCAGGCAGGCAAGCAGACATAAACACACTTTGTCCACCCCCACAAACACTTCCAGGGAAATCCAATAAGGATGCACGCCAGAAGCCCTTAACCTGTGCGAGTGTACGCATGTGTGTGTGTAACTATGTGTGTGTGTGTGTGTGTGATTGAGGAGTTGAAAGGCTGGAGGATCCCATGCTGAGGGTTCACAGGAGTTCATACAACTAATTAATACTGTGTGTTGAGGCTAGAGTCGTTCATCACACACATTTATCACTGGAGAGGGGCGAGAGGTTCGGGACTGTGTGTCCTCTCTGTCCCCTCCAACCTGCTTCAACCTGGCCCGGCCTTCTTCAGCTCTCTCTCTCCCTCTTTCATCTCATCTCTCTCTGTCTTTCTTTCATTCCCTCATTCTCTCACTCCATCTCTCTATTCTCTCCACTCTTCCTGTCTTTTATCACCTGCGCTCTGAAGTCTTTGTTTTCCCTTCTAGCAGAACCCTGAGCCCCAAGACCGCAGGCAAATATTTGACAAAGACACACACAAAATTGAGCGCATACACACACACACACATTCATGCACATGTCCGCACACACACACAAACACAAACACATTCAGGCCGATGCACTCCAACACACACAGTAAGAAAGACCTTGTTTCAACATAGGGGAAGTGTAACAAGCATTGCTGCCAACGTTCTCTGACTGTCTTCAAAAGGACTACATCCCCGGCCTCACGTTTGCTTTGTGTCACCTGGCTGGAATGCTCTACGCTCACCAACGACTGAGGAAGACCAGTACAGTCTTTACAGCACACAAACTGTTACTGGGAGGTTTTATTGAGTCTTTTGATATACTGTGTATGCCTGTATATGTACAGATGTAGAATCTTAATTTGTGCCAGTTTGCTACAGCAGGAAAATGATCTTGCAGCAACAGGAAATGTGAATTATTACTTTTTGTAGGGGTTGACAAATTTTTTGTAAGGGAAAATTTTAAATCAGAAATTTCTAAGTGGAAATTACAAACTTCAGAAGCCATTTTAAACCTCAAATACACTACAAGTTTTACATTTCCTGCATTGCAGGGACGTTCTCCTGCAACGGGGTGATCAAAATAAGATTCTTCATCTGTACTTTTTACTTAAATACTGTAGTAAAATTAGAGCATTCTAACATCTGCCTGAGTCTCTCTTCTCTGACATTGTGTGTTCTTGCTGTTGTGTGAGAGCTGGGGTCATTTTAGGACATTTTCAACCTCAACTCAGAGCAAATAGAAAGTGTTTTTGAAACTAGCCTAGACGTAAACATTAGAAGGTGCCTTCATTATGCACATGCCCAGACACAGATTCCTTGGTAACACAGACAGGGGTCTACATTTGAAATGCAGCAGATTAAGATGAGCTTGGCCACCGGTTAGGCTAAGCCACCGGGTTACATCAGGATAGCAGTTTAGGCATACCTGGATAGTCCATTATATACACTGAGTGTACAAAACATTAGGGACACCTCCCTAATATTGAGATGCACCTCATTTTGCCCTCAGATCAGCCTCAATTTGCCGGGGCATGGACTCTACAAGGTGTCGAAAGCGTTCCACAGGGATGCTGGCCCATGTTGACCCCAATGCTTCTCACAGTTGTGTCAAGTTGGCTGGGTGTCCTTTGGGTGGTGGACCATTCTTGGTACACACAGGAAACTGTTGAGTGTGAAAAACCCAGCAGCGTTGCAGTTCTTGACACACTCAAACTGGTGCGCCTGGCACCTACTACCATACCCCATTCAAAGGCACTTTAATATTTTGTCTTGCCCATTCACCCTCTGAATGGCACACACACACACACGAGCCATTGTCTCAAGGCTTCAACATCCTTCTATAACCTGTCTCCTCCCCTTCATCTACACTCTGAAGTGGATTTAACAGGTTACATCAATAAGGGATCATATCTTTCACCTGGATTCTCCTGGTCAGTCTATGTCATGGAAAGATCAGGTGTTCTTAATGTCCTGTACACTCAGTTTTTATACTGTATATATATATACTGTTAAACCATAGATATCTTTGGTGTAAACAGCCAGGAGCTGCAGCAGAGTCCAGACAGTGAACAGTGACATCAGTAGTATACACTGTAGTGTATACTGTAGTAATGTACTGTAGCTATATCACACTGTATCTCTCTCTCTCTCTCTCTCTCTCTCTCTCTCTCTCTCTCTCTCTTCACCCACCTCCAAGTTATCACCAAATTAGGACAGATACTGTACAGTACACCACAGGTCTGGGGAAAGCAGGGAAGGAGAGAGAGAGAGGGTGTGTACACATAATCTGCATAATCTGTTTGTATGTGTGTGTGAGAGCTTACGTGTGTTCAATAGGGAGACCCCCAACCAAAATGTCTGGACCAGATTGGCTCTGTTTAGCTTAAAATGCTATGGGATGTCTAGACTGAGACCTTGGACTGCTGCGGTTAGACTGGGTCGTTACTAGCTGGCACAGCCACAAAGTCATAAACCCTGCCTATTTCTAAAAAGTATCTTCTTAAAATCTGATTTTCAAACTAACCTTAATCACACTGCTAACCTTATGCCTAACACTCACCTTAAATGAAGACAATTAAGACATTAATTTTACCGATATAGCCAAATTTGACTTTGTGGCTGTGGTAACTAGTGACAACCGTCAGACTTGGAAGAAGTCACACTGACATCTGGGAGTACAGTCAGTACTGCATGTCTGCAGGAGTACTACAGTCTGTGTGTGTGTGAGGTAATACTACAGTTCAGTTTCAGTATGTACAGTAGGTCTACTATGTGTTCTATACATGTATGTATTACAGAGTTAACACATGATGCATTATGTTCACTAACCTTGCTGAATAACTGTCTCTCCCGCAATGTGCATGACAGGGAACATGGCATCAAATATGTCACTATGAGGGGAGAGAGAGAGAGAGAGAGAGAGAGAGATGGTTACTTAATCCTTTACACTCATGGGAATTTTCCGATATGCATAGGGCTAAATTGAAATGAGAGAGAGCGAGAGAGAGAGAGAGAGAGAGAGAGAGAGAGAGAGAGAGAGAGAGAGAGAGAGAGAGAGGAGAAAACAGGGGTTAGTATTGCCATATGTCCGTCACACACACACACACACTCCCCTCAACATAGAAGTGTTTTCAACCAGCGATGTGTGACATTGGAGAAAGAGCAGCCTTCAACACAACAGTTAGTGCTGTCATCCCAGCCCTTTACGAAGGGGATCAGGCTGCAAACAAACATGGTAGCCAAAGACACACACACACACACACACACAGCCCAGAGAACTCTGCATGACCCTGACACACACACACACAGCACCTCAGCCTAACCACTTCCAATACACACCTGGACAAGCAGACCGCTAACCCTTCATCGCCATAACCATCATCACACCAGCTCCCACAATCCATCTGGAGCTCTGTCATCAACTCTACACCGTCCAACACACATCCTGAGTCCACCACATACAGTAAAAACAGGCATGCAGTCACTCAGAAATGCTATATATATATGTTTTTTTAATACTGTAGCTGCCTACCACCCACACACATCTGTAATGTTGACAGGTGGAGGAGGGCAGAGAGAGGATCATACTGTACAACTAAACTGACTGTTTAGGACCACCAGTCCTCCTCCACCTTCTCCCCCTCCACCTCCCACCAGTGGTCTGTCCTGTTTAGGACCACCAGTCCTCCTCCACCTTCTCCCCCTCCACCTCCCACCAGTGGTCTGTCCTGTTTAGGACCACCAGTCCTCCTCCACCTTCTCCCCCTCCACCTCCCACCAGTGGTCTGTCCTGTTTAGGGCCCCCAGTCCTCCTCCACCCCCACCTTCACCTCCACCAGTGGTCTGTCCTGGCCTGTGTCACTACCAAGTCACTACCTCTCTGTTAAGAGCCCTGTTGTGGGATAGGCCTAATAGGTCTGCGTGGGTGTTGTTCTGCTTGTTGTGCACCACGCCATCAAAAGAACCGCTGAAACTACTGACTGTCTAAAAGAGTGGCTGAACAAAACAAAAAACTGTTTGTTGCAGCTGGTACATTTTAACAGTGTATGTGTGTGTGTCTGTGTTCAGAGCCACATAAGGAAACTGAGGCGTGACTCTGCAGCACCAGCCTGGTATCATAGACTAGACGTAACATTGTAAACGTAAATTCTGGGCACTCAAATTAGTATGATATGTTAAATTTGGTATGGTTACTTAATCCTTTACACTCATGGAAATTTTCCGATATGCATAGGGCAAAATTGAAATGTTTCTTAAAGAAGAAAAATGAAAAGCATATGCTATGCATAATCATGGTAGCAATCACAAGGGAACCGTTCTGAGATTATGGGAAAATGATTAGACTTAAGGTCTAAGGCACTGCATCTCAGTGCTAGAGGCGTCACTACAGACCCTGGTTCGATTCCAGGCTATATCACACAACCGGACGTGATTGGGAGTCCCATTAGGCGGGACACAATTGGCCCAGTGTCATCTGGTTTAGGGTTTGGCCGGGGTAGGCCGTCATTGTAAATAAGAATTTGTTCTTAACTGACATGCCTAGTTAAATAAAGGTTAAACATAAGACAAACAAATGACAAGGGTTTGCGTGAGAAGACTAACTGGTGTCTCCAAGTGGCCACACATCTCTCCAAAGCATGCACAGTTCCTGTTGGAGCTAGGAACACAAGCATTTCGCTACACTCGCAATAGCATCTGCTAAATATGTCTATGCAACCAATATCAGTTGATCTGATATTGATTTGAGTTGAAGTCATTTCAATTCACTTTTCTAACTCAAAGAAGAGTCTTCAACTATAAGATGCATTTTTTTTTGCCTTCCTAGCTGTGCCTTTGAGGAAATACAGCAAGAACACTTGTAGTTGTTTTGCTTGGAACGCAACCCTGCATCCCCGCCATCACACAATTACTGTTGTTGTTAACGGAATCGAAAAATGGTCCATTATCTAGGTCCGGTGGGCATCATTTGATAACCGGTTTTAATGCCAACACGAGTAACTAAGTCATACAATACGATATTACAGTGTTAGGATTTCACAATGCAATTCAGGGAAACAGATCATAATTTTGGTGCACATGAAAAGGAGTCATGAGTGCATTCAGGTGGGTGTGCCGTGGTGAATTTTCAGAACGTCTGTCAGTCAAAACCCATACAGCGCTGTGAAGCATCATGTTTAGCATGTTATTGTACAGCAACTGCATTCCAATGTAGGCAGTTATCAGTGCCATTTTCAACCCATATACAGGTATGAGTGTTGGTTGGAGTGGATGGGTTGGTGTATAACGCAAACGTCTAACAAAACATGACTTAGTACTTGTTGGCAATCACAGAGGTCAGACGTTTCTTGTAGTTAGCCACCAGGTTTGCACACATCTCAGGAGGGATTTTGTCCCACTCCTCTTTGCAGATCTTTTCCAAGTCATTAAGGTTTTGAGGCTGACGTTTGGCAACTCGAACCTTCAGCTCCCTCCACAGATTTTCTATGGGATTCTGCGGGACAAGTGGGACAAAATCCCTCCTGAGATGTATGCAAACCTGGTGGCCAACTACAAGAAACGTCTGACCTCTGTGATTGCCAACAAGGGTTTTTCCACCAAGTACTAAGTCATGTTTTGCAGAGGGGTCAAATACTTATTTCCCTCATTAAAATGCAAATCCATTTTTCACATGCGTTTTTATGCATTTTTTTGTTGTTATTCTGTCTCTCACTGTTCAAATAAACCTACCATTAAAATTATAGACTGATCATTTCTTTGTCAGTGGGCAAACGTACAAAATCAGCAGGGGATCAAATACTTTTTTCCCTCACTGTAGGTTCAAAAATGTTGTGAAATAGCACAATTACAAATAGCAATCAAACTGAATGGACATCAGAAATAGAGGAAGGACAAATAAAAAACAATATATGACTATTGTAAAATAGATTGTGTCTGTAAAAAGTGTATAAGATGTATAAACTGAAGGTAGAAGCCTAGGTGTTATTGTTTATTAGTTTACTCCAAATGGGGGAAGGGTGGTAGGGTTTGTGGGGAATAATAAATGTATATTCTAAAAAAACGTATGTATGTCTATATAGGTAGGTGTATGTATATAGGTGTAAATGTATGCATATGTGTATGTATATGGATATATATATTTACCCCCAAAAATGGAAGCAACAGTCTTTCCGTAAAATTAAGCTGATCCACCCCTTAAAATAAAATACATGCCATATAAAACGTAACATATCACACTAAATGGATAGAGATAGATTTACATTTACTATATTACGTCCACTCATGAGTCCAGGTTGGCAACACACTCAATGGGTCATTTAAATGCATTGTGTTGGTTAGTTTTACAGCACAATAAACAGGTTGTTTAAATGCATCGTGTTGGTTCGTTCCGCAGATAAAAGCTGGTGGGATGGGCAGGGACAGGAAAATATCCATACCTCCCTATCTTTTTATCTTACTCTCTCCCTTTCCCTCACTCATTTGCCTCCCTCCCTTCTTTCCTCCCTCTGTCTCGGGCATATTTATTTATCTATTTAATGAGCTGCATACCATCAGTCTTATATTAAAATGTGGTGGAGATGATAGTGTATAAAAGTTGTGTTGACAAGGTGGATTCTCCAGCTGGCTGGCCACTGACTCACACACACGCACACACACACACACACACACTGTACTAACAAAGACACGCACGCACCCCACACACACACAAACCTGCTAACACATCAAAAACAAGAACACACTTGTGTGTATGTGTACATGATACACCCAACATCCCACCTATACATACGCAAGCAAATAAAAACAACACACACACCTACATTCACGCAACCATAAAAACAACACACACACACCATCCCACCTACTGTACACCACGGCACGCCACAGTACACCTGAGAGCTACAAGCCACTTAGTAGTGATTAGTCACAACAACATCTGCAACAGCACAGCCAACAGCTGATCTCACATCTGTGGCCATCTCACATACAATATGGGGCTTGTTTGTGATGACTCTACAACAGCTGATCCTAGATCAGGTCACAGAGTTCTAGAGAGGACGAGGACTCAGTCCCTTGACTGATGTCTGGTGGGGGTGTATCTCAATAGTCTGAAGTGGCTTCCTCTCCTTGTCTCCTTACTACATACTATGTGACAGAACAAGACAGGAGAGGAAAGATGTCATTCCTTTGACTATTCAGTGCAGATGAAGGAAAGGAGACAAGGAGACAAAGCTACTTCAGGCTATTGAGATGGACCCTCTTTCAATCAGCAACCTCACTGGAAACCAGGAAGCTGAGCACGGTGGGACATGCAGTACTTCAGCATGTACCTTCTAGGTGTGTATCTTGGCATGACCTATCCAGTGCCACACCTGTAACACCTGATCGTTGCGTGTGTGTGAGACTCAGAGAGCAGCCACGATGATGTCAGCCAATGGAATGTGCCAAGTGAATGTGCTGGGCCCAGGCATTGGACTTTGGTCTGCAATGATGGGTTGAGGGCCTAGTGACCTGTGTAGGAGAGACAGCACCTGTCACAAGACAATGTAAAACAGGTGGACTCCGCCCCCTCGGCCGGGAGCAGACGTTTAAAAAGAAAACAGTTTTTGTACCCTGGCCAAACCCAGACGACACTGGGCCAATTGTGCGCCGCCCTTTGAACTCCCAATCACAGGTGGATGTGATGCAGCCTGGATTCGAACCAGGGACTGCAGTGACACCTCTTGCACTGAGATGCAGTGCCTTAGACTGCTGTGACACTCAGGAGCCCTAATGCCCACGATGTTACTGTGACGACAGGATCAAAGGGACTCTATGTTCCCCGGTAAATACAGTTGAAGTCGGAAGTTTACATACACCTTAGCCAAATACATTTAAACTCAGTTTTTCACAATTTCTGACATTTAATTCTAATACAAATTCCCTGTTTAAGGTCAGTTAGGATCACCACTTTATTTTAAGAATGTGAAATGTCAGAATAATAGTAGAGGGAATGAGTTATTTCAGCTTTTATTTCTTTCATCACATTCCCAGTGGGTCAGAAGTTTACATACACTCAATTAGTATTTGGTAGCATTGCCTTTAAATTGTTTAACTTGGGTGAAACGTTTCAGGTAGCCTTCCACAAGCTTCCCACAATAAGTTGGGTGAATTTTGGCCATTCCTCAGAGCTAGTGTACATGAGTCAGGCTGGTAGACCTCCTTGCTCGCACACGCTTTTTCAGTTCTGCCCACACATTTTCTATAGGATTGAGGTCAGGGCTTTGTGATGGCCACTCCAATACCTTGACTTTGTTGTCCTTAATGGTCATTGTCCATTTGGAAGACCCATTTGCGACCAAGCTTTAACTTCCTGACCCATGTCTTGAGATGTTGCTTCAATATATTCACATAATCTTCCAACCTCATGATGCCATCTATTTTGTGAAGTGCACCAGTCCCTCCTACAGCAAAGCACCCCCACAACATGATGCTGCCACCCCCGTGCTTCACGGTTGGGATGGTGTTCTTCGGCTTGCAAGCCTCCCCCTTTTTCCTCTAAACATAACGATGGTCATTATGGCCAAACAGTTCTATTTTTGTTTCATCAGACCAGAGGACATTTCTCCCAAAAGTACGATCTTTGTCCCTATGTGCAGTTGCAAACCGTAGTCTGGCTTTTTTATGGTGGTTTTGGAGCAGTGGCTACTTCCTTGCTGAGCAGCCTTTCAGGTTATGTCGTTATAGGACTCGTTTTATTGTGGATATAGATACTTTTGTACCTGTTTCCTCCAGCATCTTCACAAGGTCCTTTGCTGTTGTTTTGGGATTGATTTGCACTTTTTGCACCAAAGTACGTTCATTTCTAAGAGACAGAACGCGTCTCCTTCTTGAGCGGTATGACGGCTGCGTGGTCCCATGGTGTTTATACTTGCGTATGAACCAGACTTGTGGAGGTCTACACATTTTTGTCTGAGGTCTTGGCTGATTTCCCATGATGTCAAGCAAAGAGGCACTGAGTTTGAAGGTAGGCCTTGAAATACATCCATAGGTACACCTCCAATTGACTCAAATTATGTCAATTAGTCTATCAGAAGCTTCTAAAGCCATGACATAATTTTATGGAATTTTCCAAGCTGTTTAAAGGCACAGTCAACTTAGTGTATGTACATTTCTGACCCACTGGAATTGTGATACAGTGAATTATAAGTGAAATAATCTGTCTGTAAACAATTGTTGGAAAAATTACTTGTGTCATGCAAAGTAGATGTCCTAACCGACTTGCCAAAACTCTAGTTTGTTAAGAAGAAATTTGTGGAGTGGTTGAAAAACGAGTTTTAATGACTCCAACCTAAGTGTATGTAAACTTCTGACTTCAACTGTACCCTAACGCCTACTTCATTAATTCCCTTGTTTCCTCCCTCCATGCTCCCTCCCTCCCTCCCTCCCTCCCTCCCTCCATCTCTCTCTCTCTCCATCTCTCCCTCTCTCTCGCTCTCTCTCACTCTCTCTCTCTGTGTAATAGTCTCTATCCCTCCCTCCATTCCTCTATGTCTGTCTCTCTCCACGTCCCCTCTCTCTTTGCTATCGACTTCCTCTGTCTCTCTCTCTCTACTCTTTTTTTCTTATGTCTCCTATCTCTGTGTCTTTGCCTCTTCCACCCTCCTTCCGACCCCCTTCCCCTTTCTGTACTTTCTCAATCTATCACCTTTCTTCTTAAGATTGAGTGATTAATCTTAGCCTGTCCTTTCAGCTACCTGTAGCCCATTCACCTTGGGGAAGAACGCCACAGAGCGCCTCACAACAATGGCTGCCCTGTTCTGACAGAGAGAGAGAGAGAGAGAGAGAGAGAGAGAGAGAGAGAGAGAGAGAGAGAGAGAGAGAGAGAGAGACCGAGTCTATCGCCCAAACACTAGGGGCCAGGAAGTTGACCTGCGCCCTGTGGAGGGAGGGATAGAGGGAGAAAAGAGGAGAGAGGGATGGAGGGATAGGCGGTGGTCTATGGAGACAAAGCTCCTGTCACAGACAGGTAGGGGGGAGGATGAGGAAGAGTCACCCCTGGAGGTAAAGTCTCTTATCTGGCTGACATAACTCTGACTTCACTGCAGGGCTAGGCAGGCTCCCACCCATCTCTACTCTCTAGGGGCTGAGTGCTGTACATTCATCTATTCTACAACACACTGTCTTTCATCACAACACACACAACAATGTAGATGGTGCGTGAAGTAGGTCATAGGAAGTTAAAGCAGATAGTTAACTTAGATCATTCTTTGGGTTGACTGACTGGCATCTAGCAGCAGATCAACTAGACTACAAGGGAACTGATAAGACTTGGTGATGATGGTATATGGCTTAATGTATTACGTTTACACAGTACAATGGGTTCATACAGGAAGGTGTGTTAAGGGTTTAATCAATGCAGAAAGGCTTGTTATCAGCCGTCGTACCAGTCCCCAGTGTGATCAATGAGCAGAGAGTGGATGAGACTACTCCCTCTATCACAGCCACAATATCTACCTGTCACCAGCTAGGTTGGAGGGGAGGTGTGTGTGTGTGTGTGTAAGTGTGTGCGTAAGCGATACATGCCTCTCTCACACACACACGCACGGACATACATGCACAGACACACACGCACACTCACTCCCACACACACACACACACACACACACACACACACACACACACACACACACACACACACACACACACACACACACACACACACACACACACACACACACAGTGTTTCAACACCAACTCATTCTCTGATTTATCGTTAGATGTCTTCATCTCAAGCTGAGGATGGAGGGAGAACGGTTCTGCAGGGGAAATAGAGTAGATTCCACTAGAGTAGATTCCACTAGACTAGATTCCACTAGAGTTGATTCCACTAGAGTAGATTTCACTAGACTAGATTCCACTAGAGTAGATTCCACTAGAGTAGATTCCACTAGACTAGATTCCACTAGACTAGATTCCACTAGAGTAGATTCCACTAGAGTAGATTCCACTAGACTAGATTCCACTAGAGTAGATTCCACTAGACTAGATTCCACTAGAGTAGATTCCACTAGAGTAGATTCCACTAGAGTAGATTCCACTAGAGTAGATTCCACTCTCCTCATTGATTTTAATCTCATATTGTCCTACTTAGCTTGTTGGGTGACTAATGCCCTGTCATATCTCACTGAAATCCCCAGACAATGTCTATAAGTGTCTACAGCATGATGTGATAATCATCATAGGATACACTCCCAGTCTACCTGAACACTGCCAATCCCCATCCTCTGATGGACTGATTGACTGCAGAAGGAAAAACACTGTTTGTGATGAAACAACTCTCTTGTGCTTTGTTTTTCATACCATCATTCTCCTCTTCCTCTGTCCTTTCCCCAGTGTTTGTTTTAACACACACACACACACACACACACACACACAGACACAGACACAGACACAGACACAGACACAGACACAGACACAGACACACACACACTCATTGCCACATCAGTGCTATATCGGCGCGTGCCTTTCTTCCGTGTGTGTGCCTGCGCTCGTGTGTGTGTGTGTGGCATATTATTGAGCCAATCCCTCCTAGAAGGCAGTGCATGGGGATTCCAGCCATTAAGGAAATCAGGCTAGTGGAGTGCTTGTTGTTGTTAGCTCAGGTTGGCTGCATGTCGGTACCACCCCTTCACACACATGCTCCCTCTCTTCCTGGTCACTGGTGTTGATTTGCTCAGCAGACGCCTCTTATCAGGGCCGCCGGGGACGTCTTCTATTACCATCTACCAGACTAGTAACACTAGAGGGTTTTAAAGGAGCGCGGGCCGCCACTGTTTCTTTGTGCACAGCATGTTGGGTAACATACACACAGAGCTAACAACTGCCTGGATGTGGATTGATGTGGTTACACAACAAGACATCTCCCAAAGTGATGACTAAAGAAAAAGACTGAGAAGTCTACATAGGCTGTTCTATGTAGTACGTACTATACCCCAGGTCCTGGCTGTGCAGACGGCTAAGGTGGGCATAGAAAGCCCCTGGCCGGGAGGACACCTTGAGGTTGCTCTGCCCTCTAACCCAGGTTGGCAGCACCCAGAGAGATAGACAGCTGATTGAGGTAAACAGCATCATCATAACACTACAGATCTGTGGTATAAAACAACACTCTAAAAGTACAAAGCATGGGTCTGCTCTGTGACTCCCAATCTATTAACACACAGCAGACATGAAACTCCTTTATACCGGCCAGCACTGGCCACAGCTACTCAGATGGAACAACTCGCTCACTGACACACACACACACACACACACACACACACACACACACACACACACACACACACACACACACACACACACACACACACACACACACACACACACACACACACACACACACACACACACACACACAAGTAACTGAACAACACACACAGTTGCATACAAACACACCACACACACTGATACACACACAGCAGCATCTGGAAAAGCGTTTAGCAGTTGCAGCGGTTGTTCTGGACAATAGGCTGCAGTGTGAGAGGCTCTGTGAGGATAAAGGAAGGTTTCATTATAAACCACAGTGATTCAGAGAGGAGGAGGGATTTTATGACTTGAAAGCTGTTGGCACGTGCTCTGTCTCTCCCTCCGTCTCTCCCCGGGAGGGCGAGGACAAACGGAGGCACTGGCCGTGCCAGCTGCAGCCCACGCCATCTCTCCCGACATGCCTCCCGTTTTCCCGCTGCCCGCGGACGCGAGGCAAAGCCCTCAGAGGCAGCAGATGATGATTAGACGAGACACACTACAGACACCCCACATCTCTAAAAACACTACAGACACCACACACCTAAAAACAGAACAGACACCCCACAACTCTAAAAACACTACAGACACCCCACACCTCTAAAAACACAACAGACACCCAACACCACTAAAAACACTACAGACACCCCACACCTCTAAAAACACTACAGACACCCCACACCTCTAAAAACACAACAGACACCCAACACCTCTAAAAACATTACAGACACCCCACACCTCTAAAAACACAACAGACACCCAACACCTCTAAAAACACAACAGACACCCCACACCTCTAAAAACACTACAGACACCCCACACCTCAAAAAACACTACAGACACCCCACATCTCTAAAAACACTAGACACCACACACCTCTAAAAACACTAGAGACACCACACGCATCTAAAAACACTACAGACACACCACACCTCTAAAAACACTAGACACCACTCACCTCTAAAAACACTAGACACCACATACCTCTAAAAACACTAGACACCACACAGCTCTAAAACACTAGACACCACACACCTCTAAAAACACTAGACACCACACACCTCTAAAAACACTAGAAACCACACACATCTAAAAACACTAGACACGACACACCTCTAAAAACACGACACCACACACCTTTAAAAACACTAGACACCACACACCTCTAAAAACACTAGACACCACACACCTCTAAAAACACTACAGACACCCCACACCTCTAAAAACACTACAGACACCCCACACCTCTAAAAACACTACAGACACCCCACACCTCTAAAAACACTACAGACACCCCACACCTCTAAAAACACTACAGACACCCCACATCTCTAAAAACACTAGACACCACACACCTCTAAAAACACTACAGACACCACACGCATCTAAAAACACTACAGACACACCACACCTCTAAAAACACTAGACACCACTCACCTCTAAAAACACTAGACACCACACACCTCTAAAAACACTAGACACCACACACCTCTAAAACACTACACACCACACACCTCTAAAAACACTAGACACCACACGCATCTAAAAACACTACAGACACACCACACCTCTAAAAACACTAGACACCACTCACCTCTAAAAACACTAGACACCACATACCTCTAAAAACACTAGACACCACACAGCTCTAAAACACTAGACACCACACACCTCTAAAAACACTAGACACCACACACCTCTAAAAACACTAGAAACCACACACATCTAAAAACACTAGACACGACACACCTCTAAAAACACGACACCACACACCTTTAAAAACACTAGACACCACACACCTCTAAAAACACTAGACACCACACACCTCTAAAAACACTACAGACACCCCACACCTCTAAAAACACTACAGACACCCCACACCTCTAAAAACACTACAGACACCCCACACCTCTAAAAACACTACAGACACCCCACACCTCTAAAAACACTACAGACACCCCACATCTCTAAAAACACTAGACACCACACACCTCTAAAAACACTACAGACACCACACGCATCTAAAAACACTACAGACACACCACACCTCTAAAAACACTAGACACCACTCACCTCTAAAAACACTAGACACCACACACCTCTAAAAACACTAGACACCACACACCTCTAAAACACTACACACCACACACCTCTAAAAACACTAGACACCACACACATCTAAAAACACTAGACACCACACACCTTTCAAAACACTAGACACCACTCACCTCTAAAAACACTAGACACCACACACCTTTAAAAACACTAGACACCACACACCTCTAAAAACACTAGACACCACACACCTCTAAAAACACTACAGACACCACACACATCTAAAAACACTACAGACACACCACACCTCTAAAAACACTAGACACCACTCACCTCTAAAAACACTAGCCACCACACCTCTAAAAACACTAGACACCACATACCTCTAAAAACACTAGACACCACACACCTCTAAAATACTACACACCACACACCTCTAAAAACATTAGACACCACACACCTCTAAAAACACTAGACACCACACACATCTAAAAACACTAGACACCACACACCTTTAAAAACACTAGACACCACACACCTCTAAAAACACTAGACACCACACACCTTTATAAAACACTAGACACCACACACCTCTAAAAACACTAGACACCACACACCTCTAAAAACACTAGACACCCCACACCTCTAAAAACACTAGACACCACATACATCTAACAACACTAGACACCACACACCTCTAAAAACACTACAGACACCCCACACCTCTTAAAACACTACAGACACCCCACACCACTAAAAACACTACAGACACCCCACACCTCTAAAAACACTACAGACACATCACACCTCTAAAAACACTACAGACACACCACACCTCTAAAAACAATAGACACCACACAAATCTAAAACACTACAGACACCACACACATCTAAAAACACAATAGACACCACACACCTCTAAAAACACTAGACACCACACACCTCTAAAAACACTAGACACCACACACCTCTAAAAACACTACAGACACCACACATCTCTAACACTAGACACCACACACCTTTAAAAACACTAGACACCACATACCTCTAAAAACACTAGACACCTCACACCTCTAAAAACACTAGACACCACACACCTCTAAAAACACTAGACACCACACACCTCTAACAACACTAGACAGCCCACACCTCTAAAAACACTAGACACCACACACCTCTAAAAACACTAGACACCTCACACCTCTAAAAACACTAGACACCACACACCTCTAAAAACACTAGACACCACACACCTCTAACACTAGACACCACACACCTCTAAAAACACTAGACACCACACACCTCTAAAAACACTAGACACCACATACCTCTAAAAACACTAGAGACCACACACCTCTAACAACACTAGACAGCCCACACCTCTAAAAACACTAGACACCTCACACCTCTAAAAACACTAGACACCTCACACCTCTAAAAACACTAGACACCACACACCTCTAAAACCACTAGACACCACACACCTCTAACACTAGACACCACACACCTCTAACAACATTAGACAGCCCACACCTCTAAAAACACTAGACACCACACACCTCTAAAAACACTAGACACCACACACCTCTAAAAACACTAGACACCACACACCTCTAAAAACACTAGACACCACATACCTCTAAAAACACTAGAGACCACACACCTCTAAAAACACTAGAGACCACACACCTCTAACAACACTAGACACCACACACCTCTAAAAACACTACAGACACCACACATCTCTAACACTAGACACCACACACCTTTAAAAACACTAGACACCACATACCTCTAAAAACACTAGACACCTCACACCTCTAAAAACACTAGACACCACACACCTCTAAAAACACTAGACAGCCCACACCTCTAAAAACACTAGACACCACACACCTCTAACAACACTAGACAGCCCACACCTCTAAAAACACTAGACACCTCACACCTCTAAAAACACTAGACACCACACACCTCTAAAAACACTAGACACCACACACCTCTAACAACACTAGACAGCCCACACCTCTAAAAACACTAGACACCACACACCTCTAAAAACACTAGACACCTCACACCTCTAAAAACACTAGACACCACACACCTCTAAAAACACTAGACACCACACACCTCTAACACTAGACACCACACACCTCTAAAAACACTACAGACACCCCACACCTCTAAAAACACTACAGACACCCCACATCTCTAAAAACACTAGACACCACACACCTCTAAAAACACTACAGACACCACACGCATCTAAAAACACTACAGACACACCACACCTCTAAAAACACTAGACACCACTCACCTCTAAAAACACTAGACACCACACACCTCTAAAAACACTAGACACCACACACCTCTAAAACACTACACACCACACACCTCTAAAAACACTAGACACCACACACATCTAAAAACACTAGACACCACACACCTTTCAAAACACTAGACACCACACCTCTAAAAACACTAGACACCACATACCTCTAAAAACACTAGAGACCACACACCTCTAACAACACTAGACAGCCCACACCTCTAAAAACACTAGACACCTCACACCTCTAAAAACACTAGACACCTCACACCTCTAAAAACACTAGACACCACACACCTCTAAAACCACTAGACACCACACACCTCTAACACTAGACACCACACACCTCTAACAACATTAGACAGCCCACACCTCTAAAAACACTAGACACCACACACCTCTAAAAACACTAGACACCACACACCTCTAAAAACACTAGACACCACACACCTCTAAAAACACTAGACACCACATACCTCTAAAAACACTAGAGACCACACACCTCTAACAACACTAGACAGCCCACACCTCTAAAAACACTAGACACCTCACACCTCTAAAAACACTAGACACCTCACACCTCTAAAAACACTAGACACCACACACCTCTAAAACCACTAGACACCACACACCTCTAACACTAGACACCACACACCTCTAACAACATTAGACAGCCCACACCTCTAAAAACACTAGACACCACACACCTCTAAAAACACTAGACACCACACACCTCTAAAAACACTAGACACCACACACCTCTAAAAACACTAGACACCACATACCTCTAAAAACACTAGACACCACACACCTCTAAAAACACTAGACACCTCACACCTCTAAAAACACTAGACACCACACACCTCTAAAACCACTAGACACCACACACCTCTAACACTAGACACCACACACCTCTAACAACATTAGACAGCCCACACCTCTAAAAACACTAGACACCACACACCTCTAAAAACACTAGACACCACACACCTCTAAAAACACTAGACACCACACACCTCTAAAAACACTAGACACCACATACCTCTAAAAACACTAGAGACCACACACCTCTAAAAACACTAGAGACCACACACCTCTAACAACACTAGACACCACACACCTCTAAAAACACTACAGACACCACACATCTCTAACACTAGACACCACACACCTTTAAAAACACTAGACACCACATACCTCTAAAAACACTAGACACCTCACACCTCTAAAAACACTAGACACCACACACCTCTAAAAACACTAGACAGCCCACACCTCTAAAAACACTAGACACCACACACCTCTAACAACACTAGACAGCCCACACCTCTAAAAACACTAGACACCTCACACCTCTAAAAACACTAGACACCACACACCTCTAAAAACACTAGACACCACACACCTCTAACAACACTAGACAGCCCACACCTCTAAAAACACTAGACACCACACACCTCTAAAAACACTAGACACCTCACACCTCTAAAAACACTAGACACCACACACCTCTAAAAACACTAGACACCACACACCTCTAACACTAGACACCACACACCTCTAAAAACACTACAGACACCCCACACCTCTAAAAACACTACAGACACCCCACATCTCTAAAAACACTAGACACCACACACCTCTAAAAACACTACAGACACCACACGCATCTAAAAACACTACAGACACACCACACCTCTAAAAACACTAGACACCACTCACCTCTAAAAACACTAGACACCACACACCTCTAAAAACACTAGACACCACACACCTCTAAAACACTAGACACCACACACCTCTAAAAACACTAGACACCACACACCTCTAAAAACACTAGACACCACACACCTCTAAAAACACTAGACACCACATACCTCTAAAAACACTAGAGACCACACACCTCTAACAACACTAGACAGCCCACACCTCTAAAAACACTAGACACCTCACACCTCTAAAAACACTAGACACCTCACACCTCTAAAAACACTAGACACCACACACCTCTAAAACCACTAGACACCACACACCTCTAACACTAGACACCACACACCTCTAACAACATTAGACAGCCCACACCTCTAAAAACACTAGACACCACACACCTCTAAAAACACTAGACACCACACACCTCTAAAAACACTAGACACCACACACCTCTAAAAACACTAGACACCACATACCTCTAAAAACACTAGAGACCACACACCTCTAAAAACACTAGACACCTCACACCTCTAAAAACACTAGACACCTCACACCTCTAAAAACACTAGACACCACACACCTCTAAAACCACTAGACACCACACACCTCTAACACTAGACACCACACACCTCTAACAACATTAGACAGCCCACACCTCTAAAAACACTAGACACCACACACCTCTAAAAACACTAGACACCACACACCTCTAAAAACACTAGACACCACACACCTCTAAAAACACTAGACACCACATACCTCTAAAAACACTAGAGACCACACACCTCTAAAAACACTAGAGACCACACACCTCTAACAACACTAGACACCACACACCTCTAAAAACACTACAGACACCACACATCTCTAACACTAGACACCACACACCTTTAAAAACACTAGACACCACATACCTCTAAAAACACTAGACACCTCACACCTCTAAAAACACTAGACACCACACACCTCTAAAAACACTAGACAGCCCACACCTCTAAAAACACTAGACACCACACACCTCTAACAACACTAGACAGCCCACACCTCTAAAAACACTAGACACCTCACACCTCTAAAAACACTAGACACCACACACCTCTAAAAACACTAGACACCACACACCTCTAACAACACTAGACAGCCCACACCTCTAAAAACACTAGACACCACACACCTCTAAAAACACTAGACACCTCACACCTCTAAAAACACTAGACACCACACACCTCTAAAAACACTAGACACCACACACCTCTAACACTAGACACCACACACCTCTAAAAACACTACAGACACCCCACACCTCTAAAAACACTACAGACACCCCACATCTCTAAAAACACTAGACACCACACACCTCTAAAAACACTACAGACACCACACGCATCTAAAAACACTACAGACACACCACACCTCTAAAAACACTAGACACCACTCACCTCTAAAAACACTAGACACCACACACCTCTAAAAACACTAGACACCACACACCTCTAAAACACTAGACACCACACACCTCTAAAAACACTAGACACCACACACCTCTAAAAACACTAGACACCACACACCTCTAAAAACACTAGACACCACATACCTCTAAAAACACTAGAGACCACACACCTCTAACAACACTAGACAGCCCACACCTCTAAAAACACTAGACACCTCACACCTCTAAAAACACTAGACACCTCACACCTCTAAAAACACTAGACACCACACACCTCTAAAACCACTAGACACCACACACCTCTAACACTAGACACCACACACACTCTAACAACATTAGACAGCCCACACCTCTAAAAACACTAGACACCACACACCTCTAAAAACACTAGACACCACACACCTCTAAAAACACTAGACACCACACACCTCTAAAAACACTAGACACCACATACCTCTAAAAACACTAGAGACCACACACCTCTAAAAACACTAGACACCTCACACCTCTAAAAACACTAGACACCTCACACCTCTAAAAACACTAGACACCACACACCTCTAAAACCACTAGACACCACACACCTCTAACACTAGACACCACACACCTCTAACAACATTAGACAGCCCACACCTCTAAAAACACTAGACACCACACACCTCTAAAAACACTAGACACCACACACCTCTAAAAACACTAGACACCACACACCTCTAAAAACACTAGACACCACATACCTCTAAAAACACTAGAGACCACACACCTCTAAAAACACTAGAGACCACACACCTCTAACAACACTAGACACCACACACCTCTAAAAACACTACAGACACCACACATCTCTAACACTAGACACCACACACCTTTAAAAACACTAGACACCACATACCTCTAAAAACACTAGACACCTCACACCTCTAAAAACACTAGACACCACACACCTCTAAAAACACTAGACAGCCCACACCTCTAAAAACACTAGACACCACACACCTCTAACAACACTAGACAGCCCACACCTCTAAAAACACTAGACACCTCACACCTCTAAAAACACTAGACACCACACACCTCTAAAAACACTAGACACCACACACCTCTAACAACACTAGACAGCCCACACCTCTAAAAACACTAGACACCACACACCTCTAAAAACACTAGACACCTCACACCTCTAAAAACACTAGACACCACACACCTCTAAAAACACTAGACACCACACACCTCTAACACTAGACACCACACACCTCTAAAAACACTACAGACACCCCACACCTCTAAAAACACTACAGACACCCCACATCTCTAAAAACACTAGACACCACACACCTCTAAAAACACTACAGACACCACACGCATCTAAAAACACTACAGACACACCACACCTCTAAAAACACTAGACACCACTCACCTCTAAAAACACTAGACACCACACACCTCTAAAAACACTAGACACCACACACCTCTAAAACACTACACACCACACACCTCTAAAAACACTAGACACCACACACATCTAAAAACACTAGACACCACACACCTTTCAAAACACTAGACACCACACACCTCTAAAAACACTAGACACCACATACCTCTAAAAACACTAGAGACCACACACCTCTAACAACACTAGACAGCCCACACCTCTAAAAACACTAGACACCTCACACCTCTAAAAACACTAGACACCTCACACCTCTAAAAACACTAGACACCACACACCTCTAAAACCACTAGACACCACACACCTCTAACACTAGACACCACACACCTCTAACAACATTAGACAGCCCACACCTCTAAAAACACTAGACACCACACACCTCTAAAAACACTAGACACCACACACCTCTAAAACCACTAGACACCACACACCTCTAAAAACACTAGACACCACATACCTCTAAAAACACTAGAGACCACACACCTCTAAAAACACTAGAGACCACACACCTCTAACAACACTAGACACCACACACCTCTAAAAACACTACAGACACCACACATCTCTAACACTAGACACCACACACCTTTAAAAACACTAGACACCACATACCTCTAAAAACACTAGACACCTCACACCTCTAAAAACACTAGACACCACACACCTCTAAAAACACTAGACAGCCCACACCTCTAAAAACACTAGACACCTCACACCTCTAAAAACACTAGACACCTCACACCTCTAAAAACACTAGACACCACACACCTCTAAAACCACTAGACACCACACATCTCTAACACTAGACACCACACACCTCTAACAACATTAGACAGCCCACACCTCTAAAAACACTAGACACCACACACCTCTAAAAACACTAGAGACCACACACCTCTAAAAACACTAGACACCACACACCTCTAAAAACACTAGACACCACACACCTCTAACAACACTAGACAGCCCACACCTCTAAAAACACTAGACACCTCACACCTCTAAAAACACTAGACACCTCACACCTCTAAAAACACTAGACACCACACACCTCTAAAACCACTAGACACCACACACCTCTAACACTAGACACCACACACCTCTAACAACATTAGACAGCCCACACCTCTAAAAACACTAGACACCACACACCTCTAAAAACACTAGACACCACACACCTCTAAAAACACTAGACACCACATACCTCTAAAAACACTAGAGACCACATACCTCTAACAACACTAGACACCACACACCTCTAAAAACACTAGACACCACACACCTCTAACACTAGACACCACACACCTCTAACAACATTAGACAGCCCACGCCTCTAAAAACACTAGACACCACACACCTCTAAAAACACTAGACACCACACACCTCTAAAAACACTAGACACCACACACCTCTAAATGTCAATCAAGTGGATGGGTAGTGGAGACTAGATCTATGTATGAGAGGCAGCATACTTAGAGAGACTAGTGACTAACTAGAGACTGGAACCAAAGAAGGAGAGATGGGGTAGTACTGCAGATAAACAGCCCCTAGAGATGTGTACTGTGGATCTGGAAGCACTGAGGCAGACTTGTGAAAACTATGGCTGTAGAGGCCGTCTCAGGCTAGACATGGGCTAGACCTGCTGCTGCTACTGTGGTAGATACCGTGGCTGTAGAGGCCGTCTCAGGCTAGACATGGGCTAGACCTGCTGCTGCTACTGTGGTAGATACCGTGGCTGTAGAGGCAGTCTCAGGCAGCCCAGAGGTGGTCCTAGGTGTATAGGAGTGGATGTCAGAGTTGACTGCTGATGAGAGTCACCATTACAGAGGGTCAACAGCAGGATGGCCTGGGGCAACTGGGGGTGAGAAGGAGAGGAGCGAGAGGAGAGAGGTTTAACCTGTCGTGCATTCATCCCAAAGCCCTTAAAACCTCCTCACCATCCAGCCCCCCGTACACACCCAACTGGCCCTTTCCCCTGAAGTCTTTGGCCTTCATCCTTTCTCTCTTTTCCAGCAACAGGGGTTGCCCTACAGAGGTTGGAGTGGACTGGAGTAGTGGTGGTGGTAGAGGTGGCAGCAGCCCTACAGGGGTTGGAATGGACTAGAGTAGTAGTGGTGGTGGTGGTAGAGGTGGTAGCAGTCCTACAGGGGTTGAAGTGGACTAGAGTAGTGGTGGTAGAGGTGGTAGCAGTCCTACAGGGGTTGAAGTGGACTAGAGTAGTGGTGGTAGAGGTGGTAGCAGCCCTACAGGGGTTGAAGTGGACTAGAGTAGTGGTGGTAGAGTTGGTAGCAGTCCTACAGGGGTTGGAGTGGACTGGAGTAGTGGTGGTGGTAGAGGTGGTAGCAGTCCTACAGGGGTTGGAGTGGACTAGAGTAGTGGTGGTGGTGGTGGTAGAGGTGGTAGCAGTCCTACAGGGGTTGGAGTGAACTAGAGTAGTGGTGGTGGTGGTGGTAGAGGTGGTAGAAGCCCTACAGGGGTTGGAGTGGACTAGAGTAGTGGTGTTAGAGGTGGTAGCAGTCCTACAGGGGTTGGAGTGGACTGGAGTAGTGGTGGTGGTAGAGGTGGTAGCAGTCCTACAGGGGTTGGAGTGGACTAGAGTAGTGGTGGTGGTGGTGGAGGTGGTAGCAGTCCTACAGGGGTTGGAGTGGACTAGAGTAGTGGTGGTGGTGGTGGTAGAGGTGGCAGCAGCCCTACAGGGGTTGGAATGGACTAGAGTAGTGGTGGTGGTGGAGGAGGTGGTAGCAGTCCTACAGGGGTTGGAGTGGACTAGAGTAGTGGTGGTGGTGGTGGTAGCAGCCCTACAGGGGTTGGAGTGGACTAGAGTAGTGGTGGTAGAGGTGGTAGCAGTCCTACATGGGTTGGAGTGGACTGGAGTAGTGGTGGTGGTGGTAGTGGTAGAGGTGGTAGCAGTCCTACAGGGGTTGGAGTGGACTAGAGTAGTGGTGGTGGTGGTGGTAGAGGTGGCAGCAGTCCTACATGGGTTGGAGTGGACTGGAGTAGTGGTGGTGGTGGTAGTGGTAGAGGTGGTAGCAGTCCTACAGGGGTTGGAGTGGACTAGAGTAGTGGTGGTGATAGAGGTGGTAGAGGTGGTAGCAGTCCTACAGGGGTTGGAGTGAACTAGAGCAGTGGTGGTGGTAGTGGTAGAGGTGGTAGCAGCCCTACAGGGGTTGGAGTGGACTAGAGTAGTGGTGGTGGTGGTGGTAGAGGTGGCAGCAGCCCTACAGGGGTTGGAATGGACTAGAGTAGTGGTGGTGGTGGAGGAGGTGGTAGCAGTCCTACAGGGGTTGGAGTGGACTAGAGTAGTGGTGGTGGTGGTGGTAGCAGCCCTACAGGGGTTGGAGTGGACTAGAGTAGTGGTGGTAGAGGTGGTAGCAGTCCTACATGGGTTGGAGTGGACTGGAGTAGTGGTGGTGGTGGTAGTGGTAGAGGTGGTAGCAGTCCTACAGGGGTTGGAGTGGACTAGAGTGGTGGTGATAGAGGTGGTAGAGGTGGTAGCAGTCCTACAGGGGTTGGAGTGGACTAGAGTAGTGGTGGTAGTGGTAGAGGTGGGAGCAGTCCTACAGGGGTTGGAGTGGACTAGAGTAGTGGTGGTGGTGGTAGTGGTAGAGGTGGTAGCAGTCCCACAGGGGTTGGAGTGGACTAGAGTAGTGGTGGTGGTGGTAGTGGTAGAGGTGGTAGCAGTCCTACAGGGGTTGGAGTGGACTAGAGTAGAGGTGGTGGTGGTAGTGGTAGAGGTGGTAGCAGTCCTACAGGGGTTGGAGTGGACTAGAGTAGTGGTGGTGGTAGAGGTGGTAGCAGTCCTACAGGGGTTGGAGTGGACTAGAGTAGTGGTGGTGGTAGAGGTGGTAGCAGTCCTACAGGGGTTGGAGTGGACTAGAGTAGTTGTGGTGGTGGTGGTGGTGTTAGCAGTCTTACAGGGGTTGGAGTGGACTAGAGTAGTGGTGGTAGTGGTAGAGGTGGTAGCAGTCCTACAGGGGTTGGAGTGGACTAGAGTGGTGGTGGTGGTAGTGGTAGAGGTGGTAGCAGTCCTACAGGGGTTGGAGTGGACTAGAGTAGTGGTGGTGGTGGTAGTGGTAGAGGTGGTAGCAGTCCTACAGGGGTTGGAGTGGACTAGAGTAGTGGTGGTGGTGGTAGTGGTAGAGGTGGTAGCAGTCCTACAGGGGTTGGAGTGGACTAGAGTAGAGGTGGTGGTGGTAGTGGTAGAGGTGGTAGCAGTCCTACAGGGGTTGGAGTGGACTAGAGTAGTTGTGGTGGTGGTGGTAGCAGTCCTACAGGGGTTGGAGTGGACTAGAGTAGTGGTGGTGGTAGTGGTAGAGGTGGGAGCAGTCCTACAGGGGTTGGAGTGGACTAGAGTAGTGGTGGTAGTGGTAGAGGTGGGAGCAGTCCTACAGGGGTTGGAGTGGACTAGAGTAGTGGTGGTAGTGGTAGAGGTGGTAGCAGTCCTACAGGGGTTGGAGTGGACTAGAGTAGTGGTGGTGGTGGTAGTGGTAGAGGTGGTAGCAGTCCTACAGGGGTTGGAGTGGACTAGAGTAGTGGTGGTGGTAGTGGTAGAGGTGGTAGCAGTCCTACAGGGGTTGGAGTGGAGTAGAGTAGTGGTGGTGGTAGAGGTGGTAGCAGTCCTACAGGGGTTGGAGTGGACTAGAGTAGTGGTGGTGGTAGAGGTGGTTCGGCAACTGCTCTGCCCACAACCGTAAGGCTCTCCAGAGGGTAGTGAGGACTGCACAACGCACCACCGGGGGTAAACTACCTGACCTCCAGGACACCTACACCACCTGATGTCACAGGAAGGCCAAAAAGATCATCAAGGACAACAACCACCCGAGCCACTGCCTGTTCACCCCGCTATCATCCAGAAGGCGAGGTCAGTACAGGTGCATCAAAGCTGGGACCGAGAGACTGAAAAACAGCTTCTACCTCAAGGCCATCAGACTGTTAAACAGCCATCACTAACATTGAGTGGCTGCTGCCAACATCCTGACTTAAATCTCTAGCCACTTTAAATAATAGGAATTGGATGTAACAAATGTATCACTAGCCACTTTAAACAATTTTGTATATATTGTTTACATATCCTACATTACTCATCTCACATGTATATACTGTACTCCATACCATCTACTGAATCTTGCCTATGCCGGTCAGCCATCGCTCATCCATATATTTATATGTACATACTCGTATTCATTCCTTTACTCTTGTGTGTATAAGGTAGTTGTTGTGAATTTGTTAGATTACTTGTTAGATACTACTGCATGGTCTGAACTAGAAGCACAAGCATTTCGCCACACTCGCATTAACATCTGCTAACCATGTGTATGTGACAAATAAAATTTGATTTGATTTGATTTTGTCAGAGAGGAGGTGAGGGGCCTGGACTGAACATGTAGGGCTGAAGTTCTGCATACACAGACATCAGACACATATACACACCCTAAGCCACAACACCACTAATACTCTCTTGCTTCAGTACACTGCCAGTAACAGTACACACTGCTCATATTTTTCACGTGGGTATCCACCTGGTTTCATCTTGCATAACAAACTAGGGTGATAAACCAGGGTGATATAACTGAGCCAAAGGGCAAAGTCACACAGATATAGAAACCAACAGCTTTGTGCCCAATTGGAGCTGCACCACTGATAATACCTGGAATGGGAGGGACCCACCAACCTGGACAACCTTGGAACCTGCCTGTTTGTCCCATTCACTCTTTCCACTATCCCACTGTCCTTATCATGCCTGTCCTGATTCCAAGCCCAGCTCCCTGTGTTTATCCCCACACTACCATCCTGTTGGCATGGAGACACGAATGACATGGCTTCTATTGGCCCGTCATGAGTTCATGTAGGAGAGAGAGAGAGAGAGAGAGAGAGAGAGAGAGAGAGAGAGAGAGAGAGAGAGAGAGAGAGAGAGAGAATTCCATTGAGAAGACATGCTTGTGGAGAGGCAGCCAGTTGAGGCGGGTTACAATGCTGCTGAATACCAGACAGCTAAGGCCCACAGCTCCCACTGTCCTCCGCTCCTCACACTTAATGAAGCCCACTTTCTCTATCTCATACACACACACAGTAAACACACGCACGCATGTACACGCACACACACTGACTGGAAGATTAAATAGTATTTACGACCTCTCCCACTGCTCTCCATGGGGCTGACTATTCCCCTAACGACAAAGAGGATAATGATGTGGACAGAGGCCCTGACAGCCCATTCCTCTGCTCTGACTACTGCTACTGAAACACTGCTGCAGAGGTCACCATTAACATTCAAATAGACCAGTCTCTTCAGATGGGCTACATAGCATTATCCATTAGCCTTCTCAGAGGAGTATGCAGTGACTAGTGCATTTTACTTTCCTTACTTTCCTGCTTAGATGGTCAGGATGTGACCTGGTCAGGATGTGACCTGGTCAGGATGGGACCTGGTCAGGATGTAATCTGGTCAGGATGTGACATGGTCAGGATGGGATCTGGTCAGGATGTAATCTGGTCAGGATGGGACCTGGTCAGGATGTAATCTGGTCAGGATGTGACATGGTCAGGATGTGACCTGGTCAGGATGGGACCTGGTCAGGATGGGACCTGGTCAGGATGTAATCTGGTCAGGATGTAATCTGGTCAGGATGTGACATGGTCAGGATGGGATCTGGTCAGGATGGGACCTGGTCAGGATGGGACCTGGTCAGGATGGGACCTGGTCAGGATGGGACCTGGTCAGGATGTAATCTGGTCAGGATGTGACATGGTCAGGATGGGATCTGGTCAGGATGTAATCTGGTCAGGATGTGACCTGGTCAGGATGGGATCTGGTCAGGATGTGACATGGTCAGGATGTGACATGGTCAGGGTGTGACCTGGTCAGGATGTGACCTGGTCAGGATGGGATCTGGTCAGGATGTGACCTGGTCAGGATGGGATCTGGTCAGGATGTAATCTGGTCAGGATGTGACCTGGTCAGGATGGGATCTGGTCAGGATGTGACATGGTCAGGATGTGACATGGTCAGGGTGTGACCTGGTCAGGATTTGACCTGGTCAGGATGGGATCTGGTCAGGATATGTGCAGAACATGGTACTTGGCCAAAGGTTCCAGTGAGATCAGACTGGAGTATTTCCTGACCATGTGACCTGACCAGGAATAACTCTGGAGCCTAGTTACACAGTCAGTAAAAACTCTGGGCACTAGTCATCCCATAGAGGTGAGAGAGTAGAGAGAGCAGAGAGAGTAGAGAGAGCAGAGAGAGTAGAGAGAGTAGAGAGTAGAGAGAGCAGAGAGAGTAGAGAGAGCAGAGAGAGCAGAGAGAGTAGAGAGAGCAGAGAGAGTAGAGAGAGTAGAGATATTATATAGAGCAGAGAAAGCAGAGAGAGTAGAGAGAGCAGAGAGAGTAGAGAGAGTAGAGATATTATATAGAGCAGAGAGAGTAGAGAGAGTAGAGAGTGTAGAGAGAGCAGAGAGAGTAGAGAGAGCAGAGAGAGTAGAGAGAGCAGAGAGAGCAGAGAGAGTAGAGAGAGCAGAGAGAGCAGAAAGAGCAGAGAGAGCAGAGAGAGTAGAGAGAGCAGAGGGGGTAGAGAGAGTAGAGATATTATATAGAGCAGAGAAAGCAGAGAGAGTAGAGATATTATATAGAGCAGAGAGAGTAGAGAGTGTAGAGAGAGCAGAAAAAGCAGAGAGAGCAGAGAGAGTAGAGAGAGCAGAGAGAGCAGAGAGAGTAGAGAGAGCAGAGAGAGTAGAGAGAGTAGAGATATTATATAGAGCAGAGAAAGCAGAGAGAGTAGAGATATTATATAGAGCAGAGAGAGCAGAGAGAGTAGAGAGAGGCAGAGAGCAGAGAGAGTAGAGAGGCAGAGAAAGCAGAGAGTAGAGAGAGCAGAGATAGCAGAGATGGCAGAGAGTAGAGAGGCAGAGAGAGTAGAGGCAGAGAGAGAGAGAGAGAGGCAGAGAGGCAGAGAGTAGAGAGAGTAGAGATGTTATATGGAGCAGAGAAGCAGAGAGTAGAGAGAGTAGAGATATTATATAGAGCAGAGAGAGCAGAGAGAGTAGAGAGAGCAGAGAGAGCAGAGAGAGCAGAGAGAGTAGAGAGAGCAGAGAGAGCAGAAAAAGCAGAGAGAGCAGAGAGAGTAGAGAGAGCAGAGAGAGTAGAGAGAGTAGAGATATTATATAGAGCAGAGAAAGCAGAGAGAGTAGAGATATTATATAGAGCAGAGAGAGCAGAGAGAGTAGAGAGAGCAGAGAGAGCAGAGAGAGTAGAGAGAGCAGAGAAAGCAGAGAGTAGACAGAGCAGAGAGTAGAGAGAGCAGAGATAGCAGAGATAGCAGAGAGAGTAGAGAGAGCAGAGAGAGTAGAGAGAGCAGAGAGAGTAGAGAGAGCAGAGAGAGTAGAGAGAGCAGAGAGAGCAGCGTAGAGCAGAGAGAGTAGAGCAGAGTAGAGAGAGCAGAGTAGAGCAGAGTAGAGCAGAGAAGAGCAGAGTAGAGCAGAGTAGAGCAGAGAGAGCAGAGAAGAGCAGAGTAGAACAGAGAGAGTAGAGCAGAGAGAGTTGAGAGAGCAGAGAGAGCAGAGAGAGCAGAGCAGAGAGCGTGACAAGGTTGTTTAGTGGGCTGTCTCGGCCTGGGGATCCCACAACAGACAGACACAATATCTGACTAACACATGATGTCACCAAGCTAACATGTCCTGTCTTACCCTTCGTATTCATTCTCCCTCTCTTTTCACTGTCACTCTCTCTCAATTTAATTCAATTCAAGGGGCTTTATTGGCATGGGAAACACATGTTAACATTGCCAAAGCAAGTGAGGTAGATAATAAACAAAAGTTAAATAAACAATAAAAATGAACAGTAAACATTACACAGTAAACAGTCTCTCTCTCTTTTCAATCTCAATTCAAGGGCTTCATTGACATGGGAAAAATATGTAATCTCTCTCTCTGAAACTGTATATCTCTTACTTTCCTTATTTTTCTGTTTTGCACTTTTTCAATCTGTTTATAATTTATTTCCCTCTCTTGTTAATATCATCTGTATGTATCTCTTGTCTAATGTCCTGTCTCTCACACTTTCTTGCTCTTCTCCAGTCTTCTCTCTTTCTAAAATCAATTCTAAAAAACATAGTTTTATCTCTCCTTTCTCTCTGACTCTCTCTGTATCTCTGTATCTCTGACTCTCTCTCTCTCTCTGTATCTCTGTATCTCTGACTCTCTCTCTCTCTCTGTATCTCTGTCTCTCTGTATCTCTGTCTCTCTGTATCTCTGTCTCTCTCTCTCTCTCTCTCTCTCTCTCTCTCTGTCTCTCTCTCTCTGTCTCTCCATCCCTCTCTTTGTGGTGCCCCAGGGCAGGAAAAACAGTCTTCTTCTTCCCTTCTTCCCCCCATTTACAGAAGAAAAGAGAGGGATGAATCAGTCGCTGACAGTCCTGAGCCTCTACCTCTCTGGAGCACGCACACACACACACCTAGAATACAGGATATAGTAAGTTTACGGTACAGTACGTTTAGGTGAAATCAGGCAAGTTCATACACATATACAAAGCCTATATATAAACCGCACACACAAAACCCACTATATAGCACAGTCTAGCTCTCTTTCTCTCTTAAAACACACACACACCAATGAACAGAGGAACGCATGTGCACGCACACACACACACACACGCACACACATTGCTAGACTTCACACACCAGGCCACTCCCCCCTGAGGGCATATCTTTTCCTCATCCTCTCTCCTTTCCCTCTCTATCTCAACCTCCCCTCCTCTTCTCCCTCCCTCGTTCCCCCTCTCAGGGAAAGAGAAGAGTGCTGCATGGAAGACAGTAAAACTATTTAAAGTGGTGATCTGGGCACAAATTGTTCCTCTGTCAGGTGTTAACAGTGAGAAGTGTTTACACAACAGAACACAGCTAAAGAGCCAGGCACAGAGAGAGAGTGAGAGTGAGAGTGAGAGAGAGAAAAAGACAGAGAGAGAGACAGACAAAGAGAGAGAGACAGACAAAGACAAAGAGAGAGAGACAGACAGAGAGACAGACAGACAGACAGAGAGTGAGTGAGAAAGAAACAGAGGGAGAGAGAGAGAGACATAGAGAGAGACATAGAGAGAGAGACACAGAGAGAGACAGAGAGAGAGAGAGAGAGAGAGAGAGAGAGAGAGAGAGAGAGAGAGAGAGAGAGAGAGAGAGAGAGAGAGAGAGAGAGAGAGAGAGAGACTCTAGACACCTCCGTTTCCACTGATTCTATGACACCAACCCCCAGTCTGAAAACTAGAGAAGATAAAGAGAGAGGCAAAGAAAAGAGAAGAGGACAGAGAATATGGAGAGATGAGAAGAGAGGACAGAGAATATGGAGAGAAGAGAAAAGAGGACAGAGAATATGGAGAGATGAGAAGAGAGGACAGAGAATATGGAGAGAAGAGAAGAGAGGACAGAGAATATGGAGAGAAGAGAAGAGAGGACAGAGAATATGGGGAGAAGAGAAGAGAGGACAGAGAATATGGAGAGAAGAGAAGAGAGGACAGAGAATATGGAGAGATGAGAAGAGAGGACAGAGAATATGGAGAGAAGAGAAGAGAGGACAGAGAATATGGAGAGATGAGAAGAGAGGACAGAGAATATGGAGAGAAGAGAAAAGAGGACAGAGAATATGGAGAGATGAGAAGAGAGGACAGAGAATATGGAGAGATGAGAAGAGAGGACAGAGAATATGGAGAGAAGAGAAGAGAGGACAGAGAATATGGAGAGAAGAGAAGAGAGGACAGAGAATATGGAGAGAAGAGAAAAGAGGACAGAGAATATGGAGAGATGAGAAGAGAGGACAGAGAATATGGAGAGAAGACAAGAGAGGACAGAGAATATGGAGAGAAGAGAAGAGAGGACAGAGAATATGGAGAGATGAGAAGAGAGGACAGAGAATATGGAGAGAAGACAAGAGAGGACAGAGAATATGGAGAGAAGAGAAGAGAGGACAGAGAATATGGAGAGAAGAGAAGAGAGGACAGAGAATATGGAGAGAAGAGAAGAGAGGACAGAGAATATTGAGAGATGAGAAGAAAGGTCAGAGAAGAGGTGGAGAAGAGGTTTACAGATATTATCGGCTGATATTGGCCCTTTAAACATTATATCAGTATCGGCCGATAATTCCACCGATAACCAATATTCAATCAATAGGATGACCAATCTCATCCTGATGTAAACACTGGTGGCCATCCTCATGATCTGTCATTCATTTAACAATATAAGAAATCCACATTAGAAGCATATTTCTTGGACAATTGCTGTTTTGGATGGCAATTTATGAGAATTCACTGTGGAATAATTACACCATTTAATTTCCCCGGCATAAAACAGTATATCGGCAGATATATTGGTATCGGTAAGTCCCCCAAACAATCTGAATCGGTATCAGACCCCCAAAAACACATTGGTCGGGTTCTAGTGGAGAGAGAAAGGGGGAGGGAGCAGAGAGGAGGAGAGGGAGAGGGGACAGGTTAGAGCAGAGAGTAGAATTGACAGCAGACAGCTGACGTGCATGTGTGTGTGTACGTGAATGTGCCATACTTGTATGCGCCCCTGTGTGTGTGTGCCTTAAGTACGTGCATGCCTATGTGTGTGTGTTTGTGTGTGTGTGTGTGTGCTGATTAGGGTTGGGGGGTGTCCAGATTTTCATATTATCATACTGTCCTTCTCTCATCCCGGGACTTCCGGTATTACTGGCTTAGTACACAAGGGGGCGCCAAACAAACACAAAAAAGCCCATTGGGAATCTATTCCCTGAATGCTAACAAAAGTAGTACAAGTAATAGCAAATTTCCATGGAGGCTGCTAGCTAAATATGCTAACGAGCGCTAAAGAAAACAAAATAATTGCAAATACAGGCAATCTAGCTCATAAAGTTCTACATATATAGGTAGGAGCTACCGAATGTCATTTTTGGTTAGATTGGAAATTTACAAGCAAATGTGAACTAGACACATTGTGCAAATTAACAAAGGTTAAATGCAAAAGAACAGTACTGGCTCTGGAGCAGCACGTGTACACGCTGTGTCTGTGTGGTGTCTGGAGTCTGGAGTCGCTAGGGCAGAGAAGAAAAAACGCAAAGAAATCAAGATACAGATAACTCTTCCAAAGGGCTTTGACTTCTCAAACATGGCAGAAAGCAGCCACAATATGATGACCCGTCACCTTAGATAACTAGCATGTTCAACTTATGTTCAACTTAGGGGTCACAGAATTCTGCATTTTTCACACAGGAATAAAAGATAAAACACAGAAGAAATATCTTGCAGTGTTTTATAAACACTGATCTAAAATACTTGTAGTTCCTGCATCAGACTCATTCTGTGTTTCAGCTGCACTTCTCCACTGGGATGAGAATTCACCAACGGCCATTCTATCATTCTAGCAGCAAACAGCACACTGACTGAGGTGGAGCTACTTTTCCCTGCTACTTTCCTTGGTGTAGCCAGCATACTTCTCTCCGGTAAAATGCAATATTAACTTTCAGCAAAACATTATGAAATGTAGCTGGCTACATTAATTCTATGACAAACATTAGAAATATGATGGCTATTCTTTTGTAAAAAATACAACTTGCTTTTACATTGTAAGCAGACAGACAGAGTCTGTGTGGCTGCCAACCGAATAGCATTACACTTCTGTTGTCATCTCATTAAAATGAAGCTATTTTCTGCCAAATGTGTTCACTATTGAAGCAAAAAAACACTGTTGGCTCTCGATATAAAACCCGACCCCTGTCAATACACAGCTGGACTCACTGGACTAACTCTACGGTTAGCTTCATAATGTCAAATAATGGGACAGTTGAAATGAAGAAGGTGATCTGCTTTATCTCCTAACGTATTGCACAAGTTGACTGCAGGTATTTACTTAAAAAGTAGCTACAAATAGCTAACAATTTATTGAAAAACTGAAATGAAATAGTTTCAACTGTATTGACTGTATTGAAAAACCAACCAGTGGCTATTTCAAAATACCCAGGTATACGGTATAAATGGTCTTTATGGTATATATGGTATTTATGGAATATATGGTATTTACGGAATATATGGTATTTATGGAATATATGGTATTTATGGAATATATGGTATTTAAGGTATTTATGGTATATAAGGTATATATGGTATTTATGGTATATATGGAATATAAGGTATACAATGTATATATGGTATTTATGGTATACATGGAATATAAGGTATACAAGGTATATATGGTATTTATGGTATATATGGAATATAAGGTATTTATGGTATATATGGAATATAAAGTATACAAGGTATACAAGGTATATATGGTATTTTTGGTATATATGGAACATAAGGTATACAAGGTATACAAGGTATATATGGTATTTATGGTATATATGGAAAATAAGGTATACAAGGTATATATGGTATATATGGAATATAAGGTATACAAGGTATATATGGTATTTATGGTATATATGGAATATAATGTATACAAGGTATATATGGTATTTATGGAATATAAGGTATACAAGGTATTTATGGTATATATGGAATATAAGGTATACAAGGTATATATGGTATTTATGGTATACAATGTATATATGGTATATAAGGTATATATGGTATATAAGATATATAAGGTATATATGGTATGTAAGGTATATATGGTATACATGGTAAATAAGGTATATATGGTATATAAGGTATATATGGTATGCAACGTATATATGGTATACATGGTATGTAAGGTATATATGGTATGTAAGGTATATACGGTATATATGGTATATAAGGTATATAAGGTATATGAGGTATATAAGGTATATATGGTATATACGGTATATATGGTATATAAGGTATATATGGCATATACAGTATGAGGTATATAAGGTATACAGTATAAGGTACACAGGATAAGGTATACAGTATAAGGTATATATGGTATATAAGGTATAAATGGTATAAAAGGTATATACAGTATGAGATATACACGGTATATGTGGTATATACAGTATGAGATATATAGGTATATAAGATATATAAGGTATATATGGTATATAAGGTATATATGGTATACATGGTAAATAAGGTATATATGGTATATATGGTATATAAGGTATATATGGTATGTAAGGTATATATGGTATACATGGTAAATAAGGTATATATGGTATATAAGGTATATACGGTATATAAGGTATATATGGTATATATGGTATATAAGGTATATACGGTATATGAGGTATATATGGTATATATGGTATATAAGGTATATAAAGTATATAGTATAAAGTATATATGGTATATAAGGTATATACAGTATAAGGTATACAGTATGAGGTACTTACGGTATATATGGTATATAAGGTATATACAGTATAAGGTATATAGTATGAGGTATTTATGGTAAATATGGTATATAAGGTATATAAAGTATATAGTATATGGTATATAAGGTATACAAAGTATATAGTATAAGGTATATGAGGTATATACGGTATATACAGTACTGTGGGTGGACCCGGAGGCTGCTGCTGGATATTGGGGAGCAGTTGAAATAGAGTGGGGCAGCGTGGAGCACAGTGGAGCAGCGGGAAACAGAGTGAAGCAGCGGGGAGCAGTGTGGAGCAGAGTGGAGCAGCGTGGAGCAGAATGGAGGGAGGGAATGGAGGGAACTCTAGTTGACATTTGATTGACGTAACACTTCCAGCTCTGTAAACACACAGCTTAGTTAAACTGTCCTGGTCAGAGCTGAGAAACACTGCTGGGAATGGAGGGAGGAGGGAGAGAGGAAGGGAGGGATGGAGGGAGGTATGTCAAGATAAGGAGGGAGAAGAGGAATGAAGGGAAAGAGGGAAGAGGGAGGGAAAGAGGGAGAGAAGGTATAAGAAAAGAAGTATGGAGAAGAAGATGGAAGAGGGAGGAAGGGAAAGAGAGAAACAAGAGGAGGGAAAGAAAGAGGGAACACGGAGAGAGGGAAAACAGAGGGAATGCATGGGAAGAGAGAGAGAGTGAAGAGAGGAGGAAGTGCATGAGAAGAGTAATGGAAGGCATTGAAAGATGTGCTATACATAGTCTGCTGGAACCCATCACAGTGGAATAGACCAAACACTACACAGGAATGTATACAACAGATAGCCACAGGATGGGCTGAGTGCAGGGCTATTCTATTCTATGCTATGTTAATGACTGCTAAATGAGTGTGTTCATGTTGTGTGTTCCTGTGTGTGGGCTAACGCTAGGCTGCATGGACGCACTGAAGTGTCCAGCCACTTCAGATGATTAGGGCCTGTCACTCACTGAACACACACATTTACCAACGCACACAAACACATATTTGCGTACAAAAACAAAAACAGATTGTCTCAGTCTCACACACAAACACAAAAACAAAAACATTTTATATTTTTTGACAATTAGAGAAAATGTGCCAGGTGAAATCCCAGTGGAACACTTAGTTTCCCACGCACTACAACCCACTCTCCTTACACTTGGATTGTTCATCATGTTTGATTAAACACCTTCCTCTGCAGCTATGTGATCCACAATAGTCATTTACAACATTAACAATGTCTACACTGTATTTCCTATTTTAACAGACAAACATTTTATTTTCTTTAAAAAACAAGGACATTTCTAAGTGACCCCAAACTTTTGAACAGTAGTGTATATAAGGTATACAGTATAAGGCATATAGAAAATGTGCCAGGTGAAATCCCAGTGGAACACTTAGTTTCCCACGCACTACAACCCAGTCTCCTTACACTTGAATTGTTCATCATGTTTGATTAAACACCTTCCTCTGCAGCTATGTGATCCACACACACGCACCCACTCTCACACACACACTCACTTACACACACTTGATTGAGTCATTGAGCGCCTTACTCAACACTGATTGAATTCCAGTCTGACAGCAACGCTTGCCCTCTCTCTCTCTCTCTCTCTCTCTCTCTCTCTCTCTCTCTCTCTTTTCTTTTTAACTCTCCATGTCTTCATGTTTCTGTTCCCTCCATTTATGGTCAAGCCAAGTGAACGCTGTATCTTTGTGAATAAGACCAGAAATGTATCTCCTTCACGGGTGCATCCTGAATGGAAATGGAAACCCATTCTCTTTATACTGCACTACTTCTGAGCAGGGCTCATAGTGCTCTGGTCAAAAGTCGTGCACTATGTAGGGAACAGAGTGCCATTTGGGACGCAAACCATGTCTTATTGACAGCATTATATGCATAGAGTTGGTAGACAGGAGGGAACATATCCACAGAACCTCACCACAGTTTGATTTACACACTGGGTTTATTTGATTAAACACCAAAATGGCTGCCAATGTTTCAAACAGATTGTTCATTCATAAACAGCCGTTTAGAGGCGCAGGCCCTCACCAACACACACTGGAGCTGTTCGACAGCTAATGGAGACAGCCAGGGATGAGTGGGTGAGTCATGTTGGGCTGGGGAAGCAGATCTGTTGGAGGGAACACAGCATCCCAATAGGTGGTGGTGGTGTTAAGACACAGAACGACTCACAACCTCAGGGCAGCTTTACCGGCCAGGATAATCAGGAGGAATCAGGACATAAAGGGAAACAGGAGGAATCAGGGCAGAAAGGAGAAGAAGAGGAGAAACAGGGGAATAATAGGAAGGCAGCATGGAACCGGAGAGTCCTGGGGAATCCAGGAGAGAGAAAGGGGCGCAGGAGGGTGGACAAAGTGGATGTGTGGGTAGTTATGCGGATGAGTGGATGGAGGTTCCTGTCCTGCACCTGCCTCCTATGGAGGGTGACATCACCGCCTGGTTCACGGTATTGTCACACACAATGACACGCAGCCACACACCACAGACAGAGAGAGAGAGAGAGAGAGAGAGAGAGAGAGCTGGTAGTCCCATCCACCAAACTACCAGGTGTGAAACAGGGAAGGGACTCAGGCGGTATGCTAACTTGGTATAGAGCAGACCTAACTCACTCTATTAAATTAATCAAAACAGGAACAATTTACATCTGGCTAGAAATTCTAAAGGAAATTGTCTCCTGTGTGCTACCTATATCCCCCCACTAGAATCCCAAAACTTTAATGAAGACAGCTTCTCCATCCTGGAGGGGGAAATCAATCATTTCCAGGCCCAGGGACATCTACTAGTCTGTGGTGACCTAAATGCCAGAACCGGACAAGAACCTGACACCCTCAGCACACATGGGGACAAACACCTGCCTGGAGGTGACAGCATTACCTCCCCCATATCCCCCCCTAGGCACAACTACGACAACATAACCAACAGAAATGGGTCACAACTCCTGCAGCTCTGTCGCACGCTGGGTACTGTATGTACATAGTCAATGGTAGGCTTCGAGGGGACTCCTATGGTAGGTACACCTATAGCTCATCCCTTGGCAGTGGTACTGTAGATTGCTTTATCACTGACCTCAACCCAGTCTCTCAGAGTTTTCACAGTCAGCCCACTGACACACCTATCAGATCACAGCAAAATCACAGTCTATTTGAAGAGCGCAATACTCAATCACGAGGCATCAAAGCCAAAGCCAAAGGAACTGAACAATATTAAGAAACGCGATAGACGGAACAAAAGTAGTGTGGAAACCTACCAAAAAACAATTAGGCCACAACACATTCAATCCCTTTTAGATAACTTAACTTGGCAGTAGAAAACCTATATTTGACCTCTCAGCTTCCCTATCAAATCTAAAAATGTCAAACAGAAAACCGAAGAAAATGAACAACAATGACAAATGGTTTGATGAAGAATGCAAAAACCTAAGAAAGAAATTGAGAAACCTATCCAAGCAAAAACACAGAGACCCAGAAAACCTGAGTCTTCGCCTTCACTATGGTGAATCACTAAAACAATACAGAAATGCACTACAGAAAAAGAAGGAACAGCACGTCAGAAATCAGCTCAATGGAATTGAAGAATTCCATTTAATTGAAGAATTACTAGAAAATTGGAACACACTATCAAACAACAACACAAAGAGTTATCTATCCAAAACGGAGATAAACCACTTATCCATTCAATTTGTCTCTATAACAAAGAAAAAAGAACAAACAGCAAAAACATATACATGATCAAATACAAATCTTAGAATCAACTATTAAAGACTACCAGAACCCACTGGATTCTCCAACTATATTGAATTGAACTACAGGACAAAATACAAACCCTCCAACCCAAAAAGGCCTGTGGTGTTGAACATCCTCAATGAAATGATAAAATATTCAAACCACAAATTCCATTTGGCTATTCTTAAACTCTTTAACATCATCCTTAGCTCTGGCATATTCCCCAATATTTGGAACCAAGGACTGTTCACCCCAATCCACAAAAGTGGAGACAAATTTGACCCCAAGAACTACCGTGGGATATGTGTCAAAAGCAACCTTGGGACAATCCTCTGCATTATCATTAACAGCAGACTAGTTCATTTCCTCAGTGAAAACAATGTACTGAGCAAATGTCAAATTGGCTTTTTACCAAATTACCATACGACAGACCACATATTCACCCTGATGACCCTAATTGACAAACAAACAAACCAAAACAATGGCAAAGGCTTTTCAAGCTTTGTTGATTTCAAAAAACCTTTTGACTCAATTTGGCATGAGGGTCTGCTATACAAATTGATGGAAAGTGGTATTGTGGGAAAAACATACAACATTATGAAATCTATGTACACAAACAACAAGTGTACAGTTAAAATTGGCAAAAAACACACACAATTCTTTCCACAGGGCCGTGGGAGAGACAGGGATCCACAAGGGTGCGTTCTCAGCCCTCTCCTGTACTCCCTGTTTACCCATGACTGCGTGGCCAAGCACGCATCCAACTCAATCATCAAGTTTGCTGACGACACTACAGTGGTAGGCTTGATTACCAACAACGACGAGACGGCCTACAGGGAGGAGGTGAGGGCCCTCGAAGTGTGGTGTCAGGAAAATAACCTCTCACTCAATGTCAACAAAACAAAGGAGATGATCGTGGACTTCAGGAAACAGGAGAGGGAGCACCCCCCTATCCACATCGAGGGGACAGTAGTGGAGAAGGTGGAAAGTTTTAAGTACCTCGGCGTACACATCACGGACAAACTGGTAGTGAGGACTGCACAACGCATCACCGGGGGTAAACTACCTGCCCTCCAGGACACCTACACCACCCGATGTCACAGGAAGGCCAAAAAAGATAATCAAGGACAACAACCACCCGAGCCACTGCCTGTTCACCCCGCTATCATCCAGAAGGCGAGGTCAGTACAGGTGCATCAAAGCTGGGACCGAGAGACTGAAAAACAGCTTCTACCTCAAGGCCATCAGACTGTTAAACAGCCATCACTAACATTGAGTGGCTGCTGCCAACATACTGACTTAAATCTCTAGCCACTTTAAACATAGGAATTGGATGTAACAATGTATCACTAGCCACTTTAAACAATTTTGTATATAATATTTACGTATCCGACATACTCATATCAAATGTATACACTGTACTCTAAACCATCTACTGAATCTTGCCTATGCCGTTCGGCCATCGACCCAAATCTCTAGCCACTTTAATAATTATAATTGGATGAAATAATGTATCACTAGCCACTTTAAACAATGCCATTTATATAATGTTTACATATCCTAAATTACTCATCTCATATATATATATATATATGTGTATATACTGTACTCCATACCATCTACTGCATCTTGCCTATGCCGGTCAGCCATCGCTCATCCATATATTTATATGTACATACTCGTATTCATTCCTTTACTCTTGTGTGTATAAGGTAGTTGTTGTGAATTTGTTAGATTACTTGTTAGATACTACTGCATGGTCGGAACTAGAAGCACAAGCATTTCGCTACACTCGCATTAACATCTGCTAACCATGTGTATGTGACAAATAAATTTGATTTGATTTGATTTGAGCTTAAGCCCCACACTCTTCAACATATATATCAACGAATTGGCGAGGGCACTAGAACAGTCTGCAGCACCCGGCCTCACCCTACTAGAATCTGAAGTCAAATGTCTTCTGTTTGCTGATGATCTGGTGCTTCTGTCACCAACCAAGGAGGGCCTACAGCAGCACCTAGATCTTCTGCACAGATTCTGTCAGACCGGGGCCCTGAAAGTAAATCTCAGTGAGACAAAAATAATGGTGTTCCAAAAAAGGTCAAGTTTCCAGGACCACAAATAAAAATTCCATCAAGACACCGTTACCCTAGAGCACACAAAGAATTATACATACCTCGGCCTAAACATCAGCACCACAGGTAACTTCCACAAAGCTGTGAACGAGCTGAGAGACAAGGCAAGAAGGTCCTTCTATGCCATCAAAAGGAACATACAATTCGACATACCAAGTAGGATCTGGCAACAAACAAAAAAAGGTCTGGGGTCTGCTCACCAAGAATTAACAAAATGTGACAAACACCAAATTGAGACTCCATGCAGAGTGTACAACGTAAAACACCAAATAATGCATGCAGAGCAGAATTAGGCCGATACCCGCTAATTATCAAAATCCAGAAAAGAGTTAAATTCTACTACAACTATCTAAAAGGAAGCGATTCCCAAACCTTCCATAACAAAGCCATCACCTACAGAGAGATGAACCTGTAGAAGAATTACAAGCTGATCCTGGGGCTCTGTTCACAAACACAAACAGACCCCACAGAGCCCCAGGACAGCAACACAATTAGACCCAACCAAATCATTAGAAAACAAAAAGATAATCACTTCACACATTGGAAAGAATTAACAAAAAAACGGAGTAAACTAGAATTCTATTTGGCCTTAAACAGAGAGTACACCGTGGCAGAATACCTGACCACTGTGACTGACCCAAACTTAAGGAAAGCTTTGACTATGTACAGAATCAGTGAGCATAGCCTTGCTATTAAGAAAGGCCGCCGTAGGCAGACCTGGCTCTCAAGAGAAGACAGGCTATGTGCACACTGCTCACAAAATGAGGTGGAAACTGAGCTGCACTTCCTAACCTCCTGCTAAATGTATGACCATATTAGAGACACAATTTTGATAAACTCCCATATGGGGTGGCAGGGTAGCCTAGTGGTTAGAGTGTTGGACTAGTAACTGAAAGGTTGCAAGTTCAATTCCCTGAGCTGACAAGGTACAAATATGTTGTTCTGCCCCTGAACAGGCAGTTAACCCACTGTTCCTAGGCTGTCACTGAAAATAAGAATTTGTTCTTAACTGACTTGCCTAGTAAAATAAAGGTAAAATAACTACTGGGTGAAATACCACAGTGTGCCATCACAGCAGCAAGATTTGTGACCTGTTGCCACAAGAAAATGGAGAACAAACACCATTGTAAATACATGTTTATTTATTTTCCCTTTTGTCCCACATCGTTGCAACACTGTATATAGACATAATATGACATTTGAAATGTCTTTATTCTTTTGGAACTTCTGTGAGTGTAATGTTTACTGTTCATTTTATTGTTCATTTCACTCTTGTTTATTATCTACTTAACTTGCTTTGGCAATGTTAACATATGTTTCCCATGCCAATAAATCCCTTAAATAGAATTTAAGAGAGAGAGAGAGACAGAGAGAGAGAGAGAGAGAGAGAGAGAGAGAGAGAGAGTTTGTGTAGAGGGGGAGGGGGGTCTATGTGTGTGTCACCACCATCATGACATACACATATTGCGGATGTGAGGGGGAAAGACCACCACAACTCTCACTGACTGGAAATGATACCACCTGAACACACAGAATTAAACACACACACAGATCCGGGAACAGAGCACCAAAACACACTAAACAACAAACACACAGAGAGCGAGCTGCAGGAAGGAGGAAGACACTTCCACAGCACAAATACACAGTATAAAGAGTCAGCCATATAAGAGAGGACAGACAGAGACTCTGTCCACATAGAACACCTTTCACTACCACTGCTTCCTGCTTCCTGAGCCGTCCTCTGTTCAACACTGCCGACAAGGGAACTCCAGAGGTTAACCATCTATTACATACACACACACACACACACAGGAAAATGCAGACACAGAGTCCTGACAAACAACACAACACAACTCAAGCAGATGAGCCACCTGCAGGATAACATCAAATGCCATACCACCATTACCCAGCCCTGTGAATCACATCAACTCCCACACCACAGGACACAGGACACAGTAAAAAGTCCAGCTGGCATGTTGTCAAGGTGTTGTCCTGTGTAATAACATAAATGAGCCTGATCATGTTTAATCCTGTAAATAATCCTACCTGGGAAATACAACACCCTCGAGAGGTCAAACCATTGTAGCACTCGCTGGCAATTGCCAGGAACCTCACGATACGATATTATCAAGATACATAGGTGCCGATACGATATGTATTGCGATTCTCTTGATTATATATGTGACACTATGTGATTTGACACTGTGATTCTATTACGATTCGATGTTCCAAACATATTGCTCACCATATGTCTGCTGCAGAGGAACAAGTTTTGATCAGTCATGGAAATAAATGTGCCGAAAACAAATTGGCTCCCTACTTAAAAAGAAGAGTTTTGGTGAAGGTACAGCCAACAAGCACAAAAATTATATTGCGATATTGTCAAAACGATTCGATATATCGTCAAAAATAATATCATCTAATGTAACTTTATCAATTTTTCCCCCATCACTAATACACACATTCACTGTAACAACACACAGCTCAGACCACAGTTCTCTCTCCCTCTCTGTTAGTCACATGCCCAGGAGTAGGGATGCAAGATACCAGTAAGCCTAACATTCCCAAAGTTCCTAGGTTTTCCAGAAATCCCATTTGGAGGTTTCCCATAATCAGGAGTGGATAAGCAAGAAGGGAAATCCTCCAACTGGAAATCCTTCCAAATGGATTTCTGAAAAGAAAGGTACCAGCATTTTTTCAACCCCAGGAGGCCAGAGGTTTTCCTCATTAGGATAATAACTTTTCCTGATCAGGTTACATGGTCCTTGTGGTCCCACCATGAATGCCTCTAATAACCCAACAACAGGAAGCAGACGTCCTCTATTTGCTGTGCTGTGCTCCAGATTCCAGATCAGAGATACAGAGAGATAGAGTTACACAGCCATTGATGTTGGGCTGATTTGACTGATGGGATATCAGAAGCTAATCTGAGCTGGGCTAATCTGAAACCATCATCAGCCTGCGCTTCCTCAAGCAGATCGGTTTCCTTTAGTCTACATACTGTGGCCTTAGATACACTTAGGAACTCAGTTTATCTCTTTATTCCCTCTCTCTTTCTTGTTCTGTCTCTTCCCCTTTGGTCTCTGTTTCTCTGGCTTTACCACCACTACCACAGACTCTCTCTAACTCTCTCACACACACACACACACACACACAAACAACCCACACCCACCCACACACACACACACACACACACACACACACACACACACACACACACACACACACACACACACACACACACACACACACACACACACACACACACACACACACACACACACACCACTGACGGAGCCACAAAGAGACATCAACTTCTCCCTGCTCCTCTCACGTAAAGATGTTCACAGTCTGTCAGCAGGGGCCAACAGGGCTAAGGTCAGGGGGTTTAGAGGTCAGAGGTGAGAGATTAGAAGGTCCATCACTTCATCAACTCATTACTCCGCTGGTTAATTGGTGGATTAAACGAGCGGGTGGACTGACCACTGACTGACCACCACTAGTTTACAAACCTGAGAGGCCTATTGCTGTACAGCAGAAACACATCAATTCCAATCAAATAAACAGCATTATAACTGTCTGTTTCTACAGTACCATTCAAAAGTTTGGACACACATACTCATTCAAGGTTTTTCTTTATTTTTACTATTTTCGACATTTTAGAATAATACTGAAAACATCAAAACTATGAAATAACACATAATAATAACACATCGAATCATGTAGTAACGCAAAACGTGTTAAACAAATCAAAATATATGTTATATTTGAGATTCTTCAAAGCAGCCACCCTTTGCCTTGATGACAGCTTTGCACACTCTTGGCTTTCTCTCAACCAGCTTCATGAAGTAGTCACCTGGAATGCATTTAAATGAACAGGTGTGCATACTTAAAAGTACCTTTTTGGAATTTAATGCATTTGAGCCAATCAGTTGTGTTGTGACAAGGTAGGGGGGTATACAGAAGATATTAAGGCAAGAACAGCAAGAACAGCTCAAATAAGAAAAGAGAAACGACAGTCCACACCAGATGTCTCTGTTACTTGAACTCTGTAAAGCATTTATTTGGGCTGCAATTTCTGAGACGGGTAACTCTAATGAACTTATCCTCTGCAGCAGAGGTAACTCTTGACATGGAGGTCAGTCAATCCGGAAAATGTCAAGAACTTTGAAAGTTTCTTCAATTGCAGTCACAAAAACCATCAAGCGCAATGATGAAACTGGCTCTAATGAGGACCGCCACAGTAATGGAAGACCCAGATTTACCTCTGCTGCAGAGGACAAGATAATTAGAGTTACCAGCCTCAGAAATTGCAGCCAAAATAAATGCTTTACAGAGTTCAAGTTACAGATACATTTCAACATCAACTGTTCAGAGGAGACTGCATGAATCAGGCCTTCATGGTCGATTGTTGCAAAGTAACCACTACTAAAGGACACCAATAAGAAGAAGAGACTTGCTTGGGCTTCAACCACCGTGTCTTTGTGAGACGCAGAGTAGGTGTACGAATGATCGCCGCATGTGTGGTTTCCACCGTGAAGCATTGAGGAGGTGTGATGGTGCTTTGCTGGTGACACTGTCAGTGATTTATTTAGAATTCAAGGCACATTTAACCAACATGGCTACCACAGCATTCTGCAGCGATACGCCATCCCATCTGGTTTGCGCTTAGTGGGACTATCATTTGTTTTTCAACAGGACAATGACCCAACACACCTCCAGGCTGTGTAAGGGCTATTTGACCAAGAAGGAGAGTGATGGAGTCCTGCATCAGATGACCTGGCCTCCACAATCACCCAACCTAAACACCAACTGAGATGGTTTGGGATGAGTTGGACCGCAGAGTGAAGGAAAAGCAGCCAACAAGTGCTCAGCATATGTGGTAACTCCTTCAAGACTGTTGGAAAAGCATTCCTCATGAAGCTGGTTGAGAGAATGCCAAGAGTGTGCAAAGCTATCATCAAGGCAAAGGGTGGATACTTTGAAGAATATAAAATATTCTGAACACTTTTTTGGTTACTACATGTTTCCATATGTGTTATTTCATAGTTTTGATGTCTTCACTATTATTCTACAATGTAGAAAATAGTAAAAATAAAGATTAACCCTTGAATGAGTGTCCAAACTCTTGACTGGTACTGTATGTATTTTCTATTGTGTGATCTGTCTGTTTTGAAGTATTTTGCAAACAAAAAGCTTTAGGCAATTGAATTAAAATAATGTATTCAGTTAAGTACTGGCCTAATGCCCCGCTGTCCTCAGGAGAATACTTTGTGGTATGGTATGGATATTACCACTACGCTTCTGTAGTTGTGGGAGAAATGCAGGCAGAGAGGAGAGATAGGAGAGAAGGGGGGGTGAGATCGAGTGAGAACGAATGAGAGCAAGTGAGAGAGAGAGAGAGAGAGAGAGAGAGAGAGAGAGAGAGAGAGAGAGAGAGAGAGAGAGAGAGAGAGAGAGAGATGCTATTGACAACCTAGTGGGTCCTCAGGGACAGGGGACAGACGGGTGCTGAGTGCTGCTCTGACAAATTACCCAGCATCCTCCTTTCCTCTCATCCATCCCTGTCTGAAGGAAGGTGACCTAAAATAACTATTATTTTTGCACACGCACACACGCACCAGTACACACACACACACACCAGTACACACACACACACCAGTAGTTCCATAGCCTGCGGCTATGAAACCCTGACCTGTTCACCGGACGTGCTACCTTGTCCCAGACCTCCTGTTATCAACTCACTCTCTCTACCGCACCTGCTGTCTCTAACTCTGAATGCTTGGCTATGAAAAGCCAACTGACATTTACTCCTGAGGTGCTGACCTGTTGCACCCTCGACAACCACTGTGATTATTATTATCTGACCCTGCTGGTCATCTATGAACATTTGAACATCTTGGCCATGTTCTGTTATAATCTCCACCCGGCACAGCCAGAAGAGGACTGGTCACCCCTCAGAGCCTGGTTCCTCTCTAGGTTTCTTCCTAGGTTCCGGCCTTTCTAGGGAGCCACCGTGCTTCTACACCTGCATTGCTTGCTGTTTGGGGTTTTAGGCTGGGTTTCTGTACAGCACTCTGTGACATCAGCTGATGTAAGAAGGGCTTTCTAAATACATTTGATTGATTGATTGACCAGTACACACACACACCAGTACACGCACACACACCAGTACACGCACACACCAGTACACGCACACACACCAGTACACGCACACACCAGTACACGCACACACACCAGTACACTAACTTTGACACCACAGTCATGACCACTCATATTTATATCTAACACACCTGCAGAGCAGCCATGGCCTCTGCCCTAACTGTACCCATGGGATGTGTGTGTGAAAAAACCCCTGTGGTGTGTGGGTGCGCAAACATATGGGGCTGCAGCTAATGCCATACAGTACATTACCATAAACACACTTGCACGCGTGCAAGAACACACACACAACTTATTATGCACACAGTCCGCCAGATGGGAGGTCAGCCAAGTGGTCGGCCCAGGTGTGTGGAAAAGATCCAGTATCACATGCCCCGGGCCTTCTACAATCACAAGTCACACATCCTATCACATCAGCAGGAAGTCAGATAGCAACCGCATAGCAACCAGTCAGATAGCCTATCAGAGCCAGCCCAGGGAAACCAACACACAGTCCTGTTCGTAATGCTGATAACATTCTATCTGCCGTATATAAAGTCATTGTTAATGGGACAGAGCAACATTACAGGGGAAGTATTGCTGAGATAGAGGGTGATAGGAAGGCCAAATATAACCCCAGAAATCAGAGTGCACCTGGACACACACACGTATACACACATATATTGTACACCTGTCCACATAACCAAGCCCCCGCCACCCCCTCCTGGTAACATATCACCTTCTCTGCTAGGTCCTAGACCTGCTCCTTCTACCACTATCTAATCAACAGCTCTCACTTTCACATGAACTAACAGAGCAATGTGAAAGACAAGCTCAACTATGACTTAATGGTTACAGTCTATAGCGATAACAGTGGCACAGGTGTTTCTGTTCCTACACATTACACAACACCCCACAGTGCACTGCTCAGCACTGCCTGATAACACACCTATTGATGGGATGACGTGTGAGTTTGAGTGTGGGTGTGAGTGGGTGTGGGTATGTGTGTGTGTGGGTGTGTGTGTGTTTATCATGGTACAGTAGCTATGGGGCAGCGCTATGACTTCTGCAGGGCTTTTACTGAAGGTTACAGTTCAGCCAAGGTCACACAGAGAGCAGCACAGACGGACAGACCCCCTCAAACACACACACACAATAGTACAACTATATAATGGCCTAGGAAATGTGTCCAGAGCTAGGCTGATGTGTTCATCTAGTTTCCCAGCTGGACCAGAGACCAGGGACAAGAGATCAGAAACCAGAGACCAGACCAGAGATCAGAAACCGGAGACCAGAGATCAGAAACCAGAGATCAGAAACCAGAGATCAGAAACCAGGGACCAGAGATCAGGGACCAGAAACCAGAGATCAGGGACCAGAAACCAGAAACCAGAAACCAGAGACCAGGGACCAGAGATCAGGGACCAGAGATCAGGGACCAGAAACCAGGGACCAGGGGCCAGAGACCAGAGACCAAAGACCAGAGACCAAGGACAAGAGACCCAGAAACCAGAGACCAGGGACCAGATACCAGAGACCAGAGACCAGGGACAAGGGACCAGAGATCAGGGACCAGAAACCAGGGACCAGAGACCAGGGACAAGGGACTACAGCTAGTCCACAGGGGATGAGTTTGTGGGTGTGCATGTGTGTGTGTACTGTATAGGTTGTGTGTTTGTGACTGAGAGGTTGCTGTGCTGTTGATTGCGGGACCGGTGCAGTCTCGGTCTATGGCACTGGCAGCAGTATGTGTGTGTGTGTGTGTCAATGCAGTGCCATCCTGCCTGTTCCTCTCAGGTTACCCATCCTCCCCCCTCTGTTACTGCAGGACCTCTCATCACACTCCCATCTGCAACCTCCAACCTTCCCACTAAATCTCCCTATACCCCTCTTTATGTAAAGCAAGGTGGTGGTGGATATAGTATGAATCTGGATGGAGAGGAGGGGGAGGAGAGGACAGGGAAGACAGGAGGAAAGGAGAGGAGAGGAGAGGAGAGGAGAGGAGAGGAGAGGAGAGGAGAGGAGAGACTGAAGTCAGAGAGGAGAAGAGAACAGTATGCAGGATTTGTGACCTGTCATGTCCGTAAGGAGAACTAGAACAGAGAACCTGTCATGTCCTGAAGGAGGACTAGAACAGAGAACCTGTCATGTCCTTAAGGAGAACTAGAACAGAGAACCTGTCATGTCCTTAAGGAGAACTAGAACAGAGAACCTGTCATGTCATGTCCTTAACTTCTTAGGGAGCGGCAGCAGAGGTGACGGTTTTGGAGAGTCTGGCGTGCCCAAAGTAAAATGCCTGCCACTCAGGCCCAGAAAATAGGATATGCACATAATTAGTACTATTGGATAGGAAAGACTGTATAACAGAACTGATATAGCAGGCAAAAACCCGGAAATTTCTGTCCTGATTTTTTTTTTTGTGACCTTGCTCTGTTTGATACTCTCCCTATTGATTTTAATGGTATCCAGCTCAGAGATTGCAGTACCTATGGCTTCCACTAGATGTCAACAGTCTTTATACAGAGTTTGGAAGCTCTAGCAGTGAGCATAACGGATAGGAAAAGGAAATAGTCGAGGTAGCTCAGATGTCAACAAGATTTCACGGGCGCGAGACCGTGTGCGCGCCCCAAAGTATTTTCCTTTTATAACATTTAGGTTACCATCCGAGTAAAATATTATCGCTAATATTCATAAAAGGATAGCTAAGGATGCATTATAAATGGTCTTTGATTTGTTTAGAAAACGTTTATAGGTATATTTGAACGCGTTCTCCTCACGGTTCAATGGGCAATTCGACGTTGGATTTTCTGAACATAACGCGCCAACCAAACAGAGATTTATGGATATAATAAATTACTTTTTCTAACAAAAGAACCATTGGATGTCTTCATTGGACACTTGGAAAGATCTCAGCAGAAGTTCTTCGAAAGGTAAGGGATTTATTTTAGCTTTGATATGGGTTTTGTGTGACCCGCGCTGGATATTAATTTATGCTAATGTGGAAAATATGTGGGGTGCTATCCTCAAACAAACAAATGTTGTGCTTTCGCCGTAAAGCCTTTTATAAATCTGACAACGCTGTGATGTTGCCAAGAATCAGAGCTTTTGATGACTATGCAACACTTGTACAGTGAGGGAAAAAGGTATTTGATCCCCTGCTGATTTTGTACGTTTGCCCACTGACAAAGAAATTATCAGTCTATAATTTTAATGGTAGGTTTATTTGAACAGTGAGAGAGAATAACAACAAAAAAATAACTGTCAATCTCCCTCGGCCTGGGGCTCCATGCAAGATCTCACCTCGTGGAGTTGCAATGATCATGAGAACAGTGAGGAATCAGCCCAGAACTACACAGGAGGATCTTGTCAATGATCTCAAGGCAGCTGGGACCATAGTCACCAAGAAAACAATTGGTAACACACTACGCCGTGAAGGACTGAAATCCTGCAGCGCCCGCAAGGTCCCCCTGCTCAAGAAAGCACATATACATGCCCGTCTGAAGTTTGCCAATGAACATCTGAATGATTCAGAGGACAACTGGGTGAAAGTGTTGTGGTCAGATGAAACCAAAATGGAGCTCTTTGGCATCAACTCAACTCGCCGTGTTTGGAGGAGGAGGAATGCTGCCTATGACCCCAAGAACACCATCCCCACCGTCAAACATGGAGATGGAAACATTATGCTTTGGGGGTGTTTTTCTGCTAAGGGGACAGGACAACTTCACCGCATCAAAGGGACGATGGATGGGGCCATGTACCGTCAAATCTTGGGTGAGAACCTCCTTCCCTCAGCCAGGGCATTGGAAATGGGTCGTGGATGGGTATTCCAGCATGACAATGACCCAAAACACACGGCCAAGGCAACAAAGGAGTAGCTCAAGAAGAAGCACATTAAGGTCCTGGAGTGGCCTAGCCAGTCTCCAGACCTTAATCCCATAGAAAATATGTGGAGGGGAGCTGAAGGTTTGAGTTGCCAAACGTCAGCCTCGAAACCTTAATGACTTGGAGAAGATCTGCAAAGAGGAGTGGGACAAAATCCCTCCTGAGATGTGTGCAAACCTGGTGGCCAACTACAAGAAACGTCTGACCTCTGTGATTGCCAACAAGAGTTTTGCCACCAAGTACTAAGTCATGTTTTGCAGAGGGGTCAAATACTTATTTCCCTCATTAAAATGCAATTCCATTCATAACATTTTTCACATGCGTTTTTCTGGATTTTTTTGTTGTTATCTCTCACTGTTCAAATAAACCTACCATTAAAATTATAGACTGATCATTTCTTTGTCAGTGGGTGTTGAGCTGAATCTCATGAGTGTTAAAGAACTACACTTCCCAGAGTGCAGCAGCAGCAAACTGGCTGCTTGTCACCTGATCAGTAAGTTTCACTGATTTGGAGCACCTGTGAAAACCTGGAGGTCCTCAGTCATTTAGGGAAACTAACTTCAGAGAGAAGACGCTCCAAGTTCACTCGTAGGTTCAGTCCAGAGACGCCAATGGTCAGTGAAATGTTTTATTTACTTTCATGGTGATTGAAATGCTGTTTAATATGTTTGAGCTATGTTAACTGCTGTGTAGATTGGTTAAGGAACACATTGAAGCATTGTCTTCATTGCTTTTGTGTTAAATGGGTTTGCTAGAATAATATTTCATTTTGAGTTGAAAAAATAAGATACAAAAGGATGGTACAAAGTTAAAAATGTAAACATTCTATTAAATGTTAACTTTTACTAACAAATTCGGAAATTCATGAAATTATCTTTTGCTTTATTGAATGTAAAAGGCTTAAGTGGTTAATTCATTAAAAATGTTTAATTAAAATGGTAACTTTTGTTCTCTGTCTTTAAAGGTTTACAACCTATTTCACTGAACAGACCAATCAACTGACAAAGACAAAATAAAAGTGATTGAGTTGTTCTCAATCACTTTAGGACTTGACAGTGGGCAAATGTACAAAATCAGCAGGGGATCAAATACTTTTTTCCCTCACTGTATATTGATGAATGTTTAATAATTCAACTTTTGGATTTTGAATTTGGCATTTCACCGGGTAGTGTCAGGAGCGGCCCGCTAGCGTGCTGCTACTCCCTAAGAGGTTAGGAGAACTAGAACAGAGAACCTGTCATGTCATGTCCTTAAGGAGAACTAGAACAGAGAACCTGTCATGTCATGTCCTTAAGGAGAACTAGAACAGAGAACCTGTCATGTCATGTCCTTAAGGAGAACTAGAACAGAGAAAAGCCTCAGAATCTGAGAGAGAGAGTCTTGCCTGGCAACAGCAGACAGGTGACTGAGGGCATGCTTTCAGGGAATGGCATGAGGGTGAAGAGGGAGGTCATAGGGGGGCATAGGGGTGAGTCAGGGACACCTGGTGCTGGCAGGACAAGGGGGAACAGCAGGTGCCAGTGTGCCACGTCGCCCAGGGCACTGAGGGCAGGGCCCCACCTGGGCATCAGGTGGCACAGCAGCAGGAGGGTTCAGAGAGGGCATCTGTGTCTGAGGCTGGGACAATGGCTGGCCTTGCCTCACCCCTTCCCCTCTCTCCCTCACCACCTCACCTCTCTCCCTCACCACCTCACCTCACAGCAGTGGAGAGCTGCTGCAGTCAGAACACAAAGTACCACTCATTGTGTTCTCCCCTGGTTTGTGGTTGATTGATAATGGTTGGTGGTTGATGATTAAAAGGGATGATAATGGTTGGTGGTTGATGATCAAAAGGGATGATAATAGTTGGTGGTTGATGATTAAAAGGGATGATAACAGTTGCTGGTTGATGATTAAAAGGGATGATAATGGTTGGTGGTTGATGATTAAAAGGGATGATAATAGTTGGTGGTTGATGATTAAAAGGGATGATAATAGTTGGTGGTTGATGATTTAAAAGGGATGATAATGGTTGGTGGTTGATGATTAAAAGGTACACTCTTGGAAAGGTTCACTCTTAGGTTCTTCTGCTGTCCCATACGATAACCTTTTGAAGAACCCTCTTTGGTTCCGGGTAGAACCCTTTACAGAGAGGGTTCTACATGGAACGCAAAAGAGTTCTACCTGGAACCAAAAATGGTTCTACCTGGAACCAAAATGGGTTCTCCTATGGGGACAGCTGAAGAACCCTTTTGGAAGAGTGGATGATAACATAATAAGGTGATAATAGGAGAAACAGATCGCTGGCCGTTCAGCTCACATAACTGCTGAGTGACTAATGATATGGGATGTTTCCTTCGTCTTGTTCTTCACACGGCTACCGCTGCCAGGGAAGGAACTGACTCATAGAACACACCAGGCTCAGTCCAAATCAGAAACACCAGCCAATGACAGATTACTGTTTGACAAGGCCTGCCAATAACAGCCAACAGCTAAGCAACATTGGGTGGAGAAACCTTTCTGCAAAGCCCAGCAATAAAATCAAATACAATTGTATTTGTCACATGCTTGGTAAACAACAGGTGTAGACTAACAGTGAAATTCTTACTTATGGGTCCTTTTCCAACAATGCAGAGTTAAAGATAACAAGAAAAACTCAACTAAATTGAAATAGTGACACAAAAATAAATACACATGAAAAACAAATAACAATAAGAAGTAAAAATAACATGGCTATATACAGGGAGTACCAGTGCCGAGTCAATGTGCAGGGGTACGAGGTAATAACATGGTTATATACAGGGAGTACCAGTGCCGAGTCAATGTGCAGGGGTACGAGGTAATAACATGGTTATATACAGGGAGTACCAGTACCGAGTTAATGTGCAGGAGTACGAGGTAATAACATGGCTATATACAGGGAGTACCAGTGCCGAGTCAATGTGCAGGGGTACGAGGTAATAACATGGCTATATACAGGGAGTACCAGTACCGAGTCAATGTGCAGGAGTACGAGGTAATAACATGGCTATATACAGGGAGTACCAGTACCGAGTCAATGTGCAGGGGTACGAGGTAATAACATGGTTATATACAGGGAGTACCAGTACCGAGTCAATGTGCAGGGGTACGAGGTAATAACATGACTATATACAGGGAGTACCAGCACAGAGTCCATGTGCAGGGGTACGAGGTAATAACATGACTATATACAGGGAGTACCAGCACAGAGTCAATGTGCAGGGGTACGAGGTAATAACATGGCTATGTACAGGGAGTACCAGTACCGAGTCAATGTGCAGGGGTACGAGGTAATAACATGACTATATACAGGAGTGTCAGTGTAAGTGTGTGTGTGTGTGTGTGTGTGTGTTGGGGTGTCAGTGTAAGTATGTGTGAGGGTAGATGTGGGTAGAGTGGGTAGAGTCCAGTGTGTGTGTGTGTGTGTGTGTGTGTGTGTGTGTGTGTGTTGGGGTGTCAGTGTAAGTATGTGTGAGCATGTGCTTAGAGTCCTGTGTGTGTGTGTGTGTGTGTGTTGGGGTGTCAGTGTAAGTATGTGTGAGTGTGTGGGTAGAGTCCAGTGTGTGTGTGTTGGGGTGTCAGTGTAAGTATGTGTGAGCGTGTGGGTAGAGTCCTGTGTGTGTGTGTGTGTGTGTGTGTGTGTGTTGGGGTGTCAGTGTAAGTATGTGTGAGCATGTGCTTAGAGTCCTGTGTGTGTGTGTGTGTTGGGGTGTCAGTGTAAGTATGTGTGAGCATGTGGGTAGAGTCCAGTGTGTGTGTGTTGGGGTGTCAGTGTAAGTATGTGTGAGTGTGTGGGTAGAGTCCAGTGTGTGTGTTGGGGTGTCAGTGTAAGTATGTGTGAGCGTGTGGGTAGAGTCCAGTGTGTGTGTGTTCGTGTGTGTGTGTGTGTGTTGGGGTGTCAGTGTAAGTATGTGTGAGTGTGTGGGTAGAGTCCAGTGTGTGTGTGTTGGGGTGTCAGTGTAAGTATATGTGAGTGTGTGTGTGTGTGTGCGTTGGGGTGTCAGTGTAAGTATGTGTGGGTAGAGTCCAGTGTGTGTGTGGGGGGTGTCAGTGTAAGTATGTGTGAGTGTGTGGGTAGAGTCCAGTGTGTGGGGGGGGTGTCAGTGTAAGTATGTGTGAGTGTGTGGGTAGAGTCCAGTGTGTGTGTGTTGGGGTGTCAGTGTAAGTATATGTGAGTGTGTGGGTAGAGTTCAGTGTGTGTGTGTGTGTGTGTGTGTGTGTGTGTGTGTGGGGTGTCAGTGTAAGTATGTGTGAGTGTGTGGGTAGAGTCCAGTGTGTGTGTTGGGGTGTCAGTGTAAGTATGTGTGAGTGTGTGGGTAGAGTTCAGTGTGTGTGTGTGTGTGTGTGTGTGTTGGGGTGTCAGTGTAAGTATATGTGAGTGTGTGGGTAGAGTCCAGTGTGTGTGTTGGGGTGTCAGTGTAAGTATGTGTGAGTGTGTGGGTAGAGTCCAGTGTGTGTGTGTTTGGGTGTCAGTGTAAGTATATGTGAGTGTGTGGGTAGAGTTCAGTGTGTGTGTGTGTGTGTGTGTGTGTTGGGGTGTCAGTGTAAGTATGTGTGAGTATGTGGGTAGAGAGTTAGTGCAGAAAAGGGCCAATGCAGGTAGTCCGGGTAGCCATTTGATTAGCTATTTAGCGGTCTTGTTAAGCAGTCTTATGGCTTGGGGGTAGAAGCTGTTCACTGTCTTGTGGGTTCCACACTGACAACGCTTGCCACGCGGAAGCAGAGAGAAGAGTCTATGACTTGGGTGGCTGGAGTCTTTTAACATTTTTAGGGCCTTCCTCTGGCACCGCCTGGTATAGAGGTCCTGGATGGCAGGGAGCTCAGCCCCAGTGAGGTACTGGGCCGTACCCACTATCCTCTGTAGCGCCTTGCAGCTGCCGTACTCAGCGGTGATGCAGCCAGTTAAGATGCTCTCAATGGTGCAGCTGCACAACATTTTGAGGATCTGAAGGCCCATGCTGAATCTCTTCAGCCTCCTGAGGGGGAAATGGCTCTGTCGTGCCCTCTTCACATCTGTGTTGGGTGTGTGTGGACTTGTTAATTCCTTAGTGATGTGGACACAGAGGAATTTGAAGCTCTTGACCCACTCCACTACAGCCCTATCAATGTGGATGGGGGCGTGTTAACCCCTCTGTTTCCTGTAGTCCACGATCAGTTCCTTTGTCTTGCTGACGTTGAGGGAGAGGTTGTTGTCCTGTCAGCACACTGCCATGTCTCTTTGTCGTCGGTGATCCGTCCTACCACCGTCATGTCGTCACAAACTTGATGATGGTGTTGACCCACGCAGTCGTGGGTGATCCGTCCTACCACCGTCACGTCGTCACAAACTTGATGATGGTGTTGACCCACGCAGTCGTGAGTGAACAGGGAGTACAGGAGTGGACTAAGCATGTTGCCTACCCTCACCAGCTGGGGGTGGCCCGTCAGGAAGTCAAAGATCCAGTTGCAGAGGGAGGTGTTTAGTCCCAGGGCCCTGAGCTTAGTGATGAGTTTGGAGGGCACTATGCTGTTGAATGAGAAGTAGTCAATGAACAGCATTCTTACATAGGTATTCAATTTGTCTATGTGGGTGAGGGCAGTGTGGAGTGCAGTTGAGATTGTGTCATCTGTGGATCTGTTGGGCGTTATGCAAATTGGAGTGGGTCCAGAGTGTCTGATATGTTGGAACAGTCTTGGAACAGCCTTGCCATAGCAACAGCCTTGGAACCAACAACTTTAGCCAATCAGGGCCCATCTGTCATTGACAACAGCCTCTCAGCTCACCAACACCAGACATGGACAGACCATCTGCAAGACACTCCAGAGAGGGCGCGCCAGCACAGACCATCACAAACCATCACAGACCATCTGCCCATCTACGTCAGCCCCAGACCTCTCTGGCTCATTTACAAACCGTATACAAATTGTACTATAGGCCTATTGGTTTTGATCAACAGTGTTTCGTATAAGTGGTATGACTGGATTCAAGAGGAACAAATTGTGTCAGTTTGTCACGTGTGCGTGTCAACCACAAAACTACGGTAATGGAACTTCAATGTGACTGAGCGCATCAGCTGAAGGCTGAGGGAGTTGGACCCAGCACGGCCCTGTCAGTGCTAAACTTACGCCAAGTCACAGCTTCCGCCGTCCGGCTGATCACACAGAATCTTGACCTGTTGTCATCGTTACACCCCATCACTCAGACATGAGCAAATCAGACACCATGCTGTTCTGCCTGCCTGCCTGCCTGTCTGCCTGTCTGCCTGTCTGTCTGTAGACAGCTAAAGTTTCAAGAGGAACAAATTGACGACACTACGTGCCAGTTTGTCGGCATGTCAACAACGCTACAGTAATGCACAATCATGCAACTGACTGCATCAGCTGCATTCAGAGGGAATTGGATCGAACACAGCCCAGTCAGCAATAGGCTAGCTAGGCTAACACCAAGTCACAACGTCCGGCTGATCTGGACCTGTCATCATCGCTATGCCCCATCACTCATCTTAGAACAAATCAGCATTCCTGTCTGTCTGTCTTGTCTACAGCCCGTCTCTGTAGCCGCTGCACAAACATGACCGCCAGATATATAAATTCAGAATCATTGTCCTGCCTGTCTGTCTGTCTGTCTGTCTCTGTAGCCGCTACATGAACATGACAGCCAGTCATATACATTCAGAATCAAATACGGTCTACTCTGGGGCTGTGTGGTCATGTACGGTCTGGTCATGCCAACAGGTCTTGTATACATTAAAACAAGGCAAGTTTATGGTCCGGTGCCACGTTTTCCCCCAATGTAACCCTAAGCCTCCGTATCAGCCACCCAAGCACTAGATTTAAGTGACTAAACCAGACCTGGGTTCAAATAGTATTTGCTAAATTTCAAATACTTTAGCTGTGCTTTTCTGAGCTTGCCTGGCACAATTGAACTAATGGTGTAGACCCAAAAGTGCAAACTTCTCCCATCTGTCACTCCAGGAAGACATAATCAAACGATCAGATTATTTTCAAGGAAACAAGTACTAGTGGAACCAAGGTCTCTACTACAGTGTACTTCTGCCTGTGTGATTCTATGATATCACATGTTTCTTCTCTGCCTGCCACTGCTGGGCAAACTGTCGGCTGGTTTCAACAACACTGACGTGCAATCAGACTGAAGCCCTGTGCCAAGAAGTGGGGCAGGGAGCGCAGTAAATTACCAGCTGACGAAAGAATGGAAAAATGTGTGTTTTGGGTTTTCTCCCTGGGACCGTCGGGAGGCTAGAATGGAGGGATGAAGGGGGGAGAAGGTTTAGAAGGCATATAGGAAAAGCTGGCCAGGTTTTCCCTGCTGTTCCATGGATGCAGCCTGGGATACAGAGCTAATGGATTCTCCCCAGCAATGAAACAGTTTTCAGGCTGCAGTCCGGAGGAAGAGCGGAAGGGAGGGAGCCACCTGAGATGTTTCCCACAGTACTGGCCTGGAGATTAGGAAGGAAGGGATGGAGGGAGGGAGGGAGGAGGGGGTGGAGAGATAGAGAGGGAAGAGAGAGAATGGTAGGGGTGGGATGGGGAAGAAAGGAGAAATGGGTGAAGGGGAAAGATGGATAGAGAAAGAGGTGGGGATATCAAGGCACAAGGCGAGACCCAGATGCAGACACAGGAGGCAGATGGTTGGAGTCTTACAATGTTTATTAATCCAAAAGGAGTATGCAAGAGAATGGTCGTGGACAGGCAAAAGGGCCAAAACCAGATCAGAGTCCAGGAGCTACAGAGTGGCAGACAGGCTCGTGGTCAAGGCAGGCAGAATGGTCAGGCAGGCGGGTACAAAGTCCAGAAACAGGCAAGAGTCAAAACCCGGGACGACTAGAAAAAGGAGAAGGCAAAAAGCAGGAGAATGGGGGAAAACGCTGGTTGACTTGGAAACATACAAGACAAACTGGCACAGAGAGACAGGAAACACAGGGATAAATACACTGGGGGAAATCAGCGACACCTGGAGGGGGTGGAGACAATCACAAGGACAGGTGAAACAGATGAGGGTGTGACAGGAGAAGGAAAGAGAGAGGAAGAGAGAAGAGATGGGGTGAAGGGGAGGGATGGAAGGATTAATGAATCTCTCTCTCTGGCAAGCGGTACTGGAGTGCCAAGTCTAGGACCAAAAGGCTCCTTAACAGCTACTACTCCCAAGCCGTAACACTGCTGAACAATTAATTAAATGTCCACCGGACTATGTACACTACTCGCTGTTTATTATCTTTGCATAGTCACTTCACCCCTACCTACCTCGACTAACCTGACCCCGCACATTGACTCGGTAATAGACTCATTATTAGAATTTTATTGTGATATTTTTATAATTTTTTACTTTAGTTTATTTGGTAAATATTTTCTTAACTCTTTTTGAACTGCACTGTTGGTTAAGGGCTTGTAAGTAAGCATTTCACGGTAAGGTCTACACTTGTTGTATTTGGCGCATGTGACAAATAAAGTTTGATTTGATTTGTTGCTGCTGTTTTGTGTTTGTCAAATCCCACAGCCTCAGAGCCTCTCTCAGAGCCGTGGTGAATCGTGTCGTTCCGAGTAAACCAATACCCACCCCACCAACATCTCACCATACTTTAGATTACTGTCTGACATCCACACGGCCTTCCTTTTCTGGGGGGGTAGGTTGCCATGGTGATCGACAACAACAGTGTACACACACACAGGACAGGGCGGCACCAGGCAGTCAATGTTCCCTCCGGCATGCCCCCTCTCTCTCCGTACCCCTCGCCCCTCTGCCCAGTGTCTGCCTGCCCCTCTTCTCGCCTGGCTGGTCTCACAACCTTTCAACCCAGCAGCACTGCAGACAACACTGGCCCACTGTGGCCACCCGGGCAAATTGCTCAACAACAACAAAAGGCATCTTTATGATTAGCTCACACACACAATGTCGCTCTCTCACTTAGTCACTCAGTCACTGCTGGTTTTACTAGGATGAAGTCGTCCCTAGACACTGATCTTGGGTCAGTTAGATTATGATTTGGAGGTCTTACCTCCTTTCGTTGTCGTCGAGGTGAGCAAACAGCACGTTCTTGGAGATGGCCTTGGCCAGAGCAGTCATGGTCTTGTAGTCCTTAGGAATCACCTGAGGAATAACATACCAACCATCATGGTCTCTCAAACAGGAACCAGACTACAGCACCTTCATCACAGACATTGGAATTGATGGGTATCAATACAATTGATTGAATTCCATTCAATACTGTACCCATTGTCTTTCCTATTTGTCATGCCATGTTTACACGGCTAAAATGTTTTTAAAAACTTCCCCAAAAAGCATTTATTGAAAAGAGAAGAAAGAAAAGACAACACTAGAGCTATGCACATGAAGCCAGGTACACGCTCATACATCAAAATAGCTCAATGCACAGATTTAAGCACATTACAGTACATTTTAAATAAACCCTCCTGTCTAAACATAACTGTTTGACTCAGATCAGTGTACGTGTGTGTGTGCGGCTGAGTGCCTGTGTGTGTGTGTGTGTGTGTGTGTGTGCGCGTGTGCGTGTGCGTGTGCAGCCCTTCGCTGTAAGTTCACGAGGCCCTGTGCTCATTCATAAAACATGCATTTTCATGTCCATGTCTGAACCAAAGTACTTTTTGGGGGGATGATGCGGGCTAGCCACATTTCCTCAGAGCCCACTACAAAGACTACTGCCTCTGTATTTAAGGAAAGACGTTCTAGGGAGAAAAACTTAGAGCTCTGAGCTCTGCAAATGTGTTACTGTGGGGAGAAGAGAGAGAGAGAGAGAGAGAGGAAGAGAGTTATAGCAAGACAGAATCAAAGAGATGCCAGTGGGAGAGAGACGGAGATAGTACTGTAAGAAAGAAAGCGTCCGTGCTCTGAGGGAAGCAGCAGTCTGTAGGCTGTAATTAACTTAAAGCAACAGATGGCTCACCATGAAGAGGACCACAGCAGCAGACTGGCTGAAACATTCATGAGGCCACTGCAGTACACTACCAACATCAACCCTCTGTAGTCTCTATCAACCATCTAGTATGCTGGAAATAGACCCTTTGCTCCAAAGAGAGAGGCTATACTCTTTATAGATAGAGGGGTGGAGAGAGGGGTTACTAGAGTATTTATGGATAGAGGGGTGGAGAGAGGGGTTACTAGAGTATTTATGGATAGAGGGGTGGAGAGAGGGGTTACTAGAGTATTTATGGATAGAGGGGTGGAGAGAGGGGTTACTAGAGTCTTTATAGATAGAGGGGTGGAGAGAGGGGTTACTAGAGTCTTTATGGATAGAGGGGTGGAGAGAGGGGTTACTAGAGTCTTTATAGATAGAGGGGTGGAGAGAGGGGGTACTAGAGTCTTTATGGATAGAGGGGTAGAGAGAGGGGTACTAGAGTCTTTATGGATAGAGGTGTAGAGAGAGGGGTTACTAGAGTTTTTATGGATAGAGGTGTGGAGAGAGGGGTTACTAGAGTCTTTATGGATAGAGGTGTGGAGAGAGGGGTTACTAGAGTCTTTATGGATAGAGGGGTGGAGAGAGGGGTTACTAGAGTCTTTATGGATAGAGGTGTGGAGAGAGGGGTTACTAGAGTCTTTATGGATAGAGGGGTGGAGAGAGGGGTTACTAGAGTCTTTATTGATAGAGGGGTAGAGAGAGGGGTGTCATGACGTGGCTCTTTCTGGGTATAGATCGTGGCATCCCCCTCTCTATCTCTCTCTCTCCTACACCCAGGTTCTGTTATCTCAGGTCGTAAATTCCTGGCGGAGACTCTCTCCCCCTGGCCATGCAGAAAGAGACACATAGAGAGAACAAAGGATTTCACATGGCGAACTCCTAAATCCCCAAAATGGGGATTTGATACAAAATGTCCACTTGTGGGAATGGTCCGTGGACACTTACGGGACGGGTATGATGAGTGTTTCATTTGGTGACCTCAGAGAGGACAGGAAACACACATAACTATATATCTGAATATGTACATTTCTCAATTATGGGGTTTGCATCTAATTCTTGAATAAAATGAATGAGGAAAGATGAAACTATTTGTGAAATGATGTAAGGTGATGTTAAACGTTTTAATGAAAGAGAATTGTATTCCCTTTAAAGTTTACCTAAGTCATTGGCCCGCCCCCGTGAGCACAGACATGATCTGGCGTCATGGAACAGCCCTTTTCTATTGTTACGAATAAACCCCCTGAGGAAATCCTCTTCAGACCACGCGTACCTCGAAGGGGCACAGGTTGAGTTTTCTTATGTTACGAATAAAACCCCCCCTGAGGAAATCCTCTTCAGACCACGCGTACCTCGAAGGGGCACAGGTTGAGTTTTCTTATGTTACGAATAAAACCCCTCCTGAGGAAATCCTCTTCAGACCACGCGTATCTCGATGGACACCAATGGGGCACAGGTTGAGTTTCCAGCGCCGACAGAGATGGCAGCCTCGCTTCACGTTCTCAGGAAACTATGCAGTATTTAGTTTTTTATGTATTACTTCTTACATTGTTACCCCGGGAAATATTAAGTTTTATTACATACAACCGGGAGGAACTATTGGATATAAGAGCAACGTCAACTTACCAACATTACGACCAGGAATACGACTTTCCCAAAGAGGATTCTCTGTTTGCTACCCCAACCAGGACAATAGACTGGATAGCACTCGGCGACTCAAAACAACGGCGGCGCCGGAGAAGAGGGAAACGCGCCGGTCTTTTGGTCAAGCTACGTCGACGGGCGCATCGTGCACCTCTCCCGAGTACTTTAATCGCCAATGTACAGTCTCTTGACAACAAAGTAGACGAAATCCGATCGAGGGTTGCCTTTCAGAGAGACATCCGAGACTGCAACGTTCTTTGCTTCACGGAAACATGGCTCACTCAGGACACGTTATCTGAGTCGGTACAGCCACCTGGTTTCTCCACACATCGCGCCGACAGAAACAAACATCTATCTGGTAAGAAGAAGGGCGGGGGTGTGTGTCTTATGATTAAAGAGACGTGGTGTGATCATAACAACATACAGGAACTCAAGTCCTTTTGTTCACCTGACATAGAATTCCTTACAATCAAATGCAGACCGCATTATCTACCAAGAGAATTCTCCTCGATTATAATCACAGCCGTGTACATCCCCCCCTCAAGCTGATACATCGACGGCACTGAAAGAAATTCATTTCACTCTAGGTAAATTGGAAACCACATATCCTGAGGCTGCATTTATTGTGGCTGGGGATTTTAATAAGGCTAATTTGAAAACAAGGCTTCCGAAATTTTACCAGCATATCGAATGTGCCACCCGGGCTGGTAAAATCCTGGATCATTGTTATTCCAACTTCCGTGATGCATACAAGGCTATTCTCCGCCCTCCTTTCGGCAAGTCTGACCATGACTCTATTTTGTTGCTCCCAGCCTACAAACAGAAACTAAAACAGGAAACGCCCGTTCTCAGGTCTGTTCAACGCTGGTCCGACCAATCTGATTCCATGCTGCAAGATTGCTTCGAGCACGTGGACTGGGATATGTTCCGGACAGCATCTGACAACAACATTGATGTATACGCTGATTCGGTGAGCGAGTTTATTAGCAGAGCATCCCTGGCCGTGTACTCAGAGCATGCGCAGACCAAATGGCTGGTGTGTTTACGGACATATTCAATCAGTCCCTATCCCAGGCTGCTGTTCCCACATGCTTCAAGAGGGCCACCATTGTTCCTGTTCCCAGGAAAGCTAAGGTAACTGAGCTAAATGACTATCGCCCCCGTAGCACTCACTTCCGTCATCATGAAGTGCTTTGAGAGATTAGTCAAGGATCATATCACCTCCATCCTGCCAGACACCCTGGACCCACTCCAATTTGCTTACCGTCCCAATAGGTCCACAGACGACGCAATCGCAATCACAATGCATACTGCCCTAACCCACCTGGACAAGAGGAATACTTATGTAAGAATGCTGTTCGTCGACTACAGCTCAGCATTTAACACCATAGTTCCCTCCAAGCTCGTCATTAAGCTCGAGACCCTGGGTCTCGACCCAGCCCTGTGCAACTGAGTCCTGGACTTCCTGACGGGCCGGCCCCAGGTGGTGAGGGTAGGAAACAACATCTCCACCCCGCTGATCCTCAACACTGGGGCCCCACAAGGGTGCGTTCTCAGCCCTCTCCTGTACTCCCTGTTTACCCATGACTGCGTGGCCAAGCACGCATCCAACTCAATCATCAAGTTTGCTGACGAAACTACAGTGGTAGGCTTGATTACCAACAACGACGAGACGGCCTACAGGGAGGAGGTGAGGGCCCTCGGAGTGTGGTGTCAGGAAAATAACCTCTCACTCAATGTCAACAAAACAAAGGAGATGATCGTGGACTTCAGGAAACAGGAGAGGGAGCACCCCCCTATCCACATCGAGGGGACAGTAGTTGAGAAGGTGGAAGGTTTTAAGTTCCTCGGCGTACACATCACGGACAAACTGAATTGGTCCACCCACACAGACAGCGTGGTGAAGAAGGCGCAACAGCGCCTCTTCAACCTCAGGAGGCTGAAGAAATTCGGCTTGTCACCAAAATCACTCACAAACTTCTACAGATGCACAATCCGGAGCATCCTGTCGGGCTGTATCACCGCCTGGTACGGCAACTGCTCCGCCCACAACCGTAAGGCTCTCCAGAGGGTAGTGAGGACTGCACAACGCATCACCGGGGGTAAACTACCTGACCTTCAGGACACCTACACCACCCGATGTCACAGGAGGGCCAAAAAGATCATCAAGGACAACAACCACCCGAGCCACTGCCTGTTCACCCCGCTATCATCCAGAAGGCGAGGTCAGTACAGGTGCATCAAAGCTGGGACCGAGAGACTGAAAAACAGCTTCTACCTCAAGGCCATCAGACTGTTAAACAGCCATCACTAACATTGAGTGGCTGCTGCCAACATACTGACTTAAATCTCTAGCCACTTTAAACATAGGAATTGGATGTAACAATGTATCACTAGCCACTTTAAACCATTTTGTATACTGTATAATGTTTACGTATCCGACATACTCATATCAAATGTATACACTGTACTCTAAACCATCTACTGAATCTTGCCTATGCCGTTCGGCCATCGACCCAAATCTCTAGCCACTTTAATAATTATAATTGGATGAAATAATGTATCACTAGCCACTTTAAACAATGCCATTTATATAATGTTTACATATCCTACATTACTCATCTCATATATATATTTGTATATACTGTACTCCATACCCAAATTTCTAGCCACTTAATAATTATAATTGGATGAAATAATGTATCACTAGCCACTTTAAACGATGCCATTTATATAATGTTTACATATCCTACATTACTCATCTCATATATATATGTGTATATACTGTACTCCATACCATCTACTGCATCTTGCCTATGCCGGTCAGCCATCGCTCATCCATATATTTATATGTACATACTCGTATTGATTCCTTTACTCTTGTGTGTATAAGATAGTTGTTGTGAATTTGTTAGATTACTTGTTAGATACTACTGCATGGTCGGAACTAGAAGCATAAGCATTTCACTACACTCGCATTAACATCTGCTAACCATGTGTATGTGACAAATAAAAGTTTATTTGATTTGAGTTTAGACCACAAAAACCTCAATATAAGCTAAGGTTGAAATGGTTGTTGAATTCCTAACCAAACCACGTGGAGTATTGGCTACACGGCTGGAAATTGTTAAACTCTGAGACTATTGATCAGTACAGAATAAGATCAAATCTTAGATACTAATTACTAGTCTGCAGCTAGAAATGATGTCAAACTGGGATGTGAAGACCGAAAACCACCAAAACATCTATGAGAGCATTTCTGAATGGTACTCTGAAATATCCATTCTAACCACAAAATACTTTGATCTTCAGGGAAGCAGAGAGAGAGAGCCTCGGATGAACTTTCCAACAGAAGGACTGACGATTCCAACAGAGATCACGACGACACACTAGGCCTAAATATATATTGATTTCAGTTATTCCCGAATGAGTGAGTGTTGATGTGCAAAGGATTAGCATTTCAATGAATATAATTATCAACTGTGTAGTGACTCCTTTTGTCTTTTCCGCCCTTTTCAGTCTACACCCACTTCCCTTTGTCCACCAAACCGTCATATCGGCTTAGCCATTAGGGAACCTCACCTATCATTTCCTTGTAACCATATCTACTGTTTATGCATTTCCGTGATTATTTAGTTAGTTAGTAAATAAATTATTAAGACAATTGGTGTATGGATGATTCATAGTAAAGGCTGGGTTTGTGCAGATAACCAACAATTTACAACGTTTGGAATGAGACTAACGTGAGGTAAAGAATAATTAATTAATTAGAAGACTAATTGATCAGATAATAAAATATCTGAAGAGTTATATTAGGAAAACTATTACTTTGTAATCTGAAGGTTTTCCTTGGTGCCCCGACTTCCTAGTTAATTACATTTACATGATTAGTTTAATCACGTAATAATAATTACAGAGAATTCATTTGATAAAATAACAGTCACTTTAATGATGCCAAAGACACGACAAGGGGTACTAGAGTCTTTATTGATAGAGGTGTAGAGAGAGTTGGTACTAGAGTCTTTATGGATAGAGGTGTAGAGAGAGGGGGTACTAGAGTCTTTATGGATAGAGGGGTAGAGAGAGGGGTTACTAGAGTCTTTATGGAAAGAGGGGTAGAGAGAGGGGTTACTAGAGTCTTTATGGATAGAGGGGTAGAGAGAGGGGTTACTAGAGTCTTTATGGATAGAGGGGTAGAGAGAGGGGTTACTAGAGTCTTTATGGAAAGAGGGGTAGAGAGATGATTCACTTGAGTCTTTAGGGCTGGGAGTAGTGAGAGTTGGGGGGATAGTGCTTACAGACAGGGACTACTAGCCACTTTAAAGCTGGGAGGGTATAGAAACAGACAGGGTTTACTGTCTGTTTACTGTCTAGCCTCTTTACGAATAGCAGGGGATGGGAACAGAGAAAGGGTCAAACCTCTTTAAGGCTGAAAGTAGATAGACAGAGAGTGTCTAAAGTCTAGCCTGTTAGTCTACAAATGGGAGTTGAAGGGTAGAAATCGGTATCTAGTCTGTTGAAGGGAGTGGGAGAGGAAGGGTAGAAACGGTATCTAGTCTGTTGAATGGAGTGGGAGAGGAAGGGTAGAAACGGTATCTAGTCTGTTGAAGGGAGTGGGAGAGGAAGGGTAGAAACGGTATCTAGTCTGTTGAATGGAGTGGGAGAGGAAGGGTAGAAACGGTATCTAGTCTGTTGAAGGGAGTGGGAGAGGAAGGGTAGAAACGGTATCTAGTCTGTTGAATGGAGTGGGAGAGGAAGGGTAGAAAGCGGTATCTAGTCTGTTGAAGGGAGTGGGAGAGGAAGGGTAGAAACGGTATCTAGTCTGTTGAATGGAGTGGGAGAGGAAGGGTAGAAAGCGGTATCTAGTCTGTTGAAGGGAGTGGGAGAGGAAGGGTAGAAAGCGGTATCTAGTCTGTTGAAGGGAGTGGGAGAGGAAGGGTAGAAAGCGGTATCTAGTCTGTTGAATGGAGTGGGAGAGGAAGGGTAGAAACGGTATCTAGTCTGTTGAAGGGAGTGGGAGAGGAAGGGTAGAAACGGTATCTAGTCTGTTGAATGGAGTGGGAGAGGAAGGGTAGAAACGGTATCTAGTCTGTTGAATGGAGTGGGAGAGGAAGGGTAGAAACGGTATCTAGTCTGTTGAATGGAGTGGGAGAGGAAGGGTAGAAACGGTATCTAGTCTGTTGAATGGAGTGGGAGAGGAAGGGTAGAAACGGTATCTAGTCTGTTGAAGGGAGTGGGAGAGGAAGGGTAGAAACGGTATCTAGTCTGTTGAAGGGAGTGGAAGAGGAAGGGTAGAAACGGTATCTAGTCTGTTGAAGGGAGTGGGAGAGGAAGGGTAGAAACGGTATCTAGTCTGTTGAAGGGAGTGGGAGAGTACGGGGATGGCAGAGAGCTGGGAGCTGAGAGGGCAAGCCTGTGTGCTGAGACCCAGATTACACAGAGATCCTCCTGACGCCACTCAGCCAAAACCAAGTTCCCACAGTGCCAAGCCCAGACACAAACACACACACACAAACATAAAGACAGACGAGCAAACACACACACACACGCTGAGCCATGTGAACGCATGAGAGAGGGATTAATTTAATATGCTTAGTTGCTCGTCTGGAAAATGTGAATGAAACATTAACTAAGATATTAAACCACTTTAGCTTCTGAATGAGGGTTATTTCAGTCCATTGACGTATGTAGAGCCTGTGTTGTTATCAGTTTGAAACCATGTCATCCAGTACTGTCTAGATACCAGATCTGGGTTAAAATACTATTTGATATCTTTCAAATGCTTTAAGCGTTTGCTTTAGCCTGCCTGGAGTGTCAGGTGGGCGGGGTTTGTAATTTGTAGACTTTTCTATTGGTTTCATTGCAATAGGCAAGCTCAATCAAGCACAGATATAGTACTTGAAATAATTTTACATCGTTTTTTAACCCAGCTATGCTAGCTACATGTCATTACTGCTGGGAAAGGCAACAGCTGTTTACTGAAGAACCCAGCCTTCAATCAATTTGTTAAACCCATTATTTCATTCAAATCTTTTTCATAACTGAATTATGTGTGACGCTTGTCCGTCACGCTTGTAGCTCAAGCTAAACAAAGGCATGTTTGTTATCGTCTGATGGGAATTTTAAGGGTAACCTCGAAATGACCGTTTTGTGTGTGTGTGCGTGTCTATCTCCCTGTTTGTGCGGGTGTGTGTATCCCTGAAATAGCGTGAATCACTGACCTAAACAGTTGCTAGTTTATTGGTTTATCATCCATGATTGGAGCCTGGCAGATAACAAATGCTAAGACTGACAGATAACTGCTGCTGAGAATGACACATACCTGCGGCTAAGACTGGCAGATACCTGCTGCTAAGACTGGCAGATACCTGCTGCTAAGACTGGCAGATACCTGCTGCTAAGACTGACAGATAACTGCTACTAAGATTGACAGGGGCAAGAGGGTGGAGACACACACATAAGCCACACTCCAGTGGCCTGGCGATTACAGCGAGGTGTCAGGGGGTCAGGCCGTTATGTGATAAGACTGGCAGATACCTGCTGCTAAGACTGGCAGATACCTGCTGCTAAGACTGGCAGATACCTGCTGCTAAGACTGGCAGATACCTGCTGATAAGACTGACAGATACCTGCTGCTAAGACTGGCAGATACCTGCTGCTAAGACTGACAGATACCTGCTGCTAAGACTGACAGATACCTGCTGCTAAGACTGACAGATACCTGCTGCTAAGACTGGCAGATACCTGCTACTAAGAGTGGCAGATACCTGCTGCTAAGAGTGGCAGATACCTGCTGCCTAGACTGGCAGATACCTACTGCTAAAGCTGGCAGATACAACATAACACTAGAATATATTTTTTTATCAATATAGCCACTATTGGGCCTGTATGTATTTTAGCTACTTATGTTGTGCTCTAGAAACTAATATGCAACCCTGTAAATATATTTGTTTAATATAAAAAGCTGAATATTTTATACAAATATCTGTCATTAAAATTACAAAGTAATTGTCTGCATTGTGTAAAAGCACTATTTTCCTTTTGAGATTACATTACTGCTAAATGACTAAAATCTAAATGTAATTGTATTGAAAATTGTATACTGTCTCTTTAAGAACATTGTTTGTGCATGATGACATGCAAGATATCTGTCATTCATTCATCACTCTGATCATCACTTCCTGAAGAAGCTATCCCTTTTCCTTTATTTCTGTCCCAAAATGTTTGGCTATAGCCTACTGGCAAAGTTACCAGGCTGTTAGCTAGCAATGCTACAACAGTAGAGCGAAGCCTAATAATTACAACAATTATTATCTGGGTAATTTTTTCTAGGAGCAAATTAAAATACCAGGTCACACAGCAAAATATTTAGGAGCATATGCAACCAAAATGGTTGCATTTTAGAGCCCTGAGTGCAAGAGCCATCCACTACCATCTGGTTGGATTTGGTTGAGATTGTGTGAGTTAAAAGAGTTCTGTTAAATCAACTTAATTAGTTGTTTTGAGAAGGGTTCTTTACTTTCCTACATGTTTGTAGGTTTTTTGACCTTGGCAAATATTTTCAACTGCAGTCCCAAAGGAGCATGTGTTACATTGATACCAATTAGCATTAGCCTAATCACCATACCAACCTTAATTTCACTTCTGCTGGCTACAACATGATGTTTTACTACTGCTGACTTTAAAAGGGCTACAACATAATGTGTTTCATCCTTTCAGGCCCCCTTACTCCTGTGTGAGTCGATAGTTTGAATCTCTACTCAAACTCTCCTCGTCAGATTGTGGACAATCAATGGTCAGCATATGGTCTGTCTATGTGTTCAGTCTCTGTGGTCTATCTTTGGTCAGACATATCGCAATATTTTTGGGGGATGATATTATATCGATACTTTGATCACAAAAAAAGTATATATAAAACATTTTTGGTGCAGGTCGGCTGTACCTGCACCAAAACTCTGATCAAAACAAATTCTCATGGCTCTCTCTGTCTCTCTGCAGCAGATATCAGTGGAGGCTGGTGGGAGTAGCTATAGGAGGACAGGCTCATTGTCATGTCTGGAATGGAATCAATGGAATGGTATCAAACACATCAGACACATGGAAACAACGTGTTTGACTCCGTTCCATTCATTCCATTCCAGCCATTAAATGAGCCCGTCCTCCTATAGTTCCTCCCACCAGCCCCCTCTGGCAGACATACAGTGGGGCAAAAAAGTATTTAGTCAGCCACCAATTGTGCAAGTTCTCCAACTTAAAAAGATGAGAGGCCTGTAATTTTCATCATAGGTACACTTCAACTATGACAGACGAAATGAGAAAAAGAAATCCAGAAAAATCACATTGTAGGATTTTTAATTTATTTATTTGCAAATTATGGTGGAAAATAAGTATTTGGTCAATAACAAAAGTTTATCTCAATACTTTGTTATATACCCTTTGTTGGCAATGACAGAGGTCAAACGTTTTCTGTAAGTCTTCACAAGGTTTTCACACACTGTTGCTGGTATTTTGGCCCATTCCTCCATGCAGATCTCCTCTAGAGCAGTGATGTTTTGGGGCTGTCGCTGGGCAACACGGACTTTCAACTCCCTCCAAAGATTTTCTATGGGGTTGAGATCTGGAGACTGGCTAGGCCACTCCAGGACCTTGAAATGCTTCTTACGAAGCCACTCCTTCGCTGTTCGGGCAGTGTGTTTGGGATCATTGTCATGCTGAAAGACCCAGCCACGTTTCATCTTCAATGCCCTTGCTGATGGAAGGAGGTTTTCACTCAAAATCTCACGATACATGGCCCCATTCATTCTTTCCTTTACACGGATCAGTCGTCCTGGTCCCTTTGCAGAAAAACAGCCCCAAAGCATGATGTTTCCACCCCCATGCTTCACAGTAGGTATGGTGTTCTTTGGATGCAACTCAGCATTCTTTGTCCTCCAAACACGACGAGTTGAGTTTTTACCAAAAAGTTCTATTTTGGTTTCATCTGACCATATGACATTCTCCCAATCCTCATCTGGATCATCCAAATGCTCTCTAGCAAACTTCAGACGGGCCTGAACATGTACTGGCTTAAGCAGGGGACACGTCTGGCACTGCAGGATTTGAGTCCCTGGCGGCGTAGTGTGTTACTGATGGTAGGCTTTGTTACTTTGGTCCCAGCTCTCTGCAGGTCATTCACTAGGTCCCCGTGTGGTTCTGGGATTTTTGCTCACCGTTCTTGTGATCATTTTGACCCTACGGGGTGAGATCTTGCGTGGAGCCCCAGATCGAGGAAGATTATCAGTGGTCTTGTATGTCTTCCATATCCTAATAATTGCTCCCACAGTTGATTTCTTCAAACCAAGCTGCTTACCTATTGCAGATTCAGTCTTCCCAACCTGGTGCAGGTCTACAATTTTGTTTCTGGTGTCCTTTGACAGCTCTTTGGTCTTGGCCATAGTGGAGTTTGGAGTGTGACTGTTTGAGGTTGTGGACAGGTGTCTTTTATACTGATAACAAGTTCAAACAGGTGCCATTAATACAGGTAACGAGTGGAGGACAGAGGAGCCTCTTAAAGAAGAAGTTACAGGTCTGTGAGAGCCAGAAATCTTGCTTGTTTGTATGTGACCAAATACTTATTTTCCACCATAATTTGCAAATAAATTCATTAAAAATCCTACAATGTGATTTTATGGATTTTCTTTCCTCATTTTGTCTGTCATAGTTGAAGTGTACCTATGATGAAAATTACAGGCCTCTCTCATCTTTTTAAGTGAGAGAACTTGCACAATTGGTGGCTGACTAAATACTTTTTTCCCCCACTGTATACTGAGGAATATTAAGTCGAACATTAAATCGCAATAAAAATCACAGTATCGAATCGCTATACATGTAGAATCGTGAGAGTCGCAATACATATTGTATCAGCACCTAAGTATCGTGACAATATCGTATCGTGAGGTTCCTGGCAATTCCCAGCCAAAGTGTTACTATAGTTACTGAATGTCTGTAGGTGTGTGTTCCTGACTGTGTGAGTTTATCTCTGACCTTGCGGACGTAGCTGACAGCGTCCTCTTCGGTGTAGACTTCAGCGCTGACCCCTCCCCGGCGGCGGCGGGCCTTGACCACTGGGTTGGGCAGCGGGGGGGACACCTCGTCATCATGGCTGTCCGACTGAGAGTTGGACTTCTGGCGGGCCAGGATCTGCTTGCACTCTTCCTGTAGGAGGGAGAGAGAGGGAGATTAAGAATAAAAGTTTCAGTCCAGTGAAAGTGAAAGGGATAGTTTACTCAAAAACCTTACATTTAAAATATTTTAGTATTTTGTTCATTAGTCCAATCCCCATTTTTTTGCATGTCAACAATACAAGTAAGCCACCAGGAAAAGCCAGTTGGGATGCAATAGTGTAGACAACCCAGTCTAACAATAGAGAGCAACTATGATCATATTTTAGTACCTCACTGTTCCCAGAACTTCCAGTCTGAGAATAACAAACCAGCTAACAGAATAGAAAACCACTTCTGCAAAGAAGTTTCCACATTTCCTCAAAGATTGAAGTTAAACATTAGACTAATAGCTGTTTTAGTGTTAACGTAGGAGGAGAGTCTATGACAGGATTCAGCTTGTATGTGCAGGCCATGGGAAGAAAAGGACAGCTAAGCTAACTGACAGGGCACTACACACACAGGTAGCCCCCTTGTAAACGCTAACGGAGGCAGAACAAGAGAAGAAGACATCTAAGAGAAGAGATGAGGGAGCAGGTTGGTAACCTCCAGCTGTTGTTTTACTGTCGTCTCAAGCTGCTGAATTTACGACGCATCAAAGCTCAATTAGGCATGCTAAAGATGAAACTGTCTGCCTGCCTGTCTGTCTGCATGTCTGTCTGCATGTCTGTCTGTCTGTCTGGTGGAGGGTGCGTGGGGCTGAGGTAGAAAAGTAATGTGTGTGTGTCAAAATATGTTTGTGTTGGTTTTAAGCCTGTGACTATGAATGTGTATACACTGCATTGTGTGTGTGTGTGCCCGGGTTAGTAATTACATCTGCGTCATTGTAATTATGTGTTTTTATTTACGCTTGGCTGTGGTTATGAGTGAACACACTTCACGAAGCGTGTGTTCCAACAGCACATGTGAACCACACAACACATTGTGCACACCTTTTTAATAGTCCTTTTTCATTCAGAGTGTTCATGACTAATCTATTTCCATATAGGTTTGTGTATCTGTTTACTAGTCGGTTGTCCTCTCTTGTCTTCACTGTACCACCAGGACACATCTGTTTACTAGTCGGTTGTCCTCTCTTGTCTTCACTGTACCACCAGGACACATCTGTTTACTAGTCGGTTGTCTTCTCGTCAATGTACCACCAGATTGATTGCTGGGGCATGAAGTGGCAGTCTGCTTCTCTCCAGGAGCAGAGAAATCACACGCACACACAGGTGGAGCGAGGTGAGTGAAAGTGCAGCCTAATCACAGTCCACTCCAGACACCTTCCCTAACGACAGATTTCACGGGAGATATCTCAAGGACAGGCATTTCAGCAGCACACTAGAGCTCTGCAGCTGTGATTGAGGGTGTTCTGGGTGTAATTGTGGCCCCTTTGTTTGTGTTCCGTCCCCTTTGTCACTGTGAAAGGAGTAAATTCACAGGTGTACTGACAAAAGACATGACTAGCATAAAAAAACTATTTACAGCACCACATTAGAACACTGTATATGCTGTGTGTGTTTAGAGTGGGTTTTTTAAACTTTCTTCCAGTATATGCCTTTTGAAGCCGGCACTCAAAACATTTGAGCTGAGCTCGGCAATTTATCTTCCTGTTCTATACATAACAGTATTCCCTTGGTTCCCATAATCATTAGGGCATGACTAACTACCCATGTTAAGGAGAGATCATGTACTGTAATGGCAGCCAATAGGCATCTGTCTATAAGGCTGTGATTTCTATCTCCACTAGTCTCTCTCTGTCTCTCTCCATTGTTTCAGAGCATCTAACAACATCTACTACACTTTAAAGACGATATGAGGTGTATAGCCGCTGTATACAAATACAACCCCCCACACACACACACACACCCTAACTGTATTAGGCAGAGTCACTCCCTCAGGGAACAAAGCCAGCGAGGGAACAGCTTCAGCAGCACTCACACACAAGCGGTAGCAGTATAATCAATTCAGTATCAAGATATCTCTAACAATTAGTCAGGCCTTCTGGCCTCACACACCGCTACAAAACACCAGTCCTGTCATCTCTATCCACACAGACATCTCCATCAAATACCAATGCATACAGTGAAGAACATGTACACAAAGAGCTAGCTATTAGCTGAATCTCCCCAAATCAGAATCCAACCCCTGTAGCCTTCACGTCATACAGACACGAATACACAGACCTGTCTCCTCAAAGCAACTCAACTCATAAACACAGTCACTCGCTGTAGTCAAACTATTCAGCATTCTTTCCTTGCTGCAGTGTTATCCATGCTAGCAGAGCTAGTCGGCGGTGGCAGGGTTTAAAACGTAAACCCAAGGTATTTACCATGCCGTGGAGGGCCCCTGGCCAGGCCTGTGTAGTGTCCCTCAGCTGGGCCCCTGGGAAGTGCTGCTCGTCATGTGTGTGTGTCAACACAGTCCTACAGCTACTGTACCATCACACACACGCCACCATCACTGTTGACATCACGGTCCACGGCCATGCTGACAAGGCCAACAGAGTGTGTGTTCGAGAGCAAGCGAGTGTGAGTGTGTGTGTGTGTGTGAGCGAGAGAGAGAGAGAGCGAGAGAAAGCGTGTAAGAGAGAGTGTGTGTGTGTGGTCACAGTATCCCAGAAGCAGCAGACGTCTTGTTCAAGAACCACTGATAATAACCCTGATGAAAACACAGCAAGAAGCTTCCCTCAGCATCGGTCCTCCTGCACTCCTGTCTCTCTCTACTTCTGCTCTGCTCTCCTCCCTCTCTCTCTCTCTCCCTCTCTCGCTCTCCTCCCTCTCTCTCTCTTCGTTTCTGCCTGCGCACAAATTCACATAATCCCGGTTTTCTCATTTCCCGCATCACCATGACAACAGAGCGCAGTAGCATCCCGACCCTCTGGTTGAGGGCTGAAGCAGAAAGCCAGCAGCACACACATACATACACACAACGTCATTCATCACAACAACACTAGCCACTGTCTGTGCAGCAGTTCCCATACGAACAAATCCATCCATTCTGTGCCAAACAAAAACAAGTTCTATACCGTACCATGCAGTGTCTCGTCTCTCTGACCCTCTCACACGTCTTTCCTAAGAGGCCAGAGAGTCAAGTCTGGTTTGAAACATGCCCATTGCGTGTGTGAGACTCTGTTACTTGACTAGCCCTGTGCCCCACACACACACAGAGCCCAATGACACACTCAGTGACGCAGGGTGTTCATGACGTCACATAGCCACACAAAGTGCTGTGTGAGCGAAACCACACCTCTTTATTTTGCCCTCCTTCCCCTCATCCCATCTCTCTCTACATACCTGCTCTTCTGGTTTTCACCAGTTAGGCTAGTTAGGCTATATTCTACCATCTAGGTATAGGCCCAATCTGTTCCATACAGCATCTGCTCTCTCTCTCTCCCTCCATTCTCTCCCCCTTCTTCCTCTCTCCCTTCTTTTTTTCTCTCTGCGTCATTATCACCGGCTGCCTGCCAGAGAGAGAGAGAGAGAGAGAGAAAGCACAGGAGAGGGGGAGGAGAAGAGGAGAGGAGATAGAGGACACGGGTACACGACTGCCACTACACACACACACACACACACACACACACACACACACACACACAGGCATGTGCACACAAACACAGGTGCACACACAGACACACAGACACAGAGTCACACAGACACACACACAGGTGAGCACACACGCACACACACACACAGGCACGTGCACACAAACCAGGCGCACACACAGACACACACACAGACACAAAGAGACACACAGAAACACAGACACACACAGAGACACACAGACACAGAGACACAGACACACACAGACACACCTCTCCTCATCCCTGCACTTCCTTTCCTTAGCATGAGAGGGGAGCCACACACACAGGCACAACATGATTGCTGATTTCAGGGACTGAGAGTTTTGGTGTTTGCACTTGCCCAGGTCACACACACACACACACACACACACACACACACACACACACACACACACACACACACACACACACACACACACACACACACACACACACACACACACACACACACACAGCACCTTGGGGCAGCACTCAGGTGCTTGATCCCCACTCAGAGGTGATCCTCTCAGGTCATTTTAAATTAGACTGGGGGGGTGGGGTCGAGAGGGTAATTCTGTTTCATGGCACATTCCCCTCTAAACCCTCAATGGACTGGTCCACTTTACCAGAGACCCAACTGACAAACTGTCAAGCAAGAGTCTTTGAAGGCCCTCCACCTCCCTGCCTTGTGATGTTGTTATGATAAGAGTTAGTGAAGAGAGACAGGTTCAGAACACTGAAAAGAGTCTAATATTTCAGGGGAGTGAGACAGAGACAGAGGAATGCTAAGATAGGGAGTCTGATGGGAGTGATTTTACGAATTCAAAGGGGGAGTGGTGTTTAGGACAGAATTGATGACTCACACAATCATATCCCTACATAAAACACACAGGCCCTGTGTGAATTATTTAAAAGCGCATCCTTCCTCGAAATATTCACTGATTAGAAATATCTCCATCTAAAGGCCCAGGCACAGCTAAGAGACAGTATGACCTTCCTAGTTGTTTCTTGTGACCCGTTGAGGATGACGACACCTATTGGAATACAGTTCTCTTGCTCGCTCTTTATCCCTCCCTCTCCCACCGCACAGAGCCTGGGACCTCCACAAAAGTCTAACACACACAGACCGTCCGCCCTCCTTCCTAACTACTAATTACTGACCGTGGACGGTTCAACCGCGAGTCAACAACAACCGCCTTACCAGCCCCAGAGGGAACCCATATGCAACCCATATGCAGCTGCTTCAAACGCCAGCAGGCTGGCCCAGCAGCCTCAGCCTGTTTCATCTCTCTGGGTAGAAATCCGAAAGCCAGCAGGAATTCTTGTGGGCAGAGAAAGACTTAGACTGTGACTGGGACTAGTACAGCTTCAAACATTTAAACATAGGAATGGGACATCTGGTAGAAATGGAATGTGAGAGAGAGAGAGTGAGAGGACAGAGAGAGAGAGACAGAGAGAGAGAGAGAGAGAGAGAGAGAGAGAGAGAGAGAGAGAGAGAGAGAGAGAGAGAGAGAGAGAGAGAGAGAGAGAGATGATAGGTGCATAGGAGACATTATCCCAGTGATGGCTGCAGGTGGTTGTGACCAGGCAGGAGGAGAGCATGAGACCAAGACTCATGACAACAGAACCTAGAACACAGAGAACACTTCACCAATCAATCTATTATTGGCTGCCTAAAATCACCATAATGAGTGGGTGTGCACTGCCTGTGTGTATCTTGCATGTGTATGTGTGTGTGTGTGTGTGTGTGTATGCCTGAATGAGTATGTGTTTGTGTGTGTTAAGGTTCGTTTTTTGTTTCGTTTTTTACAGCACTGAAAATCATTCTGTTGGTATTTTGAAATACCCCGGCATACAATGTGTGTGTGTGTGTGTGTGTGTGTGTGTGTGTGTGTGTGTGTAGTCATGATGGTACAGCAAGCTGAGAGCCCAGCTGTGAGGTGAGCTGTACTGACCTGTTGTCTAATCAGCCTGTTCCTGGGTCTGTTGTGTTGTATAAGACAGGCCTGTTAAAATCCATCCATCCCAGCCTCTCATCACCTGGGACAGAACCACTGTCCTCCTACTCCTCTCCTCTCCTACTGCTCATCTCAAGGTTGATTAAGCCAACAATTCATACACACAGTGGAGGAGGTGGTGGTGAATGGAATAGTAGTGGGGTCCTTCCACGAAATGAGGCCCTTTTGCATCCCTTTGATATTTTAAATAGAAATTCTGCACCAACATTGAATTTGAAAAGCCACTTCTTTTAAGTGCCCTTTAATATAGGCCACATGGAATAATTCAATAACTCAGATTTTCATGTGAAGAAATATTTTCTAAAGTGCCAACATTCAGCATTTTGACACGTCCCTCTGTGCCCCTTCTGTGACTTTTAGGAAGATTTTCACCATCACTGTAAAGCCCTAGTTATTTTGTTGCTTTGACAAAGTCATTTCTGAAGATTTTCTGAAGAAGTCTCGTTTAACTGTTTAACTATTCCTTTAAAAAAAAAAAAAAAAATCTATAAACATTGAACAATAGTGAAATCATAGTGTAAAACCAGGTGAGTTGCTTCTCTTTTTGGCCATTTTCTGGTGTTTTGTGGTGGAAAACTGAGCAGGTCGAGCATAAAACATCAATCCTGTTACCCATACTGTAGATACACAGGCTAGAAATGGTTTAACAATAAATAAAAAAAGGTTTGCATTCAATTGCTCCTCCCTGTTGCACACAACACACTTCCATTCCCAGTTATAAGGGGATTTACAGCTGATTTAAGACATCTTCAACCCTGCTACGGTCAACCCTGTTACGCTCAACCCTGTTACATTATTTGGCACTTAATGGGTACTTACTATAGTCATGTTTTTATTTAACCTCTTAAAAAACATGAAACATGTTTTTTATTAAGTTGAACATGTGCTCTTTATGACAGAATGTTCAAATGAGGTGAAATCACTACCCACACTACCCAAAAGGGACTCATTTGGTCGACCGATCCAGTAGCACATTGTTAATAGAATTACCCAGCTTTACCTGCTTGCCTCCGATCCTCCTGGAGCCTCATGGCCCTTACGACTGCTACCATGTCCCTTCCTTACAGCCGTTATGTTATCCTAGTACCCCACATGTCCATAGCCCTGTGATGTTGATGTGAACACTGTGTATGTGCTGCAGGCTCCAGGACTCATGATGGGCCAGGTGATCATCTGATTCTCTCCTGCAGGGCCAGCCTGACCAAATCACTGGGTCTCTCCATAACACAAGGATAGAGAGAGAGAGAGAGAGAGAGAGAGAGAGAGAGAGAGAGAGAGAGAGAGAGAGAGAGAGAGCAGCTGGTCTCAAGTAGGCTCACACTCTGACTCAAAACAGGGACCTGAGGCAGGCCTGGTGTGTGTGTGTGTGTGTGTGTGTGTGTGTGTGTGTGTGTGTGTGTGTGTGTGGTTAGATGTTTCAGCAGATACACACTGCAACCTCAGAGGCCTGGAGCATCATTGATAACATTAGCCTGCTGATTCCCTGCATGGTGTTCTGAGCAGTAACAGAGAGGGTAAAGGATCAGTAAAGGATCAGTAAATGCAATCAATGAATCCCCCTCCACTCTGCCATCAATGGATCAGCCTCCACTCTGCAATCAATGGATCCCCCTCCACTCTACAATCAATGGATCCCCCTCCACTCTGCAATCAATGGATCCCCCTCCACTCTACAATCAATGGATCCCCATCCACTCTGCAATCAATGGATCCCCCTCCACTCTGCAATCAATGGATCCCCCTCCACTCTACAATCAATTGATCAGCCTCCACTCTACAATCAACGGATCCCCCTCCACTCTGCAATCAATGGATCAGCCTCCACTCTGCAATCAATGGATCAGCCTCCACTCTACAATCAATGGATCCCCCTCCACTCTGCAATCAATGGATCAGCCTCCACTCTACAATCAATGGATCAGCCTCCACTCTGCAATCAATGGATCCCCCTCCACTCTACAATCAATGGATCAGCCTCCACTCTACAATCAATGGATACCCCTTCACTCTGTAATCAATGGATCATCCGCCACTCTACAATCAATGGATCAGCCTCCACTCTACAATCAATGGATCAGCCTCCACTCTGCAATCAATGGATCAGCCTCCACTCTACAATCAATGGATCAGCCTCCACAATACAATACATAAATCAACCTCCACTCTACAATCAATGGATCAGCCTCCACTCTACAATCAATGGATCAGCCTCCACTCTACAATCAATGAATCAGCCTCCAGTGTTCCAAAATGGCTGAAGTGCTGTTAGCTGCCACTGAACCAGAAGTGAACTGTCTCTGGGCCTGCCGCTACAAGACAACACTCACTCAGAGGAGAGCAGAGGAGATGGAGCTATGGAGAGCCTGAGAGGGGCCACACACAGATACAGGGAAATTGATTCACATTACACACACATGCAGGGAGGGAAAACATACATGCGCAGGAAAGCAGCACCCCCGCACACACACACACGCACTAGCTCAAACCAAGCCCACACCAGCCCAACACAGGCTAGCCCACAACAAGCCCACATTAGCCAAACACAGGCTAGCCCACACCAAGTCCAGATACGTCATAACTGACAAAATTCAAACCAATGAGGGTTTGTATAGCCAATTATCTTGGAATTATCTTTTTTCAGATAAAACTTGATAGCTCTGAGTTCACAAGGTCCTTCTGTAAAAAGACTTAGAAAAATGCACGTGACATAAAAATAAAATTGTCTTTCTGATACAATGTAACGGGCAGCTGATCCAAAACTGTGGGTTTATTTCAGGTGAAGTGAGGGCTGCCCTCACCAGATATGAGCTGCCCACACTGGACCACACTGGACATTCACATCAACTTTATTATCTCACCAAATTCATTTGGTCATGTGGGTAAAAAAATAGTACATAAAACATGAAAACACAGAAACTACACAAAATAATTCATTCAAAGTGCTACAGCTACACATTTAAAATGAAAGTGTAATATGGCTGTTGGAATAAAAGAGCCCCCATATCATCTGTTTTAATGTTCTTTTGAAGAAGTCTCTTTCCCCTTGTCCGGCTGCTGCTGTGACTGAGTGTTGAGTGAAGGGGATGGGTACTGTCCTGTAAAATGCTTTCACGTTTTAGGAGGGTGAGTTTTGGGTACAGGTTGGTGGCTGATTCATGATCTATTCCAATTATCCTTCCCGGCATCTTATTCAAGCACTGGAGCTTGACTTGGTCTTGCACTCGCATGTTTCCAAACACGCATATCAGACCAAATGACAGCACATGCTGCAGGACAGTGTCACGTCCAGGCCTGAGAGACAGGCTGGAGTGTTTTTGTTTTGTTTTTGGTGTAGGGTTTTTTCTGTTCTAGGTTATATATTTCTATGTTGGGGTAATGGTTCCCAATTAGAGGCAGCTGAGTGTCGTTGTCTCTAATTGGGAACCATATATATGTTTGTAGTTTGCACTAGGGGTTTGTGGGTTATTGTTTAGACATAGCTTTGTTCGTGTTGTCATTCTATGTTATATGTTACGATCTTCGTTTGGTTCATTTTGTTATTTTGCCCAGTTATGTGTGTTTTCGTTCTTTAAATAAACATGTATACTGGATGCCTCGCTGCGCCTTGGTCTGTTCGTTCAAAAGGTTGTGACAGAATAACCCACCAAATAAAGACCAAGCAGCGAGAGACCTGGGAGTACTGGACCTGGGAGGAGGAATTATTTAGGGACGGACCCTGGGCCCAGCCTGGAGAGTATCCCCGGCCAAGAGAGGAGCTGGAAGCAGCGCCGGCTCTGCATGCGGGGTCTCCTGTCCGCGCGCACAGCCCAGTGCATGACATTCCAGCTCCCCTCATCGGTGAAGCCAGGATGAGTGAACAACCTGGGAGAGGGGTGTCGGCTATACGCATCAGGTCTCCTGTGCGTGTTGTGGATCCAGAACATCCTGTCCCTGTTCCACGCTCCAGGAACCCTGTTCGTGTAGTGGATCCAGCACGTCCGGTTCCGGCTCCGCGCACCAGGCCCCCTGTGCGCTTAGAGAGTCCAGCACGTCCTGTTCCGGCTCCGCGCACCAGGCCCCCTGTGCGCTTAAAGTCCAGCACGTCCTGTTCCGGCTCCGCGCACCAGGCTCCCTGTGCGCTTAGAGAATCCAGCACGTCCTGTCCCTGCTCCACGCTCCAGGATCCCTGTGCCCGTGGTGGACCCAGCACGTCCTGTCCCTGTTCCAAGCTCCAGGATTCTTGTGCCTGTCGTGGACTCAGCACGTCCTGTCCCTGCTCCACGTTACCAGGATCCCTGTGCCCGTCGTGAACCCAGCACGTCCTGTTCCTGCTCCCCGCACCAGAGTGTGCGTTATGAGCCCAGTACGGCCGGTTCCTGCTCCCCGCACCAGAGGGCCAGTGTGCTTCCCCAGTCCGGCGCCGCCAGTGAGGGTCCCCAGTCCGGCGCCGCCAGTGAGGGTCCCCAGTCCGGAGCCGCCAGTGAGGGTCCCCAGTCCGGAGCCGCCAGTGAGGGTCCCCAGTCCGGGGCCGCCAGTGAGGGTCCCCAGTCCGGGGCCGCCAGTGAGGGTCCCCAGTCCGGGGCCGCCAGAGAGGGTCCCCAGTCCTGCATATGGCCCAGGGCCTCCGGTGCGGGACTTCGGACCAGCACGGCCAGCACCAGGCCTGAGAGACAGGCTGGAGTGTTTTTGTTTTGTTTTTGTTGTAGGGTTTTTTCTGTTCTAGGTTATATATTTCTATGTTGGGGTAATGGTTCCCAATTAGAGGCAGCTGAGTGTCGTTGTCTCTAATTGGGAACCATATATATGTTTGTAGTTTGCACTAGGGGTTTGTGGGTTATTGTTTAGACATAGCTTTGTTCGTGTTGTCATTCTATGTTATATGTTACGATCTTCGTTTGGTTCATTTTGTTATTTTGCCCAGTTATGTGTGTTTTCGTTCTTTAAATAAACATGTATACTGGATGCCTCGCTGCGCCTTGGTCTGTTCGTTCAGAAGATCGTGACAGACAGATTTATAGAACATTTGTAAGATATGGTGGTCGACATTAAAATTGTTCAGTCTGCGTGAAAAAAATACTTCTGTTGCAATTTCTTTATCTTTGCAAAGGCAGTCATTGAATTTCAGTTTATTGTCTATATTGATTCCAAGGTACTTCTTTGTGGTCACTCTATCGACTGATTCCCCATTGATCTTCGTCGGGGGTAGTGGAGTTTTGTTCCTTCTGAAATCAATTTCCAGCTCTTTTGTTTTCTTAACGTTTATTTCAAGAAAGTTATCTGCACACCACTGGACAATTTGGCTATTTCTCTGTCAAAACCTTGACAAGAGGCTTGGTCTGGGTGGAGGAAACCCACAACAGGGGTGTCATCTGCATATTTAAAAAACATGTGTGCTGCGTCAGAGGCTTGACAATCGTTTGTGTACAGCGTGTACCGTATCGGTGAAAGTACACAACCTTGAAGGGCTCCCGTATTCATCGTTTACGGATCTGGTCAAGAGTAATGCACTATCAAATCAAATGAAATTTGTCACATGCGCCTTACCGTGAAATGTTTTCTTACAAGCCCCTAACCAACGATGCAGTTTTAAGAAAAATAAGGGTTAAGAAAAATATTTACTAATAAATTAAAGTAAAAAATAAAATAACAATAATGAGGCTATATACAGAGGGTACAAGGAACCGAGTCAATGTGCGGGGGGTGCAGGTTAGTCGAGGTAATTGAGGTTATATGTACAGTTGTGGCCAAAAGTTTTGAGAATGACACAAATAATAATTTTCACAAAGTCTGCTGCCTCAGTTTGTATGATGGCAATTTGCATATACTCCAGAATGTCATGAAGAGTGATCAGATTAATTGCAATTAATTGCAAAGTCCCTCTTTGCCATGCAAATTAACTGAATCCCCCCAAAAAAATTTCAACTGCATTTCAGCCCTGCCACAAAAGGACCAACTGACATCATGTTAGTGATTCTCTCGTTAACACAGGTGTGAGTGTTGACGAGGACAAGGGTGGTGATCAATCTGTCATGCTGATTGAGTTTGAATAACCGACTGGAAGCTTCAAAAGGAGGGTGGTGCTTGGAATCATTTTTCTTCCTCTGTCAACCATGGTTTCCTGCAAGGAAACACGTGCCGTCATCATTGCTTTGCACAAAGAGGGCTTCACTGGCAAGGAAATTGCTGCCAGTAAGATTGCACCTAAATCAACCATTTATCGGATCATCAAGAACTTCAAGGAAAGCGGTTCAATTGTTGTGAAGAAGGCTTCAGGGCGCCCAAGAAAGTCCAGCAAGCGCCAGGACCGTCTCCTAAAGTTGATTCGGCTCCGGGATCGGGGCACCACCAGTATAGAGCTTGCTCAGGAATGGCAGCAGGCAGGTGTGAGTGCATCTGCACGCACAGTGAGGCGAAGACCGTTGGAGGATGGCCTGGTGTCAAGTAGGGCAGCAAAGAAGACACTTCTCTCCAGGAAAAACATCAGGGACAGACTGATATTCTGCAAATATTCTGTCATTTTCTCTGATGAATCCCCTTTCCGATTGTTTGGGGCATCCGGAAAAAAGCTTGTCCGGAGAAGACAAGGTGAGCGCTACCATCAGTCCTGTGTCATGCCAACAGTAAATCATCCTGAGACCATTCATGTGTGGGGTTGCTTCTCAGCCAAGGGAGTGGGCTCACTCACAATTTTGCCTTAAGAACACAGCCATGAATAAAGAATGGTACCAACACATCCTCCGAGAGCAACTTCTCCCAACCATCCAGGAACAGTTTGGTGATGAACAATGCCTTTTCCAGCATGATGGAGCACCTTGCCATAAGGCAAAAGTGATAACTAAGTGGCTCGGGGAACAAAACATCGATATTTTGGGTCCATGGCCAAGAAACTCCCCAGACCTTAATCCCATTGAGAACTTGTGGTCAATCCTCAAGGAGGTGGGTGGACTGAGGGCGGATTGCAGAGGTTTTGAAAAAGTAGGGTCAACACTGCAACACTGCAAATATTTACTCTTTGCATCAACTTCACGTAATTGTCAATAAAAGCCTTTGACACTTATGAAATGCTTGTAATTATACTTCAGTATTCCATAGTAACATCTGACAAAAATATCTAAAGACACTGAAGCAGCAAACTTTGTGGAAATTAATATTTGTGTAATTCTCAAAACGTTTTGCCACGACTGTAACATGTAGGTAGGGGTAAAGTTACTGTGCATAGATAAAAAACAGCGAGTAGCGGGGGGGGGCAATGCAAATAGCCCGGGTAGCCATTTGATTAGCTGTTAAGCAGTTTTATAGCTTGGGGGTAGAAGCTGTTAAGAAGCCTTTTGGACCTAGACTTGGTGCTCCAGTACCACTTGCTGTGTTGTAGCAGAGAGAACAGTCTATGACTAGGGTGGCTGGAGTCTTTGGCAATTTTTAGGGCCTTCCTCTGACACGGTGATGCAACCAGTCAGGATGCTCTCTATGGTGCAGCTGTAGAACCTTTTGAGGATCTGAGGGCCCATGCCAAATCTTTTCAGTCCCCTGAGGGGGAATAGGCGTTGTCATGCCCTCTTCACGACTGTCTTGGTGTGTTTGGACAATGATAGTTTGTTGGTGATGTGGACACCAAGGAATTTGAAGCTCTCAACCTGCTCCACTACAGCCCCGTTGATGAGAATGTGGGCGTGCTCGGCCCTCCTTTTCCTGTAGTCCACGATCATCTCCTTTGTCTTTATAGGGAATAGGATACAATTTGGGATGGGCTCCTTGACTTCCTCTCAATGGAGTTATCTATAGCTTAGTTATCTATATCCATAGTCTTTGCTCTCTCTCTGTAAAAACAAGACTCTTAAAAAACAGTGTTTTTCCTAGTTATAGGCAATAACTGGTCAGCGTCACAAATGGCAGCCTACTCACCATGTAATGCACTACTTTTGACCAGGGCCAATAGTCAAAAGTAGTCTAAAGTAGTGCACTACATGGTGAATAGTGTACCATTTGGGATGCAGACGTGGCCCTACACATGGGTCATTAATAATATTGGGCATGGTTCTTGGCTAGGGCTAGGGCTGGAGCTGGAACTGGGACTGCTGCACAGACCAGCAAAGAACATCATTAAAAAGCATGAATGTATGAAAGGGAACGAATGGCCCTAAAATGTTATTTCACACAAAGCCCTCCTACTGTAACTTCTGCCAGGAAGCAGACACACAGACATCACATTATCCCAGGAGTTCAAAAACGTGTTGGCCCACGACCACATTTTGATATCCATATGTAATCAACCGCCAATGTTAACTTTCTTAACTGGAGCTATGACAGTCTATTACAAATCAGTCTGGCAGTACTGCTGACAGTATTTAAATTTTAAGAAAGTATGGTTTGAAGTGACTGAAATGCATCAGAAAGGTATTGGGAAGTTCAGAAGATTATCAGCCAATGATTTAGTATATTCTGTGTAGAGAAGAACACCATCATAGATGATGGTCTTTTCCCCTGTCTGATTTAGTGCCTGGTCTTGTCCACTCTGTTCTAATCAGTCCTGTGCGGCTTGTGGGCATTGTAGAGGTAAACAGAGGATACATACAGTCACTTCAGAAAGTATTCACACCCCTTGACTTTTTCTGTCACGATCTCCTTGACGGACAGACCAAGGCGCAGCGAGGTATCCAGTATACATGCTTTATTTATGCAATGTAACTGGGACAAAACAACAAAACGAACAAAAACGAAGATCGCAACATATAACATAGACAAAACACTTTAGCTATGCATAAACAATAACCCACAAACCCCTAGTGCAAACTACAAACATATATATGGTTCCCAATTAGAGACAACGACACACAGCTGCCTCTAATTGGGAACCATTACCCCAACATAGAAACACAACACCTAGAACAGAAAAAACCCTACACCAAAACAAAACAAAACACGCCCGCCTGTCTTCTCAGGCCTGGACATGACAGTACCCCCAAAGCGCGGACTCGATTGCGCCCAAAAGTCCATGGGGGTCTTCGGTGGGTCTTTTTGTCCCAGGTGGCGGCTCCGGTGCCGGCCGTGCTGACTTGATGTCCCGCACCGGAGGCCCTGGGCTATTAGCCGGAACTCTGGTGCGAGGAGCAGGAACCGGCCGTGATCATGACGAGCACTGGAACTCTGGTGTGGGGGGCAAGAACCGGCCGTACTGGACTCCCGAAGCGCACTGGGACTCTGGTGCGAGGAGCATGAACCGGCCGTACTGGGCTCACGATGCTCACTGGGACTCTGGTGCGAGGAGCAGGAACCGGCTGTATTGGGCTCACGATGCTCACTGGGACTCTAGTGCGAGGAGCAGGAGCCGGCCGTACTGGGCTCATGACGCGCACTGGGACTCTGGTGCGGGAGCAGGAACGGGCCTTACTGGGCTCATGACGCGCACTGGGACTCTGGTGCGGGGAGCAGGAACGGGCCTTACTGGGCTCATGACGCGCACTGGGACTCTGGTGCGGGGAGCAGGAACGGGCCGTACTGGACTCATGACGCGCACTGGGACTCTGGTGCGGGGTGCAGGAACGGGCCTTACTGGGCTCATGACGCGCACTGGGACTCTGGTGCGGGGAGCAGGAACCGGCCATACTGGGCTCACTAAGCGCACTGGCACTCTGGTGCGGGGAGCAGGAACCGGCCGTACTGGGCTCACTAAGCGCACTGGCACTCTGGTGCGGGGAGCAGGAACCGGCCGTACTGGGCTCACTAAACGCACTGGCACTCTGGTGCGGGGAGCAGGAACCGGCCGTACTGGGCTCATTACGCGCACTGGCACTCTGGTGCGGGGAGCAGGAACCGGCCGTACTGGGCTCACTAAGTGCACTGGCACTCTGGTGCGGGGAGCAGGAACGGGCCTTACTGGGCTCATGACGCGCACTGGGACTCTGGTGCGGGGAGCAGGAACCGGCCATACTGGGCTCACTAAGCGCACTGGCACTCTGGTGCGGGGAGCAGGAACCGGCCGTACTGGGCTCACTAAACGCACACTAAACGAACAGGGACAGGACGTGCTGGACTCTCTAAGTGCACAGGGGGCCTGGTGCGCGGAGCCGGAACAGGACGTGCTGGACTCTCTAAGCGCACAGGGGGCCTGGTGCGCGGAGCCGGAACAGGACGTGCTGGACTCTCTAAGCGCACAGGGGGCCTGGTGCGCGGAGCCGGAACAGGACGTACTGGGCTGTGGATGTGAACCGGAGACCCCACACACAGAACCGGTGCAGGATATCTCGGTCCCAGAAGGTGTACTGGAGACCTATCGTGCAGAGCCGGCACCACTCTACCAGGTAGCACACTCACACTCCCCTGGCAGATGAGTGGAGCTGGAATCTCACGCACCAGCCTCTGGACACGCACCGGAGACACTGCACGCAGAACCGGTGCAGGATATCCTGGTTGAAGGAGGCGCACTGGAGACCAGGAGCGCTGAGCCGGCACCACTCTTCCAGGCTGCACACTCACCCTCCCCTGACTGATGAGTGGCGCTGGAATCCCTCCAGAGAGCACGAGGAGTTGGCTCAGGAGTCCATCCTGAACCGGCCAAACTCCTCATGTGCCCCCCAAAAAAAGTTTTTTGGGGCTGCCTTTCGGGCTTCCTAGCCAGGCGAGTCCCAACAAACTTCTCTCTCTCTGGATTCCATGCTCCGTAATATTCCTCACACCTGCTCCGCTCAGTCCCCGCTACTTTTTTCTCCCTGGGGTGACGATGCTCCGCCGTCTTCTCCCAAGGTCCCTTACCAGCCAAAATCTCATCCCATGACCAGGACCCCTTTCCATCCAAAATCTCCTCCCAAGTCCAGAACTCCCGGGTCTCTCGCTGCTTGGTCTTTTTAAGGTGGGTTATTCTGTCACGATCTCCTTGACGGACAGACCAAGGCGCAGCGAGGTATCCAGTATACATGCTTTATTTATGCAACGTAACTGGGACAAAACAACAAAACGAACGAAAAACGAAGATCGCAACATATAACATAGACGAAACACTTTAGCTATGCATAAACAATAACCCACAAACCCCTAGTGCAAACTACAAACATATATATGGTTCCCAATTAGAGACAACGACACACAGCTGCCTCTAATTGGGAACCATTACCCCAACATAGAAACACAACACCTAGAACAGAAAAAACCCTACACCAAAACAAAACAAAACACGCCAGCCTGTCTTCTCAGGCCTGGACGTGACATTTTCCACATTTTGTTGTTACAGCCTAAATTTTAAATTGATCACATGTTTATTTTGTGTCACTGATCTACACAGAAATACCCCATAATGTCAAAGCAGAATTATGTTTTTAGACATTTTTACAAATTAATAAAAAATTTGAAGGCTGAAATGGCTTGAATCAATAGGTATTCAAAATAAAAAAACCTTCCAAAACATGCATTCTCTTTGAAATTCACTTTTTGTCCAGAATACAAAGTGTTATGTTTGGGGCAAATCCAACACAACATATCACTGAGAACCACTCTTCATATTTTCAAGCATGGTGGTGGCTGCATCATGTTATGGGTATGCTTGTCATCAGCAAGGACTAGGGAGTTAGGATAAAATAAACAGAATGGAGCTAATCACAGGCAAAATCCTAGAGGAAAACTTTGGTTGAGTCTTGCTTTCCACCAGACACTGGAAAACAAATTCACCTTTCAGCAGGACAATTACCTAAAACATAAGGCCAAATATACACTGGAGTTGTTTACCAAGATGACATTGAATGTTCCTGAGAGGCCTAGTTACAGTGTTGACTTAAATTGACTTGGAAATCTATGGCAAGACTTGAAAATGGCTATTTAGCAATGATCAACAACCAATTTGACAAAGCTTGAAGATTTTTTGAAAGAATAATGGGCAAAAATATTGTACAATCCAGGTGTGGATAGCTTTTAGAGACTTACCCAGAAAGACTCACAGCTGTAATCCCTGCCAAAGGTGGTTCTAACATACTTATCTAATCAAGATACATTCATATTATTTTCAATGTTAAAATACTCTGTAATGTCAAAGTGGAAGAAAAATTCTGTGTAGGACGTTGACAAAAAATGACAATTACATACATTTTAATCCCACTTTGTAACACAACAAATGTGAAAAAGGTCAAGAGGTGTAGAAACATTCTGAAGTCGCTGTACATGTTCCTGAGAGTCTTTCAGTGATGGGGTCTTAATATTTTGTAGCTTAAACCATTGAAAAGATAGAGGTTTTCTTACAAATGTGTCTCTCTGTTTATTACAACCGCATCTAGCGGCTACCGGAGGTTACTGATGGAGGTCAAATCAGGAGATCCCACATGGGGTCGTGACCTCTAGTTTGGTAAACGCTGCATTAGCCTAAAAAACAGTGTTACAAAGTCCCACAGATCTGACGAGTCCCCCTAGGAGTATGGGGTGTGTGTCTCGACAGACAGGTGTGAAAGATACTGTGTGAGTGAAGAATCATGCATGAAATTATGCCAAGGTACAAGGTTAAGCAGCCTATACCCTATTTGGTGCACTACTTTTGTCCAGGGCCCATAGGGAATAGGGTGTCGTTTGGGACAGGCTTTAGTCTGTGGGCAGATTATCTGTTTGGCTCAGAAGTGCATAAGAGGCATTATAAGAAGAAAGGCTCTTCTATTTAGGGAAGCACGATATATCGGTGAACATATCGGGATGTCTAGTTTAACGCCAATGTGCAAAACCGATGTCAAAGATGATGTGCATACCTATATAACGAAGGTACATGACGTAATGACGCCACGTAAAATGTTGCACTACATGTGCAACACAGCATTCCTAACTTAGCCCACAATATCTGCTGTGTGGATCGAGCAGGCAACAAGTCGAGCAGTCATTTAAAAGAGTAAGAACATTTCAGCGAGACAAATCAAAGGCGAAATCCATTAAAGCCAAGATAACGGAATTCATTGCCTTTAAAAAATCAACCGTTCTCTGTCGTGGGTGATGTTGGCTTTCACCGACTGGTCGAGCATCGGTACACATTACCAAGTGCGCTATTTTTCAGATGTTGCACTACCGAAGTTACACAGTAATAGCGTCACTGCTATTAGCTTCACAACATACATACTATGGAACGCCGTTTGGGTCTTTGCGTGTTAAAAAAGATACAGTAGCACTGTCAAAGCTGTACAAAAAAGTCACAAACATGCAAACACCGCCCATGAACGACTTGTTTTCAATACAGCGTTGGTAATAAAGCATAATTTGTTCGACCGCAACTTCTGGGGTAGCTAGCTTTAACTTGGTACCTAGCTAGCACCAATACAACCAGCCTGAAAACAATGCCCAGTAGAAACTGCAGTCATTTTCATTATTCTTAGCAATTATTTAGTTATCCTTGTGAGTAAGTATTAGCTAAGTTGCCACTTGTTGTTCGTCTATTGAAATTGAACTTCAGTTAATGAAAATAAATAGCTAGCTAGCTACTTAAACCTGTTGCCCAATGCTAATGTTATAAGCAACCAGCTAGCTTCATATGGCTGGTGAGGCTCGACCGGACCGGGTTATGTGTTGTGAAGCTAGCCACAATAAGGATTAGGCACAATAGTGGAATTTGCGGTCATTGACATTGATGCAAATGAATACAAATAGCAGAATTATGCCGTACATTTATTTTGAAGGCTAACCGCAAAGTCCACTGTTGTGGCTAATCCTTATTGTGGCTAGCTTCACATAGATGGGTCTGACCACCATTAATCAAATAAGAACTGTCTTATAAATTAGGGTTATTTTAGATGATGACACCAAGCTATTTAGTTAGCTAGCTAACTATAGTTACTGAAACAGATTGTCGTTTTGCTATGTTTTTGGGGAAGAACATTGTTTGCATCCATAACTAGCTAACTAGCTTTTTTTTTTAATGACCAGCACTGTAGGTGCGCAAGACAACTTTACCAGCATCTAAGCATACGTATCGATTAATCGTTGTGACATATGAAATACGAGTGATAGTGTGTAATAACTCCGTAAAAAAATTATGAACGCGTTAAATTATTATGACTTGCAGTCATATTCAGGTCCTGATTGGTCAACAAGCTTAATTGACACATCAAATAGGTGTTATTTGACACTTCAATTAGTGTTAAATAGTATATTTTTGACACGCAAAGACCCAAAGGGCATTCCATAGCAAAGACCCAAAGGGCATTCCATAGCAAAGACCCAAACGGTGTTCCATAGAAATCCTGGTTGAGAATGAAACGACTGAACAAATGAACAACGAAACAGCACAGCAAGTAGGTGAAATAAATAGGTTTTGATTATGTTTTACTGGTAATGGAGACATACGTAAATGCCAACAAAATAACTTTTTGGTCAGTGTGGTATGTATGTGTGTGTGTGAGTAACCTTTATTTAACTAGGCAAGTCAGTTAAGAACAAATTGTGCCTGCATCCATGTGTGTGTGTTAACTATTTAACTGTACTAGAATACTTAAAAGGCCTCAAACAAATGTAATATCGGTATCGGGTTTTTTTGGCAAGGAAAATATCGTAATCGCCCAAAAATGTCATATCGGTGCATCACTACTTGGGTTCCATGTCTATTAAATACAGAGTTGGAGGCTATCTGTTCGCTGGTTGCCTAGGTTACCCCCTCAGATGGGTGACAGGGGAGAAAAGTTGAATAACACCCGTACAGAATAGAACAGAACCCACGTCATCATCTACTGATGAAGGAAAGCCTAACAAAGCAAGAAAAAGAGAGGCAGAGAGATAGAGATAAATAGAAGAGAGAAATGAGAGATAGAGAAGAGAGGGACGGTGATGAAAATGATTTAAAAGCCTATTTTCAACCCACTCCTTTCATTTCTCTTCTCCTCTGAGTGCAGAGAGAGACAGCCTGTCAAAGGCCAGATCATCTGTCAACAGCTCCTCTGTAGGGCACAGAACATTCTCTCCCAAACACGGAGAGAGAGTGAGTAAGTGAATGAGTGACTGTCTGTGTGTGTGTTTGAGAGAGAGAGAGAGAGCATGAGAGAGAGAGAGCGTGAGAGAGAGCGAGAAGGGAATCATATAGTGCTGAGTGAGTCGTGCTTTTTAAGGTCGGTTTTCGATTTCGGTTTTGATTAGTTGGATCGAATGCTGTAATACAGAATAAAACAATTAAGTCCCATGATGGTAGTGACTGCCCATTTCTGCTTATCACTTATAAACCATCAGTTATTCACTGTAATTTATGGGGTGGTGAGTCGGAAGCAGGTGCAGGTGAAACGTTTTAATAAAACAACAAAACCAAGAACACGACACTAACATAAGGCAGTACGCCGATACACAAGAACAATACCAACTGCTGAGTGAACCTGAGGAAAATATTAAGGTAATGGAGTTCAGGTGTGAATCATAATGATTACAAAGGTGCGCATAATGATGAGTGCCAGGTGTGCGTAATGATGAATCCCAGGACAGGTGGTTAGTACTCTGGTGAAGTCGTACGCCGGAGGGGAGGAGCAGGAGCAGACGTGACATTCACATTACTAAAATATTTCAGTTGTTGTCTATATTGCATTTGTTTTATTTGATGACTTTATTATTTCATTCCAAGTCATCATCTCATCTCTATAGCTCCTACTTATCCTGTCTGACAAAATTACTATTTTAGTAGTTCTTTAAAGTAAATGAGGCATACTTTATGACTGCTGAATACCAACTATCAATCACTTAGATCATGTATGTTCAGGTAGAGATACCTCACAAAGCAACAGATGCTCTCTATATCACCTCACGGTCACGCATTCTTCTGTCTTTTCCGTAGCAGGCATAAAAGAAACACAGATGGGACAAGTAGATGCGCAATAGATTATGGTCATTGTAGTTAATTACCACATTTTATGCACTAAACCATGTAGAATATTGGCCTGTTGGAAACTACAACTTCCTACTACATCACACAGTTCAGGCTGGATCTGATTTATCTCTAGAAAAACGGTGCAATGTGCACATTGAGCTCACAGAAAAAAAAACTAACAAAACGGAATTCAAATAACTGAACCGACGTCGGTCAACTAGTTGTTTAATAAACAAAAAATAACCGAAATGTCTAGAATCACAGCACATACAAAGATATGGGAGAAAAGATTAGGGAAAACAAGATCTAAACTCCAGATTCGTTCACTTCACAGCAGAACACCCCAGAGCAAGATTTCATCCTAAAAACACTGACCCAAAGGTTTATGTGTTTCAGGAAGAGCGTCTTAACCAGCAGCAACATCCAAAACACATTCATCATCATCATCATCATCACATCCCTACATGAATACAGAGAATCAAGTATTTTGTATAGTGTCACCCCCGATACACACCAACGTCACTTTACATAGAGTAGTTACAGCCAGACAGGTTGTGTCTTTAGTCTTTAGCATCAGTTTTTTATTGTTTTCTGATGAAATTCAGCAGTCTAACCAATATTGCACTGAAATATTGGTAAGGCTGCTTAATTTCTCTCTCTCACACACACACACACACACAACAATCAGACTTCACAACATGGTTGGAGACATTTGTTCAATCAGAAGTGTTTGTCTCAGTCTCAGTGGCTCTACTGTCTATGTGTAAACAGTGTGGCTGATCCTGGTCTGCTGTCTCCAAGCTGCAGCAGGGAGTCCCTCTCCCCTCTTCCCTCTCCAGGTTTCAGACTGCAGTCGGCAGACACAGTCAGTCTATCCTCCTCTCTCCTCCTCTCCAGGTTTCAGACTGCAGTAGGCAACACAGTCAGTCTATCCTCCTCTCTCCTCCTCTCCAGGTTTCAGACTGCAGTAGGCAACAGTCAGTCTATCCTCCTCTCTCCTCCACACTGAGAATAAAGACCCCATGGGGAGCCTGTCTGGGGAAGTCAACCCTCAGACACTGCACTGCACAATATACTGTCAAAACAAAGAGACTAGGAGGGCTAGCTAGCTAAGTAAGATGAGACTAGGAGGGCTAGCTAGCTAAGTAATATGAGACTAGGAGGGCTAGCTAGCTAAGTAATATGAGACTAGGAGGGCTAGCTAGCTAAGTAATATGAGACTAGGAGGGCTAGCTAGCTAAGTAATATGAGACTAGGAGGGCTAGCTAGCTAAGTAATATGAGACTAGGAGGGCTAGCTAGCTAAGTAATATGAGACTAGGAGGGCTAGCTAGCTAAGTAATATGAGACTAGGAGGGCTACCTAGCTAAGTAATATGAGACTAGGAGGGCTAGCTAGCTAAGTAATATGAGACTAGGAGGGCTAGCTAGCTAAGTAATATGAGACTAGGAGGGCTAGCTAGCTAAGTAATATGAGACTAGGAGGGCTAGCTAGCTAAGTAATATGAGACTAGGAGGGCTAGCTAGCTAAGTAATATGAGACTAGGAGGGCTAGCTAGCTATGTAATATGATACAAAACTGTTGTAGTGGGGTTGATTATTAGACCTGTGGTGTTTGAAATGAAGTGAGCTTCAGCAACAACAAGACATTGAAGATTCATTTGCATGCTACATGTTCTTAAAGGATGTGGAAGGCATTGTGGACTACTTAATGTAACAGAGACAAAGATCCTTCAGAATCATATACCATCTCATTAAGAAGCATCTGAGCCAGGTCATGTCAGATAATGACATATAGGCTAACGCCAGATTATCTGTAAAGATCATGTAAACAAGATAGAAAATGGGCAGGCATTCGATATCATTTGGCAGCATCTCCAATATACATGTCATGGTAAAGCCTAAGTGATCCGATTATCATTTTAACTTTACAGTCTCTCTCTCTGCAGCATTTTGTCTCCCTCTAGATTCAGCCCTACCAGACTAGCAACACTCTGTTTCACACTATGCTCCATGGTCTTCTTGACAACAGAAACCTGCTGGGGCTAGCACTGCAGCTAGGACAGGGGCACCATCCCCCACACACGTGCACATACACAGGTACGCACAGAGACACACAGAGACACACGTGCATATACGCAGATACGCACACGTGTACCGTGCACTCACACACATACAGAGACACATACACACGCACACACACCTCTGAACTGTAAATTATCAAGCCATTATCAAAACCCAGCACAAAGTACTGTGGGTAGGCCAACCATAAATAATCTGGAAAATGAATGAAAGAGCTGGATTACAATCCCTGTGACACATACTGTGTGCTGCACGCTCCCTGGCCTGGGTAATCCTCTATAATATCACAACACAGGGGGATGGAGGATACACAGGATTAGTTACAGCTACAGCCGTTGCAGAGCAAAAACCTATGGTGATTTCTGGACCGGAACGAGGCCTTCTTTTAAAGCCATTGTGTAATTGAACTCGGAGTTCCAGCGACCACTCTATTCCAACACAGTGACTGTAAATAACTAACGCTAAGGACTGGCTTCTCGGACACAGATTAAGCCTGAACATGCTTTTTAGTCCTGGACTAGGCTTAAAGGAGCGTTTCCCAAACTCGGTCCTCGGGATCCCAAGGGGTGCACGTTTTGGTTTTTGCCCTTACACTACACAGCTGATTCATATGATCAAAGCTAGATGATTAGTTGATTATTTAAATCAGCTGTGTAGTGTTAGGTTAAAAACCAAAACATGCATTGAAGAAGCGTTTACTTACTGTGCTTGAGTCGTGTGTTGGTTGTTCCATGTATTCAATGTGTTTATTGTAAGCTGCTGCAGAAGACTCGTCTCAGATAAATGACTAGAAGGGAAATATAAAGGCTACTGAGCATTTTAGAAGTCTGAGGGGTTTAGACCCGACTGAGGAACTCAACACTGCATCGCCTTAACAATGCAACTGGGTCAGAGGAATCATCAGATAGTGGTGTGTGAACCAACACACAGTAAAGTATCATCAGATGACTCCCATGAATTCAAACTGGGATAATCACCCCTTACGGACACGAACGTACACACACACACACACACACACACGCTGCATTGACGGGAGAGTAGACTGCAAAACCAACTCTAGACTCACTTCTCAGTCCTCACCTACCTCATCCCCTTTCTGTATCTGATCCTGTCACACAATCACTCTTTCTGTTGTAGACCTGGTGTCACCATGGGCTATTGGGTTTACCACCGTTCAGTACTAGACAACTCTGTGGTCTATTCATTTCTATGAGAGCCCATTGTTTTCAAACACATCATATGACACCTCGGGACTCTCTGTGGACAGTTCCGTAATAGGCTAAAACTTAGCGTACCAACAGTTGAAAAACAGTCATAAAGCAAACACCTGATTGAGATTCAGGGTATTCTAACCAAATCCAATACCACTTAGGCCTACAGTCGTGGACATAAGTTTTGAGAATGACACAAATATTAAAGTCTGCTGACTCAGTTTGTATGATGGCAATTTGCATATACTCCAGAATGTCATGAAGAGTGATCAGATGAATTGCAATTAATTGCAAAGTCCCTCTTTGCCATGCAAATGAACTGAATCCCTAAAAAACATTTCCACTGCATTTCAGCCCTACCACAAAAGGACCAGCTGACGTCATGTCAGTGATTCTCTCGTTAACACAGGTGTGAGTGTTGACGAGGACAAAGCTGGAGATCACTCTGTCATGCTGATTGAGTTCAAATAACAGACTGGAAGCTTCAAAAGGAGGGTGGTGCTTGGAATCATTGTTCTTCCTCTGTCAAACATGGTTACCTGCAAGGAAACACGTGCCGTCAGCATTGCTTTGCACATAAAGGGTTTCACAGGCAAGGATATTGCTGCCAGTAAGATTGCACCTAAATCAACCATTTATCGGATCATCAAGAACTTCAAGGAGAGCGGTTCAATTGTTGTGAAGAAGGCTTCAGGGTGCCCAAGAAAGTCCAGCAAGCGTCAGGACCGTCTCCTAAAGTTGATTCAGCTGCGGGATCGGGGCACCACCAGTACTGAGCTTGCTCAGGAATGGCAGCTGGCAGGTGTGAGTGCATCTGCACGTACAGTGAGGCGAAGACTTTTGGAGGATGGCCTGGTGTCAAGAAGGGCAGCAAAGAAGCCACTTCTCTCCAGGAAAAACATCAGGGACAGACTGATATTCTGCAAAAGGTAAAGGGATGGGACTGCAGAAGACTGGGGTAAAGTCATTTTCTCTGATGAATCCCCTTTCCGATTGATTTGGGCATCCGGAAAAAAGCTTATCAAAAGCTCATTTATTCTGATGTAACAGACTATTGGCTAATGACAATAGATCCACGTCAGTGAAATGAAACAACACTATTAGCTTCTACTCAGCTCAATTCCAATGCCTTCTCGGTAATTTCTGTATTACATGTCAATACATTGATAGCAAATCCTTGCTTTTCTGCAGAGTGCAATTCAACAGAAATTATTCACACATTAGCAAAACAAAACATTACTGACATACATTCACAACGACAGTATAGATGAAAAAACTAAAGAGATAGTCACAAACAACATAAATATTATTGTTGGTAAAAATGTATTTTCAAAGAACGAAGATGCAGCAAAAATTTAAAGGGAGCTTTAGGTTGCAAATAAGGGGAGATTTAAGGGAAACTCACAAACCTTCTCCAGCTTTTCAAAGTGCTCCCGCAGGAATTTCATAGGGCGCTCAGGCTTGGCGATGCACAGGTTGACAATGCACTCTTTGAGGATCTGCTGTATGTTGTGCTTCTGCACGAACACTTCGCAGCCCTTCAGACTCTCGTCTTCTTCCAGATTAGGGGAGGAGGAGGTGGCCATGTTATTTATCTGGTTTATCTGCAGAGAGGGGGAGAGGAGGAGTGGTTGAGGAGAGAGGAGATGAAGGGAGAAGAGAAGGAGAGAAGAGGAGGGGAGAGGGGAGGAGGAGAGGTGGAAAGAGGAGAGGATGAGGAGAGGGAAGAGCAGGGGAGGTTGAGGAGAGAGTAGACACAGGGAGAAGAGGAGAGAAGAGGAGAGCGAGAGGGGCGGGAAGGGGAGGGGGAGACGAGAGGTGGAAAGAGGAGGAGGGGAGAGGGGAGAAGAGGAGAAGTTGAGAAGAGTTGAGAAGAGGAGAGGAGGAGAAAATATGTAGGGAGAGGACAGAGGAGATAAGAGGAGGGGAGGGAAGAGGGAGAAGAGGAAATGTTGAAGAGGAGGAGAGAGAGAGAGAGAGAGAGAGAGAGAGAGAGAGAGAGAGAGAGAGAGAGAGAGAGAGAGAGAGAGAGAGAGGAGTAGGGGAGAAGAGGAGAGGTTGTCCGAATGAGGAGAAATATCAGCCCCTGGTTGTTTGTGTGTCTGTCTCTGTCAGTTTGCATTTTCTTTAAATGTGATAGGGGCTGGGTCTCCAAACTACAATAGACAGAGGCCTATTAATTAATATGGCTTGTTGATGACCACGGACACTTATGCACCCTACTAGATTATCAAAGCAATACCTTGACATGATCAAATCATACTTCAGTACCTGTTGCAGGTGTAATGCGTAGTTACAATGTAGTTACAGTCACACTATCTGGAGTAGCATATTGTTTAGTGTCACCTCAATATATTTACACCTTTACATAGCCTAGCCCACATCAGCAAATAAAGGACGCATTCTCAAATCATGTGGTTTATGAACTATGTAATAGTTTCTGACAACAAGGTAGCCTGTCATGGAATAATATGTAAAGACAGTCAGATTTGGGACAGAGATAGCTAAACAAAGCCTCCGCTAATTCACTTCCGCTATTTAAATGACAAGGAAACATCACGGTTGATTTGTTACTGTAGCTAGCCTCTGAAACTAGCTACTACATAGCTAGCTAGCAAGCCTAGCTATCATAAACCCAAAACCTCCATATTTCCATGGAAGATGACTGTAAGGCAGCTAGCTTATCATTGGCCTCAGTGTCTAACATTTCAAATTGGCAAGTTAGCTATTATATCATTTTCATTATATAAGTTTCCTAAGTATCATTACTAGAGCACCTGTTTAAGTGTTTCCGGGCACGAGCCTATCTTTCATGTCTCTCACACAAGATGACAACCAAATCCCAACCAGAGATCAACAGAAAGAAAGATTCAAGCCTAGTTTCATGTGCTGATAAATACGTCAACGCGTTGAGGTTTTGCCATATAAGATATTCGTTGTGCCATTCAGTTTCTTACCGTTATTTCCCGGGGATGCTCAGAGGTTCTTGGCTGTGGATGTTGTTTGCAAGGCAGGCTAGTCTGTAGCTAGAGAGACGAGGGAAGATGCTCTGCCGCTGCATCTGCTGCAGCTCGGTGGCTTCTTTCCCCGCCGCTCGCTCTGCGTCCGTCTCAATGACGTCAATCTGTCACTTTTTATTCCGCCGCAAAGCAACTCAGCAGGCCAACAACAAGCTTACAATCCTTTTACTCATTTGAAATGTTTAAATAATGATGTGCCGTGGCGTTCCTTATGTGGATGTCCACATCATCGTTTCATTTTCAATGCACCAGTTTCATAGGAAGAGGGCAGGTGTTTGTGTGTTTGTTTTTCTCAGCAGTATCAGACAGAGAAAAGGTCTTCTGACAGATGACACTGACAGACCTGACCTGCTCCTGACCTGCTCATGCAGAGAAAGCACCAAATTACCATTTTCTGCCCATTAGTTATGAGGCTTAGTTATGAGGCTGTGATACAAAGTCCATCATTGGGTTCTGCTAAATTGTGTTACTGACAGACTTAATAAAATATCATAATCCTAACCTAAAGAATGTGATATTAAAGCACCATATTCCAACTCTGTTATACTACAGTTGTTATATTGTTATGGTATAAGTGATACTAGTTATATTATAAGATATATCTATTTCATCATGCTATTCAGCATACACATCAATGACTTTCTGTATCAAAAATACATTATGTCAAAACTTTATTCCATAGATTTAGATTCATTTCCATTGCATTGCATAGAGCTGCAATAGTTGTCAATAAAGTTTTCAAGGTTTGAATTAGAGTTATCGTAAAGCAAGTATGTTTGTCTCAACGCTGATCGTTGCCATATCAACAGTGAAAATGGCAACAACTATGGCGGCCGGAGAAGAACGTGCTGCTTCTGAAGTTTTGAGAGCGCTTGCTCGACATCTAAACTGTCTCAACGAAGACAGCAAAACCACAAGAAAACGAGCGCTTGAAGCAATCAAAAGAGAAACGATTGATAAAGGGCTTTCGAGCGGCGTGTTGCAGGAGGTTTTCACGTGTCTGCTAAAGTCGCTTCTGAAATGCCTGTCAGACCCTATGGAAAGATGCAGAGAGACTGCCATACACATGCTTGGAGATTTTATTCGGTGTGTTCCTCAACCGGAGGATTCGTTGCCTTATCTCATGCCCGCTTTGACGCAGCGGCTCGGCGGGAAAGAGATCGTGGAGCCCGCGGAGGAACTTAGGCTGTCCATGGTGGAGGTTGTGACTCTCACAGTGGAGGTGTGTGGCAGGCACCTAGCTCCCTACCTCGACGATATGATGAAGATATTGCAGAGAACTATTGTCGACCCTTTCCCAGACGTCAAAAGGGAGAGCTGCAAATGCACTGTTCATTTTGCAAAAAGTGTTCCAGGTAGGATGGTTGAAAATATACTGTGTGTATTCTTGTTAGCCCACACATTAGGCTAACTAGTAAGCTAGCTAGCTGTGTTAGCTAAAGTTTATCTTATAGGGTTGCCATGGTTGCACATTGCATGGACACATGACCAAGCTGTGTCAGTGGTTCTTTTTTGTACATACTCCAAAGCTCTACCAGGCTGTCATTTAATATAAATATAAATTATTAATTAAGTTAATAGAAATTAAGACAATGGGACAATAACTAAATCATTTGTTTCTCTGTGATTTGCATGCCCTACAGAGCTAGCTATGTATGGTCTCTCTGAATACATGTATAACTAATGTATTGATAAGATTCAGGAAATCATACCCTAATTTATACTGTGGCATGAAGTGACAGTCAACTTGCATTCATCTTGTTTGAAATGCTTCTTTCTCTCTATCCCCAGAACATTTCCACATGCAGGCAGAGAGCCTGGTCAAGCCCCTGATGCAGACCGTCTCCCATCAGCATTCCCGTGTGCGTGTGTCCACCATCGAGGCCACTGGAGCGGTCATCCAGTACGGCACGGGGAAGAACGTGGACGATGTGCTCTCTCACCTGGCACAGAGGCTGTTTGACGACTCACCACAGGTTGGCTCTGCCAAATCTGGCAGATAAAGATCAACTACTCCTAGTGACATTTAGTGTTAATGATTCATTATTAGACTAATTCTGTCAAATCTGGCAGATAATTCTCAAATACTCTTAGTGACATTTAGTGTTAATGATTAGACTAATTCTGTTATTACTGTGTTCATCTAGATTATTATTTTCCTTGTTAGATAAATGTGGTAGAAATGTTTGTCTTACCAAAATAAACAAACTGATCAATCTAATCAATCCAACATATTAATAAAGGCTGCTTTTCTTTTACACCAACTGTTACTACAATGGTTCCCAAACTGTGGGGCACGTGAGGTCGGTGGGCCCCCCCAATAAAAAAAAAAATGTATACAGTGGGGAAAAAAAGTATTTAGTCAGCCACCAATTGTGCAAGTTCTCTCACTTAAAAGATGAGAGAGGCCTGTAATTTTCATCATAGGTACACTTCAACTATGACAGACAAAATGAGGAAAAAAAATCCAGAAAATCACATTGTAGGATTTCTTATGAATTTATTTGCAAATTATGGTGGAAAATAAGTATTTGGTCACATACAAACAAGCAAGATTTCTGGCTCTCACAGACCTGTAACTTCTTCTTTAAGAGGCTCCTCTGTCCTCCACTCATTACCTGTATTAATGGCACCTGTTTGAACTTGTTATCAGTATAAAAGACACCTGTCCACAACCTCAAACAGTCACACTCCAAACTCCACTATGGCCAAGACCAAAGAGCTGTCAAAGGACACCAGAAACAAAATTGTAGACCTGCACCAGGTTGGGAAGACTGAATCTGCAATAGGTAAGCAGCTTGGTTTGAAGAAATCAACTGTTGGTTGCAATTATTAGGAAATGGAAGACATACAAGACCACTGATAATCTTCCTCGATCTGGGGCTCCACGCAAGATCTCACCCCGTGGGGTCAAAATGATCACAAGAACGGTGAGCAAAAATCCCAGAACCACACGGGGACCTAGTGAATGACCTGCAGAGAGCTGGGACCAAAGTAACAAAGCCTACCATCAGTAACACACTACGCCGCCAGGGACTCAAATCCTGCAGTGCCAGACGTATCCCCCTGCTTAAGCCAGTACATGTTCAGGCCCGTCTAAAGTTTGCTAGAGAGCATTTGGATGATCCAGATGAGGATTGGGAGAATGTCAGATGAAACCAAAATAGAACTTTTTGGTAAAAACTCAACTCGTCGTGTTTGGAGGACAAAGAATGCTGAGTTGCATCCAAAGAACACCATACCTACTGTGAAGCATGGGGGTGGAAACATCATGTTTTGGGGCTGTTTTTCTGCAAAGGGACCAGGACGACTGATCCATGTAAAGGAAAGAATGAATGGGGCCATGTATCGTGAGATTTTGAGTGAAAACCTCCTTCCATCAGCAAGGGCATTGAAGATGAAAAGTGGCTGGGTCTTTCAGCATGACAATGATCCCAAACACACCGCCCGGGCAACGAAGGAGTGGCTTCAGAAGAAGCATTTCAAGGTCCTGGAGTGGCCTAGCCAGTCTCCAGATCTCAACCCCACAGAAAATCTTTGGAGGGAGTTGAAAGTCCGTGTTGCCCAGCGACAGCCCCAAAACATCACTGCTCTAGAGGAGATCTGCATGGAGGAATGGGCCAAAATACCAGCAACAGTGTGTGAAAACCTTGTGAAGACTTACAGAAAACATTTGACCTCTGTCATTGCCAACAAAGGGTATATAACAAAGTATTGAGATAAACTTTTGTTATTGACCAAATACTTATTTTCCACCATAATTTGCAAATAAATTCATAAAAAATCCTACAATGTGATTTTCTGGATTTTCTTTCCTCATTTTGTCTGTCATAGTTGAAGTGTACCTATGATGAAAATTACAGGCCTCTCTCATCTTTTTAAGTGAGAGAACTTGCACAATTGGTGGCTGACTAAATACTTTTTTCCCCCACTGTATATAAAAAAATAAATAAAAAAAAAATGTACTCAGTCCGGCTTTAAACTTACTCTTGAAAGTTGTAATAGTAGATTGCATAAGGTGCAATGTCGATATTGGGTAGTGCATCATCAGTTTCTCTTGTCATGTTAGTCATTGCATACCTTAGAGAGCTGTTTATAAATTGTCAGAAATGTCCAGATCAACTAGCCCATGTCAGCTAACGTTTTTTTTATTTTGTTTTTTTAGCCCATAGATATTTTTGTAATTTTTTTGTCACTCAAATATCACGTGAATACACATTAGACATGGCAGAATGTATAGAATTGCAAGAAAATTATCTTTGCGCTCCATGACAAAATGTGTATAATTTTAGGAAAAAAGCTTTAAACCTGCAACATTTTCTACACCAACATGGGGTGTTAACAGTTTGTGTCATGAACACAACTTGTGTCTATAGAAATAGACGTGGTGCGCGCGCAGGGGGGTTCGGAATGAGCGCAGGGGGGCTCGGAATGTTCCCCAATGCTGGGAGGCACTGAGTGAAAAACTTTGAGAACCCCTTAGTTACTACAGTACCGTACAAGGTGTTTTCCTCACTTTAGAAACTATGTTTTGTTTCACCCCACTTCTCTCTCCTCCAGGTGAGAAAAGCTGTGACTGTGGTTGTTGGTGACTGGCTGCTCCACCTGCGAGACAGATACTCCTACTTCCACAAGCTCATCCCCCCTCCTACTGAGCAGCCTCAGCGATGACATCCCAGAGATTAGGTACCTATTGTACAGGTCTGGGCTCAATTAGAATTGAAGGCAGTCAATTCAGGATGTTATTTTAATTCAAAATGAAATTTGTTTTAAACTTTTGAAATAAATAGCTTCTACTCCTTGAAAATAAATTTTGAATTGTAATTTGAGTTTACTTCCTGAATTGACTGCCTTTAATTCAAATGACCCCAGCCCTGCTATTGTAGGACTGACCCAGTCCTTAACTACCCTGCCTTTGATACCACCCATTCACTCACTCTGTCAGACCTAGGAAATATGCAGCCACAAATACACACATACTGTATCAGGTTTGCTTGTGCAGAATACTGTAGATGCCTACTTATACAGTAAGTTTGGTGTGCCAGAGGGAATAGTAGCAGCCAACAAGGCTTTTGTGTTGTTTGTACATTGCGTGGTTATGGCGTGGGTTTTAATCCTCGGTCCGCCGTGGCAGGGATGGACATGCATTCTCATTATATTTGTCTCTCTCTCCCTACCAGTCAACAAGCTGCTGACCTGTGGAGGCAGACAGGCGCTCTGTGGGAGCAGGAGAATGAGGATGACCTGAAGGACAAGATGGACTTCCTCCTGACCCCACCTGACCTCTACCCTGCTGGAGGTGAGTGAACTCCATCACTACCACTGCAGAGAGATGAGACAATGTACCATTTTTTTATTAGATTTTTTTTTTACACCTTTTCTCCCCAATTTTGTGGTATCCAATTGGTAGTTACAGTCTTGTCTCCTCGCTGCAACTCCCGTACGGACTTGGGAGAGGTGAAGGTCGAGAGCCGTGCGTCTTCCAAAACACAACCCAACCAAGCCGCGCTGCTTCTTGACAGAATGCTCACTTAACCTGGAAGCCAGCCGCACCAATGTGTCAGAGGAAACACTGTACACCTGGCGACTGTGTCAGCGTGCATTGTGCCCGGTCTGCCACAGGAGTCGCTAGTGCCTGATGGGACAAGGACATCCCTGCCGGTCAAACCCTCCCCTAACCCGGACGATCCTGGGCCAATTGTACGCCGCCCCATGGGTCTCCCGATCGCAGCCGGCTATGACAGAGCCTGGAACCTAACCCAGAATTTCTAGGGGCACAGCTAGCACTGCGATGCAGTGCCTTATACCACTGCTCCACTGGGGAGGCCCGAAACAACAATGTACCATTGCGCCGCTCAACTGACATAGAAAGTGTATACAGGATCTTTGGTTGGTGCAAAACAAAAAGTATTTACAGGGTTACTTTTCTCACAAAGAAGGCTAGACAAGAAAAAAGAAAAACAAATCACTAAAGAAATATATTGGATTTTGTCTCCTGCAGAGAGATACAAGGCATTCAGTGAATGTAGCCCATTGAGGAAATGTTAGTTAGTTACTGTCCCATGCAGTGTGTTGTCTTGATTACAATAATGAAGAAGAAAGTTCTTTAGTGCATTGACACAGCCTGAAGAACATCAGCCAGTGTAAACCGTGTGATTTGTTGTTGTGGCCTTCTCTGTACAGCCACCTCCTCCACCGATCTAGTTATGCACTCCTTCCTCTGAAAGTAGGTAAGACGCAGCGTGGGGTTCAGCTGCCTTTATTAATAAGAAGAACTGTCTACTGAGGGCATGATGTATCTATCGATGATTGACGTCAGAGCAGTCTGGGCATGGAGAGAGGGCTGCAGGGGCTGGGGAGGGATGCTGTGCTGTCAATGATCCATCTAGCCTATCTATCCATCCCCAATATGCTTCATTACTTCAGCTGTACTTCTGCTTGCTGTAATATAGCAGGATTCTCACATTCCTGTCTCTGTGTCCTAGTTGCTGTAGCCTGGAATACAAACTGATACCATGGTGAAATGGAGCCTGTCAGTTTGAATTCCAAGCTATAGTAACTCATCATCTGCAGCTCTGTGCGTGGGATCATTTGCTCTTGTCTTGCATTGATTTTTTATACATGACTCATTAAATATTCAGTTATTCACATCATGGGGTCTTAATTATATTTTAATCAAGGGAAGGAAGGGAACAGGATATTTTTTTTTAGCTTTGTTGGGACTAGGTTTAAAGGAATGTTTCACTCCAAATAACATTAGTTTTCTGTAATAAGAAGTACTGCCTTGTCTGTCTTTGAGCAGACAACTTTTATACAAATCCTTGAATTATTCCTTTAGATTTGGCCGACTAAAAAAAGAATATGTATGAGCTACTACCATAAACCACCTATGCTTTCCCTTTTCCCCAAGAGTGCTTAGTCATGGTGGAGTTCCAAGCCTCCATGTATTACTCATCTCATTTGGTCTGCGGGTTATGTATTCTACAGGTTATGTATTCTACAGGTTATGTATTCTACAGGTTATGTGTTATGTCATTAGATCTGCTCCGTCAATCATAAAAGGCTCTCCTATGACACAGTGCTTGACTAACAGCCGATTCTTGTCGGCACTCTGCCCCCTAACACCCTCATTACTAAGACTAATGTGTGGATGTGGTGTGCAGGCTAGGTGGAGACTAGAGGGGTTTTCTGCAGGGCTGGTGCCTCTCTCTCTCACACACACACACACACACACACACACACACACGTGCATCCTATCCTGCAGGGCTATTGTCCACCTCCCCCGACTCCCCTTTTACACACACACTCACTCTCTTTCTGGCACACATACACACACTCACGACTACCCCACTCACGCCCCACCCCTGTGTGAGAAGCTGGAAGGGCAGGCCATTGGAGGGACACCACCCAGCCTGTGTTGCCTCCCCAATGTAACGCCCAGTCCCGAGTTTCAGGCTGGAGCGTTTTGGTTTTGTCTTTGTGTAGGGTTTGTTCATTCTAGGTGTCGTATTTCTATGTTGTAATGGTTCCCAATTAGAGGCAGCTGTGTGTCGTTGTCCCCTAATTGGGAACCATATTTAGGCTAGTAGGTTTCACTCTGGGTTCGTGGGTTATTGTATGTTCATAGCTGTGTTTGTTTGTTCAGTTATGTTCATCGTTACGTTCTCCGTTCTTTGTTTTGTTCCGTCTTGTTCCCGTGGATTTATTAAATCATGTATTCTGGCTACATCGCTAAGTGCGTCTTGGTCTGTCCGTCCGGAAGATAAACGTGACAGAATAACCCACCAGCAAAAGACCAAGCAGCGAGAGACTCCGGGAGTGCTGGACCAGGAGGACCTCATCGGATCTCGCCTGCAATGCGGAGGTCCGTAAGGCTGCCCAAGAAACTTTTGGGGCACACGAGGAGGTTGGCCGGTTCAGGAGGGACTCTGAGCCAACCCCTCGTGCTTTATGGAGAGAGCGTTGGGGGAGAGCGCCGCAGCGAAGGGAGGCCGTGCTATGCAGTGTTGGCGCACGGTTTCCTATAGGGATTCAGAGGCCGGTCGCGAAAGTGATTCTCGCCCACTCATCAGTCGGGCGAAAAGAAGTGTTCAGCCACAAGAGTGGTGCCATCGCTGCGCACTAAGTCCCGGTGCGCCTCCTGGGACCCGGATATCCTGCTCCAGTTCCGCAGCGGTGTCTCCGGCACGCGTGTCCGCAGCCCAGTGCGAGAGATCCCAGCGCCACTCATTGGTCGGGCCAGGTCTGTGTGCTACCTGGGAGAGTGGTGCCAGCTCTGCGAGCCAGGCCTCCAGTGCGCCTTTGGGTCCATGTTATCCTGTGGTCCTCACGGGCAGAATCTCCGCACGCATCCACAGCCCAGTCCGAGAGATTCGCCCACTCACCCGTAAGGCCAGGGTTAGTGAGCTAGCTGGAGGTATGTCGGCTCTCCATATCAGGTTCCCGGTCCGGGTAGAGGTTTCTACACGCCCAGTCCCCGCTCCACGCCCGAGACCCCTGTTCCACGTTCCCGAGATCCCTGTTCCACGCTCCAAGATCCCTGTTCCACGTTCCAAGATCCCTGTTCCACGCTCCAAGATCCCTGTTCCATCGTTCCAAGATCCCTGTTCCACGCTCCAAGATCCCTGTTCCGCTGTCTCCAAGATCCCTGTTCCGGCGCTCCAAGATCCCTGTTCCGCTGCTCCAAGATCCCTGTTCCGTGTTCCAAGATCCCAGTCCGTGTAGTGGTGTCTACATCGTCCCAGTCCCTGTTCCACGCACCCAGCTCCCGTGCGCCTCCGAGAGTCCAGCACGCCCTGCCCGCTCCCACTCCAGCTCCCGCGGCGCTCCGAGAGTCCAGCACGCTCCTGCCCGCCCCGCGCACCAAGCTCCCGTGCGCCCGAGAGTCCAGCACGCCCTGCTCCGCCCCGCGCACTCCAGCTCCCGTGCGCTCCGAGAGTCCAGCACGCCCTGCTCTCGCCCGCGCACCAAGCCCCCGTGCGCTCCGAGAGTCCAGCACGCTCCTGTTCGCCCGCTGCAGACCCAGCTCCACGCGTGCGCTCCAGAGTCCAGCACGCCCTGTCCCGCCCGCACCAAGCTCCACGTGCGCTCCGAGTCCAGCACGTCCTGCCCGGCCCGGCGCACCAAGCTCCCGTGCGCTCAGAGAGTCCAGCACGTCCTGTCCCGGCTCCGCTGCACCAAGCTCCCGCGGCGCTCAGAGAGTCCAGCACGCCCTGTCCTGGCTCCGCACCAAGCTCCCGTGCGCTCAGAGAGTCCAGCACGTCCTGTCCCGGCTCCGGCACCAAGCTCCCGCATGCGTTCAGAGAGTCCAGTACGACCAGTTCCTGCTCCACGCACCAGAGTCCCAGTGAGCATCACGAGTCCAGCACGACCAGTTCCTGCTCCACGCACTGCAGAGTCCCAGTGAGCATCACGAGTCCAGTACTGCCAGTTCCTGCTCCACGCACCAGAGTACCAGTGAGCATCACTAGTCCGGTACTGCCAGTTCCTGCTCCACGCACCCAGAGTTCCAGTGAGCATCACAAGTCCAGTACTGCCAGTTCCTGCTCCACGCACCAGAGTTCCAGTGAGCATCACAAGTCCAGTACTGCCAGTTCCTGCTCCACGCACCAGAGTTCCAGTGAGCATCACGAGTCCAGTACACCCTTGCCAGTTCTGCTCCACGCACCAGAGTCCCAGTGAGCATCACGAGTCCAGTACTGCCAGTTCCTGCTCCACGCACCACTAGCTGCCAGTGAGCATCACGAGTCCAGTACGGCCAGTTCTAACTCCACGCACCAGAGTTCCAGGAGAGGCACCAGGGGCCTCCGGTTCTGGATGTCAGACCAGCACGGCCAGCACCGGAGCCTCCACCTGGGACAAAGCGACCCACCTCAAGACCCCCCACAGATTTCTTTTGGCGTCCGAGAGTCCGAGTCCGCGCTTTGGTACTGTAACGCCCAGTCCCGAGTTTCAGGCTGGAGCGTTTTGGTTTTGTCTTTGTGTAGGGTTTGTTCATTCTAGGTGTCGTATTTCTATGTTGGGTAATGGTTCCCAATTACCAGAGGCAGCTGTGTGTCGCTGTCTCTAATTGGGAAACCATATTTAGGCTAGTAGGTTTCACTCTGGGTTCGTGGGTTATTGTATGTTCATAGCTGTGTTTGTTTGTTCAGTTATGTTCATCGTTACGCTTCTCCGTTTCTTTGTTTTGTTCCGCTCTTGTTCCCGTGGATTTATTAAATCATGTATTCTGGCTACATCGCTGCGTCTTGGTCTGTCCGTCCGGAAGATAAACGTGACACCCAAGTGCTTATTACCACCTATTAATAATGTCTGTCAGCACTGTATTGAAGAATGAGGAAGCCCTTCATGTCTTCATATCCCTGCTGGGTTCAGGAAGGAGAGGTGATGTCCTGTCTGTCCTGTCTGACTTTCCATCCCACTCAGCAGGTGAAGACAGACAGCAGGCCTTTATCTAGAGCAGCAACCCTGCCGTTTTCCTCCTGACCTGATTTCAGTTTATTTTACATAGGCTACACTGGGAAGGCAGTTTGTTTCTATGACGGTCACACGCACTCACCACATTAGCCTGGTACCAGATCAGTTTATGTCAAGATGTGACAATGAGTATGTTTACATGCACACTAATAATTCAATATTAAACGTGTTATGGCAGTAGGCTGAGTATGGCATTAGTCATGTCAATTGTAAACACCTTACTCTACTTATCTTAATCGGCGCAAGGTCAACATGGAAGTAAGCATACGCTGATGAAAACACCTGGTTTTCTGAGCAGTCTTTAGAATTATGAGCACATGTAAAGGCCTTCATCAGAGTTTTACAGTGGTGTGTTAGATCGGAATGTGCTAGTACGAGCAGTGCAAGCTTCCATCTTTGGCGCCAGTGAAGTGAGTTTGGAAAACAGAAAATATGCATCTTAGAAATGGGTTTTCCCACACAAACGTTACATGTCGGAATTCAGAATCAAATAGGCATCACAAAAATAACATGGTTGCTGTGGTAGGTTTATTTTGATTGGCCATTTTCTGCATTTATCTGAGTGCCATCAGGTAGCCTGATTTCAGATGTGTCCATGGAAACAGGATTATTAGGGACACGTTCTTCTTGCAAAGCATGTAAACATTTAAATGGAGCTATTATATTGATCTGACTTCACAATAATCCTATTTTTGTGTGCATGTAACCGTACTCAATGACCATAGGAGTTGGCAAGACGACACAAACAGATATGGGACCAGGCAACAACCTGTGGTTGAAGTGTGTGCACTGCATCTTAATCAGGTCTCTCGCCTCTTAAAAGGTGGTTGAATTTCAATGGGATCGCCTGTATGCATGAAGAATAAATGATTCCACTGTCCTAATCTCATTTTGTAAATGTTTTACTCCCCCTATATGTCTGTCCATTGTATTAATCCATAGGAGTAGGTTGATTGGTACTAAGTTAATGATAACAATTCAATTAAGGGTGATGATTACAATGATGAAGGGTTTATTAAAAGGGAAGTTACAGTATGCAGGTGCAGTGGCTTTAACCCAGTGTCTGACAGGCAGGCTGCAGTAATAATGACCGTGTAGCTGCCTCAGATATACTGGAGGAAGGTGCTGCTGTGATGGCCAGGGTAGATAACCCGGGGCTAAGGATACGTTTGAACGTGAACATGAATGTGATCACCCTGGTTGCTGCCCATAAGTAGGCTAAGTGTCGGGTACCCGTATGTGTCAAAGTCAAAGTCACCATTATTAGTCAGTTGTACAACCGAATGCCTTCAACTGAAATGTGTCTTCCGCATTTAACCCAACCCCTCTGAATCAGAGAGGTGCGGGGGGCTGCCTTTAATCGACATCCACGTCTTCGGCGCCCGGGGAACAGTGGGTTAACTGCCTTGTTCAGGGGCAGAACGACAGATTTTTACCTTGTCAGCTCGGGGATTTGAACTTGCAGCCCTCCGGTTACAAGACCAATGCTCTAACCACTAGGCTACCTGCCGCCCCGTCCTGGGTGGTGTTCATTAGGGCATGCAACATTAAACATTTTGCAACTGATAATGGTAAATTATTGTTTCTTATTGGACAAGTCCCTATAGTCCCATTCTGTTTTAGTCAGTTTTCATCCGTTTGGTGCCTAATGAACATGACCATCTGGTTGTGTAGTGCAGATCTGGGTCAGTCACCAGCTCCACACAGTGATAATGCTGATGGATACTGGGTGAGTCTCTCTCTCCCGCCAGTCATAAATCCAACCCCCCTCCTGTCTGAAAAGGTCAGTGTTGGACAACTGGGAGACAACCAGAAACGGCTTGTCTTGTCCTGTGTGATTCTGTAGGATTGATCACCCTCTTCCTCTCTCATTAGCAGCCTGCGAAAGAGACATAGAAAGAGAGGGAGACCCGCTCATAGGCTACTGAAGGAAAGTGAGAGGGAGGGCAGGCGGGAGAGAGAGAGAGGGAGGGCAGGCGGGAGAGAGAGAGGGAGGGCAGGCGGGAGAGAGAGAGGGAGGGAGGGCAGGCGGGAGAGAGAGAGGGAGGGCAGGCGGGAGAGAGGAGGGAGAGAGAGAGGGAGGGCAGGCGGGAGAGAGGGAGGGCAGGCGGGAGAGAGAGGGAGGGCAGGCGGGAGAGAGGGAGGGCAGGCGGGAGAGAGAGAGGGAGGGCAGGCGGGAGAGAGAGAGGGAGGGCAGGCGGGAGAGAGAGAGAGAGAGGGAGGGCAGGCGGGAGAGAGAGGGAGAGAGGGCGGGCAGGCGGGAGAGAGGGAGGGCAGGCGGAGAGAGAGAGGAGGGCAGGCGGAGAGAGAGAGGAGGGCAGGCGGGAGAGAGAGGGAGAGAGGGAGGGCAGGCGGGAGAGAGAGAGGGAGGGCAGGCGGGAGAGAGAGAGGGAGGGCAGGCGGGAGAGAGAGAGGAGGGCAGGCGGGAGAGAGAGAGAGAGAGAGGGAGGGCAGGCGGAGAGAGGGCGGGAGGGCAGGCGGGAGAGAGAGAGGGAGGGCAGGTGGGAGAGAGAGAGGGAGGGCAGGCGGGAGAGAGGGCGGGAGAGAGGGAGGGCAGGCGGGAGAGAGAGAGAGAGGGAGAGAGGGAGGGCAGGCGGGAGAGAGGGCGGGAGAGAGGGCGGGAGGGCAGGCGGGAGAGAGGGATGAAGCATGTGGAGGCTATTCATTTAAAAATGTGTTCCACTTGCTCTGACAAGTCCCACAGAGAGGATATCTCAAACGTAAAACCAAAAAGTCCATGTCTGGAAAATGGGACTTAGACTGTAGAGTAAGATGCAGTCCCCTCTCTCCATCAGCAGTATCACTGTGACAGCAGAAAACACCCAACAAAGTATGCTCCCTTCTTGTCTACTGAAGTGTTTTGTTGAAAAGAAATCTTCTAAAATGCTCCATCAGCATAACTGGGCCAGAGGGCTATGGAACACTTGTTCTATCTCTAAAACACACTTAGAAATAGGAGAACACAGTTACAACACAGTTCACTTATTAACACTCCACCTCTCTCCTTCCCCCAGTGGCACGTCCGGGCCTGGGCTGCAGGGAGCTGGTGGTGAGGAACCTGTCCAACCTCCTGCCGGCGCTGGCTCGCGACGTGGTTGACTGGGTGGCGGGAACGCGGGTCAAGACGGCCCAGCTCCTGTATGCCCTGCTGCTGCACGCTGAGGACCACTGCACCCAGCACCTGCAGTTGCTGCTCTCCACGCTGTACCGCGCCTGCACCGACCCCGAGAGCGATGTGGTCACCAACGTGAGTGGTCGAGACATAGAGACACAGGCTATCACTATGTGTTCCATGTAATCCAATGGGACGTCACTACACCATTGAAAATGAAATGTAAAATGGTTAAGGTAGGGGTCAAGGTCATGATTTAGGGTAGGGACGTCCCACGGATTCTGGATAGCACTAACCTTTATCTCATCCTGGGGGGGGTCAGGTCAGGAAGTGGTAGTCCTAATTGTTGGATGATAGTGGTAGGTCTAATGGTTGGATGATAGTGGTGGGATGGTAGTGGTAGTCCTAATTGTTGGATGATAGTGGTTGGATGATAGTGTTAGGCCTAATGGTTGGATGATAGTGGTGGGATGGTAGTGGTAGTCCTAATTGTTGGATGATAGTGGTGGGATGGTAGTGGTAGGCCTAATTGTTGGATGATAGTGGTGGGATGATAGTGGTAGGCCTAATGGTTGGATGATAGTGGTGGGATGGTAGTGGTAGGTCTAATGGTTGGATGATAGTGGTGGGATGGTAGTGGTAGTCCTAATGGTTGGATGGTAGTGGTAGGTCTAATGGTTGGATGATAGTGGTGGGATGGTAGTGGTAGTCCTAATTGTTGGATGATAGTGGTTGGATGATAGTGGTAGGCCTAATGGTTGGATGATAGTGGTGGGATGGTAGTGGTAGTCCTAATTGTTGGATGATAGTGGTTGCATGATAGTGGTAGGTCTAATGGTTGGATGATAGTGGTGGGATGGTAGTGGTAGTCCTAATTGTTGGATGATAGTGGTTGCATGATAGTGGTAGGCCTAATGGTTGGATGATAGTGGTGGGATGGTAGTGGTAGGTCTAATGGTTGGATGATAGTGGTAGGCCTAATGGTTGGATGATAGTGGAAGGCCTAATGGTTGGATGATAGTGGTAGGCCTAATGGTTGGATGATAGTGGTAGGCCTAATGGTTGGATGATAGTGGTAGGCCTAATGGTTGGATGATAGTAGAAGGCCTAATGGTTGGATGATAGTGGTAAGCCTAATGGTTGATAGTGTTGGATGATAGTGTTGCTATTGCAGCTGGTGAGCTCTTTCTTGGATCTTGTCTCTCTTGTTAAACACATCTAATCTCTGTGAGACTAACCTGGATGAATAAAGGTTAAATCACTGTTAAATAAATAAGATAATGATAGAAATCTGCTCTACAGTTCCAATATACAGTACCTGTGTTGGCTACTTCAGTTAATCACTTCACAGATCTTTGTGTAACAAGCCGTAGACTGATGCACCATCATTTGGGTGCCATTTTAACAAACTGCTCACAGTACTAATGGCCTTCCTTCCTTCAAGTTATTTCCGTTATTGTCATCCTCATGGCCTATTTCCATTGACATTCTTTCCACCCAGAAACAGATGTTTCAGAGCTGCTCTGGTGAATAGCTTGATCTTGATGGTCATGTCATGAGAAGAGAGGACACACCTGCTGGCCTTAGACTAGACAGCAGTGAACAGCAATAGTGATATATGTGTCTTATATCCCTGAGATAGTTAGGCTGGGCTGGGTTGGGCCTAAGGACTTGGGATGCACCTGCCCCAAGAGAAAACATTTGATGGTTCCTCTGATAATGGATTATGAATTACGTGGTCTTCTGTTATGTTGAATTCTTTCTATCTCATTCTCTCTACTATTGGTCTCTGCTCTCTCACTAATCTTTGCTCTATCATTTCAATGTGCTTTATTGGCATGAAATACACTCAAATCAAATCAAATTGTATTTGTCACATACACATGGTTAGCAAATGTTAATGCGAGTGTAGTGAAATGCTTGTGCTTCTAGTTCCGACCATGCAGTAATATCTAACAAGTAATCTAACAATTTCACAACAACTACCTTATACACACAAGAGTAAAGGAATGAATACGAGTATGTACATATAAATATATGGATGAGCGATGGCTGACCGGCGTAGGCAAGATGCAGTAGATGGTATGGAGTACAGTATATACATGTGAGATGAGTAGTGTAGGATATGTAAACATTATATAAATGGCATAGTTTAAAGTGGCTAGTGATACATTTATTACATCCACTTTTTAATTATTAAAGGGGCTAGAGAGTTGAGTCGATGGCCGAACGGCATAGGCAAGATTCAGTAGATGGTTTAGAGTACAGTGTATACATTTGATATAAGTAATGTCGGATATGTAAACATTATATACAAAATTGTTTAAAGTGGCTAGTGATACATTTGTTACATCCAATTCCTATTATTTAAAGTGGCTAGAGATTTAAGTCAGTATGTTGGCAGCAGTCTGAAGGCCTTGAGATAGAAGCTGTTTTTCGAGTCTCTCGGTCCCAGCTTTGATGCACCTGTACTGACCTCGCCTTCTGGATGATAGCGGGGTGAACAGGCAGTGGCTCGGGTGGTTGTTGTCCTTGATGATCTTTTTGGCCTTCCTGTGACATCGGGTGGTGTAGGTGTCCTGGAGGGCAGGTAGTTTGCCCCCGGTGATGCGTTGTGCAGACCTAACTACCCTCTGGAGAGTTTTGTTGACGTTGAGACGGAATTCCCCGTAGGCCGTGTCGTCGTTGTTGGTAATCAAGCCTACCACTGTAGTGTCGTCAGCAAACTTGATGATTGAGTTGGAGGCGTGCTTGGCCACGCAGTCATGGGTGAACAGGGAGTACAGGAGAGGGCTGAGAACACACCCTTGTGGGGCCCCAGTGTTGAGGATCAGCAAGGTGGAGATGTTGTTTCCTACCCTCACCACCTGGGGCATTCCCTGTAATATTGGTAAATCATTCCATAAACTATAGTATTCTCTATCTCTCTCTGCAGTGTCTGAGGTCTGCCAAGCTGCTGGGGACCTTTGTCAGCCCCGAGGTCTTCCTCAAGCTGCTCCTGGTCCACTTGGAGACCCCCTTCTCCTCCTTCCCCCACACCCCCCTCATGGTCCTGGCTGCCGTGCTGGAGGGCTGCTCCGGGGACCTCTTGAAACCACACCTCCAGAAGATCGCTGATACGCTGGTCCAACCAGACGTCTGCCAAGAGTACCAGCAGGTGAGTCTATGACCCTTGACCTATGGATATGACCTATGGGTTGGGAATTGGGGGAAAAGGTAAATGCCATAATTACTGGTCCAGGATCAGATCATTATCCACATGAGTGGTCTGTGGTTAGGTGTAACTTATTATAGTTCACATCTCAATGGGTTGAGATGTTTCCTCTGTTATATTTGAGTCTCCAGCCAGGTCTGGTGAAGTTGGCATATAGACAGAGCGATGAAACAGTACCCTTTCTGAGGCACTTAGTTTTGACCCTAAAACTGTTTACAGTGAAAGGTTCCATAAAGTGAAAGATTATTAAGATTATTATTATTTTCTATCAGGACTGTTGTAGAAGCTTTTATAGGGATTACTGTGCTGTGAGTTCAGGGGGTTCACCAAGGTACATGTTGTTTTCACCAATCTTTCATTTAATTTCAACTGCTAGAGTCCTCTTGTAACCCCCCCCCAACGAGAGAGAGAGAGAGAGAGAGAGAGAGAGAGAGAGAGAGAGAGAGAGAGAGAGAGAGAGAGAGAGAGAGAGAGAGAGAGAGAGAGAGAGAGAGAGAGAGAGAGAGAGAGAGAGAGAGAGAGAGAGAGAGAGAGAGAGAGAGAGAGAGAGAGAGAGAGAGAGAGAGAGAATCCCTAGTGTCTCAGTGGAAAAAGAGGAAAAGTAAAAGACCAGAGCAGATCTTTCCTCCCCTTCCTCTCCTCTGGTGTCCCACATTTAGTTTACCTTTGATATTAAAATAACATTGCTTTGGCTGCGAAGCGCTATTTTCACACATGCACTCACACTGCTGGCTGCAATGAGTCACCCGTACCCATAACCCCCCCTGAGGGACTCAAAAGAATTTCCTCTGGAAGGGATGATGATAATAAAATACTAATTTCTCCTGACCTCTGCATGTCTGGGTTGACCCCCCTAGCTGACCCCACAGTCCCCCCTCGCCCCCCTGGTCATTTCAGAAAAGACACATGGGGGCAACCCGTTTAGAAAATAATAATAGCCAGTTTTCAACACTCACTGTGTGTGGAAGAGTGCAAAGTAGAGCCCCCACCCTGTTACCAACCACTGCCCCCAACCCCCTTTTAAAGCACTGAGATTCCAACATTTCAAAGAGGGTCAGTGTCAGGGTCCCGGTGACAGACAGACAGGAGGGGAAACGGAGCCCCCCTCTCTACTCTCCTCTAGCAGGGGTCAAGCCAGAGCACGATGGACACAGATGGAGACAGACCTTCTGGTCCCTGGTCTATCAGTCTCAATAAAGATCATCAGAAGTTAGTCTATGTGAGTACTGAAGGGAAGCAGTACAGTACAGTGCTAGCTGGATATGTAAAGAGCAGGGTTAGCAGTACAGTGCTAGCTGGATATGTAAAGAGCAGGGTTAGCAGTACAGTGCTAGCTGGATATGTAAAGAGCAGGGTTAGCAGTACAGTGCTAGCTGGATATGTAAAGAGCAGGGTTAGCAGTACAGTGCTACCTGGATATGTAAAGAGCAGGGTTAGCAGTACATTGCTAGCTGGATATGTAAAGAGCAGGGTTAGCAGTACAGTGCTAGCTGGATATGTAAAGAGCAGGGTTAGCAGTACAGTGCTAGCTGGATATGTAAAGAGCAGGGTTAGCAGTACAGTGCTAGCTGGATATGTAAAGAGCAGGGTTAGCAGTACAGTGCTAGTTGGATATGTAAAGAGCAGGGTTAGCAGTACAGTGCTAGCTGGATATGTAAAGAGCAGGGTTAGCAGTACAGTGCTAGCTGGATATGTAAAGAGCAGGGTTAGCAGTACAGTGCTAGCTGGATATGTAAAGAGCAGGGTTAGCAGTACAGTGCTAGCTGGATATGTAAAGAGCAGGGTTAGCAGTACAGTGCTAGTTGGATATGTAAAGAGCAGGGTTAGCAGTACAGTGCTAGCTGGATATGTAAAGAGCAGGGTTAGCAGTACAGTGCTAGCTGGATATGTAAAGAGCAGGGTTAGCAGTACAGTGCTAGCTGGATATGTAAAGAGCAGGGTTAGCAGTACAGTGCTAGTTGGATATGTAAAGAGCAGGGTTAGCAGTACAGTGTTAGTTGGATATGTAAAGAGCAGGGTTAGCAGTACAGTGCTAGCTGGATATGTAAAGAGCAGGGTTAGCAGTACAGTGCTAGCTGGATATGTAAAGAGCAGGGTTAGCAGTACAGTGCTAGCTGGATATGTAAAGAGCAGGGTTAGCAGTACAGTGTTAGTTGGATATGTAAAGAGCAGGGTTAGCAGTACAGTGCTAGCTGGATATGTAAAGAGCAGGGTTAGCAGTACAGTGTTAGTTGGATATGTAAAGAGCAGGGTTAGCAGTACAGTGCTAGCTGGATATGTAAAGAGCAGGGTTAGCAGTACAGTGCTAGCTGGATATGTAAAGAGCAGGGTTAGCAGTACAGTACAATCTCCGTTTGGTTGGTGCGTTATGATCAGAAAATACAGCGTCCACTCGCCCATTGAACCGTGAAGAGAACTCGTTCAACCTATACCTATAAACTTGTCCAAGAACAATCAAACATCATTGATAATGTATCCTTAGGAACACTTTTATGTATATTTAGTATAATATTTCAACCGGATTATAAACTGGGCGATAGGAAAGGAAAAAACCACAGCGCGCGCAAGGCCATGAACGCGTATCCTCTTCTGTTTACTTCTGGTGACCACTTCCTAATTCTTCTTCTATTACCATCCAGAGCAACTAAACAGAATCAAAACACTGTCTAGAGACTGTTGACATCCAGTGGAAGCAATAGGTACTGAAATCTTACTCCCTTATATGGTCATTTTCAATAGGGATGGGGTTCAAAATGAGTCAAATACACTTTTTCCAGGAAAATAAATTCCTCGGGTTTTCGCCTGCTATATCCATTCTGTTATACTCACAGACAATATTTTAACACTCTTAGAAACTTCAGAGTGTTTCCTATCCAATAGTACTAATTATGTGCATATCCTATTTTCTGGGCCTGAGTGGGAGGCATTTTACTTTGGGCACGCCAGACTCTCCAAAACCGTCACCTCGGGAGCTGCTCCCTAAGAAGTTAAGGAATAGGATGAGAATATATAAGCATAAAATATATGGATGAGCAGTGACAGAGCGGCTAAGATGCAATAGATAGTGAAAGATACAGTACATATGAGATGAGTAATGCGAGATATGTAAACTTTCTTAAAGTGGCATTATTAAAGTGACTAGTGTTCCATTTATTAAAGTGGCAATGATATCAAGTCTATACGTAGGCAGCCACCTCTATAGAAGCTGTTTTTCAATCTCTCGGTCCCAGCTTTGATGCACCTGTACTGACCTCGCCTTCTGGATGGAAGCGAGGTGAACAGGTAGTGGCTCGGGTGGTTATTGTCCTTGATGATCTTTTTGGCCTTCCTGTGACATCAGGTGTTGTAGGTGCCCTGGAGGGCAGGTAGTTTGCCTGCAGTGATGGGTTGTGCAGACCGCACCACCCTCTGGAGAGCCCTGCGGTTGTGGGGGGTGCAGTTGCCGTACCAGGTGGTAATACAGCCCGACAGGATGCTCTCAATTGTGCACCTGTAAAAGTTACAAGGGTTTTCGGTGACAAGCCACATTTTTTCAGCCTCCTGAGTTTGAAGATACGCTGTTACGCCTTCTACACCACACTGTCTGTGTGCTTGGACCATTTCAGAGATACAGAGGAACTTAAAACGTTCCACCTTCTCTACTGCTGTCCCGTCATTGTGGATAAGTGGGTGCTCCCTTTGCTGTTTCCTGAAGTCCATGATCATCTATTTTGTTATGCTGACATTGAGTGAGAGGTTATTTTCTGACACCACACTTCGAGGGCCCTCGCCTCCTCCCTGTAGGCTGTCTCGACGTTGTTGGTAATCAAGCCTACCACTGTAATGTCGTCTGAAAACTTGATGATTGAGTTGGAGGCGCGCATGGCCACGCAGTCGTTGGTGAACAGGGAGTACAGGAGAGGGCTGAGAACGCACCCTTGTGGGGCCCCAGTGTTGAGGATCAGCGGAGTGGAGATGTTGTTTCCTACCTTCATCACCTGGGGGCAGCCAATCAGGAAGTCCAGGACCCAGTTTCACAGGGCGGGGTCAAGACCCAGGGTCTCAAGCTTAATGATGAGTTGAGGGTACTATGGTGTTGAATGCTGAGCTGTAGTCAATGAACAGCATTATTAGATATGTATTCCTCTTGTCCAGGTGGGATAGGGCAGTGTAATGGCGATTGCACTGTCTGTGGACCTATTGGGGCGGTAAGCAAATTGGAGTGGGTCTAGGGTGACAGGTAGGGTGGAGGTGATATGATCCTTGGCTAGTCTCTCAAAGCACTTCATGATGACAGAAGTGAGTGCTACGGGGCAATAGTCATTTAGTTCAGTTACCTTTGATTTCTTGGAAACAGGAACAATGGTGGCCATCTTGAAGCATGTGAGGACAGCCTGCTGAATATGTCCGTAAACACACCATCCAGCTGGTCTGCGCATGCTCTGAAGACGCGGCTAGGGATGCCATCTGGGCCGGCAGCCTTGCGAGGGTTAACACATTTAAATGTTTTACTCACGTCGGCCATGGAGAAGGAGAGCCCACAGTTTTGGTAGCGGGCCGTGTCGGTGGCACTGTATTGTCCTCAAAGCGAGCAAAGAAGTTGTTTTAATCCACGGTTTCTGGTTAGGGAAGGTTTTAATAGTCACAGTGGGTGCAACATCTCCTATACACTTCCTTATAAACTCGCTCACCGAGTCAGCGTGTACGTCAATGTTATTGTCTGGGGCTACCCAGAACATATCCCAGTCCACGTGATTGACGCAATCTTGAAGCGTGGGATCCGATTGGTCAGACCAGCATTAGATAGACCTAAGCACGGGCGCTTCCTGTTTTAGTTTCTGTCTATAGGAGGGGAGCAACAAGATTGTCATAGTCAGATTTGCCAAAAGGAGGGCGGGGAGGGCCTTGTATGCATCGCGGAAGTTAGAGTAGCAGTGGTCGAGTGTGTTACTCGCTCGTGTACTGCAATCGATATGCTGATAGAATTTAGGTAGCCTTGTTCTCAAATTAGCTTTGTTAAAATCCCCAACTACGATAAATGCAGCCTCAGGATATATGGTTTCCAGTTTGCATAAAGTCCAGTGAAGTTCCTTGATGGCCGTCTTTGTATCCACTTGGGGAGGGATAAACACGGCTGTGACAAGAGGAGAGTTCTCTTGGGAGATAATACGGTCGGCATTTGAGTGTGAGGAATTCTAGGCGGTGAACAAAAGGACTTGAGTTCTTGTATGTTGTTACAATTACTCCATGAGTCGTTAATCATCGGTGTTGGGTCATTGTCCTGTTGAAAAACAAATGATAGTCCCACTAAGCGCAAACCAGATGGGAAGGCATATCGCTGCAGAATGCTGTGGTAGCCATGCTTGTTAAGTGTGCCTTGAATTCTAAATAAATCACTGACAGTGTCAGCAGCAAAGCACCCCCACCATCACACCACCTCCTCCATGCTTCACGGTGGGAACCACACATGCGGAGATCATCCGTTCACCTACTCTGCGTCTCACAAAGACACGGCGGTTGGAAACAAATATCTCAAATTTGCACTCATCAGACCAAAAGACAGATTTCCAAGGTCTAATGTCCATTGCTCGTGTTTCTTGGCCCAAGTAAGTCTCTTCTTCTTATTGGTGTCCTTTAGTAGTGGTTTCTTTGCAGAAATTTGACCATAAAGGCCTTATTCACACAGTCTCCTCTGAACAGTTGATGTTGAAATGTGTTTGTTACTTGAACTCTGAAGCATTTATTTGGGCTGCAATTTCTGAGGCTGATAACTCTAATGAACCTATCCTCTGCAGCAGATGTAACTCTGGGTCTTCCATTCTTGTGGCGGTCCTCATGAGAGCCAGTTTCATCGTAGCCCTTGATGGTTTTTGCGACTGCACTTGAAGATACTTCAAAGTTCTTGAAATGTTCCATATTGACTGAAAGTAATGATGGACTGACGTTTCTCTTTGCTTATTTGAACTCTTGGTCTTTTTACCAAATAGGGCTTTTTTCTGTATACCCCACAACAACTGATTGGCTCAAACGCTTTAAAAAGGAAAGAAATTCCACAAATTAACTTTAAGAAGGCACACCTGTTAATTGAAATGCATTCCAGGTGATTACCTCATGAAGCTGGTTGAGAGAATGCCAAGAGTGTGCAAAGCTGTCATCAAAGCAAAGGGTGGCTATTTGAAGAATCTCAAATATAAAATATATTTTGATTTGTTTAACACTTTTTTGGTTACTACATGATTCCATGTGTTATTTCATAGTTTTTGTCTTCACTATTATTCAACCATGTAGAAAATAGTACAAATATAGAAAAACCCTTGAATGAGTAGGTGTTCTAAAACTTTGGGCCAGTAGCGTATGCAGGCCTCAACCACTACCCTGAGAGCACTTGATTCAGTATATCATGCAGCCCTCAGGTTCATTACCAATCAAAAAAAGTTTGTGGAGTTTAAGCACTTGGTCGATTGTAAATATCATGGAAGAGTTAAATTGCAGACTCAGATGCTATGCTTTTTAAAGGAAACTTCAGAAGATGAGAACAACTTTAGTGTTTTAGATCCTTCCAACATTAGAGAGGTTTGTGCAAGAGAGCAAGAGGTTTGACTTGGACCAAAAAGCAGTAAAAAAAAAATGTATATAAATAATCTTCAAAGTCACAGCAAAAACCACTCTGGTAGGCAGAGAGCGAGAGAGTGGTGGAGCCCCTTGAAGATGTAGACACTGATATTGTGCTTGGGCACTCACTATGACGTCACTGTGGCAGAGAGGAGTTGAAAGGAGTGTTGGTTAGTTAAGCTTCAAGTTGCACTTGTAATTATAGGACATACCATAAAACACACACAGACATTAAGCTATTAGTACATAATAGAGACACACGCTCTCACTCTACAGCTGAGGGCTGTTGTGGTGTTGCCGTAGCTACGGAGCTATTCTCACATCTGCAGAGAGAGAGGGAGAGAGAGAGGGCAGCTGGTCTCAAGTAGGCTCACACTCTGACTCAAAACAGGGACCTGACAAAACAGGCAGGCCTGGTGTGTGTGTGTGTGTGTGTGTGTGTGTGTGGTTAGATGTTTCAGCAGATACACACTGCAACCTCAGAGGCCTGGAGCATCATTGATAACATTAGCCTGCTGATTCCCTGCATGGTGTTCTGAGCAGTAACAGAGAGGGTAAAGGATCAGTAAAGGATCAGTAAATGCAATCAAGGAATCCCCCTCCACTCTGCAATCAATGGATCAGCCTCCACTCTGCAATCAATGGATCAGCCTCCACTCTGCAATCAATGGATCAGCCTCCACTCTGCCATCAATGGATCAGCCTCCACTCTGCCATCAATGGATCAGCCTCCACTCTGCCATCAATGGATCAGCCTCCACTCTGCCATCAATGGATCAGCCTCCACTCTGCCATCAATGGATCAGCCTCCACTCTGCAATCAATGGATCAGCCTCCACTCTACAATCAATGGATCAGCCTCCACTCTGCAATCAATGGATCAGCCTCCACTCTGCAATCAATGGATCAGCCTCCACTCTGCAATCAATGGATCAGCCTCCACTCTACAATATTTACAACCACGTAGTTAACAGACAGAACATTACACAGCAAGGCACTGTCAAAGTGCTGACCCACAGTAGCGAAGGAGAGAGGAGAGGAGGGGGAGAGGAGAGGAGGAGGAGGAGAAGAGAAAGGAGGGAGGGAGGGAGGGAGGGGGAGATGAGGCTCTTTTTTAAAAATCTTGTCTTCTGTGCAAATGCTGCCGAGACACTTGGGAGTGGCTGTCTTTTGCGTGACATGGTGACGCCATGTCGGCCAATTTACTGTCGCTCAGAAAACACCAACACACTCTGACATGTTTCCTCTGTCTGATGTCATGGCCGCTGACAGCTGTGGCCTGCTCATCTCGCTCTTGAAAGAGAGACAAAAGACAGGAGGAGTGCAGTGGTGGGTTGGGCTTACCGTACGCGTGCCGCCTCACCTGTGGACTGACACAACCGGGTCTGAGCTCCAGGGGTGTATCTGTTTCCCTGTTGCCATGACACCGGCAGGAGTTGTAGGGGGTACCTCAGTATGTCAGTGTGCATTTGTGGCAGACACACACACTGTGTTACGAGGCCCCGTGGCGTGTGCAGTGGCACAGCAGCAGGTGGAGCACCAGTCAGGCTCCAGTTGTGTCTAACTAACACATGATTATATCCACTAAGCCACTTTTACCTCTCCTCTCCCAGATCTACTAATGGCTGTTTTGGTGTCAGTGTCTGCCTGTGTGTTACAATGTTAAACGTCTGGTGGTGTCTCCCTACAGAATCCTGGGCTGCCTCCCTAAGGGTGTTGTGGCAGACCATAAACAGACCACAACAAACCAGAACAGAACACAGCAGAGAACAGACCAGAACCCTTCTACACCTGCATTGCTTGCTGTTTGGGGTTTTAGGCTGGGTTTCTGTACAGCACTCAGCTGATGTAAGAAGGGCTTTCTAAATACATTTGATGATATATGAACACAACAGACCAGACCAGAACAGAACACAACAAACCACAGCAGAGAACAGACCAGGACAGAACACAGCAAACCACAGCAGAGAACCGACCAGAACACAACAGACCAGACCAGAACAAAACATAACAAACCACAGCAGAGAACAGACCAGAACAGAACACAACAAACCACAGCAGAGAACAGACCAGAACTGAACACAGCAGACCACAGCAGAGAACCGACCAGAACACAACAGACCAGACCAGAACAGAACACAACAAACCACAGCAGAGAACAGACCAGAACACAACACAACAAACCACAGCAGAGAACAGACCAGAACAGAACACAGCAGACCACAGCAGAGAACCGACCAGAACACAACAGACCGGAACAGACTACAAGAAACCACAGCAGAGAACAGAACAGACCACAGCAGAGAACAGAACAGAACAGACCACAGCAAAGACCATAACAGAACAGACCACAGCAAAGACCATAACAGAACAGACCACAGCAGAGAACAGAACAGAACAGACCACAGCAAAGACCATAATAGAACAGACCACAGCAGAGACCACAACAAACCACAACAGAGAACAGACCAGAACAGACCACAGCAGAGAACAGACCAGTACTGAACAGACTACAGCAGAGAACAGAACAGAATAGACCACAGCAGAGACCAGAACAGACCACAGAACAGACCAGAGCAGACCAGAGTGAAACCCCCACGGTCTCGCTGCTTTATTCCCATGATAGTGAGCTGCAGAGCTGTAAAGAGGGGGATCCCCACAGAAATACAATAACTAGAGATTCTATGGGTATCCCCACCACCCACTGTGAGCACGTCCACATTCACACAGGAGGGGAGAACTGAGTGAGGTGAGGGAGAAGCCCAGAGAGGTGAGAGGGAGAACCCCCAGGGAATCCCAGAGAGGTGAGAGGGAGGCCCCAGGAAGCCCAGAGAGGTGAGAGGGAGAACCCCCAGGGAATCCCAGAGAGGTGAGAGGGAGGCCCCAGGGAAGCCCAGAGAGGTGAGAGGGAGAACCCCCAGGGAATCCCAGAGAGGTGAGAGGGAGAACCCCCAGGGAATCCCAGAGAGGTGAGAGGGAGGCCCCAGGGAAGCCCAGAGAGGTGAGAGGGAGAACCCCCAGGGAATCCCAGAGAGGTGAGAGGGAGGCCCCAGGGAAGCCCAGAGAGGTGAGAGGGAGAACCCCAGGAATCCCAGAGAGGTGAGAGGGAGAACCCCCAGGGAATCCCAGAGAGGTGAGAGGGAGGCCCCAGGGAAGCCCAGAGAGGTGAGAGGGAGAACCCCCAGGGAATCCCAGAGAGGTGAGAGCGGGGCCCCAGGGAAGCCCAGAGAGGTGAGAGGGAGAACCCCCAGGGAATCCCAAAGAGGTGAGAGGGAGGCCCCAGGGAAGCCCAGAGAGGTGAGAGGGAGAACCCCCAGGGAATCCCAGAGAGGTGAGAGGGAGGCCCCAGGGAAGCCCAGAGAGGTGAGAGGGAGAACCCCCAGGGAATCCCAGAGAGGTGAGAGGGAGGCCCCAGGGAAGCCCAGAGAGGTGAGAGGGAGAACCCCCAGGGAATCCCAGAGAGGTGAGAGGGGGGCCCCAGGGAATCCCAGAGAGGTGAGAGGGAGAACCCCCAGGGAATCCCAGAGAGGTGAGAGGGGGCCCCAGGAAGCCCAGAGAGGTGAGGGGGCCCAGGAAGCCCAGAGAGGTGAGGGAGAACCACCAGGGAAGCCCAGAGAGGTGAAGGGGAGGCCCCAGGGAAGCCCAGAGAGGTGAAGGGGAGGCCCCAGGGAAGCCTAGAGAGGTGAAGGGGAGGCCCCAGGGAAGCCTAGAGAGGTGAGGGGCAGACCCAGGGAAGCCCAGGCCAGACAGGGGGACCAAGGATGCAGAGGTTTGCCTCAGTACTCACTTTCTTTTAGAATATCAAACCTGACTCACTTTCGGGTCCAGACACACATAACAACCCTTTTCCAAACCCCCCGGAGTCAAAAGTGTGTGCGTGCATAATGTGTGCGTGTGTGTGTGTGTGTGTGTGTCCATAGTATGTGTGTGTGTCTAACCCCCAGCTCACTGATGTAAAATAAACACATTTTTCTCCCAGCCGTGGAAGTCCTGACCCTCTAGTCTCTCCTCTCCAGCCCTGTCATACACTCACTGCTCTTCCATCTTATTTATTAACTTTGTTCTCTTTTCCTTCCCACTGAAGTGGCATGCTGCTCTCTGGCTACTCTCTGGCTACTCTCTGGCTACTCGGGGAAGACTGTCTTGTGCTCCTCCTAGTGCCTGCTTTGAGCACTGGACAGACGTTTTGTCATTATGGAGAATGGGAGGGATGAGGTGCGTGTGTGCCATCTTTCTCCGTTCCCTTATACACCCCCTCTCTTCCTAAGCAAACACCTGGAGGCTGCCTCCTGTGTCATGCCAACAGTAAAGCATCCCTCCTCTCTAATGACAGGCCACAGCAAAACAGGAAACAAGGCTGTGCTCCCGGTGATGGCATGGAAATTGGTCCGAGTGGAGGGCCTTTGTCTAAACATGAGCTCACCCTAGAGAGAGAGAGAGAGAGAGAGAGAGAGAGAGAGAGAGAGAGAGAGAGAGAGAGAGAGAGAGAGAGAGAGAGAGAGAGAGAGAGAGAGAGAGAGAGAGAGAGAGAGAGAGAGAGAGAGAGAGAGAGAGAGAGAGAGAGAGAGAGAGAGAGAGAGAGAGAGAGAGAGAGTGAGTGAGTGTCAGAACTGAGGGTGGAAGGGAGGATGGCGTGTCGTGAGAGAGGTGAGAGGGAGCAGATGGAGAGGAGTGTGAGCAAGGGAGACAGAAGGAGGGATAGAGAAGAGGGGAGAGGGCGGATAGAGTTCAGAGGAAATAAATCTAGCTTCTAGGCTGGTGGTGAAGGGAGCGGTAACACCATTGACTTCTCCCTCATTTTACAGTATGACAGTATGAGGAACAGAGGTCATGGGCTTCTCATGTACCGTCAGACTGTAGCACTGCAGTCTCTCTCTTACTCCCTCTCTCTGTACCTATCTCTCTCTGTATTGTTCCTGTTCCCAAGAAAGCTAAGGTAACTGAGCTAAATGACTCTCGCCCTGTAGCACTCACTTCCGTCATCATGAAGTGCTTTGAGAGACTAGTCAAGGATCATATCACCTCCATCCTACCTGACACCCTAGACCCTCTCCAATTTGCTTACCGCCCCAATACAGTCGTGGCCAAAAGTTTTGAGAATGACACAAATATAAACACAAATATAAATATAAATATAAAGTCTGCTGCCTCAGTTTGTATGATGGCAATTTGCATATACTCCAGAATGTCATGAAGAGTGATCAGATGAATTGCAATTAATTGCAAAGTCCCTCTTTGCCATGCAAATGAACTGAATCCCCCAAAACACATTTCCACTGCATTTCAGCCCTGACACAAAAAGGCCAGCTGACATCATGTCAGTGATTCTCTCGTTAACACAGGTGTGAGTGTTGAAGAGGACAAGGCTGGAGATCACTCGGTCATGCTGATTGAGTTCGAATAACAGACTGGAAGCTTCAAAAGGAGGGTGGTGCTTGGAATCATTGTTCTTCCTCTGTCAAACATGGTTACCTGCAAGGAAACACGTGCCGTCAGCATTGCTTTGCACAAAAAGGGCTTCACAGGCAAGGATATTGCTGCCAGTAAGATTGCACCTAAATCAACCATTTATCGGATCATCAAGAACTTCAAGGAGGCGGTTCAATTGTTATGAAAAAGGCTTCAGGGCGCCCAAGAAAGTCCAGCAAGCATCAGGACCGTCTCCTAAAGTTGATTCAGCTGCGGGATCGGGGCACCACCAGTACAGAGCTTGCTCAGGAATGGCAGCAGGCAGGTGTGAGTGCATCTGCACGCACAGTGAGGCGAAGACTTTTGGAGGATGGCCTGGTGTCAAGAAGGGCAGCAAAGAAGCCACTTCTCTCCAGGAAAAACATCAGGGACAGACTGATATTCTGCAAAAGGTCAAGGGATTGGACTGCAGAAGACTGGGGTAAAGTCATTTTCTCTGATGAATCCCCTTTCCGATTGTTTTGGGCATCCGGAAAAAGCTTGTCCGGAGAAGACAAGGTGAAGCGCTACCATCAGTCCTGTGTCATGCAAACAGTAAACAGTATTCCATAGTAACATCTGACAAAAATATCTAAAGACACTGAAGCAGCAAACTTCGTGAAAATTAATATTTGTGTCATTCTCAAAACTTTTGGCCACGACTGAAGGTCCACAGACGACGCAATCGCAATCACACTGCACACTGCCCTATCCCATCTGGACAAGAGGAATACCTATGTAAGAATGCTGTTCATCGACTACAGCTCAGCATTTAACACCATAGTACCCTCCAAACTCGTCATGAAGCTCGAGACCCTGGGTCTCGACCCCGCCCCGTGCAACTGGGTCCTGGACTTCCTACGGGACGGCCCTAGGTGGTGAAGGTAGGAAACAACATCTCCACCTTGCTGATCCTCAACACTGGGGCCCCACAAGGGTGCGTTCTCAGCCCTCTCCTGTACTCCCTGTTCACCCATGACTGCGTGGCCAAGCACGCCTCCAACTCAATCATCAAGTTTGCTGACGACACTACAGTGGTAGGCTTGATTACCAACAACGACGAGACGGCCTACAGGGAGGAGGTGAGGGCCCTCGGAGTGTAGTGTCAGGAAAATAACCTCTCACTCAACGTCAACAAAACAAAGGAGATGATCGTGGACTTCAGGAAACAGCAGAGGGAGCACCCCCTTATCCACATCGACAGGACAGTAGTGGAGAAGGTAGAAAGTTTTAAGTTCCTCAGTGTACACATCACGGACAAACTAAAATGGTCCACCCACACAGACAGCGTGGTGAAGAAGGCGCAACAGTGCCTCTTCAACCTCAGGAGGCTGAAGAAATTTGGCTTGTCACCAAAACCACTCACAAACTTCTACAGATGCACAATCGAGAGCATCCTGTCGGGCTGTATCACCGCCTGGTATGGCAACTGCTCCACCCACAACCGTAAGACTCTCCAGAGGGTAGTGAGGTCCACACAACGCATCACCGGGGGTAAACTACCTGCCCTCCAGGACACTTACACCACCCGATGTCACAGGAACTACCCGAGCCACTGCCTGTTCACCCCGCTATCATCCAGAAGGCGAGGTCAGTACAGGTGCATCAAAGCTGGGACCGAGAGACTGAAAAACAGCTTCTATCTCAAGGCCATCAGACTGTTAAACAACCATCACTAACATTGAGTGGCTGCTGCCAACATACTGACTCAAATCTCTAGCCACTTTAATAATTAAAAATAGGATGTAATAAATGTATCACTAGCCACTTTAAACAATGCCACTTTATATAATGTTTACATATCCTACATTACTCATCTCATATGTATATACTGTACTCTATACCATCTACTGCATCTTGCCTATGCCGTTCGGCCATCGCTCATCCATCTCTTTCACCCCTCTCTCTCACTCCACCTCAATCTACACATTTCCCCATCTCTGTCTCCTGGTCTCTCCTTTTTCAGGTGTAAATGTGTGAGGGCTGATATTTAAATGTGTTTGTGTAATGTATGATATTTACCCAGGGCTGAATTATAATTGTCTCCTTCCCTCTTCCAGGCGGTGTATCTGGACCAGTTGCTGTCCTGTGTGGATGTTCTGTTGTCTCTGTGTGAGAAGGACTGTTGCTCTGTCAGTCTACAGCTGTTACAGGTGCTGGTTACTGTCCAGAGCCTCTCCACTGAGCCACAACTCACTGACAAGGTAAGATGTGCTCACGTACACACACATACAGTACATGGATGCACACGCCCACACACACAAACCCACCAGCATGCTTGCATGGACACACACACATATGTCTACACACATAAATCAAACCCCAGCTCACTGCCCAGGTAAGACGCACAAACACATTCACACACACACACACACACACACACACACACAGCCTCACCCAGTGGCTCTAACGAGCAATCCCATTATCCTCTCTGTCTTCCAGGCAGGCCTCCCCTCCCCTGTGGGCTCAACATTTATAACCCACAATCCACCTCACCTGTGTAGCTACTCTTCTCCTCTGTTCTGACATGTGGTGGTTCTAGAATGTTTTTACCCTTTTTTCTTCCTGCCCTCTTTCTTTCCATCCCCCTGTTTGTTGTTTATTACAGCTGTGAGTAAGTTTTGTATAGCAGGCCAGAGAAGCTATTTGAAGAATGTGAGCGTTAGCCCTGGTTCAAAGTGGGCACAGTGGAACTCAGTCTACTGTAATTACCCATTTAGTCAGAAATTGCACCTTTGGAGTGGAACTAGTTCAAACCGTTGCCGAGGGTGAAAGGAGGCGGTTTTGAGAGAGAGAGAGAATCAGCCTCAGCGCCGTCTTTCCTCACGCCTACTGCCATTACATGCCATGCCAGCGCCATCCTGCCGCAAAGGACACTCATCGTCCGGTTAACTTGACCTAGAATAAAACTTAACAACAAAGAGAAGAGGAGGAGGAAACAGAACAGACTGTAAAAGCCCTGTCTGTCATGTCTGTCTGTTTGGACTGTATGCTAATAGCAGGTCTAAGAGGAGAGGAGCGGGAAGTGGAGTTGCACTCTGGCCAACGGATGAAGGACTGACCACTCAGTGGCCTTCAATGTCTCACTGTCTGTGTGTCTGTCTGCAGAAACGGTGTCCTGTTTGGAACTGGGAGGAAGAATATGGACAGGGACATGTAGAGAGGGAGAGAAGGGGGGAAGGAGGGAGAGCATGGCCTTGGGCATTCCTGGACGCTGTTCTGCCTCCCAGGGGGAATGGCAACGCTAGTTTTCCCAGAAAAGGAGCTTCCAGTCAGGGTTTGGGGGTGACAGTCAATCAGACAGTGTCCATCCCTCCCCTCAAGGGGGCCATAAGGGGGCCAATATCGCGCCTCTCGAGGTCACTTCCTCTGTCCTGAAGAGACAGCACTATGCTCACTCTCTTTTCTCTCACTCGGGTCATTTCCTCTCCGTTGATGTTTATTGTGACTATAGATAGGATGTGTATGCTTCCTGCTTGCTTTTCTCTATGGGTACATGTGTTAGTGTTTGCATCAGAGTGGTTTAATGTGTAAGACTAAGAGCATGTGAAGCACATTGTTTACAGTGTGAGAGTTTTGGAAAGTTATTCTTTCCATGGTAAAGTTACTGTTCATGCTTCTGTTTCCAGATGTAATCTAAACTTGCAATACAGCCATAAACATTTTTATGGAATGTGTTGATCACTTTCTCTCACCTTCCCTTCCTGTTTCATCTCTCTCTCTCTCTCTCTCTCTCTCTCTCTCTCTCTCTCTCTCTCTCTCTCTCTCAGGCAGAGCAGAGCGTAGTGTCTCTGTGGAAGGTCCAGGGTCTGGCTACAGTAGCTGACCTCTACAGGCAGCACATGGATCAGCTGCTCCAGTGGCTCTCAGCCTCTCAGAAGACCTGGACCAGCTACTCCCCCCAGAGACTGCAGCTCCAGGTCATCGCCACCCAATCAGGTGAGACTATAGGTCAGGCTTCTCCAACCGTGTTCCTGGAGAGCTTACCCTCCTGTAGGTTTTCACTCCAACTCCAGTTGTAACTAACCTGATTCAACTTATCAGCTAGCTATTTATTCAAATCAGGTGTGCTAAATTAGGGTTGGAGAGAACTTACAGGAACAGGGTTGGAGAGCTCTGCTATTGGTCATCTCTGGCCAATCATGTGAGACTATAGCCACATCGCTGGCCAATCAGGTGAGCGTATAGCCACATTGCTGGCCAATCAGGTGAGACCACTGGTTGATTCTGTCCAATCAGAAGACCAATCTGTGACCATGCCATTACTGTCCAAACAGTCATATCTGGCCAATCAGGTGAGACTAAAGCCACATTATTGTCTAATCATGTGAGACTACAGGCAGAGATGAAGAGGCGAAGGGAGGAATTTTTGGTCAATGAGAGAGTGTCAAATTTGGTAAAAAAAAAATGAATTGCTAATTTGCTAAGTGAGGCTTATTTGATCAAATGTTACGAATTATCTGATATAAGTGGACACATGTTGCATTTACGCAACTTTGAAAAATACAACTTTATATTGGAGTTGTGCCTGTTGTCATAGGGGAAGACTCATCATGGATATAACCCGTTTTAGTGTGGATATTGCCATTGAGGGCTTCCACTATTTTAAGGTAGACAATTGGATGGGGATTCCTATAATTATGGAGCAATCAGCCAATGAAGAATAAGAAAATTAACTACTTTAAAATGGAAATAGCGTCAATGGTGCTGCCCTTGCGGTTACAGACTCTAAAATGGCACAGATACAAAGATGAGTCCTCTATCTATCTCTGTGGCCTGTTGTTCACATGCGTATCTGCCCTCTCATTGGCTAGAATGGCCCCACCTGATCTCGCCTCCTCCAGCCTGACTTCCATATTTGAGGACATGTATTTCTATTGTTAGTGCGGGTCACTTGACTATCTTGTCAATATAGTATACAATAGTTGCTATATGTCATCGCTGGCCAGTCAGGTGAGACAATAGTCAAGCTATTACCTCCATTTTGTTTCCCCACCACTCCTATAAATACCAGTTAGAGTGGATATTGTCATTGAAGGCAACCCTTCATTCCATACCAGCCAAACGGCCACCATCATAGATTTACACTGAAAAAATATATAAACACAACATGCGATCATTTGAAAGATTTTACTGAGTTACAGTTCATATAAGGAAATCAGTCAATTGAAATGAATTCATTAGGCCCCAATCTATGGAACTCACATGACTGGGAATACAGATATGCATCTGTTAGTCACAGATAAAATAAAAGAAGGGGTGCGGATCAGAAAACCAGTCAGTATGTGGTGTGAGCACCATTTCCCTCATGCTGTGCGACACATCTCCTTCACATAGAGGCTGTTGATTGTGGAATGTTGTCCCACTCCTCTTCAATGGCTGTGCGAAGTTCCTACACCTGTCAGGAGGCTGGATTATCTTGTCAAAAGAGAAATGCTCACTAACAGGAATGTAAACAAATGTTGGTATGTCCGTTCTATTCACTTTATTTCTACGCTGTCATCTTCCCTTAAAACCACTTAGGGATAACTAGGGCGCTAGCACCCCAATCCAGACACTACCCGGTGAAATGTAAGGCGCCAAATTCAAAATCCAACAGTTGAATTATTAAACATTCATCAATATACAAGTGTTGCATAGTCATCAAAAGCTCTGATTCTTGGCAATATCACAGCGTTGTCAGATTTCAAAAAGGCTTTTTAGGCGAAAGCACAACATTTGATTGTTTGAGGATAGCACCTCTCATATTTATGCATTAGCATAAATTCATATCCAGCGCGGGTCACACAAAACCCATATAAGAGCTAAAATAAATCACTTACCTTTTGAAGAACTTATGCTGAGGGCATCCCAAGTGTCCAAACAAGAGAATCCATGGTTCTGTTGTTAGAAAAAGTCATTTATTATGTCCATAAATCTCTGTTTGGTTGGGGTGTTATGTTCAGAAAATCCACCGTCGAGTCGCCCGTTGTACAGTGAAGAGAAAGCGTTCAAATTATACCTATCAACTTTGCCCAAACAAATCAAACATCATTTATAATGCATCCTTAGGTATCCTTTTATGAATATTAACGATTATATTTTACACGGATGACTTCCTAAACTATATAAAAGGAAAATAAAGAGGGGCGCGCTCACGGTCTCACGCCCAGGAAAAGTTATTGATATCCGTGGTCCCTTCACTATTTCTTCTTCCTTTCGGCTCTGTTCAATGATAAAGCCTTCAAACACTGTCTAAAGACTACTGTTGACATCTAGTGGAAGCCATAGGTACTGCAATCTGGGAGCTATTTTACATGGATTTCAATAGGAAGCCTATCAAACTGAGGAAATGTCACAGACCAAAAAAAATCTGGACAGAAATTCCTCGGGTTTTCGCCTGCTATATCAGTTCTGTTATACTCACAGACATTATTTTAACAGTTTTAGAAACTTCAGAGTGTTTCCTATCCAATAGTACTAATTATGTGCATATCCTTTCTGGGCCTGAGTTGCAGGCATTTTACTTTGGGCACGCCAGACTCTCCAAAACCGTCACCACTGCTGATGATGCCTAATCCCCTTTAGAAACACTCACACAGACAGTCCCCTTTAGAAACACTCACACAGACCGTTCCCTTTAGAAACACTCACACAGAACGTTCCCTTTAGAAACACTCACACAGACAGTCCCCTTTAGAAACACTCACACAGACAGTCCCCTTTAGAAACACTCACACAGACAGTCCCCTTTAGAAACACTCACACAGACCGTTCCCTTTAGAAACACGCACACAGACCGTTCCCTTTAGAAACACGCACACAGAACGTTCCCTTTAGAAACACGCACACAGACCGTTCCCTTTAGAAACACGCACACAGACCGTTCCCTTTAGAAACACGCACACAGACAGTTCTCTTTAGAAACACGCACACAGACAGTTCCCTTTAGAAACACGCACACAGAACGTTCCCTTTAGAAACACTCACACAGACCGTTCCCTTTAGAAACACGCACACAGAACGTTCCCTTTAGAAACACGCACACAGAACGTTCCCTTTAGAAACACGCACACAGAACGTTCCCTTTAGAAACACGCACACAGACCGTTCCCTTTAGAAACACGCACACAGACCGTTCCCTTTAGAAACACGCACACAGAACGTTCCCTTTAGAAACACGCACACAGACCGTTCCCTTTAGAAACACGCACACAGACCGTTCCCTTTAGAAACACGCACACAGACAGTTCTCTTTAGAAACACGCACACAGACAGTTCCCTTTAGAAACACGCACACAGAACGTTCCCTTTAGAAACACTCACACAGACCGTTCCCTTTAGAAACACGCACACAGAACGTTCCTTTAGAAACACGCACACAGAACGTTCCCTTTAGAAACACGCACACAGAACGTTCCCTTTAGAAACACGCACACAGAACGTTCCCTTTAGAAACACGCACACAGACCGTTCCCTTTAGAAACCGATGGTTTGGGCCAGAGCCAGAACAAAAATGGGTAAAGCAGCACTTTTGAAAATGTGTCATGACTTTGATACTCTGATGGTTAGAGATGATCCAATCGCTGATGACTTTGTTTTGTACAACACCCCTCCCGCACTTTGACGTCACTACAAACGACTTCAATGATGGCAGTCTGACTGAAGTATGTAGCAAATGATGGCAGCGGAATAATTCAGTTTGAGGCATCTGACAAGTCAGCAACATAACCTGCCATTATCCAGCTACACACAGAAAGCTTGTCATTAGAGCCCAGTTAGCTTAGTGACTAGGGTAAATCCCCCCCACTCCCAGTCTGTCTCAGTCCAGTTTAGGGAGGGTTACAGGGCTCTGAACCTCACTTTACGCATTACTTTACCCCTATCCCCCATAATCCTCCGACATTAGCACCTCCGACACACTTTTTCATCCCGGATTGCTCTCTGTCTCTCTCTCTCTCTCTGTCTGTCTCTATCTCTGTCTCCGTCTCTCTCTCACACACCACACACTTGCACTCCAGACCTATACACTCTTAGAAAAAAGGGTTCCAAAAGGGTTCTTCAGCTGTCCCCATGTAGAACCATTTTGGGTTCCGTGTAGAACCCTCTATGAAAATGTTTCTACATGGAACCCAAAACGTATAATTATAATAATAGAGAAGTTATTTTTGTTGTTTAGAGTTTTTAGTTGTACTGTTGTTCATGCTTAATTAGGACCAATTGATTTACACAGATATTTTACAGATGATAGTAACTGGATGTACTGGAAAGGTATTTTTGCTCTGATTGTATGGGAACAGCAATAAGCAGCTGAACTATGTCCTCTAGTCCCCTAAGCCCCCAGTCATAACTGACCAGTCAATTCTAAACTTACGGTCAGACCCCCAGGTCACAACATCAAACGACAACCCCACAGACCCTGACCCCCCTTGCATCAAGGCCACTTTGAACCTCAGTCTTTGTTGTGCTTTTTAAAATACCCCCTACAAAACCCCTCGCCATTCCGGGGTTAGCCTTTCCCCTTTCTGGCCACTATGCCAAAGCATTCTGGGAATATGGGCCTGAGAGCCAATGGAAAGACATGCTATAATCTCTCATCTATTTGTCAATGTTTGAGATCTGAGAATATCCCATTCTCTTAGTCATAGTCTGGTCTCACCTTCTGACTGTTTTTTGTCAGACATAAACTTTGTCCTCCCATTTCCTCTTCACACTGGCATTGCTCCTCTTTTCCGTGTGTGTGTGTGTGTGTGTGTGTGTGTGTGTGTGTGTGTGTGTGTGGGTCCCTGCGTTTGTGTGTGTTTGTCTGTGAATGTCCCTGCGTTTGTGTCTCTGCGTGCACATGTGTGTGAGTGTGTTCCTTCACTGTCTCTGGTCTGCCACCCTCTGCCCCTGGAAAAAATAAATCTCCTCTGAGTCTGTGTGCCAAAACCACACCACGCACTGCCAGGTGAGATGAGCAGGGCAGGATACTGGTCAGCTGGCTGTGTACTAGGGATAATTTTAGTGGAATCCAACCTAGCTGACACTCATATCAGCAGTGAGTTAGTGTGAAGAGGCCTTGATGTCTGCTCTGGTCTGACACCTTCACTCTGTTGTGGCACCGCTTTGATTTGCTAATTCCTGCTGCGTGACATCGTTCCATTTGTCTCTCTCTCTCTCCTTACCCTCCATTGCCTTGTTCTCTCTTTCTCTCCCTCTCTTTATCTGCTTCTCGGGGCAGTCAGTTCTACTGGCCGGCCGCTGCCCTCATCACAGGATATCCTCTGTCTTGTCTTTACAGCATGTCATACACACATACACACACACACACACACACACACACACACACACACACACACATAGTCAGACAGACATTTGGTTAGTGTGTGTGTGAGCTGGGAATACTTTCACTGTGAATTTCCCATCCAGTGAGTGACCCATTCTGGTAACACGACTTACCGCAACACACAGACACACACAGACACACAGACAAACACACACACTCAAGCAATTCACACACAAAAGCTCCTTTAACTCATGTCTCATTTCCTTGTTGCTGTGTGTCACAGTCTGGTCATTCCTTGGAACTTTCCCTGTCTGACATGAGTACTGGTCAGTGGTCAGTAGTACTAATAATAGGACTTCTGTTCTTCTGCGTGTGTGTTCAGGCCCAGTCATTGGAGAGTTCCTGCCCTTGCTAATGCCCCTTCTGCAGAACTGTCTGGACCCAGAGAGAGACCCTGAGATGAGACTACACATCTTCACCATGCTGTCCAAACTGCTGCTGGACGCTACACACACACTGGACTCCCAGGGGTGAGTTCTGAATGGACACACACACAATCAGCCGGTCCCATTTGAATCCCTCCCCCTTGGCCCTAACCCTTCGAAGTTTGCAGATCTTTAAGGTGGAAGCAATATTGGGAAGCTTTACCACTACACTGCTTAAATACCTCTCCAGGCATGCTAACATGGGGGGGGTCCAAAGGGAGGGATAGGGAGTGATTTGGGACCGGTTGATACACAAAGACTCACACACACACACAGAAAGACTCCCACACACACACACAGAAAGACTCCCACACACACACACAGAAAGACTCCCACACACACAAAAACTCCCCCACACACACACAAAGACTCCCACACACACACACACACAAAGACTCCCCCACACACACACAGGCTCTCACACACTCACACACTCACACACACACACACACACACACACAGGCTCACACACACACGCTCCCACACACACACACACAGGCTCCCACACACACACACACATGCTCCCACACACACAGGCTCCCACAGACACACACACACACAGGCTCCCACACACAAACTGACGTGCTCATGCACGTAAATTCACATACTGTACACAGACATGCATATGCATGCACATACACACAAACCGGTGTCAACCACACAGACACAAAAAATGCATGATAAACAGCAAGCTCCTGCAGCTGCAGCTAAGTCGCAGAGTGAAAACAGGATGTACCTCTGGTGTCCCGACATACCACAAGATGGGTAAAGGAGAGGTGAAAGTTCAGTAATGGTCTTAGACACACACACAGTTAAAGCCAGGCTGGGACAGGGTATAGCCCAGGTTGACCTTCCACAGGCTCACTAGCGCAGGCTGACCTAAACCTGGCACGTTTGTTTTCATTTCTCCAAACTGCCCTGAACATGATGTGTTTCTCCCCAGACGTTATTAGCAGATTTAGCACAGCTCATGTTTTTCCAACTTCCCCTCATTAACTGTAGAATTAGCAGCCCAGCGACACGGGACCCTCGTCAACAGAAGTAGCTGTCAATGATGTATTATGTACAGCATGTCTATGGTAGCTGTCCCATCTCAGGCTCTGCAGACTGCAGTGGGTCTGTATATTCTCTGAGGTTTGGGCTATATAGAGTCTATGGTTACTGCAGGAGATTGGTCATAATAGGAAAAACCATGGGTGTAATTTCCACTAGTAATGGAGGGTACATGCCGCCGCCCCCATACTTTTGACTGTTTATATTTCTCACTACAAGGCTGCATTTAGAATTCATGGCCCAAATGCGTTGAAATTAGCTTTACATGGCCTAATGTTGTTGTCCGCCCATCTCACTAATCTGGATGGAATCTACCACCACAGGCATCTTGTTACATCTGGGACCTACCAACATGAAACATACCTAGCAATATGCCTCTGGTGGGGGAGGGGTGGATTTGGGGTTGATCTATCTGTCCTCAGTGAGTTAGTAACGCCAGGCCTGATCACCACCCCAGAGTGATCTTTCAACACTGTTAAGAGGGATGGAGCGTTGAGACTAATTGATTCATTGGATTGATTGAACGGACTAATGAATGACAGAATTAAACTTGTATTGCCCTGAATAAGGATTTGATTTGCACATCATGAGCCACATTGTAAACAGACACATGCAACTAAATCACCTGTGGGGAGGCTACCTGTCACCCACAAATTCCACATTACATTCATTCAAATCCAGACCAGGATATTAGCAGACAATAACATGAGACTCATCATGGGGGTCCCTGAATATCTCTGTTGTTATCTCCCCCTCTCCAAGCCATTTCCCCATAGTCCGTCTCTTTTCCCCTCCAGTGCCTCTCTAATCTAGGGGAATGCATTAAGTTAAGCCAGGGCCGTGTGGTCTGTGGTCTCCACTGTGGCTCCTGCGGTCGGAGCAACAGCTGTCCCCGTCACTCGGTGGGGTAACTCGTCAGCGTGGTCCCCAAGGGTCGACCGTGACTGCCCTGGGTGCAGCGCGTGTCACCGTGGATGTGTACATAATGTTCATATTCTAGCTCGGTAGCTAGCTCAAGCTGGCTAACGTTAGCCACTAGCCATGCTACCCACTAGATAACACTGCCACAAAGTCAGTGAAGAGCAGACTGCATGGCCGCACGTGTCCCATGTAGCAATGCCCTTCACTGACATGGGGCACGTGTCCCATGTAGCAATGCCCTTCACTGACATGGGAATGTGGGAACCCGTTAGCATGGCAGGCTTCTTGCCTGGAGCTCATAACAAAAGGGGAAATCATACCTGCTTGCTCTAATTGTGTAGTACCTCCTCTGTTCTCCATTTTGTTTTGTCAACTTTTCGGCATGTTCCCTGGGAAGTAGCCTATGGGAGTTTTGTATCCATTTCCACCTTGGCTTAGTGCTACTGTGCTAGCTAACAGACATCTGGAATCTATGTATTTTGGATTGCTCTGACTCTCTCTCGGCCCAGCGATGCGCCCGCCTCCCCCTTGCTTTGGTAGCTATCTCAGCCTGCACGCTTTTAAATGTTTTACCATCGGATGGGCCCCAGCCATCAATCTGGAAGTCTTCTTTCTCTTTGCTTTTAATCCGAGGTTATGTTTTGGTTGTGTTCTAGCTGGTCTCCAATAGTTAGGCTCTAGCTTGCAGACCATAACCGTGGTGGTTGGCTAGTCTGGCTAGGCTAATAAGTAATTGGCTAAATGGCTAACGTTAGCTGGCTGGCTTGCTTGCTGGCTAAGATAACTGCATATAGCTAGCTAACATTATTTGATAACTGGTTAGATGGTGTTATGTATTTCCAAAAATGTTATTGACTTTAATGTAGCTGTAAACTAGGTGTTGATACTAACTGGCTGACTCATTCGATGATAACGTAACGTTAGCAGGCTGGCAGGGCTAATGTTAGCAGGCTAGTAGGACTAACGTTAGCAGGCTAGTTCGCTAGCAACCTTGCAAGTTGATTTGTAACAATAAATAAATTATCAAAATAAAAAAATATATATTAGCTTTTAAGTTGGCAAAAAAAGTTTTTAACCAGTAGTCATCAGTGCAAGCGATTTGGTTTAATTTGAAGTTATACATTTGAAGTTATTTCTGTTGGAGGTTACATTATAGTGAATGGGCTAGCTTGCCGGGTCCTCCATATTACATCACACCCGGTAAAACATTTTCAGACGTGAATTCTGTGTTCTTCTTTGGAACTGATGGGTTTAATGTAATAACTAGAAAAATAGAGAGGTCAGCTGTAACTTTACATTGGGACTTTTGATGCGTGTACTAATGCAAATCCATTTGTTATACGTGGTTTTATACGTGGTTACGTTTATGCTACCTGCCTTTTTTAAGTAATACCTTCCCTCACACAGTCTCTCCCATGTAGAATGTTTGTAGTTTGTAGTGCAGCACACCCACACAGACAAACTCCCATCTCATCAAGGCGACAATGATAATGATACACAGTATCTCTCTATAATATACTCTTTGTTCCTGTAACAAAATGACATAATAACATGTCGGCAGCAGAACAAAGAGAAAGGAAAAGGGAAGAGCGAGAGTATCCTCAAACATATGCCTTAGTTCCACTGACACATAATGGCTTTGTTTCATGTGGAGCTGTGGGCTGCTATTAAAGGTTAAGGTAGAACAGAAGTAGAGAGGTGGGTTGCTATTGAAGGTTCAGATGAAATACAACTAGAAAGGAATGTGTTATGGGAGAAAGAATACACCCCACACACTGTGAAAATGGCAGATAAAATCAAAGTTCCTCTTCAGAAAGAAGTGTGTGTTGTTGGCAAGAAAGGTCTGTAATTGCTGTCTTAAGATTTACAGCATAGAGACCCAGCAAGCTAGCATCGTGTGTGTGTGTGGCACATGAGGATGTGTGAAACCCACTTGCTCTGCCAAATAGCTAGCTATTCACGTGGCGCGATTGGTAAGACAGGAGGGTGGTCATGTGTGCTTGCAAACAACAGAGGTCCTGGGTTCGGGCCTCGGTATGAGCCCAATCAGGAGGAAGCAGCACTCAATAAGCAAGCAGCGTGACGTCCTTTACATGTGCATGTGTGTTACTGTCTGGGAGTAACACTTGTCTTGAGTCAGACTGTAAATGTGTGATGGGTACCAAATTGACAACCATATCTTATTGTGTGCATGCCTGCGAGCGCCATGTGCACTATTGATGGGATTGGTCAATGCGATGTGAAAAGAGGACTTTCCATGTCCTACCATTACTCTTCATGGCATCCTTTCCATCTACTTCCATTTAGGACAGAGAGAGAGCAGGGAGAATAGAACACATGACTGGCAGCTGGCTGCGTTAGTGGGAGATGGGCTCCCCCTACTGGCGAAGAGATGGTACAGCCCGCTCCAACATGTAGTCATACAGGATCACTCAGACAGAAGTATAATGGGGGTGTATATAGGGATTATAGAGACTGCTGCCAGATTTTGCACTTACAAATACCACATCAGTGTTGGGGAGAAATGGGGTGTCGGACTCATTAATTAACTTTGTGTGTGTGTGTGTGTGTGTGGACGCGCGGGCAGGTGGGAAGGCAGGCAGAGGGAGTGACTGTCAGTATGATTGAATTGGCAGGAAAGTAGAGAGTGAGTGAGAGAAGAGGAGAAACAAAGGACATCCAGATGGTCCTTTCCTCTTCTCTTCATCCCTCTGTTCCTCTCTTTCTGTACCTCTAGTGTTACTTAGTATGGACAGCCCGGCTGGCTGGCTGTGGGAAACATGGCCGTAGATCCAGCTGTGTGTCAGTGGTTTGCCACTGTGTAGCACTCGGTAATCTCCAGTAGCTGCCTGGTAGCTCTATATTACTGTGTGTATTCTCACCAAGTGCTTTCACATCGCATCACGTCATAGGACTAAGAGGCTACTTCCCAGCCTGCTCATCCTGACTCTCATGACGTTGCCTATTTGTACACTGACTGCATCATTCAGCACCATATCGTTAGATTATGTTAGGTATTCCTAGACCTTTCTGTGTAGTTCTTAGGAATTTCATAGTGAATTATTCGATAATAGACTGGGGACTAAACAATTTCTTTATTTTCAGAAGAAAATAATTTTTCCTCATCATTAGAGAATTTCTTGGGAGTGTGGGAACTAGAGTGTCATTCTACTAGAGCCTTCAAACTCCTCTCTGGACCTGGACACCAGTTCCACTGCGTCTTTTCACTGTTCCCCTCTAACCAGGGACTGATTTAGACCTGGGACACCAGGTGGGTGGAATTAATTATCAGGTAGAACAGAAAACCAGTAGGCTACAGACCTCGTAGGGTAAGCGTTGAATAGCTCGGTACTAGAGAGTAGATTTTCTTGGGTATTTCTTTGTAAATTATTGGAGAACTACTTTGGAGTGTGGGGACTGGGGAGTAGAGATGGCTTCAGAACATCTACTTCTATAGAAAATGTGTAATAATGTAGGAATCAGTCCATTGAAACAGCTGACAGACTTCTTTAATATATTCTCTCTCTCTCGGCATGGGAAACATATGTTTACATTGCCAAAGCAAGTGAAATAGATATATACAGTGTTGTAATGATGTGCAAATAGTTATTGGGTGAAATACCAGCGTGTGCCATCTCAGCAGCAAGATTTGAGACCAGTTGCCACAAGAAAAGGGAAAATAAATGTACACAAATATGGGTTGTATTTACAATGGTGATTCTTCACCAGTGAAGAACAAACACCATTGTAAATACAACCCATATTTATGTTCATTGCTGGTATTTTACCCAATAGATAAGGGAGTTATCAAAATTGGGTTTGTTTTCTAATTCTTTGTGGGTCTGTGTAATCTGAGGGCAATATGTGTCTCTAATATGGTCATACATTTGGCAGGAGGTTAGGAAGTGCATCTCAGTTTCCACCTCATTTTGTGGGCAGTGTGCACATAGCCTGTCTTCTCTTGAGAGCCAGGTCTGCCTACGTCGGCCTTTCTCAATGGCAAGGCTATGCTCACTGAGTCTGTACATAGTCAAAGCTTTCCTTAAGTTTGGGTCAGTCACAGTGGTCAGGTATTCTGCCACTGTGTACTCTCTGTTTAAGGCCAAATAGAATTCTAGTTTACTCCGTTTTTTTGTAAATTCTTTCCAATGTGTCAAGTGATTATCTTTTTGTTTTCTCATGATTTGGTTGGGTCTAATTGTGTTGCTGTCCTGGGGCTCTGTGGGGTCTGTTTGTGTTTGTGAACAGAGCCCCAGGACTTGCTTGGGGGGCTCTTGCTTAGGGGGCTCTTCTCCAGGTTAATTTCTCTGTAGGTGATGGCTTTGTGATGGAAGGTTTGGGAATCACTTCCGTTTAGGTGGTTGTAGAATTTAATGTCTCTCTCTCTCTAGGAGGTTCTGTGAGCACCTGGATGTGTTTCTGTTGGAGTTGCTGCTACCTAACCTGGTGTGGAAGGCAGGTCGTACTGCTGCAGCTATCCGCACCTCAGCTCTCAGCTGTCTGCTAGCCCTGCTGCAAGGGGGAGCCATCACGCCCAGCCAGGTAAACAAACACACACACACACACACACACACAGGTACCTGCACAAGTGGACACATACATAGAAGCAGAGCTGCCATATCTGTTGGCGCCATCTTACTAGCCTGGTGTGTAAACTCTGAGCTTTGGCTAAAAAAGATGTCAGCATTGTCAGAAATGCTACAACAAGGTAGCACCTCATTGGTTCTTAATGGACAAAAATGTGCACTTGAAAGTGTTGCCCGTACAACCTTATTCAGTCTGAAAGGTGGCAAGTCTGATGGTCAATTTATGGATGCTGTAGGCTCGTTCTTATTCGATGCCTAGATATTGAGCTATGTCGGGGAAAGAAATTGTCATTTTTCCCTAAAGTTAACGACCCTGTTAAAAATCCGGTATGGGGTTCTCAGGAATGGCATGACTGCTCATGACGAGAGATTTCAAAGTTTCATCAACGTCGGTGTCATATTGGTTTTAGATATGATGGTAGGGAGCGTTGAATTTAATCAAACCATACTAATAATTAGAAATATAAAAATATATTTTTCATTAAAATCATTCAATAACTTTGTCTTAAAAAAAGAGAAGAAAAAGAGACAATATATTATCAAGCTTATCCAAATGTATCTTCCCTGAAAGATGTTTGGTTGATCATAGTGAACATTGACAATATCACATTTCTTTTAATACACAATGAACTATATATTTTGCATCACAACGCAGAAGTGTAATATGTCTCCAGTTTTGTATTACACAGTGCCTTCGGAAAGTATTCAGACCTCTTGACTTTTTCCACATTTTGTTATGTTAAAAATATATTAAATAAATAAAAATCCTCAGCAATCTACACACAATACCCCATAATGACAAAGCGAAAACAGGTTTTAGCAAATGTATTAAAAATTAAAAAAACAATACCTTATTTACATAAGTATTCAGACCCTTTGCTATGAGCCTCAAAATTGAGCTCAGGTGCATCCTGTTTCCATTGATCATTCTTGAGATGTTTCTACAACTTGGAGTCCACCTGTGGTAAATTCAATTGATTGGACATGATTTAGAAAGAAACACACCTGTCTGTCTTTACAAGGTCCCCCAGTTTACAGTGCATGTTAGAGAAAAATTCGAGCCATGAGGTCTAAAGAATTGTCCGTATCAAATTGTATTGGTCACATACACATGGTTAGCAGATGTTAATACAAGTGTAGCAAAATGCTTGTGCTTCTAGTTGACAGTGCAGTAATATCTAACAAGTAATTTAACAATTCCACAACTACCTAATACACACATCTAAAGGGATGGAATAAGAATATTAAAGTGACTAGTGATCCATTTATTACAGTGGCCAATGATTTGAGTCTGTATGTAGGCAGCAGCCTCTCTGTGTTAGTGATGGCTGTTTAACAGTCTGATGGCCTTGAGATAGAAGCTGTTTTTCAGTCTCTCGGTCCAAGCTTTGATGCACCTGTACTGACCTCGCCTTCTGCATGCTAGCAGGGTGAACAGGCAGTAGCTCGGGTGGTTGTTGTCCTTGATGATCTTTTTGGCCTTCCTGTGACATCGGGTGCTGTGTCCTGGAGGGCAGGTAGTTTTCCCCCGGCAACTACACCACCCTCTGGAGAGCCTTGAGGGCGGAGCAGTTTCCGTGCCAGGCGGTGATACAGCCTGACAGGATGCTCTCAATTGTGCATCTAATTCTGAGGGTTTTAGAAGGCCAGCATCCCGGAGTCGCCTCTTCACCGTTGACGTTGAGACTGGTGTTTTGCAGGTGCTATTTCATGAAGCTGCCAGTTGTGGACTTGTGAGGCATCTGTTTCTCAAACTAGACACTCTAATGTACTTGTCCTCTTGCTCAGTTGTGCACCGAGGCCTCCCATTCCTCTTTCTATTCTGGTTAGAGCCAGTTTGCGCTGTTCTGTGAAGGGAGTAGTACACAGCGTTGTACGAGATATTCAGTTTCTTGGCAATTTCTCACATGGAATAGCCTTCATTTCTCAGAACAAGAAGAGACTGACGAGTTTCAGAAGAAAGTTGTTTGTTTCTGGACATTTTGAGCCTGTAATTGAACCCACGAATAATGATGCGCCAGATACTCAACTAGTCTAAAGAAGGCCAGTTGTATTGCTTCTTTAATCAGGACAACAGTTTTCAGCTGTGCTAACATAATTGCAAAAGGGTTTTCTAATGATCAACTAGCCTTTTAAAATGCTAAACTTGGATTAGCTAGCACAACGTGCCATTGGAACACAGGAGTGATGGTTGCTGATAATGGGCCTCTGTACGCCTATTTAGATATTCCATAAAAAATAAGCAGTTTCCAACTGCAATAGTTATTTACAACATGAACAATGTCTACGCTGTATTTCTGATTTAATTTGATGTTATTTTAATGGACAAAAAAAAACAAGGACATTTCTAAGTGATCCCAAACTTGTGAACGATAGGTCAGTTTGCACTCACTTACACTATCAGGGAAGAAGGGCCTTGGTCAGGGAGGTAACCAAGAACATGATGGTCACTCTGACAGAGCTCTAGTGTTCTTCTGTGGAGATTGGAGAACCTTGCATAAGGACAACCATCTCTGCAGCACTCCACCAATCAGTTCTTTATGGTAGAGTGGACAGACAGAAGCCCACTCCTCAGTAAAAGGCACATGACAGCCCACCTGGAGTTTGCCAAAAGGCACCTAAAGACTCTCAGACCATGAGACCACGGCAGAAAGTGGGAGACTATTCAGGATCGAGGCAAAGATGAACAGAGCAAAGTACAGAGAGATCCTTGAGGAAAACTTGCTCCAGAGTGCTCAGACTTGGGCGAAGGTTCACCTTCCAACAGGACAATGACCCTAAGCACACAGCCAAGACAACGCAGGAGTGGCTTCGGGACAAGTCTCTGAATGTCTTTGTGGTCCAACCAGAGCCTGGACTTGAACCCGATCGAACATCTCTGGAGAGATCTGAAAATAGCTGTGCAGCAATGCTCCCCATCCAACTTGACAGAGCTTGAGAGGATCTGCAGAGAAGAATGGGAGAAACTCTCCAAATACAGGTGTGCCAAACTTGTAGTGTCATACAGCACCCTGACTCACCTATTGCTGCTCTTCTGACCCTATGATCACTCTGCTACATAGCTGATGCCCCCTGGACTGTTTCAATAACACTGTTCCTCATTTTGTTTATCTGTCGGCCCCAGCCTCGAACTCAGGTCCTGTATGTAACTGACCCGCTCTACCCATTCACCATTTACCCGTTGTTGTCTTAGCTCTCCTGATCAACACCTGTGATTTCTTTATGCCTCTCTCTAATGTCAATATACCTTGTCTACTGCTGTCTTGGCTAGTTTGTATTATTTTATTTCACTCTATAGCCCTCAGTCCCGCTCAAAATGCCTTAGATAGCTCTTTCGTCCCACCCCACACACATGCGGAGACCTCACCTAGGTTAACTGATGTGTCCAGAGATATCTCCTGATATCTTCAGAGTTTGTACTGTTAGGTGACCTAAACTGGGATATGCTTAACACCCCGACCGTCCTACAATCTAAGCTAGATGCCCTCAATCTCACACAAATTATCATGGAACCTACCAGGTACAACTCTAAATCCGTAAACACGGGCATCCTCATAGATATCATCCTGACCAACCTGCCCTCTAAATACACCTCTGCTGTCTTCAACCAGGATCTAAGCGATCACTGCCTCCTTGCCTGCGTCTGTAATGGGTCCGCGGTCAAACGACCACCCCTCATCACTGTCAAACGGTCCCTAAAACACTTCAACGAGCAGGCCTTTCTAATCGACCTGGCCCGAGTATCCTGGAAGGAGATTGACCTCATTCCGCCAGTAGAGGATGCCTGGTTATTCATTTAAAAGTGCTTTCCTCACCATCTTAAATAAGCATGCCCCGTTCAAAAAACTTAGAACTAAGAACAGATAAAGCCCTTGGTTCACTCCGGACCTGACTGCCCTTGACCAACACAAAAACATCCTGTGGCGTACTGCATTAGCATCGAATAGCCCCTGTGATTTGCAACTTTTCAGGGAAGTTAGGAACCAAGATACACAGGCAGTTAGGAAAGCAACGGCTAGCTTTTTCAAACAGAAAATTGCATCCTTGCATCCTAAAATTGCATCCTAAACTTTTTGGAGTTTATGCTACAGCATAAACTCCAAAAAGTTTTGGGACACTGTAAAGTCCATGGAGAATAAGAGCACCTCCTCCCTGCTGCCCACTGCAATCCCTAAAGATTGGAAAGCTGCTGCGGTCATCCCCCTCTTCAAAGGGGGAGACACTCTAGACCCAAACTGCTACAGACCTATATCTATCCTACACTGCCTTTCTAAAGTCTTCGAAAGCCAAGTTAACAAACAGATCACCGACCATTTCGAATCCCACCGTACCTTCTCCGCTATGCAATCTGGTTTCTGAGCTGGTCATGGGTGCACAGGTCCTAAACGATATCATAACCGCCATCGATAAAAGACATTACTGTGCAGCCGTATTCATCGACCTGGCAAAGGCTTTCGACTCTGTCAATCATTGCATTCTTATTGGCAGACTCAACAGCCTTGGTTTCTCAAATGACTGCCTCGCCTGGTTCTCCAACTACTTCTCAGACAGAGTTCAGTGTGTCAAATCAGAGGGCCTGTTGTCCGGGACTTTGGCAGTCTCTATGGGGGTGCCACAGGGTTCAATTCTAGGGCTGACTCTTTTCTCTGTATACATCAATGATGTCGCTCTTGCTGCTGGTGATTCTCTGATCCACCTCTATGCAGACGACACCATTCTGTACACTTCTGGCCCTTCTTTGGACACTATGTTAACTAACCTCCAGACGAGTTTCAATGCCATTACAACTCTCCTGCCGTGGCCTCCAACTGCTCTTAAATGCAAGTAAAACCAAATGCATGCTCTTCAACCGATCGATGCCCGCACCTGCCCGCCCGTCTAGCATCACTACTCTGGACGGTTCTGACTTAGAATATGTGGACAACTACAAATACCTAGGTGTCTGGTTAGACTGTAAACTCTCCTTCCAGACTCACATTAAGCATCTCCAATCCAAAATTAAATCTAGAATCGGCTTTCTATTTTGCAACAAAGCATCCTTCACTCATGCTGCCAAACATTCCCTCGTAAAACGGACTATCCTACCGATCCTTGACTTTGGCGATGTCATTTACAAAATAGCCTCCAACACTACTCAGAAAATTAGATGCAGTCTATCACAGTGCCATCCGTTTTGTCACCAAAGCCCCATATACTACTCACCACTGCGACCTGTATGCTCTCGTTGGCTGGCCATCGCTTCATATTCGTCGCCAAACCCACTGGCTCCAGGTCATCTTTAAGTCTTCGCTAGGTAAAGCCCCACCTTATCTCAGCTCACTGGTCACCATAGCAGCACCCACCCGTAGCACGTGCTCCAGCAGGTATATTTCACTGGCCCCCTTTCCTTCCAGTTCTCTGCTGCCAATGACTGGAACAAATTGCAAAAATCACTGAAGCTGGAGACTCATCTCTCCCTCACTAACTTTAAACATCAGCTATCAGAGCAGCTTACCAATCATTGCACCTGTACATAGCCCATCTGTAAATAGCCCATCCAACTACCTCATCCCCATGTTGTTTTTGTTTTTTTATCCTTTGCACCCCAGTATCTCTACTTGCACATTCATCTTCTGCACATCTATCACTCCAGTGTTTAATTACTAAATTGTCATTATTTTGCCACTACAGCCTATTTATTGCCTTACCTCCCTAATCTTACCTCATTTGCACACACTGTATATAGACTTTTCTACTGTGTTATTGACTTTACGTTTGTTTATTCCATGTGTAACTCTGTGTTATTGTTTGTGTCGCACTGCTTTGCTTTATCTTGGCCAGGTCGCAGTTGTAAATGAGAACTTGTTCTTAACTGGCCTACCTGGTTAAATAAAGGTGAAATAAAATAAAAAATACCCAAGACTTGAGGCTGTAATCACTTCCAAAAGTGCTTCAACAAAGTTGAATACTTATTTAAATGTGATATCTGTTGGGGTTTTTTAATAAATGAGCAAAAACTTGTTTTTACTTTGTCATTATGGGGTTTTGTGTCTAAATTGATATAGGAAAAAAACAATAATCAATTTTAGAATAAGGCTTTACCATAACAAAATGTGGAACAAGTCAAGGGGTCTGAATAGTTTCCGAATGCACTGTATACACAGGGACATGTACACACCTGTACAGTTAAACACAGGGACATGTACACACCTGTACAGTTAAACACAGAGACACTGGTGCACACAACTGCACAGGTAATAACTGACACAGTCACACTACATGCAGGTGTGTACACAGAGAAGCATACTATATATTACTTTCCCCCATTCTGACCTTTCTGGCCTGTCCTCTCCTGTCTTCAGAAACACTTATTCTGACCTGTCTTCTGCTATCTTCAGAAACACTTGACAGTGAGTGCAAAGTAAGAGGAAGGATATGGTAGTGCATTTCTCTCTTTAAAACATCAGGAGAGTTCACCTAGTTTAAACCATCAGGACAGTTCATCTAGTTGAAACCATCAGGAGAGTTCACCTAGTTGAAACCATCAGGAGAGTACACCTAGTTGAAACCATCAGGAGAGTACACCTAGTTGAAACCATCAGGAGAGTTCACCTAGTTGAAGCCATCAGGAGAGTTCACCTAGTTGAAGCCATCAGGAGAGTTCACCTAGTTGAAGCCATCAGGAGAGTTCACCTAGTTGAAGCCATCAGGAGAGTTCACCTAGTTGAAGCCATCAGGAGAGTTCACCTAGTTGAAGCCATCAGGAGAGTTCACCTAGTTGAAGCCATCAGGAGAGTTCACCTAGTTGAAGCCATCAGGAGAGTTCACCTAGTTGAAGCCATCAGGAGAGTTCACCTAGTTGAAGCCATCAGGAGAGTTCACCTAGTTGAAGCCATCAGGAGAGTTCACCTAGTTTAAACTATCAGAAGAGTTCATCTAGTGCATGCTTCCCTGCTTTGTCCATTTACCTTCAGTATAGATGGTCCCACTTGACCATTTAAGGTAATGGACTGTCATCCTCTATCCATCTCTCCCCTCTCTCTCTTTCCATCTTTCTATCCATCCCTCTCTCTCTCTCTCACTTTCTCCTGCTCTCTTTCTCGCTCTCTCTTTCCTTTTGTCCATCCATCTCTCTCTCTCTCTCTCTCTCTCTCTCTCTCCTTGTCTGTGTCATGGCTAGAGCAAGTCAGCAGGTGTGTGGGGGTGTGGTGCAGGGGAGGGTTACATACCTTTGTCCCACTGGAACAATGCTGCCTCTGTCCTGGTACCATTGTTGTGGGCTGTAACCATCACTTAGACAGGCCCCCGCACCTGCCCTTGGGACTGCGAGTCCAGTCACACACACACACACACATATTCACACCTTAACGACCGTCTGTGTTTGCCCTTGCATGTGTGGAATGACCGTTTCACAGCCGGCTCAAACACCACTTTGCGTTGCACCGCTTTTAAAATTGTGTTTAACAACGGTGAAAACAAACAGTTTGGAGAACACTGGCTGTGTGTGGGTGTGTTCCTTTCCACCGGCAAATCAAACCGGGCTTTGTCTGGGGAACATTGTTCCAGCCCTTCACTCCTTCCTGTAAAAACAATTAGCTGCTCCATTTCCACACAGCCCTATCAGATAGACACTGATGTCATGTTAGATCCTTTCTCTCTCTCTCTCACACAGTTTCTCTCTCTCTTTCCCTCACCCTCTCATTCCTCTCTTCTGTCTCACCCACTCAATCTCTTTCTTTCGTGTTTGGTTTGAACACATTAGATGAATGAGCTGATAAGAACCTTGATATCAGCTCATGTGATCTTAAACCAGCCGGTTGTGTGGTTGTGTTCTGTTCTGTTCTCGTCTACCTGGCCCAGTGTCCGTCTATGAGCTGCAGCTCTGTCCTGCTGTGCTTTCCCCATCACTCCCACACTCACAGCCTGGCTCATAGTCACTAGAGATGAGGAGCAACAGCCATCTCTGTCCAGTTTCTCCTATGTTTCTAGTGTTTGGGAAGTCAATTGGTTATATAACAGGGTCTCCAGAGTCAGAACTGTGCTTTGGATGACTGTGTGTACTAGAGTAATTCACTGTGACTACCTGTGAACATAACATGTGTGAAATGTGAGTTCAGGCTTCCTGCTCTTGTGCTGCCCAGTGCCCACACAATATTTGCACACTAGTAGTTGTTTTCTGTCCGTAGTATGGCCTGTCTGTTCAGGACCAGCTCTAGCCTTTTGCGGGCCCTAAGCAAGATTTGGTTGGGGGGCCCCCCACCTCGCGGGGCAAAACATTTTAGTGACCCCCCCCCACTTGGCGGTTGAGCGAAGTAAATTTCCTGCAATTCTACACGTTGCCATGGGGCAGAAAGAACTGCAATTTTAGAACATTTATTTAATGCAATTCTACAGAGAGAAATGTGTAGTTTCTCAGCTAATTTCCTACCCATTTTGCCATGGGATGGATCGATTTTTTTTACAGTTTCTCAGCTAATTTCCTACCCATTTTGCCATGGGGTGGAGAGATTTTTACAGTTTCTCAGCTAATTTCCTACAGTTCTACACATGTTGAAATGACTTATGCCACGCTAACATGATAGTCATTCTCACTCAGATAGGCTAACAAAATCAATGGGGGCCCCCTGGAGCTCAGGGCCCATGGGCAGGTTAAAACAATCAGCAACATCTCTGAGTGCCCGGTCAGGATACGACCATGATTACTACAAGTTTAAATAGCTAGCTAGACTAACTACCAATTAAAACATTGTTCGCTGACATGGATTGTTGAGTGACTGTCAGTGACTGACATAAAGAGAAAAAATGCTGATGCACAACCACATGTTTTTCTGTCTGTGTCTGTAGTTACTGGTCGTCGAGGAGAGGCTGAGCCCCCAGGTGTTGTCTGCTCTAGAGGAAGACTCTCAGCTGTCCAGACTACTGGCCTGTCGTTCTCTGTCCACTCTGCTCAAACTGATAGGACCCAGTCTCCACCCAGATGCCCTGAACAACATCTACCCTGGTACTGTACTGCTGTCTCCCTCTGTATCCTGTCTTTGTTAGAGCAAACATGTCTTTCTCTCCTTTCTTGCCCACAGTATCCCTATCTTTCATTCAATCTTTCTCTTTCTTTCATTCTCTCTCCTCTCTCTTTGTTCCTCTCTCATCCTCTCTTCAATTCTCTCTCATTCCCTCGGGCACTGGCACACACACACCTTTTTTCTACATCTTTCTAGAATGCATCCATGATTGTTTATGATCCTATAGAAATAGATTTAGTCATTCTAATGTAGTCATTCTAATGTAGTCATTCTAATTCGTTCTTCTCCTGCTCTGCTGTTGGTGTCTCTCTGTGTGTCTCCTATCTTTGCGTGTCTCTGGGTTCTTTCATAAATGTACTGTGTGTGTGTGTGTGTGTGTGTGTGTGTGTCCTCAGAGGTGCTGAAGCGTCTGGATGACAGCAGTGAGCAGGTGAGGGGTGTGGCCCTCAGGGCTCTGGGCCTATGGCTTGCCTCCCTGGGGAAAGACTACAACTCCCAGCTCTACAGTCAACACCTGGAGGTCCTGTTCCAGCAGCTGCTGCTGCACCTGGATGACCCAGACAGCCGCGTGCAGGACACTGTGCTTGGTGAGACTCACAATCACACATTGGTCCAATCCTAAATCAACACCTAGACCAGGAAGAGGGGTCATGACAACCCCTTAGACCAGGAAGAGGGGTCATGACAACCCCTTAGACCAGGAAGAGGGGTCATGACAACCCCCTAGACCAGGAAAGAGGGGTCATGACAACCCCCTAGACCAGGAAAGAGGGGTCATGACAACCCCCTAGACCAGGAAAGAGGGGTCATGACAACCCCCTAGACCAGGAAAGAGGGGTCATGATGGAAAAGATGGTATGGAGGAGAAACAGATGAGATTAGAAGACATGAGATGTTGAGAAAGAGCATAGATAACATGATGGTGCTGATGGTGGTGATGATGATAGCTAGTGAACATGAAGTGAGTGACTATGGCTTGATGTTGATCAGGTGGGTAGCAGTAGTGCTCAAGTTTCACAAGCTCTGTCCTGTCTCAGTCAGTCAGAGTTTAAAGAGTTGATCCCTACGTCTAACAGCCCCATACACATAACCACATTGCTAGGATATCAGATCCCCCTTTTCCACTCCATTCATCTTTCACGCTGACCCGTGCGAAGCCCCCCACTCCACACACACACACCACCACTCCCCTCGTCCATCACGGGCCTGGGAGTGGATCCAGAGACAGAGGAGTGTGTGTTTATCTTTGCAGGAGTGATGACGGAGCGTCAATCACACACACACACACACACACACACACAACTTCCCTTCTGGATGACAGTGAGTATATAAGAGAAGGTCCTGTTCATAAACATGATTTACATCCCAACCACTGAACATCCTGTGGTCAAGGCTACCGATATGATACCTGACACACAGTCAAAACACTAAGGATATTATCTCTGGTAAAGGTTTCAAACTTGTGCTGAGTGGAATCCACAGTATGGTGGCTGTTGCTGCATCAGCTCAGTCCGAGGTTGTCACAAACGGCACCCTATTCCCTGCATAGTGAACTACTTGGCCCTGGTCAAAAGTAGTGCACTATAACGGGAATAGGGTGCCATTTGGGATACAGACTATTGATGTTCTTTTCCATCCATATGAAGATGGGAGAATATGGTTGAATCATCAGCGTTCACCAGCCGTTTGTCACAGATAATCAAGGAGGACCCTCCATGAGAAGCAGAGTGAAACTCCAGCAGTGCTCTCAGCTAAGGCCCCAGCTCCACACTACAGGAAACACACTCAGACTTTCTGCCAATGAATAACACACACACGTATGCACATTACACACACACACACACACAAAGAGGAAGAGGGATGAGAGAGAGATGAAAGAGAGGGGGATAACATGGGATGGCTGTGTGGAAAGATGAGGGAGAGGGATCTCCATGTGGTTGTGATTAGGGGGTGGTTCTCCTGGGTAGAGGGGGGCTAAGGGCTGCCTATCCTGGGTGTGATGGTACAGGAAGTGGGTGTAGACGGTTGGGGTTGATAACAGGTTTTGGGGTCAATTCTATGTCAATTCAGTCAGTTCAAGGGGTGAGTTTAAATTCCAATTCCAGTGTCCCTCAGAAAATGCTTCCTGAATTGACTGAGTTGAAATGGAATTGACCAGTAGGAAGGGAGGATAGAGGTGCATCTGTGTGTGTGATATGCATGCACACGTGCGCTGCTGTAAACGTGTGTGTGAGTTCACCCAGTGCTGATTGATAGCTGTGTCGTACCCATAACCACAATCCTCCCCACAAATCTGGATACATTCTTTGTCTCATGTCTGTGTTTGAAGCTTTTTTCCTCCTCCTTCCATCTCTCTCTTTCTTCCTTTCTTTCCCGCTTCTATTCTTTTATCCTTGATCCCATTCTTATACGGTTCTTGAATTTCAAAGTCTCCCAAGTGCTTGATGTCTGCTGCTCCTTTGACAGTATGATGGACAGTACTGCCACTCCTCCCTCTTTCCCTCTTCCCATAATCCCACAGCCTTGGCAGCGCGGCTGCTGCTCCCTGCTCCACACACCCCATGGTTGGCACCCACATTCAGGGGAATCACCGGATCCCCTCTCATCACAAGTCATCATTGTTCTCCTTTGTTCAAAAGAGCTCAGAGAAAGAAAGAAACACTGTATTTATACACACAAGTCTCAAAAATCCCCCCTGGTCACCACTTGAGGAACAAAGCGGATTCCGACGGGTATGGAATGATGACTTGACGTGAACTAACTCATCCCAACTGACAGGAGTATCAACACTGTACAGCTTCAGTTACGCCATGTGGTTTCCTCAACACTTACTGTTGGCACTACTTCCAAGTAATTCCATAGCATATTTAATACCATTAAATTCCAGTGGTATCTGTCCTGTTGGAGTGGATGTAACTGTGGTGCAACACCGCCATCTGGTGGTGAAAGGGAAGTGCATTTTATTTTGTAGGGACTATTCACTGTAATACTTGATGGCCTGCAAACAATGTTTACAGTACAGGTGTATTTATGTGACCTAAGCTTGTAATACATCAAATGGTACCTTTATCTCTGTGACAGCAGTCAAAGTAAAGCAGTTGTAGTCATAGGCCAAGGTGTGTATTATCGCTACAGTCAGATGAAGAGGCAGCAGTCAGAGAACCGACAGAAGAGAAGACGGAGAAGAAAAAAAGGGGCACAGAAGGAATGTTGTCTGTTGAGGCCTTTCTACCCATCTGTGAGAGGCCCTTATCATTGTGACTAAAAGAAATGATTCCAGACAGCCACACATTCTATGCGTTCAGGGGAGTAGAGAGATTATTATTGCTTTATGACTATTGTTAGGATAACAGACTATCTTATTCCACCGTCTTTGTTATTTGACAATGTAGCTAAGTTAATTGAATTGAGAGAATGATTGATAGGTGTCAATGATTTAGATCAGAGTCCCGTGACTTCCTGAACACTAGGAAACAATGGGTTGTGCTGTTCAGAAGTATCAATAGCTCTACATTTGTAGTGACAACTTTACAGTAAGGGCTAAATCCAAACTCAGGATTTGTTTGGAAACAATTATTACACACATGTATTTCAAGTTCAGATTCAGCTGTAAACAAAGCTATCAAGAGCAGACTCATTCCAGGAAGTCCTAATGTGTTTTGGGTTATTATGTTCCAGAAATGCCGTCCTCCAGTTTCCTGTCTGATCAGATCCAGTGCACGATCTGTCTGACTGTGTTCACTGTGCCCGTCACCACTCCATGCGGACACAACTTCTGCATGGCCTGTATCAGTGGACACTGGAATACCACTGAACAGTGCCAGTGTCCAATGTGTAAAGAGACATTCTAAAGGAGACGGCTCTAAATCAACAAAACACTCAGAGATGTTGCTGATCGTTTTAAGAGAGTGCGAGACAGAGATGAGTCCCCTGCCGAGCCTGGAGAAGTGTCCTGTGATGTCTGCACTGGGACGAACCTCAAGGCCTGATTACTGACAATGACGAGACAGCCTATTGGGAGGAGGTCAGAGACCTGGCCGTGTGGTGCCAGGACAACAACCTCTCCCTCAACATGTTCATGACTAAGGAGATGATTGTGGACTACAGGAGAAAGAGGACCGAGCACGCCTCCATTCTCATCGACGGGGCTGTAGTGGAGCAGGTTGAGAGCTTCAAGTTCCTTGGTGTCCACATCACCAACAAACTAACATGGTCCAAGCACACCAAGTCAGTTGTAAAGAGGGCACAACAAAGCCTATTCCCCCTCAGGAGACTTGGCAAAAAGATTTGGCATAGGTCCTCAGATCCTCAAAAGGTTCTACAGCTGCAACATCGAGAGCATCCTGACTGGTTGCATCACTGCCTGATATGGCAACAGCTCGGCCTACGACCGCAAGGCACTACAGAGGGTAGTGCGTACGGCCCAGTACATCACTGGGGCCAAGCTTCCTGCCATCCAGGACCTCTATACCAGATGGTGTATAGAAAAGTATCAAGACTCCAGCCACCCTAGTCATAGACTGTTCTCTCTGCTGCCGCACGGTAAGCGGTACCGGAGCGCCAAGTCTAGGTCCAAGAGGCTTCTACCCCCAATGGGTCTGTGTTGGGACACCAGGGCTTCTCAGGGAAGTTCTACTATGAGGTGCAGGTGAAAGGGAAGGCTAACTGGTGGATGGGAGTGGCCAGGGAGTCCATCAACAGGAAAAAGATGTTACTGAACTGAATAATGGATATTGGGCTTTGGGACTGCATGACATTGGGTACCAGGTCTCTACATCACCTTCGATCTGCCTCCACCAGAGAGAGAAGCCCCAGAAGGTGGGGGTGTTTGTGGAGGGGCGAGGTCTCATTTTGCAATGTGGAGAACAGGTCTTATCTTCTGTTTCACTGGATGTGACTTCACTGAAGTCTTCAACCCCGGTGGTAATATTGATTGTGATAACTCTGCTCCATTGGTCATCTCCCATGTCAATCACTCCGACAGAACGGTATTGCATACAAAAGTAACAAGTACAGAAATGTTGCCAAAAATTACTATTAAAATCAATGTATCGTTGCAAATATTCTCTGGTGGTTGCTTCACTGTCAGTCCTCATACATACAATTGCATTGAATCAAATTATTCATTTCCAATGAATGATTGCAGCTGGTGACAATAATCCACCTTAATATCTTGACTTTGTTATTGTGTTGAATTCATTTGTGTGGAGTTCCTCTAGGTAGTCTACTTTCATGTGTGTGAGAGAGTCTGTCACTTATTTGTGTGCGTGTCCATTTCCACTTAACCCCTGACTGTCTCATGTCTGTCTGTGTGTCCAGAGGTCCTGAAGACCGGCAGTGGCGTCCACCCAGCCCTCCTTAAGCAGGAAGTAGAAGCCATGAGGGACAAACAGCACACCCCTGTCTACTGTGACAAACTGCTCCAGCACATCCACTCTCTACGCCAGGATACGGTGTAGAGACGCATTGTATTGGAAAGATCTACTGATGTGACAATACTGGTCAAATGAAGATCCTATATCTGTATATAATCTAGACATCATATAGATTATATTTCTATGGCATACCAATATCTATGTATCTAACAGCAATAAGGCAGGTATCTATTTGTTGTACCCTGTACAACAAGAATATTGTCCAACTGCTTAGGTTCTCTTAGAGCTCTAAACTGTTACCCTTTCCTTTCTCATATCTACCCCAGAACACATGGTTGTACTCTGTGATTTTGTTTGTTCATTACTATGCTTTTTAATTGGTTCCTCAAAAAGTGTGTGCGTCTGTTGAACTCTTATCAGAAAATATTTTATATGTTGATTGTTGATATTTCATTCTGTTGTGCCTTGATTTCTAGACTGAATTGACTGTTTATCTTTGATAAATATAATACATTTTCACTAAGTGCACTGGGGTTTGCTTGCTTTTGTAATGTGTGGTCACACTAGTGGCATACAGGGGAAGGGCCATTAAAATTGTCATGCAGGGTAGTGTGGTGTATGGGTTCCAAAAACCTTTTATTTGTGACATATACCAGTTGGCCAGTTTATTAGGTACACCCATCTAGTACCGGGTCGGACACCCCTTTGCTTACAGAACAGCAGGAATTCTTTGGGGCATAGAAACGTTGCTCAATTGGTATCAAGGGACATAACGTGTGCCAGGAAAACATTCCCCACACCATTACACCACCGCCACCAGCCTGCACCGTAGACACCATGGACTCATGCTGCTTACGCCAAATCCTGACTCTGCTATCAGCATGATAAAACAAGAACTGGGATTCAGAGGACCAGGCAATGTTTTTCCACACCTCAATTGTCCAGTGTTGGTTATTGCATCCCCACCGCTTCTTCGTGTTTTTAGCTGATAGGAGTGGAACCCGGTGTGGTCGTCTGGTGCAATAGCCCCATCTGTGATAAGGACCAACGAGTTGTGCGTTCTGAGATGCCGTTCTGCACACCACTGTTGTACTGCGCCGTTATTTGCCTGTTTGTGGCCCGCCTGTTAGCTTGCGCGATTCTTGACATTCTCCTTCAAACTCTCAACAATGAGCTGTTTTTTCCTTCAGGACTGCCGCTGACTAGATGTATTTTTGTGTCGCACCATTCTCCGGTAAACCATAGACTCATGCGTGAAAAACCCAGGAGGCCGGCGTGCCTGGCACCGGCCATCATACCACGCTCAGTCACTTGTTTTGCCCATTCTAAAGTTCAATCAAACAGTAACTGAATGCCTCAATGTCTGTCTGCCTGCTTTATATATAGTGGCAATTTTAGCATGTACATCTTGATGGGGTCAAAAAAAAGTGTCTGGCAGCGAAACAGTTCAGCCTCATTTACTGCCTGAAAAAAAAAACATAGCTGATATGGCTGACTTTCTTAAACAAATTGGGTTTCTAATGACAATTGAGATGTACAAACTATGGCATAAGGGGACGACGAGCACATAAGAAGCAATACGTAATTTCGATTAACGCTTCGAACACACCGACTGTCTACTGCGTTTTGATACACCAGAAGTACATTCATTTCCAATGGAACGCTGCGTTTGCCTTCCAGCATTGGGTTGCAGAGGCAGTTGCAGTGCGTTCTGTGTGGTGCATACGTTGGATTTATCGAACGTATGCATCAAATTGTATGCGTAAACTTGACAGAAAGTAGCAAAATGTGAATGTTGAATTTTTGTTGCACACATATCCAGTAAAAACATGTGTGATAACATAAAACAGTTTGACTGTAGAATTTCTTTACCTTTGTTATTCATTTATTTACCAAGTATATTTAGTCGATGACATCCACAAATTAATTGTGAGAGCCTATAATATAATTTCCCTTCAAAATTCAGTTTTGGAGCGAATAATAAATAGTCAAGATAGCAGTGTAGGCTCTTTCAACAATGAGACCAACATTGAGGAAGGTGGTCTTGATCGCGCTGTTGGGCCGTGACCAACCCCGGCGAAAGCGCAGGTCTGTGTGGGTCCAGAGATGGTTAAAGTCCCGAAAGCAGGCAGGGGAATTCCACCGTCTCATTCAAGAGCTTCGACTGTTTGGAGAGGAATTCCGAAGTTACTTTCGTCTGGACCGAAACCAGTTTGATCACCTGCTCCAGATGGTTGGAGCCAGGATCGCCCGGATGGATACCAACTACCGGGAGTCCATCAGCCCAGTTGAACGCCTGGCGATTTGTCTCCGGTAAGCTAAATTCTAGTACATTTTTAAAGATTTTGATACCATAATTGATTGATATTTGATACATTGTTTTTACATTGTTCTAGCTAAAGGGCTCTCTAGTTAATAGTCCCTATTTGACATCAGATGTACTTTTACAGAATGTTCATTAGGACTATAATTTTCCCAAAGTTGGTTTATAAACCTTTTTTAATTATGCAATGTTACCAAATGAAAAAGTTAACGTGCCTTCTGCCCTGATGAAGGTAGGATAGTCTTCTCCAGGACCCATTGTTGTTCAACACAGTCATTCATTACATTCTTATTGGACTCACATACACTCTTAGAGAAAAAGGTTCCAAAAGTGTCCTTCTGGTTTCCCCATAGGATAACCCTTTTTGGTTCCAGGTATAACCCTTTGGGGAAAAGGTTATACATGGAACCCAATATGGTTCTACTTGGAACCAAAAAGGGTTCTACAAAGGGTTCACCTATGGGGACAGCCAGAGAACCCTTTTAAGTAGATAGTACCATTCTTTCTAAGAGTAGAGTTGGCCTGGGCTACAGTTGATTGATATAGTCATAGACTGAATTGTACTGTTTCAAGGCATTGTTAATGAAGGTTGATGAGTATTACAATATAATTAGTAGAGCATAATAAACAGTAATGAGGTAGCTATATGAGTAGATATAATATGTGGGTGGAGTTCAAGTTACACACAATATTGATCATGATTTTTGAGGCCCTACGCTGGACGCCAGCTGCCATTGCCAAAACATGTAAGGATCTTTAACAAACGACTGTCCAGGGCAAGGTTAGTTGTTGAATGCGCCTTTGGGATTCTGGCAGCCCGGTGGAGAATGTATCGGAGAGTGCTTGGTCTCAGCCCCTCAAATGTCGATGCCTGCGTTAAGGCCACATGTGTTCTCCACAACTACCTGCGGAGGTCATTCCAGGAGCCGCTCCGGATGGAGATGGGCACACCAAATGGTCACCTACCTGATGTCACCAGGGCAGGTGCCAACAACGCCCCCAGACAGGCACTCCAGGTGAGGGAGAAGCTGACCACCTACTTCTCATTGCCAGCAGGTGAAGTCCCATGGCAGCATGCCGTGGAGTGAAACAGCTCTTTTAAGAGCCCTCTAACACAAAGCTTATTTTAAGAACCATCCACCGTGGTCCATAGCATTTATTTTTTCCCCTAGATTACTTTAAGTCTTATTGTCTCTCTTCATTTGGAAGTTCTATTTAAGTGAAATATGGGAGTAAAGACCACACCTTAACCCCTTCCCTCTCCCATTAACGTCAGTATTATATACACCTGGCATGGTACATCAGGTGAGCGGGAGCACTAATTAAGGTTATACGACATACAGTTAGTATGATAAAGGGTAACCTAGGGTCAATACTAATAGTACAGTTTACCACCATGTTCACTGGCCTGACAAAATACAGGTGGAAAAAACCCTAATTAGAAAGAGAATGTGTTTTTACTTTAATCTTGTCTTAGATCTGCAAAGGTGTAGGGAAGAAATAAACAGATTAAGTCTAAATGAGATATTAATAAACAAATGAAACAACTGACTGAAAACATAATTTAATAAGTATTCAAGTACAGGACAGAACATGACAGGTATGTGTGTTGTAAAAATGTTTAAAAAAATAAAACTATTGAAAGGTGTATGTGTGTGTAAAAATTAATATGTAGCCTGTAATCTGTAAGAGAACAACAAGAGCATGTATCTTTGGCACAACTGCAGACAAATACAGGCACTACTCATAAAGCCTAGACGTAGTAGGGGACATGTCACCTACTGTACACACAGACACACACGGTTATCTGACCAAATTATCAGGGGTACAGTAGTGTCAAACCATTACCTAGCATAACTATAGTTATTAGATAGCTATCATGGACATGTCACCTACTGTACATACAGACGGTTATCTGACCAAATTATCAGGGGTACAGTAGTATCTACCATTTCCATTAATCTGACATACAAAATAATCATGTTTGAAAAAGTGTGTAAAGTTAGCAGGGGTAGTAGATCGCATAATTTATATGACTATTTCTTTCACACAGGTTAGCTAGGTTAGCAAGCTAGGTTAGCTAGCTAGCTAACTAGCCACATAACACCAGCTCACTACTAAACGGACCTGGCAATCCTACTATCGTGGACACTTGTCTCCAAGCAGCATTTTTTGTGTTTATGTCCCTGTAGCTGTCAGCAGTTGTGTCAAAAAGACACGGTTTTGAGGATACTGCGAAAATGATTCTCTCCTCCATGTGTCCAACCGCATGCGACAATCTGCAAAAGATACCTGCATCAGTATAGTTGCCTAGATGCGCAAAATGTTATGCAGCCGTGATGCAATGACGCAGTCGGTGTGTTTGAAGCGTCAGTATAGTTGCCTAGATGCGCAAAATGTTATGCAGCCGTGATGCAATGACGCAGTCGGTGTGTTCGAAGCGTAAGACATTAATGAGCGAGCGACGACAGATGTAGTCAATATAACTATTTGTTCAGCACTTTTGAAATGTACAGAGACAGAATTCAGAACATGGGCCGTTCTTACAGTGTATTCCCTGTACAACAAGTCAGAACGGTACGATAAATAAATGGGGCATATAAACAGACAATGAAAGCTCTTACGATATTAAATGATTACATTTTTCTAAAACAGGTTATAGGCTACATGTGCATCACCAAGTTAGAACTGTAGGCGAACATAAGAGGTGAAAATAGACCAAATTATTAGGGTGAGGCACATTGAACACGTCATATAACACTATTTGACATGTTAAATACGCTTTAGCTTTTAATTTGACACGTCAAATAACACAATTATATTATAGAATGTTGTGTGTGCTGAATTTGCACGTGCGGCCACGAACGATGTGTTTACAATACCGCTTTGGTGTAAATGGACCAAATTATTAGGGTGAGGCACATGGGCTACTAACATCTTACTACACAACATACACTTAGTATTACTTTCTTAGCTACAGTATACATATCTCCCTTGCATATTACATCATTAATGCAGCAACATACAATACATTTTTAGACCCACCTTGTGAAGGTGGCGAGGCGGTCCTTTTGGGCACATTTTGTCATCAAAGTCTGGCATACTCAGGATTTATGATGGGAACTCGGGAAAAAGAAACACACAACCACTCCATTGAATAGCAGGCTAACGTTAGTGGTAGCTTTGCAGTGCTTGCAGTTAGCCACTGATTCCTTTCAAACGAGTCATTGTTGATTTTGCGATTTCCAACTTGTTGTGTAATCTTTATGTCCAATGGCCGATGAGCACCGATACGTTTTATCTGTAATTTCTCTTCATATGACAATGATTAAAAAGGATTTGCCAGTAGATTGTCGACTTGATTCATGATGACGACTGCTAGCTAAGACTTTGAAAGTAAGATGTTGACATGATCAGTCCAATCAAAGCTACTGTACATATAACATGATTTTACATCATTTTATCTGTGGCCAATGACCTTGAGTCTTCTTGGAAGGGCACTTGTAATATAACTCTATGGCAGGACCCAAAGGGCTGAAATTTTGGATATCTACCCTTCCTAAGGAAGTAGTACTTCATCGCCAAGTTTGTCCCCATGAGTGACAGAACACTGAGCCAATCACGGTACAATGCTCCTATTTTCTGCTGGCTCACCCCACCACCACAGAAAGCACTGAGGTAGGCTGAAACACCTGCATATTGGAGCTGCCTTACTCAAGAAAACAAAAAAGACACCATGTGTGTGCAGTTTTATTAACTGAATTATATATATATATATATATATATATTAATACTGATAAGTATTAATGCCAAAATAACATGCAAAACAGGCAAGCCCCCCAAAATATATTTAATTATATATATATATATTTTTTTATAGGGGGGGCTAAAAATGTGCACCTACCCTGAATAACGGGTCGCCACTGTTTATATACCACGGCACATTTTTGTAAACAGGGTGGTGTACCTAATAACCTGGCCACTCAGTGTAATGTTCAGTATCTATAGATGAGTGCATAGCCACAGTCAGAAACTCTCCACTATGGCTCTAGCCATTCTATTTTATTGTATTTCTATGGCTCAGACTGCAGCTACCTCGAGTACAGTGTGAGCGTGGTACCTCTCTCTCGTCTCTACTCCATAGCAACGACCTCTAGATCGGCGTGTATTATGAACTAGAAACCGACTGATGCTCTCTCCTTTAAAATCTCGGATTCTGCAACATCCCATCGCAATATAATATGGTGTGTTTTTATTTTGTGAAGCTGGAGCAGTGAGTCGGCTGTGTCTGGAATGATGCGTAATTGAAGTCTTCGTTTTTTTTGCTGTGTCTGGTGGTAGTTACCTAAGCGCGTGCATCTCGGTCTCAACTTGGAATCTCACAGCAGCAAGTAGATCGATCAAATATTGAGAACTGTGACAATGTATTGATTTTATCATTGGAGACATTTTAATCAACGCTTCTAAACGATGTTACAAATTGGAGACGAAGTTTATTTCTCAGCGGTATTTCTGCTGGTTCTATTCGGGACCAGGAGCGCGATTGGAGCATCGGCCGTCACCGCATCCATCTATGTCTTTTTCGTGATGTTTCGGTTCCCACAAGTGCCGGCTGACCAGGCGAGTCAGGTGCTGCGGCCCACTGGCCTTCCGATCGCCGGCGTCCCCGTGGTTGCGCACCGGGCAGGGGGACACGATGCTCCGGAGAACACCATTGCAGCGATCCGAGAGGTGAATCAAGGACAAAGTATCAGTTATCTACCCAGTATGACCTACTTAATGCTGTAGCTGCAAATAAAATGATGAGTAGGCTTACTTGGCTATAATGATTTGATTTAGGGGCAGCAGGTGAAGTGAGCAGAGGCTGATGAAATGCATATGACATCCCTTGTTTATACTGTGACATTGTTTCATATTATCAGGTTTTAATAAATGTGGCCCAAAATCCATGCAAGAGGGAGAGCCTGTTAACTTATTTTGCCATGGTTAGTTATAGTTTAGAATGTCTTGAACATAATTATTTTTTTTGTATCTATTCTTTAATTTGAAACATATTTTGGCTAATGTCTAGGCCTACTAGATCAGTACAATCCCAGTTGGTTTTATAGTCTGCTGCTCCGTCTCCCCTACTCTGTCATTTCAGATCTATATCTCTCCCGTCTTTCCCCACACACCTCTCCATCCCTCTCCTCCCCCTGCTTCATCCTCCTCTCCCCTCCTCTAGGCCAGCAGGAATGGAGCCACAGGGGTGGAGCTGGACGTGGGCTTCACTGCAGATGGAGTGGCGGTGCTGATGCACGATGAGACGGTGGACCGCACCACCAACGGGACGGGAGCAGTGGGCACGCTGCGTCTGGCAGAGCTCAGGACTTTGGACGCCACGGGCAGACACAGGCTCAGGTGGGCTTGGCAGGGGAGGGGAGGTTAGGGCCTGGTCCAAAAGCATTGAACTCCTGCGTCATATTCATTAGGCAGAATATGTACTGAAACAGGGAGGGGCCAATAAGAAATACTTGTCTTTGTTTTCTGTTGCAAAACATTTTAAGTTGTATAGCCTAATGAACATGACCCTGACCTGAATGTTAGTGTTAGCAGATCTAAAAAGAACACAAGTTGGTGCTTCTGCCAGGAAACACTGGTAGGGTCAGTACCTGGTGCAAACGCTTAGTAAACATGGCCCTGTGTGTGATCGGTGAGTTCAGTTGGACTTCAAGTTGGACAGTCAGGATGACTGAAAATACACTAGTGGGGAGTGTGAACTGTGAATGGTACGAGGCCAGATATAGACCTATTGGTGGTGTCTCAAATATAGCAGCAGTACAAACGTTTGTGTGTCCCCGCTGGCCTTTGTGTGTCTCCAGGGAGAAATTTAAGGGGGAGAGGGTGCCGACACTTCAGGAGGCGGTGGAGGAATGCATCAACCACCAGCTGACCATCTTCTTTGATGTCAAAGATCAACCTGATAAGGTATTGGCCCTGTCTAGAAACAGCCCCTACTTCCTAGATACTGGAGATCTGAGGGGATTGGATATAGGTTTAAGCAATATGGTGATAGTTCCATCTTGTCTTCTGATTGTATACCATATTGCTTACACTTCCAATCCTCTCAGTTCTTTACAGGTGTCTAGTGGGTAGGCTATAGGGGTTGTTTCTGGACAGGGCCCTCTCTAGGCAGGTAGAATCCTTGTTATAAAGCTTTAAGACTTAGGGCTTCACTACAGTATTCACCAGGTTTTCCAAACCCTGGTCCTCCAGTACCCCCTACAGTATACATTTTTATTGTAACCCTGGACAAGCACACCTGATTCAACTTGTCAACTAATCATCAAGCCCTCCAATGAGCTGAATGAGGTGTGTTTGTCCAGGGCTACAAGGAAAAGGTGTACTGTTGGGGGTACTGGAGGACCAGGGTTGGGAAACACCGGTATACACACTCCAGCAGCACTTTGAATGACAACCACATCATTATAAGGTCAAATGGTAGTAAACTGAGTGCATAGGGAGATTAAGGCAAGTTAAAACCCAGCTGTTTAAGGTAGTAACATAGGAATGCCTACTACAGAGACAGGTCATAAAGAATCTCACAGCTGCCCCAGACAGGGGGTCTGAGAGGAATTCAACCCCCCTTGCAATGTGATTCACTATCCTTCGACCTTTCCCAAATGGACAGTTTTGTAAGCGTTAGATTTGTCCCCTACAGACCTCATTATATATGGAGGACCAAAGCAGTCAAAAAGACAATGAAATACTCTTGTAGCAGTTTCCCGGACACAGATGAAACCTAATCCTGGAATAAAAATGATTTTTAATAGAGATTCTCCATTGAGCTTTTTTAGTCCAGGACTAGGCTTCATCTGTGTCCAAGAAAACACCCATTAGTGTTTCATAGCATTAAATAAAATCAGATTTTATTTGTCACATGCACCGAATACAACAGGTGTAGACCTTACAGTGAAATGCTTACTTACAAGCCCTTAAAGAAAAAAAGTAAGATAAGAATAACAAATAATTAAAAGAGCAGCAGTAAATAACAATATGGGGCTACATACAGGGGGTACTGGTACAGAGTCAATGTGCGGGGGCACCGGTGTCCAGGTAATTGAGGTAATATGTACATGTAGGTAGAGTTATTAAAGTGACTATGCATAGATAATAACAGAGAGTCCCAATGCAGCCATTTTCATATCAATATCAAATAATTTCTGGGTAACATAAGTACCGTACTGTAATAGATTTCCATTAAAATTGACAAAAATATATTTTTTTTTGCAAAAAAACTATTTCTCAACCAAAAAATGTGCTAGGACTGTCTTGGCGTGGTCTGAGTTCGGAGGGGGACACGAAAAACGAGCTGTTATTCGAGAGAGTTAGGAACTCTCTTTGCTATTGGTCTATTAACCAATTTACCGCATGGTGAAGTCACCATGGAAAGGCGAAACTCCCGCCCATGCAAACCAGCTTATTAGAAGGTCCTGTGTAGATTGTATTTTCAACCAGCAACTATCAGGAAAAAACACTGATCACATTTTTTAACACTTTTACAGTGTTAGTTTCATCAGATGTTGAACAATATGATAAAACACAGGAAAACTGAATTTTCACTCCACTGGGCCTTAAATAAGATGCCACTTGCTGACCATAAGATCATCATATATCACAGCCATACTCAACACGCGGTCCAGATCTGAACCCAGAATGGGGTCAATACACTCTGGCTTTCAATTGAATGCGGTTGAGAGTTGTAATATTAGAACACACAAGGTGCACTTTAGACATGTGGTGCATGGCTAGTTTTCCTCTTGTTGTGTCATTCACTGACAGATCTGAGAGAGCTATTTATAACCTTTCAGAAATGTCCAGTTGATCAACAAGCCCATGTTAGCTAGGTAGGTAAGTTAGGCTATCTTGATCTTGTAGTTATCATGGCCAGATTATGCCCAGGAGCCTTTACTTCCAGTGTGCCCCCATTTTGATGTGTAAAATGTGTTATTTTACAGGGTCAGCCATAGTAGTACGGTACGCCTGGAGCAAATTAGGGTTAAGTGCCTTGCTCAATGGTACATCGGCAGATTTGTCACCTTGTCGACTCGGGAATTCAAACCAGTGACCTTTCGGTTACTATGACACCTGCCACCCACATGTATTTGTGTTCCACTGCATGTAGTTTGACAGTAAGTAATGTAGATGTTCCCTCCTCCACCAGGCAGCTGCAGCCCTAGGGGAGATGTATCACAGACACCCTGTCCTCTACAACTCCAGCATTGTCTGCTCCTTTCAACCTAAAGTTATCTACAAGGTAACCTTTGGAACATCTCTGGTCATTTGAGATTTATGTTTGTTCCTAAACAACATGTCAACTCAGTAACACACAACATAGCCCAACTATATGCACAAAAACTTCAAATTAAACTGTAAATATGAGTGGAGACATCTATGTGCACATTTAGTCATCTTCTATTCCATTATAGTAGTGTTTTTCCTATAGTGTGCAGTTTAGCACCAGTCTGGTCCCAGGTCTGTTTGTAGTGTTTTGCCAACTCCTACGGTCATTGTCATGTTTGGCCTGAAAACAACCATTGGCGAACAGGTCTGGGTCCAGGCTAGGCTAGTTCCACACCGTATGGATGTGTTATTACAAGAGTGTTATCAGTGCCGTCATAAACATAACACCACCTCTGACCTCCTCATCGGTCAACTCCTCCAGATGCGTCAGGCGGACCCTGGGGTGGTCACGGCCCTGACCCACCGGCCCTGGAGCCTCAGTCGCTATGGCGATGGAACACCCCGTTCCGTGTCAGCGTGGACAAACTACTGGCTGGGAGTTCTGGACGTGCTGCTGGACTGGGCCCACCATCACCTGTTGTGGAACCTGTGTGGCGTCTCAGCCATCCTCATGCAGAAGGACTTCATCTCCCTGTGAGTAATACTAACAGCCGGCCTACTGAGTTTGTTACATGGGTTGTGTTCATTAGGGAGAAAATTGATTAAAACACTCTGAAACTGGGGAGACTACCTGGACTTTTTCAATAGGAAACTCAAATTTTTGTTTTTCGTGGCAAAACGTTTTGCTACATACAGTGTGCCCTAAAGAACATGACCATGGATTGAATCACACATCATTGCGTTTTAATATCAGAGGAAGTTCAAAATTGAGACAATTGTATCCTATTGTCAGATAACATATATTGTCTGTATTCATATAATATATTGATGTTTGTTGAAATATTAAAACAAACATGATACCCTGACCACTGACCCAACATGTCTCCACTCCCCTCATCTATCCCTCTCTACAGGGACTATGTCCAGTACTGGGCAGAGCGAGGGGTGGAGGTGGTGGGCTGGACCATCAACACGGCCGTGGATAAACAGTACTACCAAGATGTCCTGAAGATCAGCTACATCACTGACAGCCTGAGGGAAGACTGTGAGCCTCACTACTGACTGACACACAACACACACACAGTTATAGAGTACTACCTAACAATAAAGTGTAGTTGTACAAGGACTCAGACCTCAATATCATAGGGAATATGGAGTATGAATGTACAGGACAGTAAACATCCAATATAGCTGCATGGCAGATCATTTTCTAGTTCAGGTTGCCCCTTTTAACCAGAGTAGTTTTTACTGCAAACACTCAAACAAGATCATACAATGTCATCCCTCATTTGACAACTATACTATACCAGCAATACCACCATCATCTCAGAAATACTCTCTTGGACCAATCATCACACCACTAAATGCAGACAATTTGCTAATTTGCCATGTTGAATTGTTAATCTTTATACAAATCTGTGCTTTAGGAGATTAGGCTACATTCATTAATATTGTATTAACGGTATGACACTGATATAACAATAGTACAAAATACAACTCTTTGTTTACATGTATATTTGATTTCTCAATGAAAACATTATGTACAATGTATCCTTTATGAAACCATGTTATTTATTGTGACTACTGCAGGCCCACTGTAAATATTGGCAAAATAAATATCCCCTGTCCTAATTTACATGCAGAGTGGTGCTGAATAGTGAGTATTCTAGTGGATATGTGATTGTATTGTATGGTCACTGTGCATACATGATGGGGGTACATCTTATTATTGTTTTGTTCATATCTGAGAGCCACGTTGATGACAGCGGCAATGCTGTACCCCTATCTTCAGACCTGTCCTCTGCCATACAGTCAGGTGGTCACTGTCGCTTTAAAAGACGGAGGGGGGCGTGTTGCGATGTCAAAATGTATGCGCTGCGTTGGTTGAGTGTCTTTGCAGCTCAATGACAGCTCATGTTTCATCAGATCTGACATTGTACCGACTCGGCCAGCCCCAAGGACCAAAGTTACCTACTTCTTCAACCACTGGATGCAAGGCGATCAGCTCGTGCCACAGGGCCTCAGGAGAACGTAGCAAGCTATAATGGTTTGTTTTGTGATACGTTTTCACCTAGAATGATTGAATACCGAAAAATAGGAGCTTGATTCGTGGTTATGTTGTTGCGCGGTAGATTATCCCAACAGTTTCCACCAGTCGTTCGCAGCGCAGAAGATTCTAGTAGTTGAAATGCAGATAATTTGAAACGGAATTTGCCCAATGTAACAGGAAAAACACTGACTTGTTTTTTAATCGTGGATGCGTCGAGAAATTACACGTGAGGAAATATTGTAAAGATTTTATAAATTATAAACTGTGCCTATACCCAATGTGCCTCTGACCTAACCGGCCTGGAAATTCTATTGGACACTTCAAAGTGCCATACTGAAGTTCACTAGGATTTTGCTAGCACATGATGTACACAATTACAAGAGGTCCCAGCAAACTTGTTACACAGCGACGAACAGGTGAGTGGGGTGCATTCAAGTAGACCGATTCGGACACTTTTGTAACAACGTGCCAGTGACCTCTTGCTCACACTGTCATCAAAGTGATGGTACATTGTAATTCTGAGGTTAGATTACATGCCTTGTTACATGTTAACATTTACAGTGTGGCACGAGTGTATATTTGCGCATGTGTGCCAATGTTGATGCCAATCCATTAAAGGGGCTTCATTCCGAGGCAGTAACATACATGCAGTGTTTTTAGTGATTAACTTAACATGTTGGTATCGCCTACCTTTTCAATACAATGTTGATATCTATTCCCTTTTTTAATATCAGGACAAACGCAGCAGATTGACAAAATAAATGACTTCAAGCACAAACAAACGCCTTGGTCTATACCAGAGTAAGTACTATTATTGCATTGTACATAGGTTTAACAGCGTTATTAGCATATAATCACAGTGTTACTGTTATTATTGTACTGTAATGATGAGAAATACACATCTTGCAACACTGTAGCACCGACACTTACAACATTGTTGTAGCGCGAGCGCCTGCATTGGCATGTAATAGTAGCAAGCTAGCTATAAAAACTAATATCCATGGGGCACATTCTATCACAAGGCACACTCTTGTGGGTCTTTTCCAAACCACAACCACCTGCTTTTATGTCATTGAACAGGGGCGTGAAACGACCTTGTGTGTGGGAAGCAAGGTTACTCACGAGCGTTTGTTGTCACTGTCTAGTCCCAACACGTGCATGCTAGTTGAGCAACATGCTAGCTTGGTAGTTCTCTGCCGTCTACTCACACGTTTACTACGTTTCAAGATAACCCGTTTCAAATAAACAGCAACAATAAGCCGTTTATCATATCTTTAACAATATTTCACTAATTTGGTCCTAATCGAGTAGAGAGAAGCACAATCTGCGACATATCCATCATGGCATCCTCCACACTGTGAAATAATGTTAAATAAAGGTCAAATCTATAAAATAAAAATACTGCATTCTTATCATGTGGTCTTTCGTTATCAACATAGAAACCATACTGCGTTCAGAGGTATGGTAACCGATGTGGTTCAGTTGGTTGACTTCCCATCTAGCTAGTCCTTGCTCCGAGTGAAGCATATTTCAGATAATTTGTCATGAATTAATGATTGAGAGAGAGAGATCAGAGTAATTTATGACACCTTTTTAACTACAGTAGCAAACATGCCTAAGAAACTCTATTTAGAGAACATTTCATCCTGTCATATTTACTATAGGTATATTGTGTGTAGACTTTAAATAAATCAACAAGTGTTTCATGCCCAACTTTATTTGTCCTGCAGCTCTCCTGCACCCAAGATAGTGTTTAACCGCCTGAATGGGAAGAAGTACCACAACACGCTACCAGCTCTTCTACAGGTGGACCCCCAGCCCAAGGAGGGCTTCACTTCTGCACACCAGGAGAATGTCAAGTTTATCTATGAAGGTAAAGGAGTTAGAGACCATAGAAATATTATTTCTAGAACGGACCAAGCCCCTCAAACCTTGGCAATTTTACTTTTACAGTACACTTAATTAAGTTGTGACTGAGGACTTCTATGGACAATGGGCCTCTGGGATCTGATATTGCCCTTTTAACAGATATCCCTACAGCCCACTTTACAAAGAATGTGTGTTTCTCTTTCAACATGGTCAGCCATGTTCTCAGTCAACATTATGAATGTTGACCATGGTAAACATAATATTACCATACTATTATTATTCACCTCATCTACAGTCTGAGTAGTCTCCAAATCATCTCCTTTCTGTCTAGTGTCCCTTTAGAGGTGACAGTAGGATCTCTCCTCTACCACTCCCTCCCAGTGTTCTCCCACCCAGCTACAGGCAGGGTGAGGGTCAGGGTTGGACCAGGAGTTAGTCTGCAGCTGCACTGACACTGATACCAGTGATAGCAGGCATACAGCTCAGGGAGCTGGCTGCAGTTCCACTACCCTCACACCTAAATTGAAGCCCTCTGCCAGCACCAGTGTGTGTGTGTGTGTGTGTGTGTGTGTGTGTGTGTGTGTGTGTGTGTGTGTGTGTGTGTGTGTGTGTGTGTGTGTGTGAAATGATCTACTCTGCCTCCAATAAAAGTAGTACACAATGGCTAATCACTGCGTGAGTCTGCAGAGTGTAATTGAATGAAGACACTAGTATTTTTTTGTGCCTAAGTGGAACTCTACACAGTAAGTTAAATGACTGTATTTCAACATTAACCCTAACCTACCCAGCCAAACAGCATGTGTAACTTAAGTCATTTCTCCCTTGCCCATGTGACACACTAGGTTGTTCCAACTGAAAGTTTGCAATGGCAGCACATTAACTACATAACCTTGGTCAGAGTGGACAAGGACAAAAAGTAGGCCCTGCTCTTACTAGGCTTTCTACAGAGAGGTTCTAGAAATGAGGATTGCAACAGGTTTTACAGGATCATTAACTAGTAAAACACACATTTTAGGCCACTACAGTTACACCCAGTTACTTGTAACATTAGAAAACAACATGTTGGTTCAACACTTGTAAGTCATGTGAAGGTCCATATGGTGGAAGGTGCCTATCATAGATCTGAAAGGGTTGGATCAGTCATATGGTAGCTCCATCTTGCCTTCACTATGAGCATGTTTAAGTAAAATGATAGTAACGCAAACTTGCCTTCATCATTCATTAACTTATTCATTCATTGGGTCATTTATGCAGTCATTCATTCCCCAGTACGGGTTCATTTTGATTACCACACGCTACCGCATTTTGACTTAGGATTTTATTACATTAGTACTTGAAACATTTGGACTAGAGAGATAATATGGGTCATTAGTGCCAGTGGACTGAATGCTCATAAATCCACATGACAGAGTGCATTATTTAAAACGTAGTTTCAAACGCAGCATGCTATGTACAATTTGCCCTACTGGACCTTACACTGTGGGTGTGACGTGGCAGGACTACATTTGGTCAAAGGTTATTTCCTTTTTACACATTTTAAACTGTAAAATGTTTTAGCCTGACTGACTCTAGGTTGAGTTTCTCCCCATTTTATGTTTCGACTATATGTTTCCAATTTCGACTATATGGCTGTCTGCTGTCATATTGTTTTCTTCTTTGTTTCTCCTGGTAGGATTTTGATATTGTTTTTTTCTTCTTTGATTATCCTGGTAGTATTTTGTTGCATGCTGGTGTATGTTTACTAGTGAAAATGTACTAAATGCATATTTATGTTCGGGCACACACTTCGCAATGTTAAACTAAAGCATGTGGAAGAACAATCTATAGATTTCTAAGAAAACCCAAGGAACCTACATTCAATTCTACGGAAGGCTGCATGTATCCAGGTTGTGTCTCTGTGTTTCTGTTGCAGCCTGGCAGGAGGTAGTGCAGCAAGCGGGGGAGGGAGGAGCCAGTGACGAGACAGGAAGTGCCAGTGCTCAGGGACCAGTGCAGTATTCAGAGACCAAACCCAGCCCCAACTCAGCCATGAAGAGTGAGTCCTGACCGGAGTCTACCCTGCTCCTTCAGTCTCATCCCTTAAACACTTATTCACTGTCATATGTTCTCCATTCTCTCCCCCTCATCGCATTTCCCTGACACTAAACCACTTCCTCTGTCCGTACCCCCCATGCTTTTCACACCCAATAGAAAGATGCACCTTCTTTTGGTCACCTGGACAGCAGGTCACATCTGTGTGTGTGTTAGGGCTGTCACATTATTGCCACCACATAAACCAGTGTGGTGTAGGGTTGTCAGTCATCATGTCTTCATTCTTATCAATGAGAAGAGGCGTTTTGGGAAAGCCATATTGGGGAACATTCGGAAAGTCATATTGGAGAAATTTGAGAAAATGATATTGGGGGACATTGGGAAGTGATATTGGGAAAGTCATATTGAGGAACATTGGGAAAGTTCTGATATGACCTCTGAGTTGTCACTGTTTGTAGTCTTAAAGGCCCAGTGCAGTTGAAATTGTGAAAATTATGAGAAGACTGCCTGTTTTGGCCTCCCTGGTGACAACGCCAGGTGGTAAATTAGTCAATAGACCAATAAGGATCATTCCTAACCTCTCTGCCAATAACAGCTAGTTTTCAGTTTTCCCCTCCCCACTCAGACATCTCCCAGACAGTCCTAGCTAAATTCTTGCTTGTGAAATTTCTCTTTGCTAAGAAGCTATTTTTCTTTCTCTTCGACCATTTTTCATTGAAAACAATCACAGTAAGGTACTTAATTGTTACCCAGAAATGATTTGATATTATAAAAACAGCTGCATTGGGCCTTTTAAGTAATTTCACCACTGAATTCTTACTTTAGTTTTCTAAAATATAGTCACCATCTATGTTTGACCAGTTCCAATAATGTGCTTCTAACCTTTGTTCACATCATCACCCTACAAAAAAGTTGAGGTCCACTTGTTAATGCTGCCGCACCATAACCAATGTTCCATAACCACCATAACCAACCATAACCAATGTTTGAAGCCTCCTCTAACTCCCTTCTTTTCTCCGTCCCCAGACTTTGTTCCCATCGATCTGGATGAGTGGTGGGCCCAGCGCTTCCTGGCCAACATTGACAACCTGTCTTGATGGGTTCCACTACCTGGGGCCCCTGCGGCCAGGGGAGAGGGCCTTATGGAGGGGCCTGGGGGGAGAGGGGGGTTCAACCAGGTTGGAGCCTAGTGCACCTGGTAACAGGTGTGGGTCTTCTCCAGAGGTGTGGAAATATGGGATGGGGATGGGCATTACTCGAGAGCAGCGCTGGGACGCTGGCGATGATGTAGCCTTGGCAACCCCCTCACCTGAACTCTTTTACCTTTTTAACAGAAACAGTACAACCAACCAACACTAACCAACCAACGCTGTCCACTTGGGCAGCTACCCGGAAGATACAAGTCTTGAATTTTTGGTTATTCTCCATCTCTCAAGCCCAACACTGTTGGCTAAGATGTCAAAATGTCTGTACTACTTTAAAAACGCAGTAAAGATGTGTTTTCAAGATGTGCTGTGGTGAGATTTATTTTTCACTAAATTGGAGGTTGGATGTGGCTTGCAATGCCATAGCTCTACACAGGGTGTCACTGATGTCAAACAACAGTGGTTCACTGCCTGGCTACATTATTTTATCTTTATTTAACTACGCAAGTCAGTTAAGAACAAAGTCTTATTCACAATGACTGCCTACACCTGCCAAACCCCAACCCGGACAATGCTGGGCCAATTGTGCGTCGCCCTATGGGACTCCCAATCACAACCGGTTGTGATACAGCCTGGAATTGAACCAGAGTCTGTAGTGACACCTCTAGCACTGGGATGCAGTGCCTTGGACCTATGCGCCACTTGGGAGCCCGTGGAGAGAACTGATCCCTGTTTATACCTGCTGCTAACATGCATCCTGATCTTGGCCACATTTTGATTTAGCCCACATTTCTAGACGCTTATAGACAATTTGAAAAGGGGATCAGATCTTCCTGACCTCCGGAGATAGTCATGCTGCGTTCATAGTACCACCTCCAGAGGTAGTCGGGAACTGATTGATTGGTTGGATGAAAGCTTAGTGGGAAGAGCTTAGTGACAGGTCAGTCAATGGAGTTTACAGGTGAGAGTTAAATACATTAAAGGCTGGCAGGGAGGTTGGAGGTGGATGGAGGGTCAGGGAGAGATTTTTTTATTTAACCAGGTAGGCCAGTTGAGAACAAGTTCTCATAAACAACTGCGACCTGGCCAAGATAAAGCAAAGCAGTGCGACACAAACAACAGAGTTACACATAGGATAAACAAACGTACAGTCAATAACACAGTAGAAAAGTCTATATACAGTGTGTGCAAATGAGGTAAGATTAGGGAGGTAAGGCAATAAATAGGCTATAGTGGCCAAATAATTTAAATTTAGCATTGGAGGCTCAGGGAGTGAGGCTGGAGGTGGATGGAGGGTCAGGGAGTGAGGCTGGAGGTGGATGGAGGGTCAGGGAGGGAGGCTGGAGGTGGATGGAGGGTCCGGGAGAGAGGCTGGAGGTGGATGGAGGGTCAGAGGGAGGTTGGAGGGTGTTAAATTAGGTGAGGAGAGAGGACACAAAGAACTGAGGAAAGAATAATTGAGAAAGAGCCTTGGAATTCTGCTTAGGAGTTTTCTTCATTCAGGGCAGGATTCAATACAAGGCTCATTACAGAGCAGTACTAGACAGTAGAAAGCTGACATGAATCATGGGTCACGTTCAGCAGGACCCAATGTTTTGGGTTCATATATAAATGGGCTATCTATGTAGAACAAACATGCCTCTGACATATAGACAAAGGAATCACATCAGCTCAATCAATGGTATTTCTATCTGCAACGTATCGACAACGTTTGGCAACAACGTGGCCCTGGCCTCAATTTTGTTCTCAGAGAAGCTCCTCCTCAAAGGCAAAACTAATTTAATTGGTTGAATGAAAGCTCAGTGGGCAGATTGTAGAGTGGCATGTCAGTGGATGGAGTTTGCAGGGTTGTGTCTAGACGGGATCCAGCTTTTGTCAAATGTAAAAAAAAATGTAATACATGTTTTGCATTTGAGCTAACCTTAACCCTTTTCTTAACCTAATTCTCCTAAATCGTCAAGTACATTCTGACAAAAGCTGGATCCCTTCTAGCCATGACCAGTTTACAGATGAAGGTCAAATAAAATAAATGCTTTTAAGAAGGTCGTTGGATGTGGATGGAGGGTGTTAAATGCCGGTTGTGATTTGCAAGGTTACCAGTTCAAATCCTGGTAGCGACTTATTTTCCAACCTTACCCAACATTCTTAACTAATCACATTTCTAATCTATACTGAACAAAAATATAAACGCAACATGCAACAATTTAAAAGATTTGACTGAGTTACATTTCATATATGAAATAAATTCATTGGGCCCTAATCTATGGATTTCACATAACTGGGCAGTGGTGCAGCCATGGGTGGGCCTGGGAGGGCATAGGCCCACCCACTTGGGAGCCAGGCCCAGTCAATCAGAATGAGTTTGTCCCCACAAAAGGGCTTTATTACAGACAGAAATACTCCTCAGCACCCCTTCCCTCCACCCCCCCTCAGACGATCCCACAGGTGAAGAAGCCAGATGTGGAGGTCCTGGGCTGGCGTGTTACTTGTGGTCTGCGGTTGTGAGGCCAGTCAGACGTACTGCCCAAATCTAAAAAACGACATTGGAGACAGTTTATGGTAGAGAAATTAACATTTAATTCTCTGGCAACAGCTCTGGTGGACATTGCTGCAGTCACCATGCCAATTGCACACTCCCTCAAAACCTGAGACATCTGTGGCATTGTGTTGTGTGACAAAACTGCACTTTTTAAAGGGGCCTTGTATTGTCCCCAGCACAAGGTGCATCTGTGTATTGATCATGCTGTTTAATCAGCTTCTTGATATGCTACACCTGTCAGGTGGATGGATTATCTAGGCCAGGGCTTCCCAACCCTCTTCCTGGAGATCTACTGTCCTGTAGGTTTTCAGTCCAACCCTCTTCCTGGAGATCTACTGTCCTGTAGGTTTTCAGTCCAGCCCTAATTTAGCATATCTGATTCAGCTAGTTAAGGTCTTGTTGAGCAGCTAATTAGTAGAATCAGGTGTGTTAAATTAGGGTTGGACTGAAAACCCACAGGACTGTAGATCTCCAGGAAGAGGGTTGGGCAGCCCTGATCTAAGCAAAGGTGAATGGAAAATGTCAGGGATTTTCTCATGAAACATGGAACTCATGAAACACTTTACATGTGTTTATATTTCTGTTCAGTGTACGACCTTTAAATATGTGAAAAAAACAAGGTGTCACAGGTTCTAACCTTGCCGAAGCATTTTTTGATAAAGTTCTTCAGCAAAGGTTGAGATCCCATCACTATCTGATGAAGCTTTGCCTCATCTACACATGGTATTAAAATGTCTTATTTTTCCTGGTCCCTCTTATTTGAGTGTGATATGTTTAGAAACATTCACTCCATAGAGCAGCCGCCTGGACAGCCACCAATTCATCTTTTAAAGGCATTTTCCTCCACGTCCACCGCATTTACGGTCATCTCTGCAGATTGTGACTCAATCAGAAATGACCTGTAAAATGTCAAGTGTGCTATAATATGGAATGGATTGAATCCCAGCATTAAATGGTTGCATAATCCAGATCTGTTTACATGAGACATCCAGCTAAACCGTGTGCCTGACTACAGGACGCATCATGCATGTTAGCACCAGGTATAAACGGGGCTCAAGAGGTCAATCCACGGGGTTCAGTAAATGTGTTTTATTCACAATACATCTGTATCATACTTTACATTCTGGGTATTAGAAGCACTCATTCTTAGATGTCAGCCATTGTTAACAGGTACAAAACAAAATGATAACTTGAGCACTGAATTAAGACATGTCAAATTCAACACATACCGATGGTAATATACACATTTCTCCCAGCAACACATCACACTAATTGTGAAATGAGTCTTCAGTCAGTTTCAGTATTCTTCTCTGAAGGACAGGAATTTATGGCTCAAATATTGTGAATGCCAAACATATCTGATGAATAGTTGGGAGGAAAATATCACGTAACAAAAATGGTACAAAAAAAATTAGGAACCCAAATCAAGATGACAAAAACTCAAATATGGGAAAAAAAGAGGGCCAACAGTAACAATTGTATTGAACTGTCATCTAGGAAGTATGCACGTCATGGAATAGTGTACAATTAATACACCAGTCCCAATGTCAATAAGACTTCCTTTACAAAGCCCTAACCCATTCTTCAGATATACGGTTTCCACTCTGCTCATGGCAGTCTTAGAAATATCTTCAGGCAAAACCTGCACATCTCGGTCATCACACACATGAATAAACACTGCTGGAGAGTCCGAGCAACACACAAATCCACAGCTTGAGTCGTGTCCGTCTACTCCACTTCAAGTCTCTGAGCAGGCCAAAGCCTCCCTGCTCTCCTTGAACAGTCTGCTGGTATTGAAGTGACTTTTCTGGTGTATAGATGGGCAGGCCTGAATGTGGAAAGGCCACCAGAGCAGTGGGTTGTTTATGGGGGTAGTGTCTGCAGTATGCAGAGCCAGGTCACATGTCTATGTAGGGCCTCAGTGACCTGACCAGTAGGACGGTTGGTTGGAGAGACAGGGTGTTAAACCAGGCAGTGACTGTAGTGTCTACAGGTGATGGCCGTGACATGTCTCTGCGTCTCAGTGTTTCTCCAGCGCTCTTGTCAGCAGGTCGTTGAGGCGGGCGATCATGGGTCGGGGGTCATCGTTGAGGCCCGCTGCGATCATGGCATTGTCGTAGATCTGGAGGTCAAGGATCAGAAGGGGCACGGGTTAGACACATGCAAGACTGGTCTAATACCACTGTCTAAAGGCTTCATCTTAGTTTGATATCTAGGAGTTCAAACAACAGGTATGAGAGTGAAACAGATTTCCATTAAGTTCAGAGAACTATGAATGTCCCGAAGAGCCCCATTTCCAGAGAATCTAACTACCATGGTTTTTAAAATGCTGATAATGTTTGTGTCTCAACCAGTGTTAAGGGTAAATTCCATTTCAATTCAGTACAACTCAGGAAGTAAACTGAAATTACATTGTAAATGGAATGGGCCCAAACCCTGGTCTCAGCCTAATATGCCTTCAGACCCCAAAGTGTAGGGAGTGTGATCCAGGACAGTGTACTCTACCTGCTCCAGCAGCAGTTGTGCGAGTGCAGAGTCAGACTCCTTCAGTGAGTGCATCTTCTTGATGAGGTCATGACTACAGAGGAAAGGGGGAGCAGGAGACAAGCACAAATCAAAACAATACTATTTTGATATTGAATACTGCGTTGTTGGGAAGGGCTTACAAGTTAAGCATTTCACTTTACTTGTGCATGTGACAAATAAAACTTGAAACTTATGGGTTTGGACATAAAACGCCTCGATTTAGAGATCCCTCTCCCCTCCATCCATCCCTCCCTTCTCCCCTCCCCCTCCTGTACCCAGCGTTGATCTCCAGGGTGGGCTGCAGTATCTGGGCCCTCTCCTCTGTGCTGCGGGCCATCTGCTGGGTACGCAGGAAGTGGCGTGCGGCACCCATCTCCAGCACCGTGATCATGGCCGGGTGGGTGTCCAGACGAGGGGTCACCTGGAGGTCAGGGGGTCAAAGGTGAAGAATGAGCAGTCAATCAAATCAGTTACTCAATTACTTCGGAGACCTGAGATGCCTCAGTTAATGGACACAGACAAAGGAAACCTTACAAATGGACTGATTCTTACATACAAAGTCCAGTTAGCCAGTAGTTACTGTATATATAGGCTGGATCAAATCAGTCACACAAGACTACAGAAGAGTCCCTGGACCATTCCTTACTAGGTTATAGTGATCATGGTAATGGTAGACTAGTGTAGATAGTGATGGTAGGGTAACAGTATCTTGATGTTGGTAGACTAGTGTAGATAGTGATGGTAGGGTAACAGTATCTTGATGTTGGTAGACTAGTGTAGATAGTGATGGTAGGGTAACAGTACCTTGATGTTGGTAGACTAGTGTAGATAGTGATGGTAGGGTAACAGTATCTTGATGTTGGTAGACTAGTGTAGATAGTGATGGTAGGGTAACAGTACCTTGATGTTGGTAGACTAGTGTAGATAGTGATGGTAGGGTAACAGTACCTTGATGTTGGTAGACTAGTGTAGATAGTGATGGTAGGGTAACAGTACCTTGATGTTGGTAGACTAGTGTAGATAGTGATGGTAGGGTACCTTGATGTTGGTGACTCTGTTTCCCAGATTGTTTCTCATCCAGGAGATCAGGTCCTCAGCCTGCTCCTCTGTCAGACGCTCAGAGGCTAGAGACACAGGAGAGAACATGGAGTTAGTTTTAGAGTACTTCATATTACTGTCTGAGGCTATGTTAACTCTTACATTAGCTCTGTGGTTGGAGGCTAAGGGGAAAATTCCACTTCGTCTCCCATTAGCTAGGATTCCATCCAATTGGTGACAGATTCTCATGGGAATATTCAAAGAATCTGCATAAAAACCTGCGCATTTTCCCACCAGAGATATGTTTTCATCAAATTCACTTGTTGGGGATAAAAGGCTGTGCGTGAAGACAATGTACAAAAGAGCTAAATTACTTTTATTTGTCAAACGTCAGTCAAGCATCGATCATCATGTCAGCAGAATAAGACCCTTAATATTAATTGGGAAGGAGCATCAAGCTCATCGCTGTAAACTTTAACCTCCCTGTGACGTTCATCATAACTTCCACCTGTAGCCTAATAAACTGTGTGCTTTCCCGTGTCGTAGTGAGAGGACCACACAATACTTGCACATAAAAGCGTTTCCACTGGCATTTCTCGCATAATTAATTTTACAGACACAAAAATATCCCACATTGTCCAGCATATTTTGTTTTGTCGACATTTGGAAAGTTTACAAATGAGCTGTTTCCATCAGGCCTGTCGTGACGTACTTTACTCTCATAAAAAGGTTGGCTGGAAACCTGGTTATTGATATCCATGCATGATCAGGTGAAAATGTGACAAGTGGAAGCAAGGATTTCCCCTCAAATGAATCTAACTTCACAGCATTCAGTGACATGGTCAGCGAGACATCGGCCTTACCTGGCTTGCTGTCCTGGTACTTCTCTTCCTTGTAGTGGTCCACCACAATGTCTGTTTCCACAGAGATCAGCTTCTTCTTGTCAAACTCTCTGAGGTGCAGGAGGGTGAGCTCGTCGAACTGCTCATAGCAGAACAGCACCTGGAGACAAAGTTAGACACTGACATCAACTAGAGGGAGTAACGATGAAAACCTGCCCACCACTGATGAAGTGACAGACATCTACGCTCCCACCATCACTTGTCTCATATTCCCATCTGAAAACTAGCCTGGGCCCAGATCTATGGTCGTTGTTGGACATGACAATGCTCATAGGAGTTAGCAAGACAGCCTTCTACCAGATCTGGTGGCTATCTGAAAACAACTCACCTCCATGTCTTTCTGCTTCATGGCCTCAAAGTAGGGGGAGTGTTCAGCCAGGTGTCGGTTTGGGGCACACAGGTAGTAGATGTTACGTGTCCCGGCCTTCATACGGGAGCCGTACTCCTTCAGGTTGGTCTGCTGGCCCGCGGGTAGCGCCGAAGACTCAAATCTCAACAGCTTGCCGATGTCCTCCTGTAGACAGACAGACAGACGACAGACAGACGACAGACAGACAGACAGAGAGGAAGGACAAGAGAAAACAAAACTGTGATAATAATGAGTGTGGGACATGACTGACATAATTCACATTACTGATTCCTAGGACATGATCCTCTTGCTCCCTTCCCCCCAAAATCCTACATGCATACGATTTTTTATTCTACTTTACGCCTCCATTCCTCCACCCCAGCTCTCCCCTGTCCCAGCCCCCCATCTCACCCTGACGTCCTGCTCCTGCGTGGTGACGATACCCTCCCTGATGAACAGGCCGTAGTCCTCAAAGAACTTGGCGTACTTCTCAGGTTCCTTCGTACTCTGGTCCATCAGGAACTTGATGATACGCTGCTGTAACACGTCCCTCAGCTTCCTGTAGAGAGAGAGAGGGATGGAAACCATGAAGAGGCAGAGAACATGAGAATAAAAAGGGAGAGAGCCATGGATGTAAGGGAGCAGGAGTAGAAATACAATGTATTGAAAAGAGGGGTGATATGTACTACAGACTAGCAATTCTTTTCTGCTCTTTTGCACCCCAGTATCTCTACTTGCACATTCATCTTCTGCACATCTATCACTCCAGTGTTTAATTACTAAATTGTAATTACTTCGCCACTATGGCCTATTTATTGCCTTACCTCCCTAATCTTACTACATTTGCACACACTGTATATAGACTTTTCTACTGTGTTATTGACTGTACGTTTGTTTATCCCATGTGTAACTCTGTGTCGCACTGCTGTGCTTTATCTTGGCCAGGTCGCAGTTGTAAATGAGAACTTGTTCTCAACTGGCCTACCTGGTTAAATAAAGGTCAAATAAATATACAAAAAATAGAGTGTCATAGTCTGGAAAGAGCTGTTGTAGGGATCCAGTCTCACCTGATGAGGGTGCTCTCCTGCAGCAGCTCTCTGCTCAGGTTTAATGGGATATCCTCACTGTCCACCACACCTGTATACAGAAACACACTTATACTGTAACACTTGCATTTACAATCAACAAAGAATCCGGAAAGAGACAGACAAGGAAACACACCAGAGGGCAGATGTGAGGGAAGATGAAGGGAGACATTAAGATGGGCACAGCTGAGGAGGTACTGAGTAAAGACTGACCTCTAAGGAAGCGTAGCCACTTGGGCAGGATTTCAGTGGCCTTGGTCTGGATGAGAACCTTCCTGCTGTACAGAGCCACGCTGGAGCCCATCTCTCTGCTTACATCAAACATGGACGGCTTCTGCTCACACATTGACACTCGGTAATATTACAGGCAGGCATGGACATACAGTGGTACATCAACAACTGTGGTGTTCATTATGTCACAGAGCCTTGACCTCAGAAAGATCTCATTTAACATCAATTATTGGTTTTTCTTTTCCTCAACAAGTATCTTTGATCCCTTCCTCTCTCCAGTCACACCCTTGGTGCCCAAGTGCCCTCAGTGCCCCCTAACCCTCTATCCCCACTCCCCAGCCCATCCTAGCCCTCTGCTCCCTACCCCCAAGATCAACCCTGCTCCCCCCTCTCTCCTCACCACGTCTGGGACGTAGAAGATGGAGCGGATGTTGACGGGGGCGTCAGCGCGGTAGTGCAGTGTGTAACGGGGCTTGTCGTACGACTGAGCCACGTAACGGTAGAACTCCTCGTGCTGCCACTCACTGATGGACTTGGGTTCCATCATCCACAGGGCCTAGGGAGGGGTGGCACGTTAATATACTGGATGGATACACTGTTACACACAGAGCGAGCATGCAGGTAGGTACACACACTCACTCACTGCACAGACAGGCAGGCAGACATTCCACTACAAAATAGGACTAATAACTGGGAATCAGTCCAACAAGTTTTCAGAACCAGTTTTCAGAACCAATAAGTTGTTAGGGCCAATTAATGTATCAATCAGTTTGTGTCTCTTAACTTTGTTTCCCTCCCTGATAAGTAGATTCCCTCTATTAGAACCCATGTGGATGCCACTTAATGGATAAGTCCAGCAACTAATCCATACTAACAACCCCATGAAGGACAGAAGCCATAACAATCAGAGTGGTCCAATGAAAAGCAATGGCTGTGATCCATCTCAGCCCTGTAAGAAGTCGCTAGAAGCAGAAGAGTGGGCCAGCTGCTCACCTGGAGAGTGTTGAGTCGTCGTCCATTCAGGAAGATGGGGAAACTGACAAAGTTGCTGTATTTGGTCACCACTTCTGCAACAACATATTACATCTGTTAGTCCTGCCTGGACAACCAGCAAGCCTCCAAGGCTTACACATACTCTGACATGAATCTTACAAGAACGATTATGGATGTGAAATGTCTATAAAAGACAGTGCAGTTATCAAAGGGGTCTTGTATGATCCATACCTTTGACTCTGTCCTCAGCAGAGAACTCCTTGCAGTCATCCTTGAGGTGCAGCACTATCTTAGTGCCTGGTCTGACCCCACTTGCCTCAGCTATCTCAAACACTCCAGACCTGGGGAGCAGAGAGATAACACACTGTGGTCCGTATCTTTTACATCAAACATATTCAAATGAGTTACTAAGACAAACCTCGCTATCACGCCCTATTCTCGCCCAATCCATCAACCTACCTCTCTCTATCCCTTCCTCTTTTCACACTAATCAAATTCCTCTCCCTCCCTCCTCTCTTACCCATCAGAAGACCACTTGTATCCGGGGCTGCTGGGCTCAGCTGACTGGGAGTAGACGTCCACGCGGTCAGCCACCATGAAGGCAGAGTAGAAGCCCACGCCAAACTGACCAATGATGGAGCTGCTGGCCTCCGCCTGGCTCTGCAGGGCATCCAGGAAAGCCTAGGAAGGAGGGATGGGATAGAAAGAGAGGAAGCAAATCTGAACTGAATGGAAAAGACAGCAATGAAAGTGAGCAAATTAATGAAACGAGAAAGTTTAGGCCCTGACATTGTAATTGAATGAGATTGTAGATAATGATACATTTGGGACGGGACGATACCAGTATGTTGTTAGAGATGGTGACCACTCGTTAGTAACTTGGCAAAGAAACAATCCACAAATTGTTTTTCATTCCTTTAGGAAAACAGCCCTAATGTTGGAAACAAACATCATTACGCTGTCATTCAGAGTCATGTCATTACTTCCCTATGGCACAATATTTTACATGGAGTTGCCTGCTTCGTGTTTTCATTTTTGCCATGGAAAGAATATTGTGATACTGGTATTGTCACAGCCCTATAATAGATTTTTAATATTCCTCAAGTCATTGGAATTAAAACATTTAAAAAAAAGGGAAGGCAGATAAATGGGGAAATATAAGACGCAACAAGGACAAGGGAGCTAGGTTCACCTTGGATCCAGAGCGAGCAATAGTCCCCAGGTTGGCCACCAGCTCCTCTTGGTTCATCCCAACTCCTGTGTCCTAAAAGAGGATGGTATATTATGATAAATACGCTGCTGTTAAGCCATCACCAAGAGCAAAGGACCATTTGGTAGTACATTCCTCACTATGTTCAGAACTACAGCCAGCTGTCAGAACTACAGCCAGCAAGTTTTATAACTGTGCAAGTTCTGTTTCATCCACCAGGTGGCAGACTGATTCAGTGCTATACAGAACTTTGAAATGATGACTAGAAAGATCTAACAGTGATTATGTGCATTTTAATTCGATCAAATTAGCATTTTACGATGATTCATGACTAAAACAATTCTAAGAAAGATAGGACAAAAATGTAGATAAACTCTTAAAAGCATGTTACCAGTTACCACAGCCACCCTACTCCCTCGTCCTGGTTTGGGCGTACCTGGATGGTGAAGGTGCCCTTGGCCTGGTCCGTCTGCAGGTGGATTTCCATGGGGGCTGTGTCGCCCCCTCCCGTTATCAGCTTGTGGCGCAGCTTCTCCAGGGCGTCGCTGCCATTGGAGATCAGCTCACGGATGAACACCTGAGCGAGCAATGGGCCAGGATGGAAAAGGTTAAACACACAGAATATCTTAGCGGAACCTAGCTAGAAACGGCAAGCACATTATCACTGGTCCATCTGTTAGTAATATATATGTAGATTCAATCAGTTGTCAAGTTGCTGTGAGCGGTCAGACTATCACTCACCTCCTTCTCTGAGTACAAAGATCTAGCAACAATGTCCAAGAGTTTCTTGGTCTCAGCCTGGAACTCATGCTTGCAAAAGGTACCTGGACAAATCAGATTGAAAACTGTTAACTTCCTTAGCTTTGTATGGACTAAAGTATATCATAAGCTACACATCAAACTATCCAGTGTCCATTAATGTAGCCAGAGCATAATACTATGACAATCAATGGCTAGTGATGTTGAAGTTTCAATTGTTATAGCCCAAAACTGAGAATGTTAACTAACAACAGGTCTGAGGTCAGAAAACATATCACCTTGGACATTCTCTGTGTCTTGGATGATTGTGTGCAGGGGTTCTTCTTCAGGAGCTTTATCCTCTGCCTCTTGAATATTCTCTACTTTTTCAACCTTCTCCGTCGCAGGAGCTTTCTCGGCTTCTAGAACCTTGTCTGCATCCAGGGGGACTTTCTCAGCTTCCTTGGTGCTGTAGTAGGAGTACTGGGTGAGACTGAGGCCTGGATGGCTGGGGTTCCACATGCCGGTTCTGGACCATCGTTTCTGCTGCTGCCTGACATGGGCATCTGTTGACAGGAGGGGAAAGGTGGGGTGTGAGGTCATGCAATCATCATAATGAATATTCAAATGCATTGAGTGAGTGTTAGTGGTCCGCTTTTCTAGAACGTCCTTGCCTTGGATTTATCTGATGCAAAATGAATGCAAGCTTACAATGAAGTTGTAGTTTAGGCCAAGGATGGATCCTTGGTAAAGATACTGGTCGTCTGTGCTGCGGTACGGGGCAGACATTCAACTGTCCCCATATTTATATACAATGGTCCGGTCACATATGTAATTCACTCACTAGATGCTAAATATCAAAATAAGCCAGCTAGCTCAAAAAAAATGTTGATGGCTAGTTAGACATGTCAATAAACACCGCATTCCACAGTCGTCGACACGTTCGTGTTGCATATGACGGTGAATGATCGTGTGTAATATAGGTTAGGGTAAGCAGGGTAGATAGCTCATATTACTGCAGTGCTTTAGCCAGCGGCTTACCTTCACTGAATGTGTTCGTGACGGTCCTACTTCCCAATCCTCGTCCAGAAGACAGGAGCCGGGAGTTGGCCCTTTGAGAAGAACCCAAAGCGTACTTGAACAATTTCAGGCACCGAGACATCTTTGACGAAGCAAGAGGTCGTTTGACCCATTTAACACACGCTAAACAGATATGCGACAGCTGCAAGCACAAGTAGGACCTCTTTCAGTCGCACAAAGATGACGTAAACAAAGCTACTGCCATATTGCCCGCGTAGAGAGACGTGAGAAATAAATTATGAAAATAAGGGCATTAGACTTTGGTGCAAAAAAAAACATTCCCAGCATAAGCTACATTAGCATTAAGACAAATCTACAATGCAAGACAGGAAAAGGTCTACATGTTTAAAGTCAATTCCAAACGTCCCAATATTTACCTTTGATTGAAGGTCATTGTTGTGTAGACTGTTAGGCTTAACTGTGCAGCAATCAATTATTTTACAGTATGTCTGCAACCACCGATATGGCACGTTTTGCTGTAAGTAATCAATCTTTTGGTAAACCATTACATGATGCTGAAGTACAGCAAGTTGCACCATCGCCATGCACACAATTCATGTAAAATATACCAACACCAATGTTGTCTGTTTGCACACAGTTTATTTAACAATATGGTATATAAGTACGAAATGAGTCATTTTTAACCAGTTTGTACAGTGATTCATTCTTCTTTTTCTGCATATTTACATTGTCAACCTGCATGATTTACAACAGTGAACAGTTTCACCTCAATTCAAGTTTAATGCAAGAGGAAAAAGATGCACAGAACGCTCTCCAATCACAAGTCAGCAAGCAGTCCAAAAGGTACACCCCTTTAGATCAAGACTTTAGATCGAAGGATAAACAAAGCAACAAAGACGTCCAACATCTGGAGGACAGAAATACTGGTTCCAAGCCAGTAGAAAATGAACATTCCGGCAGCTGTGGATGAAGGAGCATTTGTGAGTCAGTTGTTCACACCTGAACGTGATGTTTGGGTGTGCGATAGTTCCTAGCTCTTTACAAATACGTTAATATCCCACAAGGACTCTTCTGCAGTACGGAAGGAAATTAAGTCTCACCCAAAGGCATGTGCACTTTTTGAAAAATGGTACATTAGAATAATAAATTAGCCAGGAATTAAGAGGGAGCAAAGATGCAACACCTGGCACAAAAAGTTCAGACAAAATTATCTTCTCAACACAAAAACGCTATGATTTTTTTGCAAAGGTACAAAATAAAAACATTCAATAATAAAATTAAAGACTTGTTTTGAGAAGGTGTCATTAAAAAAAGTCCATACCAGAGACATAAAAAAAAAAAAATGAAAACAAAATTATTTTCATGGCTGGTCTGAACTGCAAAATATATGTGTTTCCCCCATTCTCCTCTTTAAACAGCAATAATTATTCAAATCCCTCCGTTCTGTTGGAAGAAATAGCAGTCCCTTGGTTTAAGGAAAGGTTCACAGTCCTTAGGCCTCATCTGACTCATCTCTTTACATAGCAGTCAGTACAAAAAGTTATTTGTGGAAAACCGAGAAAACCAAACAAGTCTCGTCACAAAATGCTACAATCCTTCAACAAACTTCTCGAGTGTGTCTCCTGTGGTGTCGCCCACCATATTCAAGTCATTGCTAAGCCTGCCACGGCTGGGGGTGTTAAGCTGCGGGAGCATGGCGCTCTGCTCGGGCGTGCCCATGTGTCCCTGGTCCATGGAGCCTGGCATGAGGCCGCCCAGACTGGGGTGGGGTGAGCCGGAGTGGAGGTTGGCGTGCTGGGGTGAGGGATGGGGCTGTATCCGGGGGGAGGGGCTGGAATGTGGGGGCTGCTGTGAGGGAGGGTGGGGCGACTTCACCGGGGCTGGAGACCTCACCTGGTTGCCCAGGGCATTGCCCATGGCCTGGCCAGGCAGGTGAGCTCCTCCCTGGGGCTGTCCTTGGAGCATGTGGGGCTGGGGGCTCATGGAGTTGACCTGGGCTGGAGAGCCCATCTGCTGCTTCAGCATCTGCTGTTGCTGCTGGAGCATCCTCTGCTGGAGGAGGTTTTGGGCCTGGGGCCCGTCCATGCCCATGCCGGGCTGCCCCATCTGGGCCATGGGGGGGAGCTGCATGGCCATCTGCTGCTGCATGCGGAGCTGGGAGTAGCTGGCTGCCCCTCCCTGCTGCTGGGGGAACTGGCCTGGAAGGCCCTGGGGCATGGCTCCTTGCTGTTGCTGCTGTTGCTGCTGCTGCTGTTGTTGCTGCTGCTGTTGTTGCTGCTGTTGTTGTTGCTGCTGTTGTTGTTGCTGTTGTTGTTGCTGCTGTTGTTGCTGCTGTTGTTGTTGCTGCTGTTGTTGCTGCTGCTGCTGCTGCTGCTGTTGCTGTTGCTGCTGTTGCTGCTGTTGCTGCTGTTGCTGCTGTTGCTGCTGTTGCTGCTGTTGCTGCTGTTGCATCTGTTGCATCCTGAGCAGCTGCCTGCGGTAGAGCTGGGGGTTGCCGTTGTGTGCGGCGGCGTTCATCAGCTGTTGTCCCTGTGGGCCCATGGTGCCCATGCCCTGGGGGCCACCAACCTGCTGAGGGCCAGGCTGCTGCTGGGGGGGCATGCCCACCCCCGGCCTCTGCTGCACCGCCCCAGCCTGCATGGCAGCAGCCATGGCCTGCATCCCAGCCTGGCCTCCCAGGATCGCCTGGGGGTTCTGCTGTTGTTGTTGGGGGTTCTGCTGCTGCTGACCCGGTAGTTGGCTTGCCTGGTACTTGGCCGTGCGCTGCTTGATGAAGGCGGCCATGAGGTGGGGGTTGGACTTGAGGATGTTGAGCACCTGCTGCTGCTGCTGGGGAGAGCTTGGCGACTTGAGGGTCCTCAGGAGGTCCTGCAGGGCATTGGGGGCGATGTTGCCCGGGATGCCCCGGGGCATGCCCCCCTGTTGCTGGGGCGTCATGCCCTGCTGCTGAGGGGGACCCTGGGGGGGCATCTGGACCCCACCGGGCATCTGAAGGCCGGGCTGCTGCTGCATCATGGGCCGCTGCTGCATCAACTGTGTGGAGTTTCCCTGAGCCTGCTGGGGGGCCATGGGGCCACCTTGCTGGGGTAGGCCTTGTTGCTGTTGGACTGCTTGGGGGTTCTGGAGGGGGTTCTGCTGCATCCCCCCCTGGGGGCCCCACTGGCCCTGCTGCATGGCCTGCATCACTTGGGGGCCCCGGGGCCCCATCATCTGCTGCATCTGCCCTGGCCCCATCTGGCCTTGCATAGGCCCCACCATGCGGGGGTGGTTCATGGGCACACCGTTGGGCATGTTCATGTTGTAGTTCTGTTGTTGCTGCTGCTTGGCCTTGGCCACCATCTCTATGTGCCGGGCCATCTTCAGAGCGGCCAGCGGGGGCTGTTGTTGTTGCATCTGTTGTTGTTGTTGTTGTTGTTGTTGGGGGGGCATGTTGGGCAGGGGCGACTGCACCTGATGTAGGGGGGAAGACTGGGGCCCCGGTTTTCCCCCTTGTGGAACCGGTGTTGGTGGCTGGCTGGTGTGCCCGTTGTTGGGGAAGCCAGGTTGTTGTTGGGCCATGCCGGCTGTCACGTTGGGGGGCGGCTGCTGCTGGGGCTGGCTGATGGGTAAGGAGGGCTGGGGGGTGTGGGTGGGCGTGTTGGGGGTCTGCCCGCCCGAGGTGGGGGTGCCGGGGGTGGCTGAGGTAGGTGGCGATGGCAGGCTCTGAGGTGCCATGCCCCGCCCGGCCATAGTGGCCATTCTTCTCCTCATCATCTGAGCCTGCTGTAAGCGGTGCTGGAGCTGCTGCTGCCTCAGCTTGTGCTTGATGTTCAGACAGAAGGGTACGGGACACTTGTTCTCCTGGCAGTGTTTGGCATGGTAGCAGCACAGGGCGATGAGCTGCTTACACACGGGGCAGCCGCCATTGGTCTTGCGCTTGCAACCTTTGGTGTGCTGCACCACGCGCTTCATCTTCTGGCACGAGGGCAGCGAGCAGTTGGCATTGCGGCACTGACAGGCGTGGACCAGGGACTGGATGCAGCGCTGGATGGAGAGGCGACGGGATTCTTGGGGACTCTGGGAGGCCTCGCCCCCGGCACCGCCCGCTCCGTTGCTGTCGTCGTCCAGCCCGAGGCCCCACTTAACCATCTTGTGCTCGTGGCCCTTGGCAGCATAGCAGTTGATGCATAGGTCAAAGTCCTGCGAAAGAGAAAACACCACATATCACGGTTACACTCATAATAATGTTTCTATGGTTACGCACTCCCAGCCCCACACACATACCTGCACATTCCAACTTGTTACAAATGTGATGACTTTTAATCACAAAATGTATTTAAGTACAGTCAAAAACGTGATTTTCCTGTGTTTTATGTATTTCCACATTATGAGGTTGGAATAACACTGAAATAGTTAAAATTAGGATAATGCCCCTTTTATGAGTTAACTTTTTCACAGTGAAGTGTTAACATCATACAAGTGTGATATGAAAAAAAGTAATATACTTCCAAAATGCAACATTTTAAAGTGAAATAAACAAAGTACATTCTTTGCTTCCAGTTGAAATAAAGTGAATTGACAATATCCATGTATTACATGCTGTAAGAGCATGTGTTGGTGTATGTGTGATGAATCGGCACTATCGCCCCCTGGCTTACCTCGCAGACGGTGCAGTGCCAGCGTGTCTCCACGTGGTGTTTACACTCGTTGCAGGTGTAGACGAAGCGGTCCTGGCCCTGGTTGTGCAGCTCCACCAACATACACATGGTGCTCCACTTGCACCTCCGCAGAGAGCTGAACTCCCAGTGCTTGTCCCGGGCCAGGGTGAGGAAGGCGTCGCGACCATCCATCAGGTCGCAGGTCAGCAGGGGGTCTGGGTCCATGATGGGGGGGAGGGTGTTGACAGAGGGTCCTGCGTGCAGGTGGATCACAAAGAACACCTGAGGTAGAGGGTGAGGGAGGTAGAGAGAGAGAGGGAGACAAGTCAGACTTTCAGACAAGAGAGAGAACAGGAAGTCTCAAGCTGGAGGTGGTTGTTTCAATATCCACACTAGTACACTAGTTAGAATGAAGCAATGCACTGAACATGCATTCTATGTGATATGTTAGTGTTGGATCAGAGCCTCTACAGATACTGTGACCACAGAAGTTCTTACAAAACTGATCAACAGAACTAAAGGAGTGAGAGATGAGGAAGGTAACGGGGCTTTAGTGTATTTCCCCCACTACTACAACAGACGATCAACAGAAAACAACAGCAGTGTTGGAGCCGGTGGAGTGAGTGACATCTACCTCCTTGTGTTTCTCCAGGGTGGAGTAGAGCTTCTGGGACAGGTCGTTGGCTACATTAGGCATGCCAGGCTTCTTCTTATTGGCTCGGCTCACGCTGCTCTTGTTTTTATTGGTCTTCTTGTTGTTCTTCTTCTTGGCGTTTTTGCTGTCAGCAGTGTGCTGATGAGAGAGAGAGGGGGTGGGAGAGACAAAGAGCTGTTAACAGAGGTGATTGAGGACACATGGACATAAATAAATAGCAAAAAAAAAGAGAATAGTTCGGTGACATGCTTTGACCAAGTGGCTGTGGAAAGACAGGAGGACAGAAACCATCATCTGCCCTCTCCTCTGATGGGTAGATGTTTTCACAGTACTGCTTATACTAATGAAATCCTCTGAGACCTCTACACATTCATAGGACATGGTGTCTAGGGGTCGGATTGGATCCACCCCTCCATTGTACATAGCACTCCCTGTCAGCACGGTCTTACCTCGGGGGTCTCGCAGATGGCCACGTTCTCTTCCTTCTTCCTCTCCTCCTCCTCCTGCTCCAGCTCCTTGATGCTTTCCTCCAGCACGTTGGGCCAGAAGTCTCCTTCGAAGTAGGGCATCTCGTTGGCACTGGTAATACGGTCCTCCGTGGCCTGCTTGAAGATGTCCTGGAGAAGACAGAGCGACAACGCCTGTTACTTGGACTGTACAGATGGGGCTGATGTTGCGGGATAATGCCACACTCAAACAGCATTCAATAAGAAAAGTAAGCATGGGCCCACGACAGAAACCACTTAAAAAGACAATTTCTTATTGTACCAATTCCAGACGAGTCCCTCCGAGTTACAATCCTTTGCCTCCTGTTTGGTGCCTAATGAACACAGCCAGGGTCCCCTTCATGTCTCACCTTGAAATCATGGAGGATCCTCTCTGCGAAGGCCTTCTCCAGCATCTTCCTGTACCACTCCTGCAGCCTCTTGGGCTTGGGGATCTTCTGGTCCTGCGGGTGGCAGTGGAAGATGTAGTCGTCCCCTTCACTGGGGGGGCACGCCCAGATATGACCATACACATAGCTGCACGGGACCAGGGATGGAGAAGACAGCTTTTAGGTTCAACGTCACGTATTTCAAGGTACTGAGACAAATATTTGGGGAATATTCCTTGTTAAGAAATTATTTCAATATGAGAATGCGAGACTTAGCTATTCCTAAACCTGTCCTGGACACACATGAACGGTTTTCCGGACATAAATTCGGCCTAGTCCTGGACGAAGCAGCATGTTCAATGGAATATTCTCCACTGAAATAGCTTTATAGTCCAGGACTAGGCTTAATCTGTGTACAGGAATCCAGCCTGTAAAAGCAGTGTGATGATTGAATGGGAGTGTTGTCCCCGGTATTTAAAACCTACCCCAGTTTCTTGACGTACTCCAGGTACCCTATCAAGATCTCATGGTAGACTGCCGTCCTCAACGCCCGGGGCTTGAAGAAGTGAATACTGTCCAGATACGATATGTAAACCCGTCTGGAGAGAAGAACGAGAAACACTAGGTATGTTACACGGATAACTATAGCTAACCTGTTGAACCAGATATTCAATACGGATAACTATAGCTAACCTGTTGAACCAGATGTTCAATACGGATAACTATAGCTAACCTGTTGAACCAGATGTTCAATACGGATAACTATAGCTAACCTGTTGAACCAGATGTTCAATACGGATAACTATAGCTAACCTGTTGAACCAGATGTTTAATACGGATAACTATAGGTAACCTGTTGAACCAGATGTTCAATACGGATAACTATAGCTAACCTGGTTAACCAGGTGCGTCAATAGGCAGGTTTATTCAACAAAAGAAATGTTGCAACCAAAAGAACAATGTGTAATGGAAACCGCAGATATAGGATACGTTTTCTAAAGATCCACAACATTTTTGATACGTTTGACAGGGGTGGATATTTATTTTGTTAAACGTTATTTATTGCGGCAAATGATGGAAACAGTTTTTATTAATAAATTACAAATTATTTTTTGAAGGTACGCGGGGCACGTGATGTCATCACATACAGTGAGGGAAAAAAGTATTTGATCCCCTGATGATTTTGTACATTTGCCCACTGACAAAGAAATGATCAGTCTAATTTTACTGGTAGGTTTATTCGAACAGTGAGACAGAATAACAACAAAAAAAATGTTATAAATTGCATTGCATTTTAATGAGGGAAATAAGTATTTGACCCCTCTGCAAAACATGACTTAGTACTTGGTGGCAAAACCCTTGTTGGCAATCACAGAGGTCAGATGTTTCTTGTAGTTGGCCACCAGGTTTGCACACATCTCAGGAGGGATTTTGTCCCGCTCCTCTCTGTAGATCTTCTCCAAGTCATTAAGGTTTCGAGGCTGACGTTTGGCAACTCGAACCTTCAGCTCCCTCCACAGATTTTCTATGGGATTAAGGTCTGGAGACTGGCTAGGCCACTCCAGGACCTTAATGTGCTTCTTCTTGAGCCACTCCTTTGTTGCCTTGGCCGTGTGTTTTGGGTCATTGTCATGCTGGAATACCCATCCACAACCCATTTTCAATGCCCTGGCTGAGGGAAGGTTCTCACCCAAGATTTGACGGTACATAGCCCCGTACATCGTCCCTTTGATGCGGTGAAGTTGTCCTGTCCCCTTAGCAGAAAAACACCCGCAAAGCATAATGTTTCCACCTCCATGTTTGACGGTGGGGATGGTGTTCTTGGGGTCATAGGCAGCATTCCTCCTCCTCCAAACACGGCGAGTTGAGTTGTGTTACCAATTGTTATCTTGGTGACCAGCTGCCTTGAAATCATTGACAAGATCCTCCCGTGTAGTTCTAGGCTGATTCCTCACCGTTCTCATGATCATTGCAACTCCACAAGGTGAGATCTTGCATGGAGCCCCAGGCCGAGGGAGATTGACAGTTCTTTTGTGTTTCTTCTATTTGCGAATAATCGCACCAACTGTTGTCACCTTCTCACCAAGCTGCTTGGCGATGGTCTTGTAGCCCATTCCAGCCTTGTGTAGGTCTACAATCTTGTCCCTGACATCCTTGGACAGCTCTTTGGTCTTGGCCATGGTGGAGAGTTTGGAATCTGTTTGATTGATTGCTTCTGTGGACAGGTGTCTTTTATACAGGTAACAAACTGAGATTAGGAGCACTCCCTTTAAGAGTGTGCTCCTAATCTCAGCTCATTACCTGTATAAAAGACACCTGGGAGCCAGAAATCTTTGATTGAGAGGGGGTCAAATACTTATTTCCCTCATTAAAATGCAATGCAATTTATAACATTTTTCACATGCGTTTTTCTAGATTTTTTTGTTGTTATTCTGTCTCTCACTGTTCAAATGAACCTACCATTAAAATTATAGACTGATCATTTCTTTGTCAGTGGGCAAACGTACAAAATCAGCAGGGGATCAAATACTTTTTTCTCCTCACTGTAACTAAAGCTCCACTCCACATTTAACTATAAATGCCTACTGCTTGCAAAATAAAAAGATTTAACTATAAGGATTTTCCTGACTTTCAACAATGCCTGAATTTCTTTTCTGGTTGGCTGGCAAGTTTCACAATCCAATTATTTCAGATCTACAGGACTCCAAGTTTCACCATGGTGATACGTTGACATGAGAATTATTAGAATATGGCAAATATTTGTCAATTATTGCATTCTATCAATGCTGGGTTTTGAGGGCTAGCTGAGACATGAAACAGATGTGGGAGGGCATAAGGCTTCAGGCTGTCGCCAATTTATTAGGCCTAATGCGCAATTTGCCTAAATGGGTACACTTCAACCACTTAATTTTTATTCTAGACTAAGTAACTATAGCTAAGCTGGCCCACCTTGCATAGATTCTCAAGCCTTCCACTCTTAAGTCTTCCAATACTCCAGTATGTAGGCTACTGTTCAGAAGAGTACATTACGCTACTCTTTAAAATAATACTACATAAACTCAGCAAAAAAAGAAACATCCCCTTTTCAGGACCCTGTCTTTCAAAGATAATTAGTAAAAATCCAAATAACTTCACAGATCTTCATTGTAACGGGTTTAACTTCACAAGCTCCAGCAGCAGAGGTGACTGTTTTGGAGAGCCTGGCGTGCCCAAAGTAAAATGCCTCCCATTTAGGCCCAGAAAATGGGATATGCATATATTTAGTACCATTGGATAGGAAACACTGAATTTTCCAAAACTGTTAACCATTTGTCTGTGGGTCAATCAGAACGCATTTGGGAGGCAAAACCCTGAGGAATCTCTGTCCTGGAAAAAGTCATTTTGACACATTGCTCATTTTGGAACCCCTCCCTATCCAAAATGACCATATATAGGCATGTGAACGCAGTGCACGTCGCTTCCTTATGATGTCATCAACCACGAGACGGTGTTTTACTCCATCTTGGAGGAATTTCGACCATTGATACACAGCATGGCAATGGGAGACCACGTTATGAAAACTCTTCAGATTGCGCGCGCACGAGAAGGCGCGCTGTGCCTTATTTATCGTCTTTAGCGTTCAGTTTATATTCGGCTGATTTATAATAGTAAATATACGTAAATATGTTCCTAAGGATACATTTAAAACTATGTTTGATTGTTTTTGGACAAGTTTATAGGTATAATTTGAACGAGTTGGCGCTGCGTTTCAAAACAGGAGTGGAGGCTGTCGTTTCTGATTATAACGCCACGAACCAAATGGAGGATTTATGGATAAAAGACGTTACTTTTTCTAACAAAAGAACCATGGATTGTCTTCGTTGGACACTTAGGATGACCTCAGCAGAAGTTCTTCAACAGGTAATTGATTTGTTTTCGCTGTGAAATGTGTTGTGTGTGCCATGATGGCTAATCGATACATGGCTATTGGAAAATATGTGAGGTGCTGGCCTCAAACAAATGAATGTGCTGCGTTCGCCGTAAAGCCTTTTTGAAATCTGACAACGCTGTGATATTGCCAAGAAACAGAGCTTTTGATGAGTATGGAACACTTGTATATTGCTGGATGTTTAATAATTCAACTTTCGGAATTTAAATTTGGCGCTTTAGATTTTCCCTGGTAGTGTCGGGATGAGCCCGCTAGCGACCCACTGGATACTGAGAAGTTAAACACTGTTTCCCATGCCTGTTCAATGAAACAAACAATGAATGAACATGCACCAGTGGAACGGTCGTTAAGACATTAACAGCTTACAGACGGTAGGCAATTAAGGTCACAGTTAGGAAAACTTAGAACACTAAAGAGGCCTTTCTACTGACTCTGAAAAACACCAAAAGAAAGATGCCCAGGGTCCATGCTCATCTGCGTGAACGTGCCTTAGGCATATACAAGGAGGCATGAGGACTGCAGATGTGGCCAGGGCAATAAATTGCAATGTCCGTACTGCGAGACACCTAAGACAGCGCTACAGGACGGACAGCTGATCGTCCTCGCAGTGGCAGACCACGTGTAACACCTGCACAGGATTGGTACATCCGAACATCACACCTGCGGGACAGGTACAGGATGGCAACAACTGCCAGAGTTACACCAGGAACGCACAATCCCTCCATCAGTGCTCGGACTGTCCGCAATAGGCTGAGAGAGGCTGGACTGAGGGCTTGTAGGCCTGTTGTAAGGCAAGTCCTCACCTGGCATCACCATCGCCTATGGGCACAAATCCACCGTCGCTGGACCAGACAGGACTGGCAAAAAGTGCTCTTCACTGACGATTCGCGGTTTTGTTTCACCAGGGGTGATGGTCGGCAATCTCAACACTGCGCTACAGGGAAGACATCCTCCTCCCTCATGTGGTACCCTTCCTGCAGGCTCATCCTGACATGACCCTCCAGCATGACAATGCCACCAGCCATACTGCTCGTTCTATGCGTGATTTCCTGCAAGACAGGAAGGTCAGTGTTCTGCCATGGCCAGCGAAGAGCCCGGATCTCAATCCCATTGAGCAAGTCTGGGACCTGTTGGATCGAAGGGTGAGGGCTAGGGCCATTCCCCCCAGAAATGTCTGGGAACTTGCAGGTGCCTTGGTGGAAGAGTGGGGTCATCAACATCTCACAGCAAGAATTGGCAAATCTGTTGTAGTCCATGAGGAGATGCATTGCTGTACTTAATGCAGCTGGTGGCCATAACAGATACTGACTGTTACTTTTGATTTTGACCCCCCCTTTGTTCAGGGAGACATTATTCCATTTATGTTAGTCACATGTCTGTGGAACTTGTTCAGTTTATGTCTCAGTTGTTGAATCTTGTTATGTTCATACAAATATTTACACATGTTAAGTTTGCTGAAAACAAATGCAGTTGACAGTGAGAGGACGTTTCTTTGTTTGCTGAGTTAATATCATCATCATCCTCATTCTGAAGTGTTAGTTACCTGGTGTTGGGAAGGAGTGTATTACTGTTAAGTGCATTTTAATAATTGTATTATGTGTTATTACTACGTTATAAAGTGTTTACCTGGTGTTGGGGAAGGCGCACTCGGAACCGTACTCCTGGACATGCATACCGAAGAAACACACGTCCACGCCGTCAATCTCCTCAAACGCAAAAAGTGCTTTGGTTCTGTAAGGGAAGGTCTCCTGCATTTCACCCGAGTCCACAAACCTGGGGAGACACAGTTAATCAATTAATTAGTGAATTAAACATTTATATAGTGCTTTTACTAGTAAGGGAGAAATCTCCACATCCACATGGATCATCAGTCATCATTAAGGGCCATCGCTTCCTTACCAAGGTGCATGAACAAAGGAGCAAACTGAAGATGAGAAACATATTGGAGCAACTCTTGGAAGACAACTTTATTAGAATAATCCTCAATGAACATCTTTCTCATCATCATGTTCAATAAACTGCTTTTAAAAGTATTGATAAGGGGCCATTTCACTGTTGGACCAGCTGCAGTCCTTCCTTACCTAGATTTCATGCCAGGTTTGATCTCAACATTTTTGTCGGAGCTAGCCACCACCCGTACAAACACCTCCCCGGCCTCAGGGTGGTTCTGCCTTTTCAAGTACTTATTCACCCGGTCCTCGATGTACATGCCCAACCTCGTCGTCTGTAGCCCTGCGAGACAGATACCATCAAATACTTGAGTTGTCCTACAGGTTATACAGATGCAGGTCATCAAAACTCACATCCTCATCACTAGTTACTGAAATAACTTCCATCGCACATACTATCACAGCACGTCTACAATGATGGATCCACTCGGATGGCCACAAAACACACTTTCAAACTTACTTTTGGCCGCGAACTTGTTCTCTTTCCTCGTCTTGCCAGACTTCTTCAGACAGATGTCGCAAATGAAGCTGAGGGAAAGTGGAAGTGTCAGACAGTCAGAAAGAGATCAGAAGACACATGGGGCCGTTCGTCTGTTCAGGGTACATGAGGCTTACCCCGATGGCCAGATGACATCATAATGCAGCACACAGATCTGGTGCATCTTCCGTCCACAGTCTTTACATTCAACAAACCTGTGTGAGGAGAGAGAGAAGGCTGGTCAGAGAAGGGACACCCAACACCTCGGGCTCCAAGAAGACACTATTTGTTCACAGATACTGCAGAGTGGGCAATAGATACGACAGTCGACTGACATATGGGCATGAGACAAAATACTAATGCGTTGGATAACTGTACGTTCAAGAGTTGGGGTCAATTCAGGAAGTGACTTCAATATTCGCAATTTAAATGGAATTGACCGCGAACCTTGGTATACACCCTTTAAAATGTACAGTGGTAAATGTCAGTGACTGATAGTAATGCAGCTAGTTACATAAAATATCATTTAGAATTCAGAAACCTTTGCGGCCACCATTGCCCATGTACTTGGGGCGGTCATCTCATGGTCCGTGATCGAACGGAAAAAGCAAGGGACAGGTGCAAGAGAAAAGGCCCATACACTATTCACCATCAATGGTTATTCATTTTCATTTCTGTGTCTGACAGATCTCTCAGCTCAGGACAATACCTTCATCCTCAGGTATTTTAAATGCAGTGTATCCAATTGTGTGGTTGATTAGTGTTTTTAAAATGGTCCAAATAAAGCCAGTACTGTGATGCATACTGTACATGACGTCTCAACGCCAAAGGATTTAGAAGCTTTAAAGCTGAATAAAAAGGGCTAAAACCCCATCAAACGTAAACAGCTTGAGACGTTAAGGTTCAGCTACACCAATACTCACGGTTCTGGATCCAACATGTCGTTTTTCTTCTTTTCAAACTGGTCTTTAGATATCATACTGGAGGATGGAGAGACAACGGATGACCAGTTAGAATCAGTTCTGATACTCTACAGCCAACGCCCCCAACATGCAGCCCACTCAAATGAATACAGATTCCTTTTTTCATAAGCTTTGACTATAATTAGCTTAGTCTACCATTCTGGACCAGTATTTATAACCATTATGGACTAAGGATATCCACTAGGGAAAGATGGAATCAGTTGAGACTTAAGGGCGGTTACTTCCACTAACTAAATGCTCACTTAGTCATGCACTGATGAAAATTCAAGTTAAGTGATAGTTAGGATAAAAAAAAAAATTTAACGGAACTAATCTGAATCAAAGTATTGTTTCCCAGTGTTTTCCAATGTATTGACAAAAACTTTACCAAAGATTCCACCACGAACTTACGTCTGTGGCTGTGCCGGGTCGTCTCCCAGGGTGACACTGTTGCCCTGGATCTCGTTGAAGCACTTCTCACAGAAGTGATACCTGTCGGCAACAAGGCCATATTTGGGTGAGCTGGAGCGGGCACACACAGCAGCAGAAGCACAGGAAAAGTTGGCAAACCAGCACACGGGTGGCAGAATGGGTGGTAGAATGAGTGGCGGAAATGGTTGTCAGAATGGCACAATGGAAAAGCATAACACAGGCAGAGGACAGAGACAAGAGGACAGAAAGGCAGAGTGAAGGTAGAACACAGGTTAGTCACCATGGGAATGGTCATGACAGTCATTCACACATCTTCTCATACAAGCATACTGAAATGACACAGGAATGCTAACCATGTTGATGGGAGGAACATGAATAATAATATAAGCAAAGTAAATCATTAGTACATTTTAATATCCATACTACTAAGTAAAACCACTTCGCTGAACTACTAAGTTCCACTACTTCTCCACATAAAGCTTTAGTAACGGACAGGCATATGATATGATCATGTCAGTTGGGAGACTGTTGGAGTGAATGCCAGCCCTGGTGATGTAGGGGAGAGGGATGCACCCAGAACACATCACAGACATTTGGATCATCTCTCCTTGTCTTTGGAACTTTATCTTTTCATAACAATTTTTGTTGAAATTACTTTTTTAAATGTGGGTAAATAACTACAGTGTAAAATGCATCAACGTGCTTCCAGAAGGGATAGAGTAGTTAACCCTAACGAGCTTCACCGTGCGGAGTTCAGAATAACTCAGCAACATGCAACTGCAATGCATCGGAATGGATGCAATATTTGGGGCTAGTGAAGTGCAGTAGAAATTTGTGAACAGCAGGGGGAGCAGTGGTGCTGATATCGCAGCACATCGGGCTTGAAGGGAAACCTAAGATCCTGTTGATGTAGCTACCCTCCTTCGTTTATCAACATGTAACAATTCCATCCCTCTGGTGAAATACCATCTTAGAATACTCATCATAATTATTCATTGTTTTTCATGTACCTGAACTAACATTACAATGTACTGTGAGAGCACAATCCTATTCCCCTTCTCTTTCCAGCTGCCCCTTTCCTTCACAGTAGCACCTGCCTACTTACATACCCCCCCTCGCTTTCCCTGCCACTCACCCCCGTATCCCCCACACCCCCGCGGAGTATGGACTTACCTGTTCTGGTAGCTGAAGTAGGTTCCGTCTCTGGAGATGGTGCACAGCTGCTTGCCATAGCAGCAGAGGGTCTGGGGTGAGAACTCAAACTGTGGAGGAGCACAGGGAGAAAGGGCTTTAGTGAAGACATTGTTAGGTCCAATCCACTTCTACACTGTCCAGCATTCAGCCAGGTCAGTCCTGTCCACAGATTCTCCAATCCACTTCTACACTGTCCAGCATTCAGCCAGGTCAGTCCTGTCCACAGATTCTCCAATCCACTTCTACACTGTCCAGCATTCAGCCAGGTCAGTCCTGTCCAAAGATTCTCCAATCCACTTCTACACTGTCCAGCATTCAGCCAGGTCAGTCCTGTCCACAGATTCTCCAATCCACTTCTACACTGTCCAGCATTCAGCCAGGTCAGTCCTGTCCAAAGATTCTCCAATCCACTTCTACACTGTCCAGCATTCAGCCAGGTCAGTCCTGTCCAAAGATTCTCCAATCCACTTCTACACTGTCCAGCATTCAGCCAGGTCAGTCCTGTCCACAGATTCTCCAATCCACTTCTACACTGTCTAGCATTCCGCCAGGTCAGTCCTGTCCACAGATTCTCCAATCCACTTCTACACTGTCTAGCATTCAGCCAGGTCAGTCGTGTCCACAGATTCTCCAATCCACTTCTACACTGTCTAGCATTCAGCCAGGCCAGTCCTGGTCTTTGTAAGGACCCTCTAGCCATGGGGTCATACAGGTGGCTGTCTGTCACACAGTAAACACAGCATTGCATGGTTATGCATGTCTGGATGGGTTAGTTAGGGATGTTACTTGTCGTGTTGTGTAATTTCAGACTGTTAAATAGCCATCACTAACTGACTTCTACCCGGTTACGCAACCCTGCACCTTAGAGGCTGCTGCCCTATATACATAGACTGAATCACTGGACACTTTAATAACACTAGTCATTTTAATAGGGCCAGGAGAAGTTTAAATAATGATTACATACTGCTTTACACCTCTCATATGAATACACTCTATTCTATTCTACTGTATTTTAGTCAATGCCACTCCGACATTGCTCTAATATTCATTATTTTACTTTTAGATTGTGTGTATTGTTGTGAATTGTTAGATACTACTGCATTGTTGGAGCTAGGAACAATCATTTCGCTACACCCGCAATAACATCTGCTAAATATGTGACCAATAAAATGTGATTTGAATTGCAGGGCATTGTTTCCTCTTGAATGACAGTACAGTGCATTCGTAAAGTATTCAGACCCTTTGACTTTTTCCACATTGTCAACTTAGTCTTATTCTAAAATTGATTAAATGTTTTTTTTCTCCCCCTCATCAATCTACACACACTACCCCATAATGACAAAGCAAAAACAGGTTCAGACATTCTTGCAAAAAAACATCACATTTACATAAGTATCCAGACCCTTTACTCAGCACTTTGTTGAAGCACCTTTGGCAGCGATTACAGCCTTGGGTATGACGCTACAAGCTTGGGACACCTGTATTTGTTGAGTTTCTCCCATTCTTCTCTGCAGATCCTCTCAAGCTCTGTCAGGTACGATGGGGTGCGTTTCTGCACAGCTATTTTCAGGTCTCTGCAGATATGTTCAATCGGGTTGAAATCTGGGCTCTGGCTGGGCCACTCAAGGACATTGAGACTTGTCCTGAAGCCACTCCTGCGTAGTCTTGGCTTAGGGTCGTTGTCCTGTTGGAAGGTGAACCTTCGCCTCAGTCTGAGGCCCTGAGCATTCTGGAGGAGGTTTTCATCAAAGATCTCTCTGTACTTTGCTCCGTACATCTTTACCTCGATCCTGACTAGTCTCCCAGTCCCTGCCGTCGAAAAACATCCCCACAGCATGATGCTGCCACCACCATGCTTCACCGTAGAGATGGCAGGTTTCCTCCAGACGTGACGCTTGACATTCAGGCCAAAGAGTTCAATCTTGGTTTCATCAGACCAGAGAATCTTGTTTCTCATGGTCTGGGAGGCATTTTGGCAAACTCCAAGTGGGCTGTCATGTGCCTTTTACTGAGGAGTGGCTTCCGTCTAGCCACTACCATAAAGGCCTGATTGGTGGAGTAATGCAGAGATTGTTGCCCTTCTGGAAGGTTCTGTCCGTGGGTATCATCGGACAGGGCCACAGTGTCTCCCTACCCCTCCTGTCTCAGCCTCCAGTATTTATGCTGCAATAGTTTGTGTCGGGGGGCTAGGGTCAGCCTGTTATATCTTGAGTATTTCTCCTCTCTGAACCCTAGGACCATGCCTCAGGACTACCAGGCCTGATGACTCCTTGCTGCTGCTCCAGTTTCAACTGTTCTGCTTGCGGCTATGGAACCCTGACCTCTTCACCGGACGTGCTACCTTGCCCCAGACCTGCTGTTATCAACTCTTTAGAGACAGCAGGAGCGGTAGAGATACTCTGAATGATCGGCTATGAAAAGCCAACTGACATTGACTCCTGAGGTTCTTATCTGTTGCACCCTCGACAACCACTGTGATTATTATTTGACCCTGCCGGTCATCTATGAACATTGGAACATCTTGGCCCTGTTCTTTTATAATCTCCACCCAGCACAGCCAGAAGAGGACTGGCCACCCCTCAGAGCCTGGTTCCTCTAGTTTTTTTCCTAGGTTTTGGCCTTTCTAGGGAGTTTTTCGTAGCCACCGTGCTTCTACACCTGCATTGCTTGCTGTTTGGGGTTTTAGGCTGGGTTTCTGTACAGCACTCTGTGACATCAGCTGATGTAAGAAGGGCTTTATAAATAGATTTGATTGATTGATTGATTCTCCCATCTCCACAGAGGAACTCCAGAGCTCCGTCAGAGTGACAATTGGGTTCTTGGTCACGTCCCTGACAAAGGCCCTTCTCCGATTGCTTAGTTTGGCAGAGCGGCCAGCTCTTGGTGGTTCCAAACTTCTTCCATTTAAGAATGATGGGAGGCCACTGAATTATTTTGGTACCCTTCCCCAGATCTGTGCCTTGACACAATCCTGTCGTCTCGGAGCTCTACGGACAATTCCTTTGACCTCATGGCTTGGTTTTTTCTCTAACATGCACTGTAAACTGTGGGACCTTGTATAGACAGACAGGTGTGTGCCTTTCCAAATCTAGTCTAATCAATTGAATTTACCACAGGTGGACTCCAATAAAGTTGTAGAAACATCTCAAGGATGATCAATTTCGAGTCTCATAGCAAAGGGTCTGAATACTTATATAAATAAGGTATTTCAGTCATTATGGGGTGTTGTGTGTAGATTGATGAGGATTTTTATTTATTTTATCAATTTTAGAGTAAGGCTGTAACGTAACAAAATGTGGAAAAAGGGGTCTGAATACTTTCCGAATGCACTGTAGGTCATCAGCATCAATGTGCCATGGTTTCCCACCTTGAGGGCATCTACAGCCCAAACCTGGCTAACAGGCCCATATATCAAGGGACACAAGTTCTTCCTATTTAGGTAATGTGGGCAGGAACAACTCCTGGCCCTCACGATAACCTACAGTTAGTTAGAGCTGAAAGTTTCTCCTGGCCCTAACGATAACCTACAATTAGAGCCAAGTTTCTCCTGGCCCTAACGATAACCTACAATTAGAGCCGAGATTCCCCCCTGGCCCTAACGATAACCTACAATTAGAGCCGAGTTTCCCCCTGGCCCTAACGATAACCTACAATTACAGCAGAGTCCCCCTCTCCCTTCCTCCTTCCCCTCAGTCTCACCTTCCTGCCGCAGCAGTACCCCAGGCTGACCATGACAGGATTTATCTCCAGCTCAAACACAACTAACCTCCCGCACTACTCCTTCTCTTTCCTCCACTAACATCCCACCATCTCTCCTCCTTCCCTCCCTTTGTCTCACCTTCCTGCCGCAGCAGTACCCCAGGCTGACCATGACGGGGTCTATCTCCAGCTCAAACACCTCTGCCAGCTTGGAGCAGTACTTGTAGACGCGGGACGTCTTGCGGTTGTAGATCCAGGCGTTGTTGAACATGACCCAGATGTCTTCCACGTACTGCCAGGGTTCCTGGTACTGACCTGTGTCCAGTTTACGCTTTATAGTGGACAGGTCCATAGGTTTCTTCACTATGTCAAAGTAGTCCTGAAGGGGGGAGGAGGGGAACGGTTAGAAGAGAGTTAAGTGATATTGACAGTCCAGTCACAGGAACCAGCGTTGCAATGTGTCTTGACAAAAATGACACAAACATGGTTATGAGAGTGCTTTATCATTCACTATCAAGCTTCAGAACAATCAATGAAATGTGGCTATGAGAGAGAGATTCACTGAAATTGTATCTCTGACCAGAAAGATATGGACATGGTTATGAGAGAGATCCTTCATCCTTATTGAGCCTCGGCTATTTCTATGAAATCTGTATTGAATTGAGTAACGAGTCAATTTGTCGTTTGTTTTCATATCAATATATGACTAGGCATAGCCAATCAAGAGATAGATAGACTCTCAGGGTGAACGACTAAGTGTGTGTACATGTAGTGTCTGTGTGTACTCACGGGGATGCCCAGCAGCATGGGGTCGACAGGCTGTCTGAAGGGCAGAGACTCTGGGTCCTGTCTGTAGAGGGCCTCTAGGGTGGGCATCAGGGCCTGGCGCAGCTCCTCTGGCTTAAAGACTGCAGGGACGACAGAGCGGTCAGGGATCTATTCAAATGAACCATGTACTACAACATAGAAATGTATCATGAAGAACTAAAAGTACAATCTGTCATGTGGAAAAGGGGCATTGTGAAGGCTCTATTTATTATATTTCTATCTGTGATGTTCAGAACGCTTCAGTGTCTTCACAGGGTCAGTTATCATGGTCAAGTCATATTGACACAGTTGTTGTGAAGATGGGGAGAGAGGTATGTCTTGTAAAAAGATGCTCTGCGTTTTTGACACAATGGTCAACTGTACTAGTTGTTCAGGCTCTGGTCGCGTCTCACCTTAATTACTGTCTGCTAACACGGTCAAGTGCAGCAAAGAAAGACCTGGCAAAGTTGCAGCTGGCACAGAGCAGCATACACAGAACAAATATCAACATGCATGATAGTCTTTCATGGTTGAGGAGAAATGTACTAATTATCTTCTAGTCTTTTTAAGAAACGTGTTGAAAATGCCTAACCACTTGTATAATCTATTGCATACACTACAAAACAGACATACCACACCAGATACACCACTATGGGTTTCTTCACAGTACCCAAACCAAAAACAGATTTAATGCGTCGCTCAGTTATACATAGAGCCGTCTCATAGTGGAATGCTCTGCCACCAGAGGTTACTCTCTTAGCTTTGCAAACAAAACATATTGAATCACAGCACTTCTCCCCTAAAGATCTCATTTAACTGGATAAGAATATAGTGATTAAATAGTATTTGTGTTGTCTCTTGGCGTCTTTCCAATATCAAACTTATTTTATTTGTATTTTTTATTTTGTTGTAATATCTTCTGTTGTTCTTGTCTATTACGGTTCTGTACTTTGTCATGCATTTGTATGATTCATGGGGACCACAGAAAGAGTAGGTGCTGCATTTGCAGTAGCTAATGGGGATCCTAATAAACTAAACAGGGTAAAGGTGAGGACTGACATAACTGAGGAAAGAGCTGCAATAAGATAGGACCAGCTGGCGAAAAACAACTAGTCATTGGATAAACTCCTGGCCCAGGATAGTTTTACACAAAACCAGGTCCTCACTTTTTTTTTGCGGTTCTGGGTGGGGGAGGTGGATGCTGCCGTGCCGTTGGCCCCGCCCTCCTCCTCCTCGGGTTCCTTCTTAATCTCCGGCTTCTTCTCCTCCTTCGTCTCCATTGGCTCCTGCTTAGGCTCCGCCCCGTTTGGCTCCTCCTCCTTGACCGTGAGGGGTTTGGTGTCTTTTTGGGTCTTCGTCCTGCTATGGGGCACAGCTACATTTAGAGGGTGCACTTAGACAAATCTGTAGGACACTACATTTTGAGAGATGGAGGGCAACGTGGCCACTGTACCAGATACACAAGATGAGTTCATATTAATTAAGAACATTTCCATCAAGAGCACTTGCATTCATAATGTACATATAAATAGAAAGCTCTGGTTGGTCAAGCGTCTTGTAGGACTACAAGTTAAAGTCCTCACCTCCATTTTGAAGTCGCTGGGCTGCTTTTTCCCCGAGCCACAGTCGTCGTCCTCATCCTCGTCGTCCTCGTCTTTGAGCTCGGCTTTGGGCTCCGTTTGGGCCATGTCTGGTTGGGCCTGTTGGGAGTGGACCTCTGCCACCGAGCCTGGGGTGGGCATGCGGTTATCTATACTGGCTGGTGCCTGTGACAGCTAGAGGGGGAAAATTAGAGGTTATCCCTTCAAAGCAAAGGCTGGGTGCTGGCTATAACTGTTGACTGGCACAACAAGTCATTAAGAGCTGGCATGTGACAGAAACGCCAAGCATGCTGCTCCTTCAATAGACCTTTTTAGAATGTGGAAGAGCTGCGATAGTAACAAAGGCTTCTCTAAAAAGAGCATCTATTTATTTCCTGACTATATGACCTAAGCAGGAAATACTCTGGACCCTAGTGAAAGAATATAACTAGCCATGAGTTCTCCTCGTCAGTTCACCAGGTCAGGAAAAACTCCCTATAAGAGTGTTGTGGATCCTAAGCAGGTGTTTTACCGGCGTGCTGGGGGGCTGCACTGAGCTGGGCTGCGTCTGGCTGGGGGTCCCCGGCTGCTGATGCTGCAAGGGCGTGAGCGGCTGGGAGGGGGCAGCAGGGGACTGCATGCCCAGGGTCGAGGGGGGCCGGGCGGGGAGGCCTCCGCTGGGGACGTGAGTGGGGGTGGAGGACGGTGAAGGCTGAGCCTGGGGGGGTGGGTGGGAGTGGGGGTGCTGGAGCTGCTGCAGGTTAGCCGAGGCGCTGGGTGGAGGGGTGGCGCGGGGTAGGGGGGGCTGGGATACAGAAGTTACAGTTAGAGCTCCATCTACTATTACATATTCACACACTGTTACAAACCTACCCACTCAGACACGTACATATTCTAACACCACACTTATAATTGACAACCATGAATCCATACAACGCAGCTTCTTCTAATATGATCAAACCAATAGCAGAGATTATCAATGCAACAGATCACAAGCCCCATCTGTGTGAGTGTCTCCCTCCTCACCTGAGTGACAGCTGCCTGTGCTTGCGGCTGGCCGAGGGAGCCCAGGTTGTTCATAATCATTCCCCCGCCAGGGGCGGTGGTGGGGGAGAACTGGCTCTGGGGCATGAACTGGCTCTGATTGGCTGTCTGTCCCACCATGCTGTTGGCGTGCTGTCCCATCATGCCTTGCACCTGGGGCATCCTGGATGGGGACATGCCCATCTGGGGAAAGGAGAAGAAAAACACAGACACGTTATAGGGAGGAAACCTCTATCTTGCATTGAGACCTCGCCAAGAATAACTACGCATCTAAATGAGATCAGAACTGGGTTCAAATACTATTTAAAATGCATTATTTTATTAACTTCAGCTGTGCTTAATTGAGGTTGCCTGGTGAAATGGAACCAATAGAACAGTCACAAAAGTGCAAACCCCACCCACCTGTTACTCCAGGCGGGCTAAAGCAAATGCTCAAAGTTGTTGAAAAGTATTTCAACCAAAGTCTGAATGGGATACGATAACACACACGCCACCAAGATAATACTCCTTATGAAAGGCCTGAGGCGTAATAAACAAACAGTGTGCTGATTAAAAAAACAGAAAGAGGCAACAACAACCAGAAGTAGATAAACATTTAACAGTACAGAACCATAAACAGTAAAAATCCAACCCAACTCATTTAAGACGTATACAATGCTCAACCACTTTCCCAGTGGAAACAAGGAGACTACAGGGTACATTTATTTGAATTCATTTATTTTGACAGCACCCCTTTTGATTTGAATAAAACCTTCCATACATATTTGCCCATTGTAGATGTGCTCAGAAAGTGACATTTTGAACCTGAACTCCAATACACTCAAGAGATAAAGTTGCTCAAAGTTCACCTATTTTGCATAACCCACCATACAAGCATTTCGCAAAACCCGCAATAACATCTGCTAAATATTTGATTTGATGAGACATCCATGTCTTCATCCCTGGAAAAGATAAACAGTTGAGAGTGATGTCATTTAAAAGCTTACTTAATAATTAAGAAAGTGTTTATAATATATTTTCTTAAACATTAAAACGTAAATTACCTAAAAACGCTTACTCATATTCGCATGTTGTAGCTTAGACCCTATTTTACATTATCTGAGATGTTTGTGTTGTGCCCGCCATCGGTTGAAACAACATGCTCTGGAATACAGGGTGGTTGTCTTGTTTTGGCTGATAAATGTACTAAAATGGGAAACAAATTGAAATTTCAACTTTTAAAAATGGTACCACAAAGACTGTTGGAGGTCCACACATCAGAGAATGTTGACCTGAATGGGAATGTTGTTTTAAAGTATTCTGTCAATCTTCCATAGGAAATCTACTGAAATCATAGAAATATAGATAATAGAATAGACATGATCATTTCAGTTGACATTCGACAGTGGGTGGACCGGCCGCAATTGTTGTGGTAGTAATTACAAGTTAAAATTTCAATTACACTTAAATTTCAATGGTGTACCAGCTACATTGCAGTGATCTGAAGGGATATGTCTATCCTACACCCACCCTGTATTCAAGACCATGTTGTGTCTCAGCTGATGGAGGCACAACACAAAAACCTCATATGATGTAAAGTAGGGTCTGAGCTACAACACACAAATCATTGACGGACAGCAATATTCAAACCTTGAATCAGCTTTAAAAAATCTGTGACAAGTCAGGACAGACTACACCACTCAAACCCTCCTGGAAATCCATTTAGGTGGGCCTTTTGCATAAAAATGTGTGTAATTGTCCCGCAGAAAAATAAAACCCTATCCCAGGGTTTTCAGAAGATTGGAGGTGAGTTATGTAACTGTTTAACTGGTCTTTGCTCCTTCCATATTTATTTTGATCCAAACAACCTCCCCAGTCACTGCTGATAATAAGCATTACCCATAAAAGTATGCTGACACCACAATACTTGAAAGCACAAAGGGATCAACATTGGATTCACTCCATATTACTGGCCTGTATGACAAAGTGAGAAGAAGCCTGTGTTAAATCCATTCCTAATCATCCATTCTCTAAATAATACTGCAAGACAACACTTTTTGGCCTAAATTAAAAACTACAGGGTTGGGTAAAATCCAAGACGGGGAGAGGCAGTGGGAGAGGGAGCAAGACGGGGAGAGGCAGTGGGAGAGGGAGCAAGACGGGGAGAGGCAGTGGGAGCAAGACGGGGAGAGGCAGTGGGAGCAAGACGGGGAGAGGCAGTGGGAGCGGGAGCAAGACGGGGAGAGGCAGTGGAAGACGGGGAGAGGAAGTGAGAGAAGAGGAGAAAGGGAGGGAAGGAGATACAGAAGGAAGGAAAGAGTTAACTGGGGCATAGAGGGTGCATGGAGGTCTCACCGCTGGGACAGAGCTCATGTTCATCTGCTGCGAGTGGTTCATGGGCGAGGCAGCTCGGGCCCCCATGGGCGCCTGGGACATCTGCACGTTCTGCATCGCCATGGGGTTGAACTGATTGATTCCTATGTGGGAGAAGAGAAGCACACACAAACACAGTGCACACACACACAGGATTAGTGGTGCCTACAATACACTGAGATGTTGTAATTAATTACCTTATGCTCTGATGAGCAGGTGAAGGAGCCACTGAGTCAGTTAGGAGCTAAGTCATATACCCTGATTAAGACAACTTGCCTGCCGAAACGTTGGACATAAAATATTTTTTGCATCTGAGCTCCTAGAGTGTGCGGCTCTTCTTTATTTTCAGGAGCTAAGTCATAACCTTTCACAAACTTGTTCATTTCCTGTTAGTGTTTCCCCTATAATTTGTTTTGCCGGTGTGGAAAAAGTCAAAGGGGTGGGGGGTGGCACTCCAGGATATTTTGGGGGGTAGAATGACTGATGTCATTTACAGTGACTTTAAAAATACATTATTCTCCAAAATTGTGCAGACACCATGATGAGCCCAATTGCATATTGGCAAAAAATACTTTTACCATAGCCTATACATTCCATATTATCAGGCAGGTGTTTTATTAGCAATAAGAACGTTTTTTCTGGATCAAAGTGGCAACTTTTTCCCCATGGAGCAAAGAGAAAAATTTACAATTGTTAAGCTATTTTTTTTTCTACACATTTTGTCATGGAGCTGACAGAAAATGTTGCAGTGTGAAAGCTAATTTCTTGTAATTCTATTCATTTTGTCATGGCTAATTCTGTGTTCTTATGAAAAACAATCAGGGCCCCCTTGGCATATGCCTGGCCGGTAATTCAGCCATTCCAAAAGTACTCCAAAATTCATTATTTATTTTATTGGTTTCATTCTTTTAGCTTTTTAAATGAATACAGGGGAAACACTGGCTCCAATTATGTAAATAAACATTTATGGAGAAACAGTTTCTGAATAAACAATTTACACTATTTGAGTATTGGGAGTATTTACCCTTTACTATGTCAGTGATTATAGTATATAATCAACTGGCCCCCAGGGGGGTTGACAGTCAGCGAGCAGTTGGCTGTGTCTGGATAAAAGAAGGATGAGAAACAAGTGTTGAAGTGCAGGAGAAGGACTGGTACCTTGAGACACCTGCATGCGGGGGCATGATCTGATTTGGCACGTTGGGCATAGGCACAGATCCATCTGAAAGGGAGGAGGATGAGAGGTGGTCAACATGTCATATACCAAAGCTTCCAAATTAGCAAACACCTACTTTAACCAAACACATCATTATCCTGTTATAGGCCCAAATGCTAACTTTCACTTAAGTCAAATTTCCACCGTCAATGCATGACTGATAAAAGGGTTTGCCCCACACATGGTAATAGGATGATAATGAACATAAGTGATTATGTTGCTCCCTCCTTCAATAGAGGGGTCTCCAGAGGTCCAGGGAAGAGGGTACTCACTGGCTGGCCGTGGAGACTGGCCAGGACCCATGGAGTTCGGCTGAGGGGGCATGCCAGGTTGCTGCTGGGCCCCAGGGCCCCCCACTGCCATTGGGCCAGGCTGCTTCTGGAGCCGCGAGCGCCTCTTCTCCTCCAACTCCTTCTGGATCTTATAGATCTTCTCCGCCAAGAAGTGGTAATACTCATCCTGCAGGAATTGACAACTCGAGATTAGAAATAACGTATACTGAACAAAAATATAAACGCAACATGTAAAGTATTGTTTCATGAACTGAAATAAAATATCCCAGAATTGTTCCACACACACAAAAATATTATTTTCCCAAAATTTTGCGAACAAATGGGTTTACATCCCTGTTGGTTAGCATTGCTCCATTGCCAAGATCATCCATCCACGTGACAGGTGTGCCATATCAATAAGTTGATTAAACAGCATGACCATTACACAGATGCACCTTGTGTTGGGGAAAATAAAAGTCCACAAAAATGTGCAGTTTTGTCACACAACACAATGCCACAGATGTCTCAGGTCGAGGAAGGGTGCAATTGGCATGCTGACTGCAGGAATGTCCACCAGAGCTGTTGCCAGAGAATTGAAAGTTCAATTCTCTACCATAAGCCACCTCCCCCGTCCGTTTTAGAGAATTTTACAGTACGTCCAACTGCCCTCACAACCGCAGACCACGTGTAACCACGCCAGCCAAGGACCTCCACATCCTGCTTCGTCACCTGCGGGGATCGTCTGAGACCAGCCAGCCGGACATCTGATGAAACTGATGAGTATTTCTGTCTGTAATGAAGCCCTTTTGTGGGGAATAAACTCTGGGCTTGGTTCCCCAATAGGTGGGCCTGGCTAGAAAATGGGTGGGCCTATACCAGGCCCACCCATGTCTGCTCCTTTGCCTAATCACTTTTATTAAATTGACTGATATACTGATTTGAACAGTAACTTAGTAAAATAGCTAAAATTGTTGCATGTTACGTTTATATTTTCGTTCACCATATATTTTGTTTACTTTATTGCATGTTATATCAGCTACTCGGAAGTGCACACTAAGGGAGAAGGGTGGAGATTGGGATACAGTCTATGTTGGCATTTCAAGCAGTAGTGAGTTCATCATAGGAGGTTGGTGGCACCTTAATTGGGGAGGGCGGGCTCTTGGTAATGGCTGGAGCGGAATAGTATCAAATACATCAAACACATGGCTTCAATGTGTTTGATGCCATTCCATTCGCTCGGTTCCAGCCATTATGAGCCGTTCCAGCCTCCACTGGAGTTCATTACCCTGCTGTTGGCAGACTGGTACATGTCCCCTTCCACCTTCCTAGCGTACGCCACCAGGTTCTCCATCCGCCGGTCCTTCAGTGCTGCGGGGGTCTGGGGTGGGGAATATGGCTTGTACTCTGGAGGAGGACAGGGAGAAGGATAGGATGTTGGATGGAAAGAGAGACAGCATGAAGGGAGAATTAAAGAGTGAGTTGGAGTAGCGGCAACCTCAAATCAGAAAATTGCTTTTCCTTTCATAACACTGATCTGAACGGGCTAGGTAAGTGAACACAGTGGACCAATCCCAAATCAACTCCTATACCCTTAGCCCTATGGTGGCAAAACCATGTGGGTTGTCCACCTATTAAACCCTGATAGATTCATGGTCATTGAGGAGAAAAAACATTGAAGACAATGCAAGAATCTTGGTGGTACTTACAGTTTGTGCACCAGGTGGGTGCGTAGGTCCTGAGTGACGTGCTCGTGCCACGTCTTCCTCACCCCTGAGGCAGAGAGAGGGTTGGCGCCAGGCAGGTTGCCCATGCCCCCCAAGACTGGCATCAACTGACTGGAGGACGGAGAGAGGAGAGCAAGACCGCTTAGGAAACATGTAATCATAAGCTTAACACCAAGGTAACTATGAGAGAATAACTTGTGTAATGCTGTGTCAAGTAACTGAGTAGAAAGAGTGTCATTGTAGTTCTCAGGGATTTAACCCCAATTTCAGCCTTTGCCCAACCCCTTCATATATTCAAACAACTCATTCAGGTGACAAGTGGTGGGGAATTGCTCATAAATATTCATTTTGGGGGTGGGTAAACACAGTTGTACCTGATCCAAACACTTTCTCACTAAATCATACTTACCAGAAATCCACTGGCACGCTCTGATAACATTGTGTGCATTGCGAGCAAATATGGCTCTGCACTGTTAACTCAGTGGTAAGGTGCGAGTTCCTGACATCTATCGGCAAGTGCGTAGGAAGTTCCAATTTCCCACGGGGCAAAACAAATATTTGAGATGTGGACACATTTTTTGCAGTATCGTGTTGGGAAGAAAAGTGCATTCATCACCTTGAAAATTAAGATTTGGGGCTCAATTCAATCAGCACTGCAGTAACTCTTTTTCCAATGATCAAATTAACTCTCAGATTGGTCTTGGGTAGTGTATAAAAACCTACAACTACTACCAGGCCGACCAGTCTCACAGGTACGCTTTCACTTTTCAGAATTAGAAGTGTGTGGGCACGGGATGAATATTGTAAATTAAAGATATAAAAAAAGATATAAAAATCTGCCACATGTAGGATTAGAACTCACAACCATTGAAATATGAGCCAACTGTTTTAACGCACTGTACCACCAATCAGTCATAGCGAAAAAAAATAAGTTGAGTTGACCACGATTGTCATCTATTTCTTGTTACGATGGATGTAGCTATGAATATAAACGTATAATCCTCAAATCCCACATATCTTTTTTCTTCATTAATCATGTAGATGTGTATGAAACAGTAATCAAAAACTTTTAATTTGGTCATATGCGGAAATGTTCATTACCTTTTGAATAGTGGTCTAGTCAAGGAAGAGTCACGCAAAATATATTGATTGGCACACTCCACTTACCAAGACCAATGCCAAATAAATCACCTGCTTTTATAGTAAGCCTCAAGGTGGTACCACTCAGCACATCTACAAGGGAGTGGATTTCATACCAAACCCTTCCCTTTGAGATGACATAGAGGCACCTTCAAGGTGCCTCTAAATCACGATTTCAATGGTAGAGAAGAACCGCTGAGGGTAAAAAGAGCTAGATTTACTACTAAAATACCAAAATATAACTTCTACAACAAACTTTCAAAATGAAGACCAGAATTGACATGTTCCACTATAACTAAGCTTAAAAACAGCTGATTTTTTCCAGATTTTTTTTCTTCATCATGAAAGTTACAATTTAAATAAAATATACAGTGAGCTCCAAAAATATTGGGACAGTGACACATTGTTTGTTGTTTTGGCTCTGTACTCTAGAACTTTTGATTTGAAATTATACAATGACTGATGTTAGTGCAGACTCTCAGACTTAATTTTAGGGTATTTTCATCCATATCAAGTGAACCGTTTTGTACACCGTGCACTCAAAGTATTCAGACCTTCACTTTTTGTGGCTGGGCCACTCAAGGACATTGAGATATGCCCTGAAGCCACTTCTGCATTGTCTTGGCTGTGTACTTTTGGTCGTTGTCCTGTTGGAAGGTGAATCTTTGCCCCAGTCTGAGGTCCTGAGCGCTCTGGAGCAGGTTTTCATCAAGGATCTCTGTACTTTGCTCTGTTCATCTTTCCCTCCATCGTGACTAATCTCCCAGTCCCTACCACCGGAGAAAAATGCCCACAGAATGATACTGCCACCACCATGCTTCATTGTAGGGATGGTATTGTCCAAGTGATGAGCGGTGCCTGGTTTCCTCAATACGTGACACTTGGCATTCAGGCCAAAAAGTTAAACCTTGGTTTCATCAGACCAGATAATCTTGTTTCTCATGGTCTGAGTCTCCTTTAGGTGCCTTTATGGCAAACCCTAAGCGGGCTGGCATGTGCCTTTTACTGAGGAGTAGCTTCCGTCTGGCCACTCAACTATAAAGGCCTGATTGATGGAATGCTGCAGAGATGATTGTCCTAGAAGGTTCTCCCATCTACACAGAGGAACTCTGAGTGACCATCGGGTTCTTGGTCACCGCCCTGACCAAGGCCCTTCTTATGGCTGGGCGGTATATCAGATTAATTCAAATGTTTTTGCACGATATTCCAAATGTCTGTATCACAAGAGTTTTGTTCTTTTTTGTTTTTAAGAGCATTTATGTCCGCTTGTTCTCGTGTTGTATTTTTGATCTGGTCTGTTTCGCTCCTCTGTGCACCTTACCATTTACACCAGAGATCTGTATATGATGACGAGATGCCCGTCTCCGCCCTAACAATGGGAGTCGTTGTCCCAAAAGGCGGGAAGGCAGGAGACAAGCTTAGAACCAAAATAAGCCCAAGAAACGTATTGGCCTTATTTTGGACAGATTTCAGCGTGAGTGAAACCTCGTTTTGCCTCTTCCTCTATGGTTTACACACACACCAAGCCCCTCCCCCTGCCTCTCACTCCAACAAAGTTGAGAGATCACATCTTCCTCTCTGACAAGCAGTTTCAACTTGCTATTTTAATTTGAGCTTTGATCCAACAGATCAATCATATGGACACCAAAACACATTATTACATTAAAATAATGTCTCAAAGAAGTTAAATTTCGAACAATATCCTTCTTATGTCTCAACTACTCAAATTGCGTGCAGAGCAGACACTACTAAAATAAGAGTATCAATGAACACCGATTCAGGAAAATGAATGCTCAGTTTGACGCGTGTGGCATTGGGGTCCAACGTACCATTAGCAACACTTCAGTCAGTCTATTATACTAGCTGTCTAGTCTGTTTTATAAACTTGCAGTAAGCATAAAACACAAGGAATAGGCAACTCATTCTGAGAAATAAGGTAGGCCACTTGATTTCAACATGTGAACCAAGTGGACAGGCTAGCACGCTGTTCAAAGTTGGAGACAGACAGAAGGGTGTGTCCATAACAATCCAACTGTTCAACCTTGTTAGCTAGCAAATAGATACACGTTGGCTCAACTTGAAATATAAATATTAGCTGGCTACTCACGAACACGTGGGCTTGTGCTTGAGAGATTGTTTCTGAGTACTGTGTTACTGTTCTAGAATGCTGCTACAAGAAGTGTCATTATTAGTGAATGTGCATTAGGTTCTAGTTCAATTGATTAAAAAAAAGAGCCATTTTCAGTGATTGCCAAAAAAAAAAAGCAGGTTAAACTATTTTGATCAAATAATTAACTTATTAGTGGGCCTTATGGTTGCGGAAGGCTTATATTTAGTATAGGTAGAACTTCACAAGCACTGAACTCATTAGATTATTGCAGACTGTTTGAAATGCATAGATATCGTGAAACAGCAATACGTTTGAAAAAACAAAAGAAAACGAGATATGATTTTTTGGACATCAATCCCTAGCCATTCGCCCCCGATTGCTCAGTTTGGTGGCCAGCTCTAGGAAGAGTCTTGGTGGCTCCAAACTTCTTCCATTTAAGAATGATGGAGGCCACTGTGTTTTTTGGGACCTTCAATGCTGCAGAATATTTTGGTACCCTTCCCCAGATCTGTGCCTCAACACAATCCTGTCTCTGAGCTCTACGGACAATTCCTTCGACCTCATGGCTTGGTTTTTGCTCTGACATGCACTGTCAACTGTGGGACCTTATATAGACAGGTGTGTGCCTTTCCAAATAAACTCCAAACAGTTGTAGAAACATCTCAACGATGATCAATGTAAACAGGATGCATGCACCTGAGCTCAATTTCAAGTCTCATAGCAAAAAGGTCTGAATACTAAAAGTTTTTAATTTTATAAAACTATTTTCACTTTGTCAATATTGGATATTGTGTGTAGATTGAAGAGGAAATGTTTTTTATAAATACATTTTAGAATAAGGCTGTAACGTAAGAAAATTTGGAAGTGAAGGGGTCTGAATAAAATGAATGGTAAATAATGTAGTGTCATTTTGGAGTCACTTATTGTAATTAAGAATAGAATATGCTTCTAAACACATCTACATTAATGTGGATTCTACCATGATAACGGATAGTCCTGAATTAACTGTAAACAACGATTAGTGAGAATGTTAGATGCACAAATATCATACCCCAACAAAAAATGCTAATCTCTTGGGGGTATGATACAAAATGCTAACCTCCCCTGTTATTGTAATGGTGAGAGGTTAGCATGTCTTGAAGGCATGATATTTGTGCGACTAACTTTCTCAATCTTTATTCACGACTCATTCAGGAATATCCGTAATCATATTAGCATCCATATTCATGTATAAGTCTTTAGAAACATATTCTATTCTTATTTAGAATCAAAGTGACTCCAAAATGACAATACATTATTTACCATTCATTTCTATTTAGCACAAACTAATCTGGAACACAACCAAAACAAACAGCAAATGCATCCACCAAGTTTGTTGTCACAAGCTTGATGTTATCATTGCATGCTTGGAATATGGGACCAAATAATACACTTTTTACTACTTTAATACACAAGTGAATTAGTCCTAATATTTTTTGATCCCTTAAAACGGGGAGGACTACGTACAATAAGTGCTGTAATTTCTAAACGGTTCACCTGATATGGATGAAAATACCCTCAAATTAGACCTGACAGTCTGCACTTTAACCTCAGTCATTTGATCATTTCAAATCCAAAGTGCTGGAGTACAGGTCCAAAACCAAAAACAATGTCACTATCGCAAAACTTTTGGAGGTCACAGTAAAAATGGTGAGTGCTGCTGTACACTGTATTGGGCCCAGCTTTGTACCATCCAGTTGGAGTTATCTAGGGCACAGAATTCAGAGACAATCCAAACGGCTGAGGGGACTCACTTGTTGAGCGACGAGGGGAGCGATGAGTCCGAGTGCATGCCGGTCTCTGAGGGCACGCCCACCCCTCCTCCGGCCATGTTCATGTTAGAGCCTGGGAGAGAACACAGCCAACCAGAGTCAGCATTACAACCAAAACAGTGACCAATACCTTCACTATACCCCTCGACTCATCACACGGGACCCTTATACCAAAATGAATTAACGAGTCAACCAGTCAAACAAACCAATCATTGGTTTTAACTAACTATTTCATGTGTCATTCTCTGGGATTTCAAATTGTGCATATTTGCAAACCCAAAATTCAATTCAGTTGAATCAATCGTATGCATCTATCAAGCCAATTTTACATTTACAATTTAGTCATTCAGCAGATGCTCTTATCCTCAGTAACCTAGCCTAAAACTCCAATGAGACCAAGCAACATTCTTACCTAGTGCATTGATGGAGCGTAGCTGCTGCCCTCCCTGGGCTGTGTTCTGTCCTCCAGGTCCTCCCTGTCCCTGAGCAGGGGACTGGTTACCGTAGGGCAGGCCCAGGGCAGCGTAGGCCCGCTGCATGGAACTGGGGTCGATGTGCCCGCTGCTGGCACCGCCGCTGTTCATGGAGGAACCCGGCGAGCTGCCGGGAGGGCCCGTGCCCACCGTGGCATTGATGGCACTCTGCAGGCTGGCGCCGGGCGAACCCAGCATGGCTGGAGAGAGAGCGGAGACATTTTTTTAACATTTCAAAGAGAAACCTTGTTGGTTTGGCAATACAAGTACTTTTGTATCAAATTGAAGAGGGGGGAGAGAGAAAGTGGAGAGGGAGATGTGAGTAATTATGAACACTAGCGATGAATCCCAACTGCCCATAACTCGCCTTTCTCACCCAGTTTTCTCATTGACAACAAACATAACTACAGTTAGGACTTGGCTTGGGCCTATGTCAATAAATCATTAGTACGCCCTTCCAGAAAAGGTCTGGCGTATGTTACGTTTGAAAAGCAATCTACTTATTGGCAAAGATTAAGTAAATTATTTCTCTCACAGAAGTCATAAAAATCTCGAGTTGTTAAACAAAACAAAATAGTAAAGCCTACATTTTTTATGATCTAAAAAAATATATTTATCCATTTCCATCCAAAGATCCTACTACTGCTCTATGCCTTACTGTATGTTGAACTTTGACAGGAAGAGAGCATATGCAGATTGCCTCTGAGGGGGATTTAAATCGGTCACTGGTTTTCTGGCCAATCAGAGAGTTATCTCCCTGAGCACCTCCCCCACAGTCCCTCCCCCAGGGTGTCAGATTACATGCCCAGCATTCTACAGGAATCCTTTATAGCCAGCGAGCCAGCACAGAGCGAGCACAGAGCGCAGCCAGGGATAAGGCCTGCAGGTGGCGCCACTGAAAACTTAACACATCCTTTCACTCACTCACTCTAGGGTTCTATCCTCTCAGCTCAGCATGCTTCTCTGTTGACAATTCAGTTACATTGTAAAAAAATATTAACTTACATACAAGCCCTTAACCAACAATGTAAGCATTTCACAGTAAGGTCTACACCTGTTGTATTCGGCGCATGTGACTAATTACATTTGATTTACATCGCAAATAATTTATAGCTAAAGTGTGTTATAGTGTGCAATGCATCTGTTGTAAATTCAATGTGTCAAAGTTTTTGTATCTGTGTGTACAATGTAAATAAAATGAAATGTAATGTGGCAGATGTAATAATGACTGAGGAGACAGATTCTTGTTTGAAAACTTACTAAGGGGCGACAGCAACTGATGTATCTACAGTGCATTCTGGAAGTATTCAGACCCCTTGACCTTCTCCACATTTTGTTACATTACAGCATTAACTCAATCTACACACAATACCCTCATCCTTGAGCTGTTTATACAACTTCATTGGAGTCCACCTTGGGTAAATTGAACTGATTGGAAATTATTTGGAAAGGCACACACTTGTCTATATAAAGTCCCACAGTTGACAGTGCATGCCAGAGCAAAAACCAAGCCATGAGGTCAAAAGAATTGTCCGTAGAGCTTCGACACAGGATTTTGTCGAGGAACAGATCTGGGGAAGGGTACCAAAAAATTTTGCAGCATTGAAGGTCCCAAAGAACACAATGGCCTCATTCTTAAATGGAAGAAGTTTGGAGCCACCAAGACTCTTCCTAGAGCTGGCCGCCCGAACAAACTGAGCAATCGGGGGGGAAGGGCCTTGTTCAGAGAGGTGACCAAGAACCCAATGGTCACTGACAGAGCTCCATAGTTCCTCTGTGGAGATGGGAGAACCTTCCAGAAGGACAATCTCTGCAGCACTCCACTAATCAGGACTTTATGATAGATTGGCCAGACGGAAACCACTCCTCAGTAAAAGGCACGACAGCACAAAATGCACCTAAAGGACTCTGACCATGAGAAACAAGATTCTCTGGTCTGATGAAACCAAGATTGAACTCTTTGGCCTGAATGCCAAGCGTCATGTCTGGAGGAAACCTTATACCATCCCTACGGTGAAGCATGGTGGTGGCAGCATCATGTTGCGGGGCTGTTTTTCAGCGACAGGGACTGGGAGACTAGTCAGGATTGAGGGAAAGATGAACAGAGCAAAGTAGAGAGAGAGATTCTTGATGACAACCTGCTCCAGAGAGCTCAGGACCTCAGACTGTGGCGAAGGTTCACCTTCTAACAGGACAACGACCTTATGCACACAGCCAAGACAACACAGGAGTGGTTTTGGGACACGTCTCTGAATGTCCTTGAGCAGCCCAGCCAGAGCCCGAACTTGAATCCGATCAAATATCTCTGGAGAGACCTGAAAATAGCTGTGCAGCGACACTCCCCATACAACTAGACAGCACTTGAGAGGATCTGCAGAGAAGAATGGGAGAAACATCCCAAATACAGGTGTGCCAAGCTTGTAGCGTCATACCCAAGAAGACGAGGCTGTAATCGCTGCCAAAGGTATTTCAACAAAGTACTGAATAAAGGGTCTTAATACTTATGTAAATGCTATATTTACATTTTGTTTTTAAAAATAAATTTGCAAAGATTATGGGGTATTGAGTGTAGATTGATGAGGAAACAAAACAATTGAATCAATTTTAGAGTAAGGCTGTAACGTAACATGTGGAATTAGGGGTCTGAATACCTACCGGATGCTCTGTATTGACTTGAATGGCTATGTTAATGCCCAAACACCTGTATGGGAGGATATTACACAACACCCAACATCACACACACCTGTGTGATGGACTAAAGGGTCGTAGGGGAAAAACAGGTACTCACGCTGCTGGTTCCTTTTGTCGCTGGCGTTCTTCAGCGGCAGGCAGACGGGACAGTCATGCCGCGTGCAGTTCTTCCAGTGAGAAATTATCTGTCTGGACGACGCACAGTGAGCCACTGAGGAGTTAGAGAGTTAAGAGAGGGAGAAAGAGAGCGAGAGAGGGAGGAGGGAGAGAAGGATGAGAAAGAGAGAATGGAAAGAGGAGAGGGATGACAGAAGAGGGAGAGAGAAGGCATTGAGTCATTGAAAAACACATACTGTAGCTATGACAAGATGATCACTTCCTGTCCAAGACACCATATAAGCTGGGCAAATAAACACTTGAGCACATTAAACATGCTTTGCCCAGTAAATCACAGAGTCAAAGAAAAAAATAAATAAATCAAAAGTCAATAACTATTCCAAGTCTAATGTGACTGTTGCATAATGGGCCCTGTGGACTAACAGAAAGGTACCATTGTGTTCACACAGTCAGATAATTGCTGTAATAGATTTGATTTAGACCCAGGGAATGGAAGTAAATGGTGTGATTGCTCAGGAGGAAGACACCAATAACAGCACAATTAGGGGCTTTAGAGACACACGGTGGTGAAAATCCTATTGATATCAATGCATTAACTTAAGTGGAAGTTAGGATTCACCCCTTCAAGGTCATTCTACTCCTGCTAACATAAAATAAGTCTCATCGCGGAGTTTATATTAATTAAAGAAAAGCCTCAATATTTGAGTTATCATTAAGTCACAGGGCTAGTAGGTACGTGATATATTACACCACAAAATGTCAAACACATCCAAAATTGGAACCGGCATACCACGAGAGGCCATTTAAACAAATAAACACTAATATAAGCCATTTTAAAAACACGTAAACGGCACAACCCAATTAAAACCCGGATGAGACCTACATCATATATCCTCATTTCACCCCATAGCCATTAAAACACATTACCAATATGACTGGCACCATGGGGTTAAAGGTCAGAGGCCATTGACCTAGAGACACCCTTTAATGTTCAGAGCAGCTCGGGAGGAAAGTGCCGTAGCCACCCAGACAGACAGACCCAGTGTGGAGACTAAAGCCACTCGAGTATTTACATTAGGCCTAAGCACCCAGACAGGATTTTAAAACAAGCCCCGGGATTTATAGCTGCTGGTGTCCTCACTATTAATATAGGCTGGAGCAGGCTTTCAGTCAGTCACAGGGGAAAACAGGAGGGAGGGAATGGAAGACAATGGTTCTTTCCAAATTAATCTTTCCTCAATTCTGTGAATCTTCACTTCCTCCTCAAAACGCACAGAGAAGGTCAGATCAGGGATCTTCCACCTTTTCCAATACGGTTGAGTAGTAGTCGAGCAGATAGGATGCAAGGAATAGCGGAAAGACTAATTCAGATGGAGCCATGGAGGAGGAGAGAGAGAGTGGCTTTGGACACGGCTGCACAGAGAAAGGTAACCAACTATTGACTTCAATGTCAATCAACAAACTATAGCCTTCTAAACAGCGTCAGGAGAAGATATACATGTCTCTTACATTAAATGGAGTAAAAATGATATCCCGTTGGACATTAACGAGTGTGTGTTCAGCAACCAACACCACAACCCCCTTCCCCAGACACTCACCCTGGCAGGACTTGCCGGCCTGGCAGTGTGTCATGTGGTTGAGGACATTCTTCATGGTGCGGCAGTGTGGCAGGGCGCAGGCTCGCACCTCCCCGTTGGCCTGCTCCCGCCGCTGGCACTTGTGGGCGTGGAGCAGCAGGACCAGCTGCTGCTGGATGAGCTTGCGCTTCTCTGGGTCGGCCGTGTGGCTCGCCGTCACTGCAGACACCCCACCGCCAGGGACCATGGAGGATACCTGCTGCATCTGGGCCTTGGGAGGGAAACGCAACAAATAAGTGAGGTAGAATGGATTTATTTGAAACTTAGCTTGAATCCAATTGCATGAATTGGAACTGGATCGCATGAATTCGATCCCTGAACTGTTTATATTGAAATGGATTCGCCCCATCCCTGTAATTAAGCCTACTTATACAAGTACATTACTTTGACAATTTGAAAAATAAAAGCTGATCTACAATGACTAAACGCATATAGGCCGAGATCAACGGGGTGAGGTTTGATTAGGGAGAAAGAGAGGGAAAACATTTGTGCGAGAAAGACAGAGTGGAGGGCGGCAGGGGAAGAGAAGGGAACAGAGAAAGAACGATTCCCAGACAGAATAATGGGAGGCGGCCAACGAATGAATCAAAAATAAAGAAAAGCCTTGCCCCCCCACCAAAAAAAGGCCTGGTAAACATCCAACTATTTCACATAAGACTCCATTAACCTTTAACCAAAATAGAAACACTAAACTATTTCCTCTGTAATGAGTTCATTGGGCCCTTTTCCTGTTCCTGGGAGAGAGATTTGCATGCAGTATTTACTCAGTGCCTTGAAAGAGACCCCTCTCTTTTTCTCTTCCTCTTGTCCCTCATTCTCTCGCTCTCTGCACAACAATATTCTGAGTGGAGTGCCTTTTAACAAATGTTTCCCACTTCCAACAATCCCTTCCATTCTGCATTCCAGGCCTGGCTTTTGGAGATGGAAGAGAAATATGTCAGAATAATTGTTCCAATACCGTGGCATTGGGAACTGCACCGTTATTCAAAGTCAATGCAGAGACTAATGGACTCAGAATTCAGTAGAGTTGTGTTACTACGTGAGACTAAATCTGAAAGGATTTTATAGGTGTTAGCGATGTGGTAATACATCTACTTTGTCCTCTGATAGGCAGGGGGTAATTTTCACCGTATTGCTTCAACCAATCCTCTCATAGTACGTAGGATCTAGGGGTCAATGATACGGGTTTTAGAGACCCTTCCTCTAACTAGAACCTAATCTAATCTCTTCCGTGTTACAAAATCTGAAAGGACTAGGTAAGTGTGCACATTAATATGACGATGGCTTCACTGATAAACTGAGTGGACATTCCAACATATCTTTCGTATAGTCAGTACTTTCATATCTGAAAACACCAAGAGGATTGAGGCAAGGTCACAACAAGTCTGAAACTCAACGGCACAGGGACCACATCAGGCCTGAGAGCTGATTTTTGTGACCCCCAGACAGATATGGGATTCCAACTGGTTAACTTCTTAGGGAGCAGCGCACGAGGTGACCGTTTTGGAGAGCCTGGCGTGCCCAAAGTAAAATGCCTCCCATTCAGGCCCAGAAAATAGGATATGCACATATTTAGTACCATTGGATAGGAACACACTGAATTTTCCAAAAGTGTTAACCATTTGTCTGAGTAAAACAGAACACGCATATGGCAGGCGAAACCCCGAGGAATTTCTGTCCTGGAAAAAGTGATTTTGACACATTGCTCATTTGGAACCCCTCCCTCATGAAAATGACCATATAAGGGCATATGAATGCAGTACCCATCGCTTCCTTTAGATGTCAACAGTCTCGAGACAGTATGGATTTTCATTTTAGATGCTTTAGACCAGAGAATAAGAGCAAGCCAGGAAGTATCCTTTTTATGTCAACAGTACCCAGCGCGCGCTCCCGACAAGGCGCGCTGTGTGTTTTTTACCGTCTTTATCGATCAGTTTATATTCCGGTTGATTTATAATAGTTAATATACGTAAAAGTGTTCCTAAGGATACATTTAAAACTATGTTTGATTGTTCTTGGACAAGTTTATAGCTTTAAGTTGAACGGTTCTCGTCACGTTTGAATGGCGTAGTGGAGGCTGTAGTTTCTCATTATAACGCGCGAACCAAATGGAGATTTAAGGATATAATACATTACTTTTTCTAACAAAATAACCATGGATTGTCTTCGTTGGACACTTTGGAAGCCATCAGCAGAAGTTCTTCAACAGGTAATTGATTTGTTTTCGCAGTCAAATGTGTTTTGTGTGAACCGCGATGGTTTATGAATTCATGGCTATGGGAAAAATATGTGAGGTGCTACCCTCAAACAATCAAATGTGCTGCTTTCGCTGTAAAGCCTTTTTGAAATCTGACAACGCTGTGATATTGCCAAGAAACAGAGCTTTTGATGAGTATGAAACACTTGTATATGGGTGTATGTTTAATAATTCAACTTTTGGATTTTGAATTTGGCGCCTTGCATTTCACCTGGTAGTGTCGGGATTGGGGCGCTAGCGCACCACCAATCCCTAAGAAGTTAAGGGGACAACGAGGGTCGAGATCCAAATGGAAACAGACCTTTCCCAGAACCCTTTGTTTAGGTCATCATGTAAACTATCCGCAGGTTTGAGTTTCTCCTTTTCTACAAAGTTGGAGGAACTTACCAGGTTTGGCATGCTGCTGGCCCCTTTCAGGTCACTGGGGAAAGGGGGCAGGCTGTTGGCAAGGGGCGCCTTGTTCCGGAGCTGCTGCTGGGCGTTCACCCCCATCTGCTGCTGGACCCCGCCCTGGCCGTACTGCTGCCCAAAAGGACTGCCAGCCATACCCATCTACAGAGAGACAGGGGATTAGGACAATCAATGAGGTGAACCGGGTCTCTGTTCATACGTTTCAAAACGGGTCAAGAAGGACCAGGACAATGTATGATTTGGGACTGTAAAACCGTGAAATTAACCTATTGGGTTAAAATTAAATTGGGCCCCAACACTGCAAAGCACAGCCACCGGTTTCCCTACTGCACACAATACCAAAGAGCTTAGTGTTCGAGCACTGATTCTGTGGAAATTGTCTAGAAGGGGAGAATGACACGCAATGGCAGGTCTGACGGTTGACATCTGTCTCTCCATGGTTGAGATAAGAGGAAGTGGCTCCTTTTACAAGGCCTCCCCAAATCACACCATCGCTCAACCACAACAACATGTCATAGGTTTAGGTGCTCCCTTGTTTACTAACACAGGATAGGGATAGATATGAATATATGTCTTACAAGTTACTTGTAGAAGATTGTACATGTATGATCTTGTGGAGGAGCTCATTGAAATGGATGAAAATAGGAGAGAGCAGTCAGATGCAATGTGACTTATTCCCCCCCTTTTAACAGCCAAACCCCAAAACAGGCAAATAAGGAAACAGAGGTATGAAAGAAACATTTACCCATGAGTTGCTGCCAAATCCCATCCATTTTTTTATCCATCTCCCATCATTAAACTTCCTTGACTACCTTCTCAATGTGAGTTGAACACATAGAAGACAATTTCAGAGCCAACAGGTGGTGCAAGATCTGCTGCAGGCATGGACAGAATAGCTAGTGAGCAGCTGCAGGTAGCTACAATCTCTTTAGAATAAATAAAAAAACACATTTTTTACATGCAATATGACATCTACAATGAGTATACCAAACATTAGAAACACCTTCCTAATATTGAGTTGCACCCCCTTTTTCTCTCAATACAGCCTAAAATTGTCAAGGCATGGACTCTACAAGGTGTCGAAAGCGTTCCACAGCGATGCTGGCCAATGTTGACTCCAATGCTTCCCACAGTTGTGTCAAGTTGGCTGGATGTCCTTTGGGTGATAGACCTTTGTTGATACACACGAGAAATTGTTGAGTGTGAAAACCCCAGCAGCGTTGCAGTTCTTGACACAAACCAGTGCGCCTGGCACCTACTGCCACACCCCATTCAAAGGACTATACAGAGCATTCGGAAAGTATTCAAATTTTGTTACGTTACAGCCTTATACTAAAATTTATTGAATTGTTTTTCCCCCACATAAATCTGTACACAATACCACAAAATGACAAAGCAAAAACAGGTTTAGATTGAAACATCACATTTACATAAGTATTCAGAACTTTTACTCTATTCAGAACTTTTTACTTTGTTGAAGCACCTTTGGCAGCGATTACAGCCTTTCATATTCTTGGGTAAGACACTACAAGTTTGGCACACCTATATTTGGAGAGTTTCTCCCATTCTTCTCTGCAGATCCTCTCAAGCTCTGTCAGGTTGGATGTGGAGCGTCGCTGCACAGCTATTTTCACAGGTGATCGATCAGGTTCAAGTCCGGGCCACTCAAGGACATTAAGAGACTTGTCCCAATGCCACTCCTGTGTTGTCTTGGCTGTGTGCTTAGGGTCGTTGTCCTGTTGGAAGGTGAACCTTCGCCCCAGTCTGAGGCCCTGAGCGTTCTGGAGGAGGTTTTCATCAAGGATCTCTCTGTACTTTGCTCTGTTCATCTTTCCCTCAATCCTGACTAGTCACCCAGTCCCTGCCACTGAAAAACAACCCCACAGCATGATGCTGCCACCACGCTTCACCATAGGGATGGTGCCAGGTTTCCTCCAGACATGACACTTGGCATTCAGGCCAAAGAGTTCAAACTTGGTTTCATCAGACCAGAGAATCTTGTTCCTAATGGTCAGAGTCCTTTAGGTGCCTTTTGCCAAGCAGGCTGTCATGTGCCTTTTACTGAAGAGTGGCTTCTGTCTGGCCACTCTACCATAAAGGCCTGATTGGTGGAGTGCTGCAGAGACGGGAGAACCTTATAGGAGGACAACCATCTCTACAGAGAAAATCTGGAGCTCTGTCAGAGTGACCATCGGGTCCTTGGTCACCTCTCTGACCAAGGCCCTTCTCCCCCGATTGCTCAGTTTGCCCGGGCGGCCAGCTCTAGAAAGAGTTTTTGGTGCCCTTCCCCAGATCTTTTGCTCTGACATCCATAGTCAACTGTGGGACCTTATACAGACAGGTGTGTGCCTTTCCAAATCATGTATAATCAATCGAATTTACCACAGGCGGCCTCCAATCAAGTTGTAGAAACAACTCAAGCATGATCAATGGAAAAAGGATGCACTTGAGCTCCATTTCAAGCCTATTAGCGAAGGATCTGAATACTTATGTAAATAAAAGGTATGTTTAAAAAAATATATATATAAAAACCTTTTTTCGCGTTGTCATTATGGGGTATTGTGTGTACAGTCGTGACCAAAAGTTTTGAGAATGACAGATGAAGTGATCAGATGAATTGCAAAGTCCCTCTTTGCCATGCAAAAACACATGTCCACTGCATTTCAGCCCTGTCACAATAGGACCAGCTGACATGTCAGTGATTCTCTCGTTAACTTCTTAGGGAGTGGCTCCCGAGGTGACGGTTTTGGAGAGCCTGGCGTGCCCAAAGTAAAATGCCTCCCATTCAGGCCCAGAAAATAGGATATGCACATATTTAGTACCATTGGATAGGAACACACTGAATTTTCCAAAAGTGTTAACCATTTGTCTGAGTAAAACAGAACGCATATGGCAGGCGAAACCCCGAGGAATTTCTGTCCTGGAAAAAGTGATTTTGACACATTGCTCATTTGGAACCCCTCCCTCATGAAAATGACCATATAAGGGCATATGAATGCAGTACCCATCGCTTCCTTTAGATGTCAACAGTCTCGAGACAGTATGGATTTTCATTTTAGATGCTTTAGACCAGAGAATAAGAGCAAGCCAGGAAGTATCCTTTTTATGTCAACAGTACCCAGCGCGCGCGCGCTCCCGACAAGGCGCGCTGTGTGTTTTTTACCGTCTTTATCGATCAGTTTATATTCCGGTTGATTTATAATAGTAAATATACGTAAAAGTGTTCCTAAGGATACATTTAAAACTATGTTTGATTGTTCTTGGACAAGTTTATAGCTTTAAGTTGAACGAGTTCTCGTCACGTTTCAATGGAGGACTGGAAGCTGTCGTTTCTGATTATAACGCGCGAACCAAATGGAGGATTTATGGATAAAATACATTACTTTTTCTAACAAAAGAACCATGGATTGTCTTCGTTGGACACTTAGGATGACCTCAGCAGAAGTTCTTCAACAGGTAATTGATTTGTTTTCGCTGTGAAATGTGTTGTGTGTGCCATGATGGCTAATCGATACATGGTTATGGGAAAAATATGTGAGGTGCTACCCTCAAACAATCAAATGTGCTGCTTTCGCCGTAAAGCCTTTTTGAAATCTGACAACGCTGTGATATTGCCAAGAAACAGAGCTTTTGATGAGTATGGAACACTTGTATATTGGTGGATGTTTAATAATTCAACTTTTGGATTTTGAATTTGGCGCCTTGCATTTCACCTGGTAGTGTCGGGATTGGGGCACTAGCGCACCACCAATCCCCAAGAAGTTAACACAGGTGTGAGTGTTGACGAGGACAAGGCTAGAGATCTGTCATGCTGATTGAGTTCGAATAACAGACTGGACGCTTCAAAAGGAGGGTGGTGCTTGGAATCATTGTTCTTCCTCTGTCAACCGTGGTTACATGCAAGGCAACACGTGCCGTCATCATTGCTTTGCACATAAAGGGCTTCACAGGCAAGGATACTGCTGCCAGTAAGATTGCACCTAAATCAACCATTTATCGGATCATCAAGAACTTCAAGGAGAGCGGTTCAATTGTTGTGAAGAAGGCATCAGGGCGCACTAGGAAGTCCAGCAAGCGCCAGGACCGTCTCCTAAAGTTGATTCAGCTGCGGGATCGGGGCACCACCAGTACAGAGCTTGCTCAGGAATGGCAGCAGGCAGGCAGGTGAGTGCATCTCACTCACAATTTTGCCTAAGAACACAGCCATGAATAAAGAATGGTACCAACACATCCTCCGAGAGAAACTTCTCCCAACCATCCAGGAACAGTTTGGTCATGAACAATGCCTTTTCCAGCATGATGGAGCATCTTGCCATAAGGCAAAAGTGATAACTACGTGGCTCTGGGAACAAAACATCAATATTTTGGGTCCATGGCCAGGAAACTCCCCAGACCTTAATCCCATTGAGAGCTTGTGGTCAATCCTCAAGAGGTGGGTGGACAAACAAAAACCCACAAATTCTGACAAACTCCAAGCATTGATTATGCAAGAATGGGCTGCCATCAGTCAGGATGTGGCCCAGAGGTTAATTGACAGCATGCCAGGGCAGATTGCAGAGGTCTTGAAAAAGAAGGGTCAACACTGCAAATATTGGCTCAGCATCAACTTCATGTAATTGTCAACAAAAGCCTTTGACACTTATGAAATGCTTGTAATTATACTTCAGTATTCCATAGTAACAGCTGACAAAAATATCTAAAGACACTGAAGCAGAAAACTTTGTGGAAAGTAATGTGTGTGTCACTCAAAACTTTTGGCCACGACTGTATATGGATGAAAAAAATAATTTAATCCATTTTAGAATAAGGCTGTAATGTAACAAAATGTGGAAAAGGGGAAGGGGTCTGAATACTTTACGCATGGACTGTACATAACTTGTATTCCCCATTAACCCTCTGAATGGCACACATACACAATCCATGTCTCAATGCTTAAAAATCCTTCTCTAACCCATCTACTCCCCTTCATCCATACTGATTGAAGTGGATTTAACAAGTGACATCAAAGGATCATATCTTTCACCTGGATTCCCCTGGTCAGTCTGTCATGGAAAGAGCAGGTGTTCTTAATGTTTTGTCAGTGTCTAGCTCAGGTCTAAAAGTGTCAATCAGCAGTTGCTACATCCATTTTTGGACTTAAATGATATGAACCCAATAAATACCTCACAATGTTGTACCCCATCAGAACCCAAAATGTAAGCTTGTTTTACCCCAATGTTTGTAAACAAAGTAAACGTAAACAAACACTGTTTAGCCTCAAAACATGGTTAAAACTATACTTTCAAAATCAAAGACAGTCCTTGCATCCATAGCTCTGTCTATGAATTTGAGAGTGGTTACATTTCCCCAGGCCCATCGCTCAGTTTTTTTCCGAAACAGGGACGAGGAGATTATTTTTTTATTGTTTCAACTGCTGATTGCCACTTTAGTATGTTGGATGACTAGCAAACGAGCATAATAACCTAATCCCCATTTCTAGTCCATCCCTCTCCTGGTGTGCATGTGTACACAGCCCTGCCTGCTCTGCTCTAGCAGCATGCTCCTCTATTGTGCTCCGTTGTGCTTAGTGGAGAAGAGAAGGGGAGAGGAGAGAGCAGGAGGCTCTCCCGCTGTTGTCAGCGCTCCAGCAGACAGATGAAAGAGCCAGAGACCAGCAGCAGTGTAGCCACACTCAACAGCTGAGCTCTAGTCTGCCCCTCCCCCTACATACAGTGGAACTCTGAAGCTTCTGACCTCCGCTCTGCCTCACGTTCACTTTAGTTTTAGTCTCCCACAAACAAACAGTCTCACACTCCTGGTCTAGCACAGGCACGCACCTGCTTACTGACTGCCTAACACACTTCAAGCTTTAACTTTGTTCTTCCTTTTTACACACAGGCCAACTCTAGACTAGCTCTCCCTAGCTCTGACACACACCCTCCTACCTGAGCTGGAGAATTTATTTATCACATCTTCCATAAGCAGTGGAGACACAACAGCCCCCTCCCGAGCTTTAGGACACCCCAACACACACTTTTTTTTTTTATCATTCCGGTACTGAAAATTATACAGCTGGAATTTCAAAATACTCTGGTATACAGTATACCGCCCAAGCCTAAAGCAAACAGCGCAGGGGAATCTGCTCCCAACATCAAACTAGAGCAAACATGCACTAAAAAGTAATACACTAAAAACACTCCCCAGACAGATGGAGAGACTGAAATAGCCCCTTTCCCCCTCTCCATCCCTCGCTCCTCCTCTCTCCACTCCTTCCATACCCACACACGTCCCCTTAACATGATTTACAGCTCCATTATGAACCAAGGGGCCGGGGAGGGCCAGCACACACACACACTTGGATAAGAAAGAAAATAGGGAGAAAGAAAAAGAGAAAGAATGAAGGTAAACTAGACAGAGGAAGAGAATGTTAGAGGGACAGCGAGAGAGAAAGAGGACTCACGGAGAATGAATGAGAAAGAAAACGAAATAGAGAATGAGAGAGAGTGTGTTCACATGCCCTATGCCAAACCAGGGATGTAAAATGGAGTATCAAGTCAAGCATTTCATTAACTGCAAAACTACTCATGTCCTCTACAGATTGGAATGTCCACAGTGCAAGGTGTTCTACACTGGACGGACAAAGAGACGCCTTCAAGACCGCTTAGCGGAACACAAGTAGGCATACGGAATAGACGGCTCTCCTATTCTTGGCACTTTGCCCAGTCATATTTTAAGTTAGAGCTACCTTCATAAGCGTTCTGATGCTTCCTGCTTGGAGTTGAATTTTTTTGATAACATATCTACAGCAAAGCTTACTAGGTGTTGTCCAATGAATTCTGTAACCACTCCCTCATCAAATCAGAGCTGATTGGAAAAGCTGTTCAAAAGAAGACATTGTATTATCATGTCTTTGTACTCCCTGATGAAGGCCACGCAGCGGAAAAGCGGTGGAGTTATTAAACTTTGTTTCCATTGAACATGCCATAGAAATAAAGGCATTTTAATTAATTATATGAAGAGTGCCTTGGTCCTCCTTGCTTTTTGATGACCAACTTACCCCCTTTTACCAAAGAGCACCTTCTGTCTTCCAAAATCTACTATTGTGTAGCTTAGCAGCACTTCCCTTCCTCCTCTTTTTACTACAAGTTGTCTCGTGTTGTTGTACCTACTGAACCGTCCTACTGATTCTCACAGACCACCACATCTCGGTGAATGGCAACAGTAGGTGTACTCTAGCCAGTGGGGGTGCCGTATGTAAAACACGCCTGCTCATCAAGGTGGGGATGAACTCTACTTCAATTCAGGAAGTACACTGAAATTCCTTTTCTCTTCAATTAGAAAAATTTGGAATGAAGATTTTCATTTGGCCTTCTGTCTGAATGAATGGAATTGACCCCAAACCTGCTGCTGATCCATACAGATACTAAGAATTCTGGGCTGACACTCTGGTGTCTGCCACACTTCAGCAGCACGCTTTAGTCTTGTGGCAGCGGTGCAATGTCAATACTGCCAGAGAGCGCTCTTATCTAGCAACCACAGCCTAACCAACGTACCATGGCAAGTACACACTATGCTCCACGGCCTCCAATCCCTCTTTCTTTCTCCTGGCAGTAGGTTAGATGGTGAAGATACACCCGGGGTACTGTTGCTGGGGCCTAACTATGGAACATTTGCAGAAAACTGTAGACATGATATTACTCCCTGTCAGTCTTGCTCAGTATTGTGTAAGAAAGCAATGCTAGGCACTCAAGTGCGTGTCAGCGAGCCCGGGGGGTTGTTTTATGTGGTGACAGCCTGCATGTGTCGAGTGTGTGTGAACTAGCAAGCTGGTTTCCCCTTAGTTTCCTGTCAAGCCACAACAGTAGCAGATAGGACCAGTAGACATCCCTGAAACTAGCACTGCCACACAATTACTACGCTCTTTTCACAAATCAACATATAAAGCTCGTCAACACCCCAGCTGGGTGTCCTGTTCCTCCAACAATCCCAGGGTAAGCTTACAGATGGATGTGTGTATGGTGGATGGGAGACAAGGATGCATCAGACAGAGAGACCAACAGATGCATGTGTACACGTATTGACCAACAGGGATTATAGCGCTCAATCTGTACAAGAACAATGCACACTCACACTCTGATTCTCACTCACACATTGAGTGTATCAAGAGATCCCTGTTCCAAACAGAGACACATGACTTAGAACCTCATAACTCAACAGTGATATGCGCAGGGAATCCTTGTTCCAAACAGAGACACATGACTTGAATCTCATAGCTCAACAGTGATATGAGCAGGGAATCCTTGTTCCAAACAGAGACACATGACTTGAATGTCATAGCTCAACAGTGATATGCAGGGAATCCTTGTTCCAAACAGAGACACATGACTTGAATCTCATAGCTCAACAGTGATATGAGCAGGGAATCCTTGTTCCAAACAGAGACACATGACTTGAATGTCATAGCTCAACAGTGATATGAGCAGGGAATCCTTGTTCCAAACAGAGACACATGACTTGAATGTCATAGCTCAACAGTGATATGAGCAGGGAATCCTTGTTCCAAACAGAGACACATGACTTGAATGTCATAGCTCAACAGTGATATGAGCAGGGAATCCTTGTTCCAAACAGAGACACATGACTTGAATCTCATAGCTCAACAGTGATATGAGCAGGGAATCCTTGTTCCAAACAGAGACACATGACTTGAATGTCATAGCTCAACAGTGATATGAGCAGGGAATCCTTGTTCCAAACAGAGACACATGACTTGAATGTCATAGCTCAACAGTGATATGAGCAGGGAATCCTTGTTCCAAACAGAGACACATGACTTGAATCTCATAGCTCAACAGTGATATGAGCAGGGAATCCTTGTTCCAAACAGAGACACATGACTTGAATGTCATAGCTCAACAGTGATATGCGCAGGGATACCAGAGATGTACCGATGCTTCTGCCACCAAACCAACAACAAACTTCCTATCTGGACAGAGATGTACTGATGCAAAGCACGCATGAAACGGACAATGCCATGAACAAGCCATTTAGAAAGCATTGCTCCCAGATCACAGGAAGTCTAAGGGACACAGTAAAGCAAGGACATCATTTCCCACCCCTATCTGTGTCAAGACTGGATGAATATAATGAAATAAAAGATACAGTACCTTTATTTGTACTATTTTCTACATTGTAGAATAACAATGAAGACAAAACTATGAAATAACACATATGGAATCATGTAGTAAGCAAACATTTTTATATTTTATATTTGAGATTCTTCAAAGTAGCCACCCTTAGCCTTGATGACAGCTTTAAACACTTTTGGCATTCTCTTAACCAGCTTCATGAGGTAGTCACCTGGAATGCATTTCAATTAACAGATTTGCATGGTTAAAAGTTAGTGTTTGAGCCAATCAGTTGTGTTGTGACAAGGTAGGAGTGGAATACAGAAGATAGCCCATATTATGGCAAGAACAGCTCAAATAAGCAAAGAGAAACGACAGTCCATCATTACTTTAAGACATGAAAGTCAGTCAATGCGTAAAATTAAACACTTTGAAAGCTTCTTCAAGTGCAGTCGCAAAAACCATCAAGCGCCTCTCATGAGGACAGCCACAGGAAAGGAAGACCCAGAGTTACCTCTGCTGCAGAGGACAAATTCATTTGAGTTAACAGCCTCAGAAATTGCAGCCTAAATAAATGCTTCAGAGTTCAAGTAACAGACACATCTCAAAAACTGTTCAGAGAACAGGCCTTCATGGTAAAACTGCTGCAAAGAAACCACTACTGAAGGAAACCAATAAGAAGACGACACTTTCTTGGGCCAAGAAACACGAGCAATGAACATTTCACCGGTGGAAATCTGTCCTTTGGTCTGATGAGTCGATTTTTGGTTCCAACCCTGTGTCTTTGTGAGATGCAGAGTAGATGAACGGATGATCTACGCATGTGTGGTTCCAACCATGAAGCAGGGTGGTGTGATGGTGCTTTGCTGGTGACACTGTCAGTGATTTATTTAGAATTCAAGGCACATTTAACCAACATGGCTACCACAGCATTCTGCAGCGATACGCCATCCCATCTGGTTTGCGCTTAGTGGGACTATCATTTGTTTTTCAACAGGACAACAACCCAACACACCTCCAGGCTGTGTAAGGGCTATTTGACCAAGAAGGAGAGTGATGGAGTGCTGTATTAGATGACCTGGCCTCCACAATCACCTGACCTCAACCCAATTGAGATGGTTTGGGATGAGTTGGACAGCAGAGTGAAGGAAAAGCAGCAAACAAGTGTTCAGCATATGTGGGAACTCCTTCAATACTGTTGGAAAACATTCCAAGTGAAGCTGGTTGAGAGAATGCCATGAGTGTGCAAAAGCTGTCAAGGTAAAGGGTTGCTACTTTGAAGAATCTCAAATATAAAGTATATTTTGATTTGTTTAACACTTTCTTGGTTACTACATGATTCCGTATGTGTTATTTAATTGTTTTGATGTCTTCATTATTATTCTACAATGTATAAAATAGTAAAAATAAAGAAAAACCCTTGAATGAGTAACTGTGTCCAAACTTGACTGGTACTGTATATATAAATGACCAATGTATTTACTCCAGTTTTACAATCACAAATCATTGTGCAAGGCAATGAGTTTTCCTGACCAGACTAGTCAAAACCCTAGGTCCCCGAGTGAAGCCAGACAGTAAACAGACAGTACATGCACCAACACTCACCTTATTCATGTTGCTAGCCTGCTGGGCGTTCATGGCGTTGTGAGCTCCCATCTGTCCTCCTCCCTGAGCCAGAGTCTCAGCCAGCACACTGCTGCCTCCCAGCACACTGCTGCCTCCTGGCCCCACGCCCCCCCCAGCACCCTGCATGGCCTGGACCTGGTACTGCTGCAGCCCCAGCCTGCCCCGTCCTGCCGGCCCCAGGGCCCCGTTCATCACCTGGCCCGGAATCCCGTGTCCATGGCTGTTCATCATAGCCTGGTTGAAGCCCGCCATAGAGCCGTTGCCTTGTTGTCCGCTGGCGGGGCTTCCTTTCTGGGCTTGGCTGGGCGAGCCCTGGCCCATGGGGCCTTTCCCCATCATGGGGCCCATGCCACCGGACCCAGCACCGCCTGCTCTCAGGAGCTCAGACAGCTGCTTGTGTTTGGCGGCAGCGTCAGGGACCATGGAGCCCAGGCCCCGGGGACCTCCTCCAGGCACTCCTCCTCCCCCGCCAGGGGCACCGTTGGAGGGCATGCCCATCAGGCCACCCAGGTCCCCATTGGGGATCAGCTCGTCTGGGAGGTCATTCTCCAGGTCGAACAGCGACACCAGGTCTAATGGGAGAAAAATGTACAGTTTAGAAGGCGTGGTTTCTACACCTGTTCTCTCAGTAACTTTCAGTCATGATTTGTCTGTTGTTGTGCTTGCTTGACAAGAAACTGTCCCCTAAAGGGAAAACACACATACAAATAAACAAATTACCATCAAAACAATTCCTACACTATAAAACACCTTCAATACCTGTCATAATCCAACCTGGCAGAAGCATTGCTTTGCAAAAAAAAAAAAAAAAAAGACTGCAGTGTCAAAATCAAATTGTTGCTGTCAACATTAAAATGAAGGGAAAGTCCCCACATAACAGAATAGTATCCAATTCATAGATCGTCAAAACGGCAGTCAGTGAGATAAAGGCTTTAGCCAGTTTACTATTAGCCTGTCTGACAGTGTTTAGCCTGGCTGCCAAAAGTAACCAATTTTCCAAATATAGTTCAGGAACTGAACGGACGACAGTCATGCCTTTGCACAATTCACAAATACACCCTTACTGAAAGTCACATTTAGTACTGACGAACACAGCCCGACACTCTCGCCAACCTACACAGCCCGAAAATAGGATATGCACATAATTAGTACTATTGGATAGGAAACACTGAAGTTTCTAAAACTATTAAAATAATGTCTGAGTATAACAGAACTGATATAGCAGGCGAAACCAGAGGAATTTCTGTCCAGAATAAATTTGTGACATTTCCTCTTTTCCATTGACTTGCTATTGAAATCCATGGGTTTTAGCTCCTAGATTGCAGTACCTATGGCTTCCACTAGATGTCAACAGTTTTTATACAGTTTGGAGGCTTTAGCACTGAGGAGAATTGATAGGAAGAGGAATTAGTCTAGGGACCATAAATGTCATCTGAGTGCATTATTATCGCTAATATTCATAAAAGGATAGCTAAGGATGCATTATAAGTGATCTTTGATTTGTTTGTGCAAAGTTAATAGGTATATTTTAATGCGTTCTCTTTACTGTACAACGGGTGACTCGACGGTGGATTTTCTGAACATAATGCGCCAACCAAACGGAGACTTATGGATATAATAAATGACTTTTTCTAACAAAAGAACCATTGGATGTCTTCGTTGGACACTTGGGAAGCCCTCAGCAGAAGTTCTTCGAAAGGTAAGTGATTTATTTTAGCTCTTATATATGGGTTTTGTGTGACCCGTGCTGGATATGAATTTATGCTAATGCATAAATATTGGAGGTGCTATCCTCAAACAATCAAATGTTGTGCTTTCGCCGTAAAGCCTTTTTGAAATCTGACAACACTGTGATATTGCCACGAATCAGAGCTTCTGATGACTATGCAACACTTGTATATTGATGAATGTTTAATAATTCAACTTTTGGATTTTGAATTTGGCGCCTTTTCACCGGGTAGTGTCAGGAGCGGCCCGCTAGCGCCCTGCTTCTCCCTAAGTAGTTAACAGCAACAGTTGCATTAAATAGGTGCAATATTTGTTAACGATGCATTTGGCAATGTTCAATTCATTTGCACAAAAAGTATAAACAAAAGCATTCACTGTCAAAGTTTATACATGTAAGCCGTTCATATATAAACTATGCACAATACTTCGTTCAATTTATCGAATCAGTTATTGTTTTCTTGCTCAAACCACAAGCAACACCTATAAAACTGACATTTCTCTAAAAACACAGGGATGTCGATTCAAACAGAACTAGTGGTATCAAAAAAACAGTAGGTTATTCTGGCTTGTTGTCCAGATTTCAGTTTCCATTTAACCCATCTAAACAGTAGGCTACAGTTCCCTTGACATTCCATAGGCCTATTTGAAGTCCGTCTTGTGACTATTTAATTTGTATAGTGTCTCACAATCATCACACATAACATAGCCAGCACTGCTATCATCTTCTTTTACCACTGCACCAAATATTTTCCAAACGTTACTTTTCTGGCCCACCCTTTTTATTTTCAACTCTCCTTTACAAGCTTTTGTCTTACTGAATTAAACTTTGACAAAGTCCTTTTTGCATCCGTGGATTGGCGTTGACTTTTTGTGCTTGTTCCCAAAAGCATTGTGATTGGCGTGTAGGCAATTTGGCACACGTACAGTTAGGTCCTAAAGCTTTGGCTTATGCACAAATACCAGATAGCCTAAAATAATGAAAGAAAAGCCTCAACGTAGCCTATATATATGGTATCTCTTCATTCAACCCATCCACCCTGTGGATATAACCGCAGGGACTGCAGGTTATGAGTCAACCCGCACTTTGCAAGTGCTCGTGTGATAAATAAGATACATAACGACTAATAGAAACGTGCCAATTTAATTCTACTAAATTATGCAAATGAACCTATAGACCGATCAGCATGACCGGTCAAATGTATTTACATGGAATGGTATTTCCATTAATGAATAGGCTAAAAAGCATTATTTTGCAATGGGATTTTTTTCTTCCAGACAATTGGCCGGTGCCCGTTTTATTTTTCCAGCTATTAACGGCTAACAGAAACCCTGCCGTGTAGCCTACTCTCACACCTTACCATCCCAACTCCACAGCCCCAACATATTACTGACTGCTGTAATAACAGCTGTATACCCCAACAATAACTGTTACATGACGACCCCAATGACTTCCCTGTATCTGTTAGGAAGTTGTTTGCGTTTCATACATGTCTGTGAGGGGGAGAGGTTGCACTATGTTTCAACTAATAGGCTAACAATACCATGCCTCATCAACTGTAGTTGTGCTGAAGAGGGGTTGAGTAGGTGAGGAGGTTCTCCAAGGGGCCAGTTGAACCACTTCATGACAACTCTGGCCTTGTTGTGTCTGACTTCTCACTGCTGTCAGTCACATAGTGAAGCTGTGCCTGAAATGAATTCGGCACGGAGGCCTGGGTCGTGTTCATAAGGGCACTCGGTAGCAAAACGTTTTGCAATGGATAATGAAAAAAAATGAAAAAAACGTACCGGACAAGTTCATATAGTACCTCCCTCTTTCACTCGGTTTTGGAGCATTTTAGTCCAAGTGAACCTGGCCCAGGGCTGGACTAACCAGAGCCAGAGAGTTGAGGGGGAACTCAATAAGTCAACTCAGCAAGAAAATAACGTCCTCTCACTGTCAACTGCAATTATTTACAGCAAACTTAACATGTGTAAATATTTGTATGAACATAACAAGATTCAACAACAGACATAAACTGAACTAGTTCCACAGATATGTGACTAACAGAAATGGAATAATGTGTCCCTGAACAAAGAAGGGGTCAAAATCAAAAGTGACAGCAGTGCATCTCCTCCTCATGGACTGCACCAGATTTGCCAGTTCTTGCTGTGAGATGTTACCCCACTCATCCACCAAGGCACCTGCAAGTTCCCCAGGCATTTCTGGGGGGAATGGCCCTAGCCCTCACCCTCCGATCCAACAGGTCCAGACATGCTCAATGGGATTGAGATCCGGGCTCTTCGCTGGCCATGGCAGAACACTGACCTTCCTGTCTTGCAGGAAATCAGGCACAGAACGAGCAGTATGGCTGGAGGGTCATGTCATGCTGGAGGGTCATGTCAGGATGAGCCTGCAGGAAGGGTAACGCACAGCGTTGAGATTGCCTGCAATGACAACAAGCTCAGTCCGATGATGCTGTGACACACCGCCCCAGACCATAACGGACCCTCCACCTCCAAATCGATTCCTTCGAACACTCATTCCTTTGACAATCACCCCTGGTGAGACAAAACCGCGACTCGTCAATGAAGAGCACTTTTTGCCAGTCCTGTCTGGTCCAGCGACGGTGGGTTTGTGCCCATAAGCGACATTGTTGCCGGTGATGTCTGGTGAGGACCTGCCTTACAACAGGCCTACAAGCCCTCAGTCCAGCCTCGCTCAGCCTATTGCGGACAGTCTGAGCACTGATGGAGGAATTGTGCGTTCCTGGTGTAACTCTGGCAGTTGTTGCCATCCTGTACCTGTCCCGCAGGTGTGATGTTCGGATGTACCAATCCTGTGCAGGTGTTACACGTGGTCTGCCACTGCGAGGATGATCAGCTGTCCGTCCTGTAGCGCTGTCTTAGGCGTCTCGCAGTACGGACATTGCAATTTATTGCCCTGGCCACATCTGCAGTCCTCATGCCTCCTTGTCTATGCCTAAGGCACTTTCACGCAGATGATCAGGGACCCTGGGCATCTTTCTTTTGGTGTTTTTCAGAGTCAGTAGAAAGGCCTCTTCAGTGTCCTAAGTTTTCATAACTGTGACCTTAATTGCCTACCGTCTGTAAGCTGTTAGTGGTTTAACGACCATTCCACAGGTGCATGTTCATTAATTGTTTATGATTCATTGAACAAGCATGGGAAACTGTGTTTAAACCCTTTACAATGAAGATCTGTGAAGTTATTTGGATTCTTACGAATTATCTTTGGAAGACAGGGTCCTGAAAAAGGGACTTTTCTTTTTTTGCTGAGTTTATGTGCGTTCGTACCGAAAAGCGTGACTGACATACAAGAGCCTGGGCTACGGGCTTCCCTCCTCTCCAGTCTCCAGAGCAGCAATGAACATTCTTGTGGCTGGCTAGGGCCTTAGGGAGGAATGAACTCTGAGCGCTGAGTAAACAAACACACACAGACAGACAGACAGCACTAATGAGGCCTAGAGTCCAAATCACATGCTCATGTCAAGGTCCTGCACATAAGGGTGTGTGTGCGCGCTCAGAAAAAGATTACAATGGCATGAGAGGCAAACCGTCACACGCCCAGCGCACTGCCTTGACTGTCAGGTTCTCAAGTTGGAGAGATCCTCCCTCTTCCAGAGTGGGAGCGCCTGAACAGGTTGCCAGGTTGTAATGGGATAGTCTGTCAGTGAGAGAGACCAGTGCTGTCAGAGAACTCTAATCTAGATTTCCAGTCAGTTTAGGGGTTGAGCTTGACTCTACTTAACACCTTTATAAATTTGGCCTTACAGTCAAATAATAATATCAATAGTTGCCATTTAGTAGACGCTTTTTTCCAAAGCGACTTACAGTCATAGGTGCACACATGGGTTGTCTCGGGAAATGAACACACCATGGCATTGCAAGCGCCATACTGCTCTACCAACTGAGCTACAGAGGACCACTGAACGGGAAGAGATATTTCTACTAGGTCTATACCATATGCACATATACTATGAAGGCAAGCACCTGTGTCTCAGACACCATGTCTAGTAGCAGCAGTCAGTCCTGTTACAGACTGAGCAGGTATAGAGAGCGAGACCGAGAGATGTGAGTTACAGAAAGAGAGACCAGCATTCTGATAGACCATTCATCCATCTGACAACCATTTATTTTTAAAGTTCCATGAGCGAGAAACCAAAAACCACCCAAGAGACAGAAGGCCAAGTGGGACATAAAAGGAGAACGATTTGAAAATCCTTTGACACTTTGAGTCATAAAAAAATCTTGAGTCCTCAAGGTTCTATAAGCTGAAGTGTGGCGGCTGGGCCCCGACAATGATGATTCACCCTGGTCTTTGTTACGACTGAAGCTGAACATCCTCTGTTAGACACACTCCAACTTGAGAGGGAAAAACAGTCAGGTCTCAGCACGTAGGCAGGCTGGCTGAGACTCAGGTCCACAGACCGGTTAGAGAGAGGGATAGACTGGTCCACAGACCGGTTAGAGAGAGGGAGAGACTCTGGTCCACAGAGCGGTTAGAGAGAGGGAGAGACTCTGGTCCACAGAGCGGTTAGAGAGAGGGAGAGACTCTGGTCCACAGAGCGGTTAGAGAGAGGGAGAGACTCTGGTCCACAGAGCGGTTAGAGAGAGGGAGAGACTCTGGTCCACAGAGCGGTTAGAGAGAGGGAGAGACTCTGGTCCACAGAGCGGTTAGAGAGAGGGAGAGACTCTGGTCCACAGACCGGTTAGAGAGAGGGAGAGACTGGTCTACAGACCGATTAGAGAGAGGGAGACACCCTCCTCATCCACAGCTCTATTAAAACACCTGAGCCCCAGCCATACTCCACTGAAAGGCTTTATTTACCCTGCCTACTGATCTGCCTGGAGACTCAAGCCAGGTTAGAATGAGACTTCTCTAGTTCAGCTTCACTGAAACAGTTAGACAGGCTACCTCAGCCTTGTTGCGTATGACAGCAGTCAGTCTACCTCAGCCGTGATGCGTATGACAGCAGTCAGTCTACCTCAGCCGTGATGCGTATGACAGCAGTCAGTCTACCTCAGCCGTGATGCGTATGACAGCAGTCAGAATACCTCAGCCGTGATGCGTATGACAGCAGTCAGTCTACCTCAGCCTTGTTGCGTATGACAGCAGTCAGTCTACCTCAGCCTTGTTGCGTATGACAGCAGACAGTCTAGTGAAGCCAAGCCTGAAATGAGAGGTCTCAAATGGATTGCTCAGAGCAGGAGAGTTCTCAGTGTTTGTGTACCTGCCAATATCCCTCAGTATCATCCCTTCTGATGGATCCTGACTCGCTCCTAGAATTTGGAGAGGGTAAACTGTTCCTAAGGGGCCAGGCAACTTCTTCCTCTAGCTCCTGACAGCCGACTCAGGCAGCGGAGGGGAAGGGAGAAAATGTCAGATCGTGGCGCTAATGGGACTGATTAGATGTAAAGGTTCAGACTACACACAGCCGGGAGAATTTAGCATGCAGAAGCCACCACTGCCGCCTCAGCAGCAGCGTACGCTTGAACGGCCAATTAGCTGCTGGCGGCGCAGCACTCAGCGCCGGTCAAAGGAGACGGAGCAAAGTGAGACTCCAAGCCTAGATAAGACCTCGCCTTCACACACGGTTCTCCCAAAGGGTACCAGGCAAGGGGGGATAAACACTGTGCAGTGAGTGACGTGTGTTACCAATACCTCAACCATACACAGCTCTTAGCTAGCCTAGCTCAGAGAGCAAACAGTGGGCCAAGACTTAACCTCTTCCAGCTAGGGTCCCATTTTCCGAATTTTCGCCTGTCTGACGTGCCCAAAGTTAAATGCCTACCACTCATGGCCAGAAACTAGGATATTTACATATTTAGTACTATTGGATAGGAAACACTCTGAAGTTTATAAAACCATTAAGATATAGTCTGTGGCTATTCCAGAACAGATTTAGCAGGCAAAAACCAGAGAAATTTCTGTCCGGAATTTATTTTCTTTGGCTCTCCTCTCATTTTGAAGCCCATGTAATATTTTCTATGGGGAATAGGACCGAGGTTGCAGTACTTATGGCTTCCACTAGATGTCAACAGTCTCTGGAAAGGGTATGGAGGAAAAAGCTCTGACCAGATCCTTAGAGAGAGAATTACTACGGGTAGGGAAAATAGGTAAACAGGCGTGCGTTCACGAGAAGCGTGAACGGCAGCCAGCGACCAACTTTCTTTTAGTCTTTTAACGTTTCACTTACCGTTCTTGTAAAATATGATCGCTATTATTCATAAAAAGAATACATAAGGATGCATTATTAATGATATTTGATTTGTTTGTGAAAAAGATGAGAGGTATAATTTGAGCGATCCCTTCACTGTAAAGCGGGTGAGTAGACTGACAATGCTTGGTGGAGTAGCTGAGCGTAACGTGCCAAAAACAGCGGATATTTATGGATATAATTATTTACTTTTTCTAACAAAAGAACCATGGATTATCTTGTTTGGACACTTGGGAAGACCTCAGAAGAAGTTATTTGAAAGGTAGCGATTTATATTAGCTGTGATATGGATATTTTGAGAACCGAGCTGGATATGAATTTATGCTAATGTGGAAAATATGTGAGGTACTAGCCTCAAACAATCAAATGTAGTGCTTTACGCACGTAAAGCCTTTTTAAAATCTGACAACGCAGTGATATTGCCAAGCAGAGCTTTTTGATGGCTATGCAACACTATGCAACACTTGTATATCGAAAGTTAAATATTACGAATATGTATTACGAATATGTATTTTGAATTTGTAGCGTTATGTTTGCTCTGAAAACGATCCCGCTAAAGGGATCGTCGCGCTAAGAGGTTAAGAAAAAACTAACTTTAGCCTAATATAAACTACAATTTATTTATTTTCCACCAAATTGAAAAAACAGGACAAACATACATATTCAAGTTTAAGCCTACTGCAAATAAAAACCACCTGAGTTGACCAATTTGACCAGCATTCAACACCATAGTACCCTCCAAGCGCATCATTATGCTTGAGCCCTGGGTCTCAAACCCACCCTGTGCAATTGAGTCCTGGACTATGACATGCCGCCCCAAGGTGGTTAAGGTAGGAAACAACATCTCCAGTCCGCTGATCCTCAACTTTGGGGCCCCACAAGGGTGCATGCTCAGCCCCCTCCTCTACTCCCTGTTCACCCATGACTGTGAGGCCATGCACGTCCCCAACTCAATTATCAAGTTTGCAGACAACACAACAGTAGTGGGCTTGATCACCAACAACAACGACGAGACCGCCTACAGAGAGGTGGTGAGGGCACTCGGGAGTGTGGTGTCAGGAAAACAACCTCTCACTGAAATGTATGTGTGGGTCCACCCACACATACAGTGTGGTAAAGGTTGGCGCAACAACACCTCTTCAACCTCAGGAGGCTGAAGTAATTTGGCTTGTCACCTAAAACCCTCAAACTTTTACAGATGCACAATTGAGAGCATCCTGTCTGGCTGTATCACCGCCTGGTATGGCAACTGCACCTCCCTCAACCGCAAGGCTCTCCAGAGGGTGGTGCGGTTCGCACAAATCATCACTGGGGGCCAACTGCCTGCACTCCAGGACACCTACAGCACCCGATGTCACAGGAAGGCCAAAAAGATCATCAAGGACAACAACCACCCAAGCCACTGCCTGTTCACCAGACTACCAGAGGTCAGTACAGGTGCATCAAAGCTGGGACCGAGAGACTGTAAAACAGCTTCCATCTCAAGGCCATCAGACTGTTAAACAGCCATCACTAACACAGAGAGGTTGCTGCCTACACAGACTCAAATCATTGGTCACTTTAATAAATGGATCACTAGTCACTTTAAATAATTCCACTTTAATAATGTTTACATATCTTACATTACTTATCTCATATGTATATACGGTATTTTCTACCATCTATTGCATCTTGCCTAGGTCGCTCGGTCATTGCTCATCCATATATTTATATGTACATATTCTTATTCCATCCCTTTACTTAGATTTGTTTGTATTAGGTAGTTGTGGAATTGTTAGATATTACTGGACTGTTGGAACTAGAAGCACAAGCTTTTTGCTACACTCATATTAACATTGCTAACCACGTGTATGTGACCAATAAAATTTGATTTGATGGTCATTGATTTGATTTGTATATTTCTTCCATGCATCTGACAAGAAACAAATCAATCACCAGTTACAATGGTCAGAATCTATCAAAGATACTGGGACCTTTATGTGTCAGTTAAAAAACGACACACACACAAACACACACACACACACACACATACACAGAGGGCGAGATGGAGACAGCTAATTTAACAGGACACCTACACCTCACCAGTCTGGAATGCTTCCTTTAAAATCACATTTAATGCCAAATTTCTAAATTGGAGGGGGGAGATGAGTCGTCCCAGTTTGTTTGTTTTGATTGGAGAGAGGCTGTGGTGTAAACTTTAATACTGAGCTTTATAAGACTGAGGTGTGATGACTTCAAGATGTGGAGAATTAGTGACGGGCTGCACTTGTAAACCCGGGCTGCACTCCGCAATCCATTTGCTGAATCGCCTTTATGAACAAACCACAGCCAGCCATTCAAGAAAATGAGGGGAGAACAATCTGAGACACAGTTAAACTAAGCAGTCTTTGAGAGGAGGTCTGAGCTGCAGAGAGCTGGAGAGGTGACAGTGGGTTTTTTCTCCCGCAGCCTTTTTACAGACTCAGAGGTTTAAATGAAAAATGCCCACGCTGATCGGCAAAATCCTGCCTGTCTCACATCAGAGTGTATTAGCACCCTGCAGACCAAGAGTGTTCAGAGGAGAACAGAGGGGAGGGAGAGGGGAGGAGTGGTTGGGTAGGGAGGGAGAGGAAGAGATGAGGGATAAGGAGGGAAGAGGTGAGGGAGAGGCTTGGGCAGTATACCAACGGCATGATTTTAAGCACACAAATATTCTATTGAGCCAGTCACAAAGAGCACATGGAGCAAACGTAACAGCGAACGTGATAAATTCACTACTAATGGGGTAAAGTTAAACCAGGATTCAGTGTTTCCAATGCAGAAAGGGGAAAATAAAATGAAGAAAGAAATGTCTTGCTAAACGCAGTTCAAAAATTATTCTTATTGTAAATTATTCTAGGCTTTAGTCAGGGTTCGCTCCAAATCATGAATGTAAAAGGACTAATTTCATGCTTCAGCTGCACTTCTCCACTCAAATTAAATATCTTTGCTCTCATCATCAGATCACCAGATAGCTCTGACTGATGTGTAGGCTACTTTATTGATTCTTTTCGGTATTAAGATAAAATGCTAGATGAACTTCAGGCAACTTTTTATCTATGACAAACAGAAATATGATGGCCACTTATCGTTATTGCAAAAAGTACCAAGCTTTTACATTCTAAGCTAGCTAATATACTAAAGTGTAGCTGCTAAGCAAATAGCAATGCACTTCTGTTGTCATCTGATAAACTATTTTCAGCCCAATGTGTGGCACTAATGCATTTTGTGTTTAAAAAAAGTAGTTGCCCACCCCTTATCACTCTATTGATACAAAAAACACTTGACTTTCAATATAAAAATGCAGGTGAAATGCTTTAAATTGCAAAGAAAAAATCCTGGTCTCTTGAAAATGCAGATTTCTTAAACTGAATGCAAACCCTGCTGTTTGACAACTGAATATCTTATAACTATAAGTTAACTATCTATGATGTGCCAAATGCATTTTCTCCAACTATTCATTTGGTTTGCTAACTTGGTAGCTAACAGGTGGCTAGCTTGGGAAATAGCACCCCTTGTAAGCACAGCTGGTATACTGTAGAAAAAGTACAGAAATCTGGATACCTCCCACAACCACACTGTGCAGCAGGGCTCCGTTGGTCCCACTCCTAGTTTGGGGGGGGACATCTGCAGTAGTGCCCCCTTCACCCCACACACCCCTCCATCCCATTCTAATCAGTTCCACTTCAGCAGCTACATTAACCCGCACAGCGAGCGCACCGCCTGGGATCGCTCCGTTTCCCCTGAAGCGGGTGGAACTGAAGGCAGTGTTTTTACACTTGGCTGTATGTACACTAATGCTAACATGGGTGGAATAATGCTCACCCACCCAGGGGTTGGTGCCCATTCACCGAGCCCGGACGGAGGAGAGAACACCCACTAGGTAAGCAATGTGCCTGAAGAATACTTGTCTGGAGCCAATTTCTCACGACAGGCACCAACACACAGTGAACACAACCACTGGCGTACAGATCAAAACAAAGAGACATTGGCTGGCATCTATGGATCAAACACACAGCATAATCTGTCACACATTAACACTCAGATCAAACCCGGGTAACAAACAGTGTGTTAAGGACAGCCGTCCCGCCTACACTGGCTGACAGGCTGTAAAGGTGCTCTGTAGGGCTGGGAGGGGCAGAGCGAAGTGTGCGTTTGCGGTCTACCACAGTAATAATGGGACTCAGAAACATGACTTGAGCCAGACAAATCCATGACAACACACACTATGCTTTTATGCAGTGAATCCATTTACTATAAGCCAGTGGTTCTCAATCCTGGTCCTGGGGACACAAAGGGCTGCACATTTTTTTGTTTTTGCCCTAGCACTACACACCTGATTCAAATCATCAACTCACCACTGCTATAAATTTGCACCCTTTTGGGTGCCCAGGACCAGGATTGAGAATCAATGCTATAGGCTAATCCAGCCATTCAAAATTGTAAGAAAGAAGGTGTATGGTTTCATTTGTGGCTAAGCGGGAAAAAGCTATTCAGCATTGATAGTTTTCTAAACAAATAAAGATGCGAGAGTGGGACGTACAGTCTAGCTAGATAAGCTAGAACGCTCATCAGGAAATCAAAACCTGTCAAATAATACTAAGCCGACACCCATCACAAATTCACACATCCATTCATACAGGTTGTCTATTCATCTCCAACACTTCCAAGAGAGAGCAGTCTTCTGCTCTCTCCTCATAACTCCTCCCTCCCGGAATCATTTTCTCCAGAGCTGAGTGGGAGCGAGAAGGTGTGAGTGGGAGTGAGGGGAGGAATCTGCTCTTTCACAGGTCTGCTTGAGGAATTTCTGGGAATTGGGCTTTTTCAAGCCAAACAAAACCTTATTTTGTCTCTGCTGCCATCTGGGGCTCTAAATCTTCAGTGTACTCAGGACCCCGTGCCGCTTCACAACTTCAAAGGAAAGCAGGTCTGCGGCACACTATGCCATGCATCACTGAGCAGTTGGTGAGTGAGTGTGTGTGGTGCTGGGCTATTAGAGAGGATGTGTGTTTGTGTCTGCTGGGCAGTTCATTAGAGGGGTGTGTGTGTAAGATGTGCATTAGTGTGTACACTGAGGCAGAGAGCGTCTGGCCTGGCAGCCCTCTCTAAAGAGCCAGCAGAGTGAGTGTCACGGTGCCTTACTGCCCAGCGACAGCTCTTCACCCCACTGAAAGATGAGCTAGGGCCGCAAAGGACCACGTCCTGTCAGTGGGGAAGACTACAGCCCAGCACAGAACCAAAGAGCTGTTGGTAAACCGGGTCATATTCATTTGGCACCAAACGGAAGAAAACGGACAAAACAAAGAGGGACTCCCTGCACTTAAGAAATAATCACCTGCAGTAAGAAATGCTTGGTTTTGTTTTCCGCAGCAAAACATTCAGCGAACCTGACCCAGTTGACAGACAATCGTCTGCCTTGTCGTCTCTCTGTATGTACGGTAGAAGTGGACATTGGGCGACGGATACATTGAGGGATTTGAACACTTTCCTTGACTGAGAATAAAGAGTTGGTTGTTGTGTCTGTAATCCCTAACTTGGCCTCATTTGGGATGTTTGCATTTTCCCCCCAGCGTTTGATAGTGGTGGAGAATTTACAGATGCACAATGGAAACATCCATTCACTACCGACTGCACAATGAACCCCGAACACAGTTCACTACCATCAACTCTACAATGGACGTAAGCTACACATGGCATTGCCATATAAAACACAGAAATAAAAACAATAAATCGACCTCACTAAAGTCACAGAGAGCACTTAGGTTAAGTCACATTATTTAAAGTGCATTCTACAGCGACAGGCTAAATACAAGATAATCTGATAGCACTGAAAGTTATAGAGCGCCCTCTGAACTTTGCAGCCCTCCCGGCCACCATTTAGGCTCCTCTCTAGTCTTGGCTTTGACATCAGACACCAGCAGCTGGTTCTGAGGCAGCCAGTCACACCCCTGGGAACAACTCAATGTGTAGCAGGAGTTTAAAGCTGGCTTCTCTTCCAGGCAGGCGTGGGTAGCCTAACAATGTTTGATCAGAGACCAGACAATACAATGGAACATTAACTTTTTGGGGTTGAGTGTGACACATTCATTTATTTAGGAGTCACCAAATCAATAAAACTATGCTCTATAAACTGCTTGACCCAGGAAGCCTGCACCCAACCCACCATTTGGGGACACACTGGTGTAAGTAACTACAGCCCTGATTGGGGTTAACAACGCCACATAAGGTCAATTCAACTTATCGGGATATCATTTAGCCAAGTGTAAGTGTAGTACAGGCAACCACACACCCCACACACTTCAGAACAGATGTGCAGCATAGGGGTGTGTGTGTGTGTGTGTGTGTGTGTGGTAGTGCTGAGAGATTAACCGAAATTGTTATTTTTGGTTTTTAAACTAATTGACCAACATCTGTTACATTTCTGGGGTTTTCTGTAAGATCGATGTGCAGTCTCTGTAGAGATAAATCCGATCAAGCCTGAACTGTGCGATGTAGAGAGTTGAAGTTTTCAACAGGTAGTACTGAGTGCTTTTTGACGTCGGTCGGCATACTTACTTTTATTTATTTAAATAAAAGTAAGTAAGTCCTGTGATGGTAGTAACTGCCCAATACTGCTTATCACATATTTACCATAATTTATTCACATTACTTTAAAATATTTCAGTTGTCTATATTAGATTTGTTTATTGTTTCATTCCAAGTCATCTCATCTCTATAGCACTGCTGATAATGCTGACTGACAAAATCACTATTTTAGTAGTTCTTCAAAGTAAATAAGGCATACTTTTATGACTGCTAAATATAATCTATCAATCCCTTAGATCATGTATGTTCAGGTAGACATACCTTGTGAAGCAACAGCTGTTCTCTATATCACCTCACCATTGCGCGTTCTTCTCCCTCGTCCGTAGCAAGCGTAAAACACAGACCGGACAAGTAGATGCGCAATGGATTATGGCCATTGTAGTTAATTACAAAGTTTTATGCACTAAACAATGTAGAATATTGGCCTATTGGAAACAACTCCCTACTACTTCGCACAGTTCAGGCTGGATCTGATTTATCTCTATAGAAACTGTGCAATGTGCGAATTGAGTTCACTGAAAAAAAACAAAGAAATGGAATTAAAATAATTGAACCAATGTCGGTCAATTAGTTGTTTAAAAACTGAGAAATCACTCAGCACTACCAACAGAACAGGCAGCAGCATAGGCAGCAGCTCTATAGAGATGAGATGACCTGGAATTAAATAAAAGTCATCAAATAAAACAAATATTTTAAAGTAATGTGAATAAATGGTGGTTAAGTTGAATATTTTTTTTTTTATAAATATATTGTTACTTTGGCATAAACATATGTTGGCCGTTTGGTTGGCGCATTATGTTCATAAAATACAGCGTCCATTCGCCCATTGAACCGTGAAGAGAACACGTTCAACCTATACCTATACACTTGTCCAAGAACAATCAAACATCATTGATAATGTATCCTTAGGAACACTTATGTATATTTACAATAATATTTCAACCCCGGATTATAAACTGGACGATAGGATAGGAAAAAACCACAGAGCACGCGAGCCCGTGAACGCGCCTCTTCTGTTTACATCCGATGACTAGTTCGAAATTCTTCTTCTATTACCATCCAGAGCAACCTAACATCACCAAACACTGTCTAGAGACTGATGAAATCCAGTGGAAGCAATAGGTACTGCAATCTTACTCCCATATATAGCTGTTTTCAATAGGGAGGGGTTCAAAATGAGGCAATGTGTCAAAAACCCTTTTTCCAGTACAGAAATTCCTCGGGTTTTCGCCTGCTATATCAGTTCTGTTATACTCAGACAATATTTTAACACTCTTAGAAACTTCAGAGTGTTTCCTATCCAATAGTACTAATTATGGCAGGCCTTTTACTTTGGGCACGCCAGACTCTCCAAAACCGACACCTCAGCTGCCGCTCCCTAAGAAGTTGAAGTGCTAATCAGTAATGGCAGTCAACACCATCATGGGACTTTCATGAAAAAATATATTCTGTGTTACAGCAGTCAACCCACATAATGCATAGTGCATTTAATAAGACTGAGCCCATTTAGTCAACTGGACGATTGTTAGGCTGTTGGTCGCCGGAGATTTCTTTAGACGAGCAGTTGCAAAAAAATATTAAAATACACCTGTGATTCGCAATGAGTGGACAGATCCATTGTGGAAGCCGTGGGGATGGCACAGTCCATTTTAAGACACGTGCTACTGAAATGGTATATGATTATTTTAAGTCAGAACAATAGTGCAACACTATTGCGCTTTCTCCCACGTTGGATAGCAGTCGCTGTCCGCGGTTCTGAAACATCAGTGCGCTGCCGAATTGGCACCGTCACCTAGACCATGTTGCTACGTGCATAATAGCAAAGTCAGATAATAGCATATGTCAGATAAAAACAGACACATTTGTGAAATTGTTTGATCTTTGCTATGTTGTAAAGGTTTTACTCTTGTTTTCTTAACTCCTTAGGGCTAGGGTCCCATTTTCCAAATTTCCACCTGTCTGACGTGCCCAAAGTACAATGCCTGCCACTCAGGCCCAGAAACTAGGATATGCACATAATTAGTACTATAGGAAACACTGAAGTTTCTAAAACCGTTTACAAAATGTCTGTGGGTATAACAGAACTGATATAGCAGGCAAAAACCAGAGAAATGTCTGTCCGGAAATAATTTTTCTTTTGACTTTCCCTGACTTTGAATGGCTGTTTATTGAAAACTCAAGTAGATAGGACTGAGGTTGCAGTACCTATGGCTTCCACTAGATGTCGACAGTCTCTGGACAGTGTAATTGAGCGTTTATAGTGGAAGAGAGTCAAAAGGTTGTCGATTTTTATGACATACCAGGATATCCTTTCTGTCTAGTGCATGAGATACACACGGGAGAGCGCACCACGGTGTTTACCTTCTGTATCGTGTAGGTTATTATCCGAGTGAAATATAATAGCCAATATAGATAAATGGATGCCTAAGGATCAATTATTAATGGTGTTTGTTTTGGAAAAGTTGAGAGGTATAATTTGAACACGTTCTCTTCACTGTACAACGAGCGAGTAGAATGGAAATGCTTGGTGGACTAACTGAACAAAGCGTGCCAACCAAACGGTGATTTATGGATATAATAAATGACTTTTTCTAACAAAAGAACAATGGATTCTCTTGTTTGGACACTTGGGAAGCCCTCAGCAGAAGTTCTTCAAAAGGTAAGTGATATTTCTTAGCTCTTATGTGTTTTGTGAGACCCGCGCTGGATATTAATTTATGCTAATGTGGAAAATATGTGAGGTGCTATCCTCAAACAATCAAATGCTGTGCTTTCGCCGTAAAGCCTTTTTGAAATCTGACAACGCTGTGATATTGCCAAGAAGCAGAGCTTTTGATGACTATGCAACTTGTATATTGATGAATGTTAAATATCACAAATTTTTATTTAGAATTTGCCGCGTTTGCTCTGAAAACGAGCTCGGATCCCTAAGAAGTTAAGAACAGCCTCTCTGGTATTATTTATAATGTATTTACTGTGGTTTACACTGTTCCAAATTGTCAACAAAAGTTTATAAGCCTCCTTTTTCTTGATCTCATTAATAATAATAATAATAATAATAATCATCATAATAAGTAATGGCGTTATCATTAATAGGCTTAGTATAACAGCCTTGTATAACCACCATTGAGCTATAGGCCTAACATGCTGACCAAACCGGACGCGCCCCATCGCACACCCGTTGATTTTGTTCACCCAGACCAGAAGAGAACAGGACATGCAGAATAAAATATATAAAACTAACTGAACCAATTATATTAATTTTTTGACAGGTCGAAAAGCATGAAACATTTATGGCAACTTAGCTAGCTAGCTTGTGGTTGTTGTTAGCTAATTTGTCCTGGGATATAAACATTGGGTTGTTATTTTACCTGAAATGCACAAGGTCCTCTACTCCGACAATGAATCCACAGAAAAACAAATTCGGTTAACCATTTTCTCATCATCTATCCACCTTCCTACAGGCTTCTTTTACGTCTTTGGACTTTATATGGAGGTTGGCAATCAACTTTACGGGGCATTACTAGAACCGACAAGTGTGGAAGTCAATTCATCTTTCAATCACCCACGTGGGTATATGCTTCTAAAAACCAATGAGGAGATTTGAGAGGCCGGACTTGCAGCACATTGAGAGTCACGAATATAACCTATTTCTATTTTAGCGCCTAGCCATGCATATGCTCGGTGAGGAGCAAGAGCAGTGTGGGTGCAATGATTGAATAACATGTGTACATTTATTTTGCAGCGCACGTGACACAAGCCGTGTGGTCAGCATGTTAGAGCGCATCCTGTTTAGTCTTATACCGTAACTTAATTAGGCCTATATTTCAATACTTATAGGCAACTGCATCAATCATTCATTCGTTCATGTTATCACACAGCATACAAGTCATTCATAATTTGAAATGCAATCAAGAATTTTTGTTTTAAAATAATTCAAACCTTGAATAATTAGCGTAAACGATAAATAAACTGTCATTTCGAAAATTGCATTCACAAATGAATGCGGCTTTCCAAAAAAACTAAACGTTACAACAGGCGCTCTGGTATGCTTATAATTTATTTAGTGTTGTTTACATTGTTCCAAATAGTCAGGAAAATTATATTGTAATCTTACAGCACCAGTTTGACACACAATATGCACAGCGCTTGCTCCTTATTTTTCTTGATCTCCAGTCTTTCCACAACTAGTCACATTTATTCCACAAATCTGACTTTGCGTTTTCCTCCCAAGTAACCAGTAAACATTACCCGGTTTTGAGTTTGTCATGTTCTCTGCATCCATTTTGCTCTCAATTGTGTTCAGAGTTTGTTATAAACAATTTATTGACCTGATAATGATATGCTATAGGTCAGGCCCTATTGGTCAAGTGCATGCGATGCATAAATGTGACTTGTAAAGAGAGCAAGGGCTGAGGGAATATTTTTCCTAAACTAATTAGGGATTTCGGTAAGAGAACTTTTCAGTCAGAAATCGCTGTAATTATGTTGCAGCTTCAGCAACACTGACAGCGCAATAAACACTGCTGATGTTCTGTGGTGGCCGCTGCAGAGGGGAGGAGAGAAACAACCGGTGCTAGTCACACAGTCACTCGCTGAAATTTTTCTTTAACACAGAGCAGCAAGTCTGAGCCCGGGCTGGCAGAATGAAATCAATTGCGGTCGGACTCCATCTAGTCATTTGTGTGTCTTATATATATATCAAAAGACAAGCTCAGTGCATATCATGGATTTGATTAAAACACATAGGAAGTTTTCAAATTTCAATCAATCGATTGGTCGAAAGAACAGATGACTATTGTCAAAGATTGTCAGGGACTGCCCTAATTGTTTTATATTACAGCATATAACCCACATAATGCATAGTCAAAGAAATAATGGAAACCAAAAAAGTTATTTTTTAAACAATTGAAACGAACCTGACATCAAAAAGCACTAATCGCTTAGCACTATTACATGGAGGCAGGGGGTGGTGCAGTTGCCACAGCCACATCATGCAACGTTAAGCGTAAAATATGACTGGTTGTTAAATACCCATGTGAAACGATATGTTGGCTGGCTGCAGCTAGCGATGTGAGGCCAGGAGCCAGGGGAAGTTGTTGTGCAGGTTCAAATCAAATCTTATTGGTCACATACACGTTTAACAGATGTTATTGCGGGTGTAGTGAAATGCTTGTGCTTCTAGCTCCGAGAGTGCAGTAACATCTTACAAGTAATATCTAACAATTTCCCAACATATATCCAACAGACAAATCTAAGTAAGGAATGGAATTAAGAATATATACATATATGGACGAGCGATGTCAGAACGGCATGGACTAAAATACAGTAGAATAGTATAGAATACAGTATATACATATGCAATGAGTAATGCCAGATTGATAATGTTTACCTAAGTGACCAGTGTTCCATTTCTTAAAGTGACCAGTAATATCTAGTCTATGTCTATAGGCAGCAGCCTCTAATGTGCTAGCAATTGCTGTTAACTTCTTAGGGCTAGGGGGCAGTACTTTGAAGTTCGGATGAAAAACGTGCCCAAAGTAAACTGCCTGTTACTCAGGCCCAGAAGCTAGGATATGCATATAATTAGTAGCTTTAGTACTATTGGATAGAAAACACTGACGTTTCTAAAACTGTTAAAATAATGACTGAGTATAACAGAACTGATATGGCAGGCAAAAACCAAAGCAAAATCCATCCGGGATGTCTGAATCAGTCATGTCACACTTTTCAATTGGCATGCTATTCAAAGCAAGGTATTTTAGCTCCCGGATTGCAGTTCCTATAGCTTCCACTAGATGTCAGCAGTCTTCAGAAAAAGGTTTGAAGCTTCAATCATGAAAATCAAGGGAGTAAGACCACTTGTTCCTGAGTTCACGTCAAGTGCACTGTTTTGGATTTTGCGCATAACAGGGAATGCGCGCTCAGTTCTTTTTCTCTTCTGTCCAGCAGGTTATATTCCATCTGAAATATTATAGTTTATATTCATTTTAGGGTATCTGAGTATTGATTACAAATGCTGTTTGACTTTTTTAGACGAACTTTACGGGTACTTTTGGGATATCGTTTGTCTGCATGGATGAAAGCCTTTGGGCAGGTGGATTACTGAACAAAACACGCCAACCAAATGGAGCTATATGGATATAAAGAGGAACTTTATCGAACAAAAGTACCTTTTATTGTGTAACCTGGACGCTTTGATATGCCATCAGAGGAAGATCAAAGGTACGCAATTTATTTTATGCTATTTTTGAGTTGTGACACCTCTGCTGGTTATGTTATTATGCTAATTGAGTGAGTGGGGCGCTGTCCTCAGACAATCAAATGTACTGCTTTCGCCGTAAAGCCTTTTTGAAATCTTGACAATGCTGTTAGATTAACAAGAGTCTAAGCTTTTGAAGGGTGTGCAGCATTTGTATTTTCATGAATATTTGAAATGAGTATTTTTGTAGATTGAATTTGGCGCTCTGCGTTTCACTGGATGTTGTCAAAATCGATCCCGTTCACGGGATTGGATCCGTAACAGGTTAAGCAGTCTGATGGCCTTGAGATAGCTGTTTTTCCATTGTCTCGGTCCCAGCTTTGATGCACCTGTACTGACCTCGCCTTCTGGATGATAGCGGGGTGAACAGACAGTGGCTCGGGTGGATGTTGTCCTTAATGATATTTTTGGCCTTCCTGTAACATCGGGTGCTGTAGGTGTCCTGGAGGGCAGGTAGTTTGCCCCTCTGCTATTTCTTGAAGTTAGGTTTAGGCTTAGGCTTAATGTTCTTCTCTCTCTGATGGAAACCAACCACGGCAGTGCTGTGGTAGACTTCTGTTATGGTCTGGGAGGCTACGTTGATGAGCACAGGAGACCTGTCCATAAACTTCACCGCAGGGCCCCTATTCAAGGGAAGCGTCCAAGAAATTCCTATCAGTTTCACTCTATGAACATTTATATAACTTACCTTCAAGTTCATGGTGACACTTCTGGTGACTGTGCTCATACAATAGTCTTATACCGGTTGGTTAACAGGTGTCTATGAGTGTTGAAATGAACCGAATTCAACAGGTTGCACTTTTCTTTTGAACAGACGCGCGGTGGCTATATCACAAGTCTCGTCTGCGTTCGGACCGCTGCTCCAACTCACACTCCACCTCAATGACATTATCCGGAACATAGGGGTGACAAGTTTTCAGAGGCGTAGCTAGTAAACGGAGAAGGAGCGACAGGCACATCAGCACATAGTGCAATACCAACACCGCCAGTAGGATAACTTTACTTCCAAGGCATATGGGCAAATCGAGAAGAGAGCAGCGGGGGATTGGCTACTAGAGACGGGTGACTGTAGATTCAGTGACAGTCGGGTGTGACAATTTGCTACCACGAGCAACTACACTGCAAAGCTCGAGAGCTGACATATGAAAGTTCCAAGTGAGGAACATTGTGCACGAGCGAACGCTGTCAACACCAGACAAAACATACAAGTACAGTTTTCATTATCACAAAAATAACTCATGTATTTACTTTATCAATAGACTGACGACAAAATAGGCCCTACTTGGTGCTTACCTGGACCATCTGACACTGAAAGAGCAGGTGAATTGAGTTTCGGTCGCTTTGCGTTGGGAGGTCCGACGTCCAGCAAATTGTCAGCCATTCTGATCCGTAAGAATGATCACTAAATAATGATGCAAAATGAAATTCGACTCCTTCCAGCTATAATTTTTTTATGGTAACAATCTTCTTTCTTACTCACACACCACGTATAGGGGTATTTAACCAACTAGCTGGCAAGATAGCAAAATGCTTGCACTGGTCAGTCGAGTAGAACGTTTCAAAATAAAGGCAACAGCGCCACGCTTCGCCGCTGACAATCACCCCATGATAATCCAACACCCAACACCCACATAATTATCGTTAATAATTATGCCCCAAAAAATATTTCAGTTCACGAAAAATAAATTAAAATAGTAGCAAAAAAAAGTATATAGTGTAGATTCAAGTCCCTTTCTCCATAAATCCCTAGATAGGCATCTTTAAATAAGCGCCTTTTCCCGGTCCAAATTAACAGCCTTAAATTCAATTTTCGCCTCCAATAAAGACAAGAAATTTCCAAAAATATTTTGTATGAGCCGATTTATTTTTCTCGATACTGTCTCTCGATAAATACATCGTCTCGGAACGGAGAAGCGGCGCTCTCTGAAGGGGAAATCAAATATACGAGGGGCTCTCTAGACGACAAAAACTGATCCAATCCTCGTTTTTTCTCAATAATTATCTTCGAAGGAATAAAGACTTCGATTTTCTGCAGAATAAAGCCGTTTGAGCACGGTCTAAATGGCTCGTTTCGGTGTAAAAAATAATGCTCTCCCGAAATCCTGATTCTGAGCCGCGTCAAGATGGCGGCTGTTGATTCCTCAGATACAAAAAGTTTTTTTCTTTCTAGCTAGACTGTGGGGGGGAGGGGCTGTGCAATCACGCCCTACGCAAACCTATGCCCTGCCGTGCGTCATGTGGACGTACATCAACAAGCCTCTAGGGGTGGAATAACCCAAAAAATTAAGTCGCTGTCAAAGCACTTTCCAACCTAAAGTGTTACAGAACAATGTACAAGAGAGCAGTTATTGTGGCTTTTTACTTCTGAAATGCTTGATAATTACAGCCCCCCATATACATTGTGTATTATGCGTCACCGTCACCAACCCTCATAAGACAATTTTGGGGCACTTCACCCTTGTCCATCCATCTAGTAAGGTACATTTGTATCAATTTAAGGAGCCAAGCAACAGAAGTTTACATGTCAATTGTAAATGCGCAAAATCATCAAAAGTTGTAATAATGGGTAAATATCAAGCAATGCAAACAGAACCATCCAAACAAATCTCAGAAAAAAATCACTTTATTCTTTTTTTTTTAGGACCCCTCCAAAAATGCAGCGTGCTATAGGATATATAAAAGACAGTCGGAGGGAGGACAAAGATCTACCAGCCACAACTGTACAGTAGGCTTATATGAAACAGGGTCTGAAAACATGAACAGAAATCTAGCAGTGTGATTTTATCTTGCAGGGTGTTGATGATGTAGCCTGGTCCCAGATCTGTTTGCACTGTCTCGTCAACTCCTATGGTCATTGTTTGCTGTTACATTGACCATAGGAGCTGCCAACAGCACAAACCAATCTGAGACAGACCAGGCTACTTATGGGGGAATACCATGGGATCCCTTAGGAAGGAGAGATCTGTCGCCTAGGCCTATATAGAAGTAGTGGTGGCAGGAAAATGTCCTTTTAGGTCCTTGTCAGTGTCCCATGTGGCTCAGTTGGTAGAGCATGGTGCTTGCAATGCCAAATTGTGTGTTCGATTCCCACAGGGGGACCAGTACGGAAAACATTTATGCACTCACTACTGTAAGTCGCTCTGGATCGGAGTGTCTGCTAAATTACTAAAATGTAAATTGACTTTGACATACTGAGGTGGAAAGAAATGGACAAGTTCAGGCAGTACACAATCCTAGGCCTGCTGGGGTCAGTTAGAGCGTCCCTCTCCCACACTCATACAGTTACACAAACATTCGTACAGGTAGGTACACACATACTGTACATGCAGGCAAACATGACATTTGGAAATAATTGCAACAATGTTCTAACGTTTATCTAACTTTCCATGTTTTCCTAAACCCTTCAACAATGGCACCTGTATAAATAATACGAAATATAAAATGCATATGTACATACAGAGTGAGTGCTTTGTGAAAAATGTATACATACTGCATACATATCGTACTAGTGAGTGTAGAAACAACCCGTCATCAATGTGCACGACAAGACAGAGCAAATTAAAGAGGGGGAAATAAGGCAAAACATACATCAAATCAATGACATCTCTATTTGGCATCAAAACTAGTCCCACTGTGCCATTCTGTTAGTTCACAATGTTTCAATCCCATTGTCAATCCATGAAGTCCTTTCTGCAGTGAAGGCAAGTTAGTGCAAAAAACAATTAAGCTTTTTTTGAAGTAGGGAACCCAATACCTTTTTCACACTACTGAGCCCAACCGAGCTGTACTGAGCTGGTCCGGTAACACATTCACCACAGTTGCAGTGTGAAAAGAAAATAGAGCCATCATCCCAGTACGGTTCGGACTGAATTGGGCATAAGATTTGAGCTCCAAAACCTCTCTAAGAGTTAGCCTTAAATTCAACTATTTATTTCCCTTTGTTTTCTAAAGAACGCTACTTATCCAGCATCAACACGATAAAACACCAGGAATCCATAGGTTGATAAGCAGAGTTTCTCAAAAGCAATAAGATAAGCTGTGGCTAATATCTGGGTTTTATCTTCCTTTCATGTGTCCAGACCTCCATTATGCAGTTTCCCCTTCCTTGGGACATTTAGCAACATAACACTGTGTGAAGTTTTTTATTTAAACTGATTGTTTCTAATATGTCCCTTTATTGTAATCAATGGAATTTGGGTAGGTTACAACAAGGGTTGCACGCTCATAATCGGCAAGAATACATTTGACAATTTGAAAACAATCCCGTTTGTAGATTACTGCACTTAAAATGGGCCTAACCCAATTCAAGCAATTCTACACAGCACAACAATATCCAGTCAAACAAAGCAAAACTACATTTTTGTTATTCCCTGTTTTTAAATCCACGTCAGAACAAATAAGTGGCAGCTGTGTACCAAAAAGTGGCAATGAACTGCAATATTGAGTTTCACACTCAGTGAATCTAAATGCTGGAAACAATTGCTTAGCAGGTTATGTAGTAGAAAAGGCACATGTCAAATTCATATAAAAAGTTAAAAGAACTTGGATGAGAAAAATATGTAAAAATATGAAAAACATGTAAGCCCTACACATGTAAAAAAGCAACAAAAAAATGTGTATTCAAGGAGGTTTGAGAAACAAAACGTGGCAACCTTAAATAAATGATATATCAGAGTTGATTTAGAGAGGATTTTCCTATGACTGAAAAGGCACTACTAGAAAACTCTTGCAGTATACACAAGGAACCTGTAGTAAAACAAATTATGGCACTACAAAAGAGAGCTGAAAGTTGAAAAATGCACTTAAAACCCAAATGATTAATGGGATATCCTGAGTATCTCAATTTTTACTAAACTAAAACATGTTGCTTTGGAGTCTTTTACTATGAACATTTACTTCCCAAGTTATAATCCTAATTCAGAACGCTTTGATATTGTACCTTTGAGGTTTCAAAGTATGTCTGGGGTCACAAATAATATGTTTCCATCCACAGTTTTTATGTGAGTAAAGTCATACCGTGTAATTTTTTTAAAATCACGACATCTGTGATGGAAACATAACGTTTTGGTACAATTTTAAAATGCCAAAAGATAATTAGTTTGTTCGACGTGGTGGGATCTTTCTGTGTTGGTAATTTATTTATTAATTATGCGAGAAATGGCAGTGGAAATGCCTTTAAAGGTAATTATTCATATAATAATCATAGCGAAGTAAACCTTGAGTCACGTGATGATAAGCAGTTTATTAGGCTACAGATGAAATAGGCCTCACTTATGGTGAACTTCAAAGGGTGATGAAAGTGCACAGTGATCTTGATGCTCTTTTCCAATAAATATCCAGGGTCTGATTCTGGTGACATGTTGATCAATGCTTGACTGCCATTTGAAAAATACACATTTTCTCGCTCTTATCCATAATAATCTCATTATGTAGACGAGCCTATTTGCGAGCTGTTGGCTAGAGCGCACGTACCAAGACCAGAGTAGGCAAATTTGCTATTTTACCCACAGGTTTTTATACAAAACTATTGGTAGAGTTGAAAATGCAATGGAAACACACTGAACTTTAGATTTTTATTTGGTATGTGAAAACTTAAGTGAAAAAGTACATTTAGTGTGCACTATGCCATCACGCACTGATTTTTATCGCCCAACAAGTCTGTTTGGTGGAAACACACCACTGGTGGAAAAATGTGCATATTTTCTTTATGCGGATTTTAGAATATTTGCATGAAAATCTGTCGCTAATTGGATGGAAACCTAGTAGTACCATTACTTGTTTTGTTATTTCCCCCGATCACCCAAGCCCTTTTACTACAACAGAGAGAAAGCGACAGTGACAGGGATGATTAGACTTGCAGTTGGAGGATATGCACTGTACAGTTAACCATACTCAATTCTCTCAAGAAAGGGTCTGATAAAACAATGCAAACAGTACATATATACAGTGGGGCAAAAAAGTATTTAGTCAGCCACCAATTGTGCAAGTTCTCCAACTTAAAAAGATGAGAGAGGCCTGTAATTTTCATCATAGGTACACTTCAACTATGACAGACGAAATGAGAAAAATAAATCCAGAAAATCACATTGTAGGATTTTTAATTTATTTATTTGCAAATTATGGTGGAAAATAAGTATTTGGACAATAACAAAAGTTTATCTCAATACTTTGTTATATACCCTTTGTTGGCAATGACAGAGGTCAAAGTTTTCTGTAAGTCTTCACAAGGTTTTCACACACTGTTGCTGGTATTTTGGCCCATTCCTCCATGCAGATCTCCTCTAGAGCAGTGATGTTTTGGGGCTGTCGCTGGGCAACACAGACTTTCAATTCCCTCCAAAGATTTTCTATGGGGTTGAGATCTGGAGACTGGCTAGGCCACTCCAGGACCTTGAAATGCTTCTTACGAAGCCACTCCTTCGTTGCCTGGGCGGTGTGTTTGGGATCATTGTCATGCTGAAAGACCCAGCCACGTTTCATCTTCAATGCCCTTGCTGATGGAAGGAGGTTTTCACTCAAAATCTCACGATACATGGCCCCATTCATTCTTTCCTTTACACGGATCAGTCGTCCTGGTCCCTTTGCAGAAAAACAGCCCCAAAGCATGATGTTTCCACCCCCATGCTTCACAGTAGGTATGGTGTTCTTTGGATGCAACTCAGCATTCTTTGTCCTCCAAACACGACGAGTTGAGTTTTTACCAAAAAGTTCTATTTTGGTTTCATCTGACCATATGACATTCTCCCAATCCTCATCTGGATCATCCAAATGCTCTCTAGCAAACTTCAGACGGGCCTGAACATGTACTGGCTTAAGCAGGGGGACACGTCTGGCACTGCAGGATTTGAGTCCCTGGCGGCGTAGTGTGTTACTGATGGTAGGCTTTGTTACTTTGGTCCCAGCTCTCTGCAGGTCATTCACTAGGTCCCCGTGTGGTTCTGGGATTTTTGCTCACCGTTCTTGTGATCATTTTGACCCCACGGGGTGAGATCTTGCGTGGAGCCCCAGATCGAGGAAGATTATCAGTGGTCTTGTATGTCTTCCATTTCCTAATAATTGCTCCCACAGTTGATTTCTTCAAACCAAGCTGCTTACCTATTGCAGATTCAGTCTTCCCAACCTGGTGCAGGTCTACAATTTTGTTTCTGGTGTCCTTTGACAGCTCTTTGGTCTTGGCCATAGTGGAGTTTGGAGTGTGACTGTTTGAGGTTGTGGACAGGTGTCTTTTATACTGATAACAAGTTCAAACAGGTGCCATTAATACAGGTAACGAGTGGAGGACAGAGGAGCCTCTTAAAGAAGAAGTTACAGGTCTGTGAGATCCAGAAATCTTGCTTGTTTGTATGTGACCAAATACTTATTTTCCACCATAATTTGCAAATAAATTCATAAAAATCCTACAATGTGATTTTCTGGATTTTTTTTCCTCATTTTGTCTGTCATAGTTGAAGTGTACCTATGATGAAAATTACAGGCCTCTCTCATCTTTTTAAGTGAGAGAACTTGCACAATTGGTGGCTGACTAAATACTTTTTTGCCCCACTGTGTGTGTGTGTGTGTGTGTATATATATATATATATATATATATATATATATATATAAAAACAATGAGATCTCAACTACGACAAAACAAACACACAAAACAAATAGGAAAATATGTAGCACTGACTGAACATGCACACGTTACATGTTTATTATTATATGTTGATTACATGACGCATGTTAGAAACTTCCCTTGTTATCCAGGATCTAATTTCGCAGGAATGCTGTAACAAGAGGAATCGGGTGCATTCCCCCTTGCATGTATTTCTAAACAGCCGGACGGTAGAGTAACAGGAGATCAAGTCCTATTTGAAGGTCAATATACGAATCTACCATTCCATTAAACTGTATCATTCAACATCTTAACTCAGAACCCAGAAAGAAATCTCTGTTAACGGTCCGTCACAAGAGACTACTCAAGAGTAGCCTGGTCCCAGATCTGTTTGTGCTCTTGCCTATTCCACATGATATATACGTGACGCACATGTAACAATTTTAGCAGATTGTTAACTGTATTGTAAGCAAACTAGCACGTTCAATAGAAACGACCTATTAGGAGGCCTACCTAGAGGGGTGCACTTCAAACCAACGGTAGCCTAACAACAGATTGCATTCCTGTAAAAGACTAGGAAGAGGTTATGGCACATGAACCAACCTGTGGTGCTAAAAGTTAGCTTTATAGACTTGCAGAGCTAATGTGGAGTTGAAGCTAATTAATGATATGTTAAAGAGTTAGGGTCAAGTCCTAACTTAAACATTTTCACTTAGTCATGCATTGATGTCAATGGGAGACTTCGACTTAAAACATACTCAAGTGGGAGTTAGGATTCAACTCCCACTTAAGGTCTAGTTGACAGCTTGAGGCTGGTAAGACAGAGGTCCTTACTTTTAACCAGGGCCGGGAGAAAAGATACCACATCAGCAAGAGGGATTTTATTATTTTTGATCACACTCCGACCTTCTTCCCACGGTTTCATCAGTTGCAGAATGACAACTTACAGCCACCTCTCCACATGAGGCCGTGGACGGCAGTTATTACTGTAGTGTAGCGCACAGACACAAGCACACAGTCAAGCCTTCCGACTGATGTTCTAGATATTGTTGTGGGTTTGTCTTAGAGCGTTGTGTGTGGCCTGTGCTTTTCGTAGACAATTTAAAGTGATTCACTGTGAAAAGACTACTCCATCTTGCTTCCCTTTGTAACCCATCATTCACTCTTCACTGTGGCAATCCTTATTGCTCCGATTCTTGTAAACAATGTCATAGCTACACAGACGAAAGACAACTATAACAAACTGACAGAAACCAAGCTTTTGCTTTAAAATGTACATAAGGTTCACAGTTTTGTAGAGTAGAAGTCTTTCCCAGTTTTCTTTTCCCTTTATGTTTCTTCCTCTTTCCTTGTCCAGATCAGCTTGGTCTACACATTATTTTGTGCTAAAGGCACTTAATCAAAAGACATAAAAAACAAAGGCGAAAAAAAAGCCCAAAACATACAACAACAAAAACTAAAGATGTTAGTGAGAATCAAGTAGATCATAGGAGACTGGGTTTCTATAGCAACATAAGTTCAGCAATAGCGCCCATCGTACTTTCCCCATCTTCTTATTCACTCTTACTGTGATCACCAGATACATCGGTCGTGTTCAGTGGGCATGAACTGGAAGAAAACAGACATCGTATCTGAACTTGTTCAATAAGAAACGCTCATTTTCACTTACAGTTGCAAAAAGATTTACAAAGGTGTGCCCTAATGAGCACAAACCTGGAAAAGAATTGACAACAGAGGAGCCAGAAACTGGTTTCTTACAGTCTGCCATTTTGGTGCTTCCTCCTGTATGCCTACTAGTCACAAATGCCTGTTCCATAATAAGCTTCAACTGGCAGGAACGCAAGAAAGGCCGTGCTTAAAGGGCTGAAGGCTAATGCAAAAAGCTATCGCAGACATAACAGTCCTAAAGTTTCGTTAGCTCGCCAATAATGTCATCATCGTCCTTCTCCTCTTTCTCTTTTTCCACCTCCTGTGACTCAGTTGCTGTGGCATTCTGAGGGCAGAGAGGCTGGAGGGAGGCAGGCGCCACAGGTTTTGGTTGTTGGAGGACGTTTGTTGTAGGAGCTCCAGCTAGACTAGTGGTGGGCAGATTTGGTTTTTGGACGTTGGTTGAAGGAGTTTCACCTTTATTAGTGGTGGGCAGATTTGGTTGTTGGACTGTCAAAAGAGCTCCAGTTAGACTAGTGGCTGGCAGATTTGGTTGTTGGACGTTGGTTGAAGGCGCTTCACCTTTATTAGTGATGGGCAGATTTGGTTGTTGGACTTTCAAAGTAGCTCCAGCTTGACTAGTGATAGGCAGGGAGGCTAGACCAACGTAGGATGAGCAGGAGGAGGAGCGTCTGGCTGCGATGGTCTCTGTAGTAGTAGGGCTACAGTAGTATTGTTGCCGACTGTCTGGCCTATCTCCAGCCTCCACCACCCCCCTCTCAGGCCGCAGCAGACCCGTTGACACCCCAGGGCTGAGCGAGGGACTGGTGGTACTGGGTACGCCAGCCATGGAGCTAGGCACCATATTAGAGAGCTCATCCGTTGGCGAGCGCCCGATACTCCCGTCCACCTGCACCCGGATCTCTGGCGAGACGGAGAGCAGGTACTGGGGCACGGGGGTGCCGCTGTCCGTACTCTTGGGGAACAGAAAGGTCTTCATTTGACCTTTTCCCTTGACGTTGACTGTGCCGCGGTAGTCGAAGTTGTAGTCCATGGCACTGAGGGCGCAGTAGCTCTCCTCGCTCACCTGCACGCGGCACTCCACGCCAGTGGTGTCCATGCGACTGGCGATGTTCACAGTGTCACCCCAGATGTCGTAGAGCAGCTTAGTGGTGCCGATCACCCCTGCGGTCAAAGGGCCGTGGTTGAACCCGATGCGCAACTTGAACTTGAAGCCCAACATGTTCTTGTTGAAGTCGTCCACCACGCGCATCATCTCCAGTGCGAAGTCAAACAGCGCCCGCAGATGGCCGTGCGGGTGTGGAGCCTCGGCGCACTGCTGCGCGTTTAGCCCGGCCGCCGCCATGTACGTGGCGCCAATGGTCTTGATCTTCTCGATGTTGTTGAAGGGCGGCTCGCGAAGCAGCTCGTCAAAGTCACCGATGAGCTCGTTGAGCACGCGGTAGCACTCCTTGCCGCCCTCGTAACTCTCCTCGTAGAACTCGCTAAAGTTAACGATACTGGCGAAAATTACGCCAACGTTACCATGGTTTTTGGAGTAACTCTGAGTCACTTTGAGCTGCTCTGCCACGTGGATGGGGATGATGTTCCTAAGCAACCAATCGGCTTGGTCCCTCATGTTCTGGATCTTGATGCGGTGCTGGTCGGCCTCCACGTTGCCGTGGTAATGGAGGCGGTAGCTGACCTCAAACTCGCGGTTGAGGAACCAGACGAGCAGGAGGAGCAGGAAGAAGGCCACTCCCACCTCGGGGCCCAGCAGGTCCTGGAGGCGGGGCACGGGGTCAGCGGCGGGCTCAGACTGACCATGTACAACACTGCTGCGGTTACTGTTGTTGGTGGCGTCGCCAGACCTAGAGGAGAGAAAGGGAGGGAGAGATGGAGAGAGAAGGGGAAAGAGATGGGGGAGAAACAAGGAAGGAGAGAAGAAGGGAGGGATGGAGAGTTGGAGAATGAGGTTAGGGAGGTAGAGATGGAGAGAAATGTAGGCAGGGAGAGAGAGAAGGAAGGAGGGACGGAGAAAAAGAGAGAGGGAAGGAGTTAAGGAAAGGTGGAGTGAGAGAGATATATTTATAATCTGAGAATACACCATGGCCTTCATTCTACTCACCAAAATAACATACTGTTGGCAGAACTGGAAGACAGAGGAGACAAAAACACGAGACACGGTCGGATGAGATTAATCGAGTCCACGACAAATTAAATTACACACAGTGTCAGCACAAAGGAAAAGTCATACTAAATTATGACATTGTGGTAATATTGTATACAATATCCTAACGAACTTCAGCGAGTGCATTGGTAGTGGATTAAATGGGTAACATACAAATTTGAGGGTGGTTACATTTCTCCAGCCCCGTTCCTCAGTTGTTTACCAAAGCAGTAACAGGGTGTCACGTGTTGTTATTGTTTGAACTGCAGATTCCCCTTTAAGGTTCTTTCCGACCAACAAAAAAGGGCCATAAATGTGTAAAAAAATGGAATCCATTATAACGTGTCTGACCTGCAGGGTGGGCTGAAGAGCAGGGCGAACAGCACCAGTCCCACCACGGTGGCCATGGCCGAGCGCATCCAGCAGCTCAGCTGGCAGAAGTTACAGTACTGGATGATGGCAATGATCACTGCACAGCAGGTAAGCATGGTGAACTGGGAGACACCGATAGAGACACAGGAAGGAACAATCGTTAGCATTAGCAAACTCTGGAGGAAATTACCAGGGTAAATTAACAGAATAGACACGCTCACCTGTATGGAGAGGTGCATGTCACAGGTGACGTGTGAGAAGACGGACACAGCGGGCAGGGACACCAGCACGGCCCCTATCAGGTGACGGGGGACCCAGCCAGAGATGGCCCTCAGCAGGGTCCTAGTGCAGCTCATCACGCTGTCCAGGTAGAAGGCCATCCTGGGAGAGGAGAGGAGGTTAGCTCAGAGATGGCTGATACCCCATTGAAAAACAGGCCTCCCCTTTTCCCCATCTTCAAACCTCACCCCACTTAGTTCTCTCCCTTCCTTTACCATTCTCCCCCTCTTCCTCTCCTCCCCAGTTCCAACCCACCCCTCATATCCCTCTCCCCACCCCCTTTTTCCTCTTCCTCCACATCCCTCTCTCCACCTCCCCACCTCTCCTTCTCTCCCCCAACTGTCTTACCGTATAGACAGCACCAGCGCCAGGGCCTCCAGCAGGGCGGCCACGGCAACCAGGGCGAGGGCCGGGGCAGGCAGGGGGGCCCCAGGGAGGGAGAGCAGGGGCCGGAGGAGGCAGGCCAGGGAGAGGGCCAGGAACACTGAGCAGCACAGGACCATGTCCAGGAAAGAGCTGAAGGTAGGGCTGGCAAAGGTCTGTACAGCCGCCTGGGTCTCCACCTGGGGACGGGAGGGAATAGGAGAGAATAGATACTTTGTCATTTTTCTACGGAAATGGATTGATTTGCTGTCACAATAGCCAACCTCATACACACACAAAGACACACAAGGCTGAGAGCAGCACAGCGTTAGCCGCAGTTAAGTGCCTTACTAAAGGCACAATGGCAATGAATGGTACCTGGGCCGGGTTGCAGAGAGTAAAGAGATAAAGAGCGAGAGGGTTTGGAAAGGGTAAAAGAGAGAGAGCAAAGGTTGCGGGAGAGAATAGAGAAGCAACCTTTAAGAAAACTGTCTCATTGTGATTCAGTAATAAGTATGAAACTGAACGAAACATTATCCAGACGTGAAGTTGAACATGCAGTTCCCCCACTGTACCAGCAGAGGGTATTAGAAGCTAAGAGGATATTCCTATCGATGTCCTGCAGTGATTTCCCTGCCTTTGCCGCAGTCCTGACAGGCCATACATAGTGCAGTGCTTACAGGTTACTCAGTGAACACACACACACACACACACACACAGAGAGCTAGACAGACAGGCTGAAACGGATAGGGAGTCAGAGGGACAGACAAGAAAAGACACACCAGGTCTAATCTAGTAGACAGAGAGAGGAAGTGGGACATTAGAAAGACAGATAAGAGGAATACAGACAGACAGACAGGTATACCGGTAGACAGACAGACAGAGGAATAGATAGGGGACAGACCAAATAAGGGGGGGACGTGTTGACAGGGAGAGGCAGATAGCGAGACAGACAGAAAAGAGGGACAGAGACAGACGCAGGGAAGTAAACAGACAGACACATACAGACAGAGAGACAGAGTAACACACAGAGAGGGATACACACCTCTTCCTGGTAGCTAGTCCTGTAGGCAGACTCCAGGGTTCTGTCCAGGAAGGTGTGGCTCAGCTTGTTGATGGGAGGCTTGAAAAAGTAGTCCTTCATCAGACTGGGAGATGGACAGATCAACAGACGTCAGTCAGTTAGTATAGAGAAGACAGACTTGGCAGGGAGAGAGTTACACCAACCTGTCATACCACCAGGGCCGTCCGTGTTCATTCGGCACCAAACAATTTGCAATGGAAAATGAAAATGAGCTTTTCTTACTGGACAAGTCCAGATAGTCCATCAACTGTATCATGTCTGTTTTCTTCCATTTGGTGCCTAATGAACATGACCCAGGGGCTTATTCAGTGGGCAGAAGCGTAAGGATCCCTACAAACAAAATAGCACGGAGCAGTGTGTGTTCTATATAGAATTGCAAAAGTAACTTTCTCTAAATTACAGTTTTTTAAATATATATATTTTTTTTATCCCCGTTGGAGAATTCCCAGAATCAGGGGGGAATAAGCAGGAAATCCAGATCCTCCAACCAAGATTTCTATAAAACTGGGGATTTTAGCGAAAGCAAGGGAATTTTTGTAACCCTAGTTCTATAAAGCACATTGTAAATAGACACACTGTACCAAAACAGACATTGATTCCACATGAAAGATACGTGTGGGTCTGCTTCTTACATAACAGTTCTACCTTCAGCATTCAGAATCTTCTCCTTTGATTTCCTTACCCTGGTCTCAGATCTATTAGTGCTGTCCTGCCAACTCCCCAAAAAGCTCCACCACATCCATCAAGCCCGGTTCCAGATCAGTTTGTGTGATCTGGGACCAGCCTAACATCCATCCATCCCCCTCACCTGTCCTCTTTGATAACATCCACAAAGTGAGCATCGCTCCTCTCTCTGAAGTTCTTGGAGCGCAGGGGGATGAGAGCAGAGTGGTCCATCCCCATCCCCATGGCCCCTCCACCCCACTTCTTCTCCTTCTCCTGGAGCATCTCACACAGGGACGTCTGGCTGTTGGTCAGGGGCTCCTCCAGCCTGGGGCTCAGCAGACCGTTCAGAGTCTTAGGGCTGATGCCTACGGGGGCCTGGGAGGGACATTTTAGAGATGAGGTGTCCTGGTGGAGTTGAGAGGAGAGAGGCTAGTGAGAAGCTGTGTGTGTGTGTGTGTGTGTGTGTGTGTGTGTGTGTGTGTGTGTGTGTGTGTGTGTGTAAGTGTGTGTGTATGTGTGTGTGTGTGTGTCTTGGATAAGAGTGATTAGTGACTTAGTTAGTGAAGCCAAATGAATAAAGACATTTCCGTTTGGCTAGGTTCTATAAAGTGATGTCAGGCTTGTTGTTGTCACGTCATTCCATCATGTATAGTATGGCGAAATGAATATGACTTCAGAAATAAAATATGATAACACTAAGCCTGGTTTGATGAACTAGGGTTGGATTTTAGTGAAGTCAGGTTGGGATGAGTAAAGGTCACAGCCAGGTTCAAAGGTCAAACGTTCACTAGAGTGAGGTAAGATGAGGCAAACCTTGCTGCTATTGGTCGTGTGATCGTCATGGCAACCGTTCTGCACCGTGCCCTTCTCCAGAACCTGATCCTCCTCTGGAACTACAGCCGCACTGCAGGAGAGATAGGGAGACTGGAGAGAAGGAGAGAGAAAGAGAGGTATTTGTCTTTTTATATCATTTATACTGTTTCTTCAACCCTAGTATAGACAAATTCTCATACTGTAGTTTACACATTTACTCTTGTATGTGGTTTGTGTGCATAGCCTAAGTATTGATTGGGTGCATCAACCACACACGCACGGACGCAAACACAAAACAGTTATATTTTTCTTAATTCACAAACATGCAAACATATTTTCACTGTTAAACAGGTATTTATTTTCCAGGGCTTGTACTCTTCAAGCTTAGGTCTTAAAACCACAAACCCAGATATTCTTAACAATACCAAAGTCTTGACATAATAATTATTCTAGAAACATGATGTCATAGATACTCAATGTCCTCCAGGCTATAGGGAAATGTCACTTCCATCATTCAAACATAAAAACATAAAACAGGGCAGTGACTCGGGAGGATTGATCATATGATATAAACGGACATTTGGTTCAAACTCAACAAAGCACAATCCTTACTAACAATGATATATATATTCCAGGACCCTGTCTTTCAAAGATAATTCGTAAAAATCCAAATAACTTCACAGATCTTCATTGTAAAGGGTTTAAACACTGTTTCCCATGCCTGTTCAATGAACCATAAACATTTAATGAACATGCACCTGTGGAACGGTAACAGCTTACAGACAGTAGGCAATTAAGGTCACAGTTATGAAAACTTAGGACACTAAAGAGGCCTTTCTACTGACCCTGAAAAACACCAAAAGAAAGATGCCCAGGGTCCTTGCTCATCTGCGTGAAAGTGCCTTAGGCATATACAAGGAGGCATGAGGAATGCAGATGTGGCCAGGGCAATAAATTGCAATATCCATACTGTGAGATGCCTAAGACAGCGCTACAGGGAGACAGGACGGACAGCTGATCATCCTCGCAGTGGCAGACCACGTGTAACAACACCTGCACAGGTTCGGTACATCCGAACATCACACCTGCGGGACAGGTACAGGATGGCAACAACAACTGCCAGAGTTCCACCAGGAACGCACAATCCCTCCATCAGTGCACAGACTGTCCGCAATAGGCTGAGAGAGGCAGGACTGAGGGCTTGTAGGCCTGTTGTAAGGCAGGTCCTCACCAGACATCACCGGCAACAACGTTGCCTATGGGCACAAACCCACTGTCGCTGGACCAGACAGGACTGGCAAAAAGTGTTCTTCTCTGACGAGTCGTGGTTTTGTCTCACCAGGGGTGATGGTTGGATTTGCGTTTATTGTCGAACGAATGAGCGTTACACCCGAGGCCTGTACTCTGGAGCGGGATCAATTTGGAGGGTCCGTCATGGTCTGGGGCGGTGTGTCACAGCATCATCGGACTGAGCTAGTTGTCATTGCAGGCAATCTCAACGCTGTGCGTTACAGGGAAGACATCCTCCTCCCTCATGTGGTACCCTTCCTGCAGGCTCATCCTGACATGACCCTCCAGCATGACAATGCCACCAGCCATACTGCTCATTCTGTGCGTGATTTCTTGCAAGACAGGAATGTCAGTGTTCTGCCATGGCCAGCGAAGAGCCCGGATCTCAATCCCATTGAGTAAGTCTGGGACCTGTTGGATCGAAGGGTGAGGGCTAGGGCCATTCCCCCCCAGAAATGTCCGGGAACTTGCAGGTGCCTTGGTGGAAGAGTGGGGTAACATCTCACAGCAAGAACTGGCAAATCTGGTGCAGTCCATGAGGAGGAGATGCACTGCAGTACTTAATGCAGCTGGTGGCCACGCTGGTGACTGTTACTTTTGATTTTGACCCCCTTTGTTCAGGGACACATTATTCAATTTTTGTTAGGCACATGTCTGTGGAACTTGTTCAGTTTATGTCTCAGTTGTTGAATCTTGTTATGTTCATACAAATATTTACACATATTAAGTTGTTGTCAGTGAGAGGACGTTTCTTTTTTTGCTGAGTTTATATATATACAGTACCAGTCAAACGACACCCCTACTCATTAATGGGTTTTTCTTTATTTTTACAATCTCTTGCTCTCTCTCTCAATGGGTCCATTTCTCAATCTTGTTTTGTTTCTCTCCCTGTCTCACTCTCTCTGCCCTCTGTCTCTCTCTCTCTTTGTCCCTGTTTCTGTAAAACTGTTTTTCTCTCATTAATTATTTATCTCTCTTTTTCTCCTCTCTCACTCTACTCAGCTCTCTTTATTTCTCTCCATTATCTCTCTTCAGCCTAAATTTCCTAATTCTTTATCTCTCTCTCTTCTTTCCCCACTCGCTCTCTCCCTCTGTTGTGACAAGGTAGGGGTGGCATACAGAAGATAGCCCTATTTGGTAAAAGACCAAGTCCATATTATGGCAAGAACAGCTCAAATAAGCAATTTCTGAGGCGGGTAACTCAAATTAACTTTTCCTCTGCAGCAGAGGTAACTCTGGTTCTTCATTTCCTGTGGCAGTCCTCATGAGAGACAGTTTCATCATAGAGCTTGATGGTTTTTGCAACTGCACTCGAAGAAACTTTCAGTTTCCTTGAAATGTTCCACATTGACTGACCTTCATGTCTTAAAGTAATGATGGACTGTCCTTTATTTAACTAGGCAAGTTAGTTAAGAACAAATTCTTATTTACAATGACGGTCTACTGGGGAACAGTGGGTTAACTGCCTTGTTCAGGGACAGAACAACATATTTTCACCTTCAATCCAGCAACCTTTCGGTTACTAGTCCAACGCTCTAACCATTAGGCTAACTTCCGCCCCTACTAAAGGACACCAATAAGAAGAAGAGACTTGCTTGGGCCAAGAAACACTAACAATGGACATTAGGCAGGTGGAAATCTGTCCTTTGGTCTGATGAGTCCAAATGTTGGATTTTTGGTTCCAACATCCGTGTCTTTGTGAGATGCAGAGTAGGTGAACGGATGATCTCCGAATGTGTGGTTCCCACCGTTAGGCATGGAGGAGTAGGTGTGATGGTGCTTTGCCTGTGACACTGTCAGTGATTTATTTAGAATTCAAGGTACACTTAACCAGCAATGCTACCACAGCATTCCGCAGCAATACGCCATCCCATCTGGTTTGCGCTTAGTGGGACTATCATTTGTTTTTCAACAGGACAATGACCCAACACACCTCCAGGCTGTATAAGGGCTATTTGACCAAGAAGGAGAGTGATGGAGTGCTGTATTAGATGACCTGGCCTCCACAATCACCCGAGCTCAACCCAACTGAGATGGTTTGGGATGAGTTGGACAGCAGAGTTAAGGAAAATCAGCCAACAAGTGCTCAGCATATGTGGGAACTCCTTCAATACTGTTGGAAAACATTCTAAGTGAAGCTGGTTGAGAGAATGCAAAGTGTCATCAAGGCAAAGGGTGGCTACTTTGAAGAATCTCAAATCTCAAATATATAACACTTTTTGTCTTACTACTTGATTTCATGTGTTATTTCATCATTTTGATGTCTTCACTATTATTCTATTCTAATTTTAATTTGAGAGGGGGGTGGAAAGAGAGGGGAAAGAGGTGGAGAGCGAGAAAGCTAGGGAGAAAAAGGAAGGGAGAGAGGGGGGATAGAGGTAAGGGTAGAGAGAGGAATGGAGAGGAAGGGAGGGAGAGGGAAAGAGAGTGGGAAAGGAGAGTAAATTGAGTAAATTGAGGCTGAAGAGAGATAATGGAGAGAAATAAAGAGAGTTGGGTAGAGGGAGAGAGGAGAAGAAGAGAAATAATGAATGAGAAAAACAGTTTGACAGAAACAGGACAAAGAGAGAGAGAAAGAGAGACAGAGAGAGTGAGACAGGAAGAGAAACAGACAAAAAAAGATTATGAGAAATGGACCCATTGAGAGAGAGAGCGAGAGAGAGAGCGAGAGAGAGATCGAGAGAGAGAGCGAGAGAGAGAGCGAGTGAGAGAATGCGAGAGTGAGAGAGAGAGCACTAACTTAGCACTACAGCATTTTACCACTAATTAGAATCACAATGATACACAATCAGATTCAATGGAGACAATACCAACCACAATAGCAGCCCTACAGAGAGACAGGGTCCGTGTGAGAGGAGAGGTGGAGAGAGGGATGAGAGACAGGGCCCGGGTGAGAGGAGGAGAGGTGGAGAGAGGGATGAGAGACATGGTGATAGAGGAGGACAGGTGGAGAGAGGGATGAGAGACACGATGATAGAGGAGGAGAGGTGGAGAGAGGGATGAGAGACAGGGCCCGGATGAGAGGAGGAGAGGTGGAGAGAGGGATGAGAGACATGGTGATAGAAGAGGAGAGGTGGAGAGAGGGATGAGAGACACGATGATAGAGGAGGAGAGGTGGAGAGAGGGATGAGAGACAGGGCCCGGGTGAGAGGAGGAGAGGTGGAGAGAGGGATGAGAGACATGGTGATAGAGGAGGAGAGGTGGAGAGAGGGAAGAGAGACACGATGATAGAGGAGGAGAGGTGGAGAGAGGGATGAGAGATGGTGATAAAGGAGGAGAGGTAGAGAGAGGGATATGAGAGACGATGATAGAGGAGGAGAGGTGGAGAGAGGGATGAGAGACATGGTGATAGAGGAGGAGAGGTGGAGAGAGGGATGAGAGACACGATGATAGAGGAGGAGAGGTGGAGAGAGGGATGAGAGATGGTGATAGAGAAGGGGAGGTGGAGAGAGGGATGAGAGACACGATGATAGAGGAGGAGAGGTGGAGAGAGGGACGACATAGTAGAAAAGGCTGGGGTAGGCTGAAGGAATGGACAGAGACAGATATACACTCATCTGATGATTAGGCACTGGCCGTGAAAGGATTGTTCAAGGTACTTGGTAACATCGTGATGCAGACACATGCGTGTACGTGTGCACTAACACACCTACAACACACCTTAAAACAGACAGCCAGACGATACTGTGAACACTGGCTCACTTTCAGGAGACACACACAGCCTGATACACATAAAACACAAACACACACACTCAGCCAAGTCAGGCTTCTGAGGACCAGCGAGTGTTTGAGGGATGAGAAGCCCACAGAAAGGACACGGCTTCAAAGAGGCGTCATTAAACCTAGTGAAGTGTATGTGTGTGAGTGAGAGTGAGAGTGAGAGAGAGAGAGAGAGACAGTGAAGTGAGGGTTTGTACCAGTGAAGTAAGGGTTTATACCAGTGAAGTGTGTGTGTGTGTGTGTGTGTGTGTGTGTGTGTGTGTGTGTGTGTGTGTGTGTGTGTGTGTGTGTGTGTGTGAGTGAGTGTGAGTGTGAGAGCCAGTGAAGTGAGGGTTTGTACCAATGAGGTGAGGGTTTGTACCAGTGAGGTGAGGGTTAGTACCAGTGAAGTGAGGGTTTGTACCAATGAAGTGAGGGTTTGTACCAGTGAAGTGTGCGTGTGAGTGTGAGCGAGTGTGAGAGCCAGTGAAGTGAGGGTTTGTACCAGTGAGGTGAGGGTTTGTACCAGTGAAGTGAGGGTTTGTACCAGTAAAGTGAGGGTTTGCACCAGTGAAATTAGGGTTTGCACCAGTGAAGTGAGGGTTTGCACCAGTGAAGTGAGGGTTTGTACCAGTGAAGTGAGGGTTTGTACCAGTAAAGTGAGGGTTTGCACCAGTGAAGTGAGGGTTTGTACCAGTGAAGTGAGGGTTTGTACCAGTAAAGTGAGGGTTTGCACCAGTGAAATTAGGGTTTGCATCAGTGAAGTGAGGGTTTGCACCAGTGAAGTGTGTGTGTGAGTGTGAGCGAGTGTGAGAGCCAGTGAAGTGAGGGTTTGTACCAGTGAGGTGAGGGTTTGTACCAGTGAGGTGAGGGTTTGTACCAGTGAGGTGAGGGTTTGTACCAGTGAAGTGAGGGTTTGTACCAGTAAAGTGAGGGTTTGCACCAGTGAAATTAGGGTTTGCACCAGTGAAGTGAGGGTTTGCACCAGTGAAGTGAGGGTTTGTACCAGTGAAGTGAGGGTTTGTACCAGTAAAGTGAGGGTTTGCACCAGTGAAGTGAGGGTTGGTACCAGTGAAGTGAGGGTTTGCACCAGTGAAGTGAGGGTTTGTACCAGTGAAGTGTGTGTTTGTACCAGTGAAGTGAGGGTTTGTACCAGTGAAGTGAGGGTTTGTACCAGTGAAGTGAGGGTTTGTACCAGTGAAGTGAGGGTTTGTACCAGTGAAGTGTGTGTTTGTACCAGTGAAGTGTGTGATTGAACCGGTGAAGTGAGGGTTTGTACCAGTGAAGTGAGGGTTTGTACCAGTGAAGTGTGTGTGTGTGTGAGAGCCAGTGAAGTGAGGGTTTGTACCAGTGAAGTGAGGGTTTGTGAGCCAGTGAAGTGAGGGTTTGTACCAGTGAAGTGAGGGTTTGTACCAGTGAAGTGAGGGTTTGTACCAGTGAAGTGTGTGTTTGTACCAGTGAAGTGAGGGTTTGTACCAGTGAAGTGAGGGTTTGTACCAGTGAAGTGAGGGTTTGTACCAGTGAAGTGTGTGTTTGTACCAGTGAAGTGAGGGTTTGTACCAGTGAAGTGTGTGTTTGTACCAGTGAAGTGAGGGTTTGTACCAGTGAAGTGAGGGTTTGTACCAGTGAAGTGAGGGTTTGTACCAGTGAAGTGAGGGTTTGTACCAGTGAAGTGAGGGTTTGTACCAGTGAAGTGTGTGTTTGTACCAGTGAAGTGAGGGTTTGTACCAGTGAAGTGAGGGTTTGTACCAGTGAAGTGAGGGTTTGTACCAGTGAAGTGAGGGTTTGTACCAGTAAAGTGAGGGTTTGTACCAGTGAAGTGTGTGTTTGTACCAGTGAAGTGAGAGTTTGTACCAGTGAAGTGAGGGTTTGTACCAGTGAAGTGTGTGAGCCCATGTGAAGGGCTTTCTAACGTCTCACCTCATTTAATGCCAAGGACCCAGCAGTCTGCCCTTCCTCTCCCCTCTTCACTTCTCCTCTCATCCTTCTCATCCGCCTTTCCCTAACGAGACCCCCACCACCAGCACTGGCAGATGTAGTGGTGGTATGGGAGGATTATAGTGGAACTGTGGGGGCTAATTGGTATCTATAAAGCAAGTGTGTGCGTACTGTATGACTGAGGAGAGTAGTGAATACTGGATATAGGCGTAGCAGCAGAGTAAATATACAGTGCATTCGGAAAGTATTCAGACCACTTTACTTTTTCCACATTTTGTTATGTTCCAGCCTTATTCTAAAATGGATTAAATAGTTTTTTCCCTCATCAATCTACACATAATACCCCATAATGACAAAGCAAAAACAGGTTTCTAGAATATATCACATTTACATAAGTATTCAGACCCTTTATTCAGTACTTTGCTAAAACACCGCTAGCAGTGATTACAGCCTCTGGTCTTCTTGGGTATGACGTTACAAGCTTGGCACACCTGTATTTGGGAGTTTACACCATTCTTCTCTGCAGATCCTCTCCTGCGTTGTCTTGGCTGTGTGCTTAGGGTCGTTGTGCTGATGGAAGGTGAACCTTTGACCCAATCTGAGGTCCTGAGCGCTCTGGAGCAGGTTTTCATCAACGATCTCTCTGGAAGGTTCTCTCATCTCCACAGAGGAACTCTGGAGCTCTGTCAGAGAGACCATCGGGTTCTTGGTCACTTCCCTGACCAAGGCCCTTCTCTGATTGCTCAGTTTGGTTGGGCGGCCAGCTCTAGGAAGAGTTTGGGTGGCTCCAAACTTCTTCCATTTAAAAATGATAGAATCCACTGTGTTCTTGGGGACCTTCAATGCTGCAGAAATGTTTTTGAGGCTGTGCCTCAACACAATCCTGTCTCGGAGCTCTACGGACAATTCCTTAGACTTCATGGCTTGTTTTTTGCTCTGACATGCACTGTTAACTGTGGGACTTTATATGGACAGGTGTGTGCCTTTCCAAATCATTTCCAATCAATTCAGTTTACCACAAGTGGATTCCAATCAAGTTGTGGAAACATCTCAAGGATGATCAATGGAAACAGGATGCACCTGAGCTCAATTTCGAGTCCTATAGCAAAAGGTCTGAATATTTATATAAATGCCATCTGTTTTTTATTTTTAATACATTTACCAAAAACCTGTTTTCACTTTGCCATTATGGGGTATTGTGTGTAGATTGAAGAGGAACATGTTATATTAATCAATTTTAGAATAAGGCTGCAACGTAACAAAATGTGGAAAAAATTAAGGGGCCTGAATACTTTCCGAATGCACTGTATCTTGTCTCTTTATAGAGCCTCATTACTCCATCATTACACTAAACCCACCATCGGGACCAAATCAGATTTATACTAATGTCAACACATTCATGGGCCCGTATTCTGAGTAGGCTTGCTGATCTAGGATCAGGTTTGTCTTTTAGATCCTAATGAATAAGACTATATGGACATGGGGGACCTGATCCTAGGTCAACACTCCTACACTTCATGAGTAACAGTAACAGAGTAGAGAATTGTCTCTGTTGGTGAATTACATTACATTACATATATATGCGTTGTGGATAAGCAAGGGTCAGCCACATGTAGATATCTTGTTAAGTTAGGGCCCTGTTCTTTATGCAATTATGTAACATGCTTGGATTTTAAACTTAATTTAAACTTTGATTAACTTTTTAGGTCAAGTGGTCCACCACCATCCTCAGACAATTCCTTTCATTTTTGGTGTAATTTAATTTCTGGATAAGGCTTAAAATACAGGATACAATCTCATGTCACATGACTGCTCAAAACAGGGCCCTACAATTATGTTCTGAAGACATGTCTACTGAGCTGAACATTTGTTCCACTATGACCATTTTCTAAATGAAGTCAAAGTACAGTATGTTATTATAACCAAAGAATATGTCTATCCATGTTTCACAGTAGAAAATCACCAAAGGTAGGAATGAGCACACACCTGACCCACATCTCCCCTTTACCCTGCAGTATACCATGTCCTCACCTTGGCCCTGTCGGGAGCCCCTCCCTGGGGTAGGACGCAGGCTGAGGGGGCTCTGGGGGGTCCATCTGGGGTGTGGGCACGGGGTGTGGGACAGCGGGTGTCCCCCCCAGGCTCCAGGCCAGCCAGGCCCAGCTGGGAACAGCTACAGTGGCACGGCTCCACCTTCCTCCCTGAGATCAGGTAGGTCTTCAATCCTGAAGGAGACAGAACACAGAGATAGATGTCAGTGACAGAGACCTATCAACACACATGCTGCAAAAGGTAGAAGAACGGAGTCAGCTGCTGTTAGTACGTGTTGTGCTCTTTCTCTGAGTTGAACAAGCAAGCAGAGCGGAAACTGGCCACCAAGGGCGTCATGCACCCCAAAAATCTGAGGGGGCACAAAGTATGTGAGGATGGCCGGGGGGTGGTAGGCGAAATGTTAATTTTTCAAATACCTGAAACAGCTTTTTCCTGCAATCTAGAGCCATAACCATTATGCAAAATTCTATGTCAAAAATATGTACACTACCGTTCAAAAGTTTGGGATCACTTAGAAATGTCCTTGTTTTTGAAAGAAAAGCTTTTTTTTTTGTCCATTAAAATAACATCAAATTGATCAGAAATACAGTGTAGACATTGTTAATGTTGTAAATGACTATTGTAGCTGGAAACTGCAGATTTTTTATTGAATATCTACATAGCCGTACAGAGGCCTATTATTAGCAACCATCACTCCTGTGTTCCAATGGCACATTGTGTTAGCTAATCCAAGTTTATCATTTTAAAAGGCTAATTGATTATTCTAAAACCCTTTTGCAATTATGTTAGCACAACTGAAAACTGTTGTTCTAATTAAAGAAGCCATAAAACGGTCATTCTTTAGACTAGTTGAGTATCTGGAACATCAGCATTTGTGGGTTCGATTACAGGCTCAAAATGTCCAGAAACAAAGACCTTTCTTCTGAAACTCGTCAGTCTATTCTTGTTCTGAGAAATTAAGGCTATTCCATGCGAGAAATTGTCAAGAAACTGAAGATCTCGTACAACGCTGTGCACTACTCCCTTCACAGAACAGCGCAAACTGGCTCTAACCAGAATAGAAAGAGTGAGAGGCCCCGGCGCACAACTGAGCAAGAGGACAAGTGCATTAGAGTGTCTAGTTTGAGAAACAGACGCCTCACAAGTCCTCAACTAGCAGCTTCATTAAATAGCACCCGCAAAACACCAGTCTCAACATCAACAGTGAAGAGGCTACTCCAGGATGCTGGCCTTCTAGGCAGAGTTCCTCTGTCCACTGTCTGTGTTCTTTTGCCGATCTTAATCTTTTATTTTTTTTGTTGGCCAGTCTGAGATATGGCTTTTTCTTTGCAACTCTGCCTAGAAGGCCAGCATCCCGGGGGTCGCCTATTCCCTGTTGACATGGTGTTTTGCGGGTACTATTTAATGAAGCTGCCAGTTGAGGACTTGTGAGGCGTCTGTTTCTCAAACTAGACACTCTAATGTACTTGTCCTCTTGCTCAGTTGTGCACCGGGGCCTCCCACTCTTTCTATATAAAGGTGAGATAGATATCAATTTTGAGACATGACATATACACTGAACAAAAATATAAACACAACATGTAATGTTTCTTGAGCTGAATTAAAAGATCCCAACAGTTTTCCATATGCACAAAAAGGATATCAGGACAGCGATCACCCACCTCAGATTAGACAAAGATTCTTTCTTGAACAAGCAGGACGCACAGGATGTACTTCAGACACCTGACAAGGCCGAAATCCCTGTCATTTGCAAGAGAAAGAGACGCAGGTATAGAGGACACAGGGCGGGGTGCCTCGTAAGGATCTGCCGACGGCGAGTGGGAAATCTGCCCTTACTATCAATATTACTTGCCAATGTACAATCATTGGACAATAAATTAGACGAGGTACGATCATGAATATCCTACCAACGGGACATCAAAAACTAATATCTTATGTTTCACCGAATCGTGGCTGAATGACGAAATGGAACTTTCAGCTGGTGGGATATACGCTTCACCGGCTAGATAGAACAGCACACTCCAGTAAACAACAGCTGGTGCACGAAATCTAAGGAAGTCTCTAGATTTTGCTCGCCTGTAGTAGAGTATCTCATGATAAGCTGTAGACAACACTATTTGCAAGAGAGTTTATCATTTTTTTTGTGGCTGTTTATTTACCACCACAGACGGATGCTGGCACTAAGACCGCACTCAGTCAGCTGTATAAGGAAATAAGCAAACAGGAAACCGCCCACCTAGAGGCGGCACTCTTAGTGAACAGGGACTTTAATGCAGGGAAACTTAAATCCGTTTTACCAAATTTTTATCAGCATGTTAAATGCGCAACCAGAGAGAGAAAAAAATCTAGATCACCTTTACTCCACATACAGAGACATGTACAAAGCTCTCCCTTGCCCTCCATTTGGCAAATCTGACCATAATTCTATTCTTCTGATTCCTGCTTACAAGCAAAAATTTAAGCAGGAAGCACCAGTGACTCTGTCTATAAAAAAAAGTGGTCAGATGAAGCAGATGCTAAAGTACAGGACTGTTTTGCTAGCACAGACTGGAATATGTTCTTGGATTCTTCTGATGGCATTGAGGAGTAAACCACATCACGTACGTACATACCCCAACCAGAAGCCATGGATTACAGGCAACATTTGCACTGAGCTAAAGGGTAGAGCTTCCACTTTCAAAGTGCAGGACTATAACCCAGAAGCGTATAAGAAATCCTGATATGCCCTCCAACGAACCATCAAACAGGCAAAGCGCCAAGACAGGACTAAGATTGAATCGTACTAAACCGGCTCCGACGCTCGTCAGATGTGGAAGGGCCTGCAAACTATTACATACTACAAAGGGAAGCACAGCCGTGGGCTGCCCAGTGACACGAGCCTACCAGACAAGCTAAATCACTTCTATGCTCGCGTAGAGGCAAGCAAAACTGAGACATGCATGACAGCATCAGTTGTTCTGGACGACTGTGTGATCACGCTCTCCGCAGCCGACGTGAGTAAGACCTTTAAACAGGTCAACATTCACAAGGCTGATGAGCCAGACGGATTACCAGGACATGTGCTCCGGGCATGTGCTGACCAACTGGCAGGTGTCTTCACTGACATTTTCAACATGTCCCTGATTGAGTCTGTAATACCAACATGCTACAAGCAGACCACCATAGTGCCTGTGCCCAAGAACACTAAGGTAACCTGCCTAAATGACTACAGACCCGTAGCACTCACGTCCGTAGCCATGAAGTGCTTTGAAAGGCTGGTAATCGCTCACATTAACACCATTATCCCAGAAACCTTAGACCCACTCCAATTTGCATACCGCTCAAACAGATCCATAGATGATGCAATCTCTACTGCACTCCACACTGCCTTTTCCCACCTGGACAAAAGGAACACCTTTGTGAGAATTCTATTCATTGACTACAGCTCAGCGTTCAACACCATAGTGCCCCAAAGCTCATCACTAAGCTAAGGATCCTGGGACTAAACACCTCCCTCTGCAACTGGATCCTGGACTTCCTGACGGGCCGCCCCAGGTGGTGAGGGTAGGTAGCAACACATCTGCCATGCTGATCCTCAACACTGGAGCCCCTCAGGGGTGCGTGCTCAGTCCCCTCCTGTACTCTCTGTTCACCCACGACTGCATGGCCAGGCACAACTCAAACACCATCATTAAGTTTGCAGACAACACAACAGTGGTAGGCCTGATCACCGACAACGACGAGACAGCCTATAGGGAGGAGGTCAGAGACCTGGCCGTGTGGTGCCAGTATAACAACCTATCCCTCAACGTAATCAAGACAAATGAGATGATTGTGGACTACAGGAAAAGGAGGTCCAAGCACACCCCCATTCTCATCAACGGGGCTGTAGTGGAGCAGGTTAAGAGCTTCAAGTTCCGTGGTGTCCACATCACCAACAAACTAGAATAGTCCAAACACACCAAGACAGTCGTGAAGAGGGCACGACAAAATCTATCCCCCGTCAGGAGACTGAAAAGATTTGGCATGGGTCCTCAGATCCTCAAAAGGAACATCGAGAGCATCCTGACTGGTTGCATCACTGCCTGGTAGTGCGTACGGCCTCTACACCAGGCGGTGTCAGAGGAAGGCCCTAAAAATTGTCAAAGACCCCAGCCACCCCAGTCATAAACTGTTCTCTCTGCTACCGCATTGCAAGCGGTAGCGGATTGCCAAGTCTAGGACCAAAAGGCTTCTCAACTGCTTTTACCTCCCCGCCAACCCCTCTTTTACGCTGATGCTACTTTCTGTTTGTCATCTATTCACAGTCACTTTAACTATACCTACATGTACATATTACCTCAATAAGCCCAACTAACCGGGTGCACCCGCACATTGACTCTGTACCGGTACCACCTGTATATAGCCTTGCTACTGTTATTTTCACTGTCATTTTACAGTTTTTTTTATTTCTTTACTTATCTATTGTTTACCTAATACCTGTTTTTTACTTAAAAATTGCACTGTTGGTTAGGGCTTGTAAGTAAGCATTTCACTGTAAGGTCTACCTACACCTGTTGTATTCGGCGCACGTGACAAATAAACTTATTTGATTTGATGAGCATTTCTCATTTCCAAGATAATCCATCCACCACAATCAACAGCCTGATCAACCTTATGCGAAGGAGATGTGTCGCGCTGCATGAGGCAAATGGTGGTCACACCTGATACTGACTGGTTTTCTGATCCACGCCCCTACCTTTTTTTTTAAGGTATCTGTGACCAACAGATGCATATCTGTATTCCCAGTCATGTGAAATCCATAGATTATGGCCTAATTAATGTATTTCAATTGACTGATTTCCTTATGAACTGTAACTCAGTAAAATCTTTGAAATTGTTGCATGTTGAGTTCATATTTTTGTTCAGTGTAGTATTTTCATATTTTAATGTCCTGTTCATGTTACTGTGAAGTTTATTTTTCGAAGACTTCTCACACAAACAAGCATATCTCTGTGAAATGTCAACGGAGCACTGAACCTACCCCAAGCTTTTTTCCCCAAATCTTTTTATATTGAATTCAATTCGTATCATGCTAATTTGGCAACCAGTGGAAACAACTTGGAAGATGATGGCCACTAAATGTAAAATCCTCAAAAATGTTGGCGATAACGCTGCACCGCTCAGAGCGACAGAGCTCGGTGCTTATTATCGGATGTATTAGGTTACGAAATCCGACTTTTTGGATATAATGTTAATGATATGTTGGAGAAAGACCCCACTGAACCATTCAGAACATGAAGAGTCTCATTTGTCTTGGTAAAATCTATTTTGTAACATAAGGAAGTGAAACATCATCACCAAAGCACGTTTTCACCCATTCTGGGCAGAGTAGTCTAACAAACAATGTATTAGTGAGGTGTGTGTATCAGGCTATTAAACACACCACCAATTTGAAAAGGAAATGAACAGCCTGTACCTCAAGGAAATCTTTCCACCCACACACACACCGCATTCTCTTGCTTCCTCATTTCTGCTCTCTCCGTGTCTGTGTCTCTCCCTCTCTTCTCTGGCCTCAGGCCACCTCAGTCAGTGGTTTTGACGAGACACACAGGATATAAGTGCAGCACAGAGGTTCATCCTAATAGCCTATCTATTCTCTTTAATGAGAAACTGCTTTTTCTCACTGGGCGGTAACATTTACATTTTAATTAAGTATCACTCAAAATGGCTTTCATTTGTTCAAAGGGTGAAATAAAAAATGGTGAGTGTGTGTGTGTGTGTGTGTGTGTGTGTGTGTGTGTGTGTGTGAGTCGGTGTGAGCGTGTGTGTGCATGTATGTTTCATAATTCTACAATAAAGCACAGAAACAGATTGCTTATTACAAATATCTGGGTAATTAGTGCATTTGCGTGTTGTGTTCAATAAAACAGATTTTACGTGATGCACAGTACATCAATTAATTTCACTATTTTTCATTGTCATGGCAATTCTGCAATACAAAATCAACCAATACAAAGTTGGTAGAATGTTTGATTTTAGAATGTTTGGTTGATTAGAGCAACAGTGTTGATTTGAAACACATTCAATGTCTGATCCTTTCATAAGACTACAATTACACTTGAATATGATGATATCCCAATTTAAAAGAGCAACTTTAATAGAATGATAAATGTTAGAATGTTTGGTTGGTTGGTTGGTAGGCACCCATGTTGATGTGGAACTCACTTTTGGTGGCAACAAGACTAGACATAAACTTGCTTCTGCTATCTGAAGTTGGCCATTTTTAAACAATGAGCTTCTAAACCAAGCAATTTGATCCGTCTGGAGTGGACCATGAATGGCACAGGGACATCAGCATCTTCCTGCATCTTCCTAGACCATCAGATTCTTACTTATTTTTGTTAGTTCTCACATTCAATGTTTAGAATGCATTAAGGTATGCTAGAACTAGTTTTGTGTGTGAATTTATGTCAGGTTCTCCTGGGTTTCTCAGAGATCTTGCATTGTGAGTGGTACTGGAAGTCCTGATCCCATAACATGGCCAGCTTCCTCTGCCACCAACAGCACCAGCCTGAGCATGAGAAACACCATCTGTTCCACCAGCACATGGAGTACAGGAGTTCAGAGGAAGGCTGTGGCGGTCATGACATTTTGTCAACTGGTGCTTGTCAAGCAAATAACTGCCGGACTCACAGTAATTGACCGTTAATTAACATAAACCCATTTAGCATTTCCTGGCTTCCATGCATAGCCTACAAATCTACATTTTAAAAAGTCGAATAAATCCATGTAACATAGCATACACCATCACAATAAATCCGTTATTTATTTTAGAAGGGTCTAAAGAAACACGATATGAAGAACAGAATAGCATACTCTGAGTTGTCCTTATGTTAGGCCATGATCTGGCTATGCCATATGGCTGTGGGCTACACTAGTTCATTTAGCAGACAAGATTTACTTAGAATTCTGTGGCATTATTTCATATTATTTTATTGTATGAAGAATACCTTTGAACATACAGTGGGGAAAAAAAGTATTTAGTCAGCCACCAATTGTGCAAGTTCTCTCACTTAAAAAGATGAGAGAGGCCTGTAATTTTCATCATAGGTACACTTCAACTATGACAGACAAAATGAGGGAAGAAAATCCAGAAAATCACATTGTAGGATTTTTTATGAATTTATTTGCAAATTATGGTGGAAAATAAGTATTTGGTCAATAACAAAAGTTTATCTCTATACTTTGTTATATACCCTTTGTTGGCAATGACAGAGGTCAAACGTTTTCTGTAAGTCTTCACAAGGTTTTCACACACTGTTGCTGGTATTTTGGCCCATTCCTCCATGCAGATCTTCTCTAGAGCAGTGATGTTTTGGGGCTGTCGCTGGGCAACACGGACTTTCAACTCCCTCCAAAGATTTTCTATGGGGTTGAGATCTGGAGACTGGCTAGGCCACTCCAGGACCTTGAAATGCTTCTTTTGAAGCCACTCCTTCGTTGCCGGGCGGTGTGTTTGGGATCATTGTCATGCTGAAAGACCCAGCCACGTTTCATCTTCAATGCCCTTGCTGATGGAAGGAGGTTTTCACTCAAAATCTCACGATACATGGCCCCATTCATTCTTTCCTTTACACGGATCAGTCAGTCCTGGTCCCTTTGCAGAAAAACAGCCCCAAAGCATGATGTTTCCACCCCCATGCTTCACAGTAGGTATGGTGTTCTTTGGATGCAACTCAGCATTCTTTGTCCTCCAAACACGCATTTAGTTGAGTTTTTACCAAAAAGTTCTATTTTGGTTTCATCTGACATTCTCCCAATCCTCATCTGGATCATCCAAATGCTCTCTAGCAAACTTTAGACTTGCCTGAACATGTACTGGCTTAAGGGGACACGTCTGGCACTGCAGGATTTGAGTCCCTGGCGGCGTAGTGTGTTACTGATGGTAGGCTTTGTTACTTTGGTCCCAGCTCTCTGCAGGTCATTCACTAGGTCCCCGTGTGGTTCTGGGATTTTTGCTCACCGTTCTTGTGATCATTTTGACCCCACGGGGTGAGATCTTGCGTGGAGCCCCAGATCGAGGAAGATTATCAGTGGTCTTGTATGTCTTCCATTTCCTAATAATTGCTCCCACAGTTGATTTCTTCAAACCAAGCTGCTTACCTATTGCAGATTCAGTCTTCCCAACCTGGTGCAGGTCTACAATTTTGTTTCTGGTGTCCTTTGACAGCTCTTTGGTCTTGGCCATAGTGGAGTTTGGAGTGTGACTGTTTGAGGTTGTGGACAGGTGTCTTTTATACTGATAACAAGTTCAAACAGGTGCCATTAATACAGGTAATGAGTGGAGGACAGAGGAGCCTCTTAAAGAAGAAGTTACAGGTCTGTGAGAGCCAGAAATCTTGCTTGTTTGTATGTGACCAAATACTTATTTTCCACCATAATTTGCAAATAAATTCATAAAAAATCCTACAATGTGATTTTCGTTTTTTTTTTCCTCATTTTGTCTGTTGAAGTGTACCTATGATGAAAATTACAGGCCTCTCTCATCTTTTTAAGTGAGAGAACTTGCACAATTGGTGGCTGACTAAATACTTTTTTCCCCCCACTGTAGCTGAATAAAATCTCCAAACGATTTGAGGGAGTGTGCTTTTGCGGCTATTCTGTGTTAAGCGGTTAACAAAGAAACAGGTCCTCCTATATGCTTAATTTAGAGTTATTTATGCAACTTTAGATGTGATACAAACTTTGGGCTATATGTTTTGATTTTTAATACATTCTAAGGCTGCATGATGCGACTCAAATATATATATATTTTTAATTTGCATGAAAGGCACGAGGTCTGCTTTGTTATTTGCGCTGTCTGTACACACTTCATCAGTCTCTCATGCACATTTTCAAAAACAATTTCCCGGCAGCATCACCTGTAATCCCTCCTAAACAAATCCATGCCTTTTGCGGCCAGTGGCCGTTGTGCCCTTGGGCTGAATAAAATCATTATAATTCCCTTCTCCTGGCTGCATGCTCCGAAGCACCTCTCACTCAAATGTCTCTCTCAGATAGCTCAATTCCTATTAGCCAATGCTTGTCACGTGATTGGGTCTTTCTCACAGGCTACAAATCAAGACAGCCACATTGGGGACGCAACTGCACGTTTCCTTATCCAATTCCGAAGCGCATATTGAAGATATACGGGGGCGGCAGGTAGCCTAGTGGTTAGAGCGTTGGACTAGTAACCAAAAGGTTGCAAAATCGAATCCCCGAGCTGACAAGTTAAAAATCTGTCGTTCTGCCCCTGAACAAGGCAGTTAACCCACTGTTCCTAGGCCGTCATTGAAAATAAGAATTTGTTCTTAACTGACTTGCCTAGTAAAATAAAGGGACAATTGGAAGAACACATTTACTTTTCGTCAGACAACAAGTTAAGTAGGCCTAACAAACAGCAAAAGCCTATCAACTTTTTTACTATGGGGTATAGTAGATTGACATAGGCTGCCTATATCAATCTACTATCCCCCATAGTACAAAAGTGTACCTATTCTATTCTTGCGAGAAATAAATATTACAAACGTAGTCTGGAACAGTTGTGGGATGTGATAGATCCCAAATTAATTCAACCATTAGCATCAAAAATAATTTTTTAAGCAATGAGGCTGACACAACAGATCAGAACATTTAGCTTCAAATGTTGATTAACTATTAGGCTATTTCTTCACATTACAAGTGCAGTAATGCACACACGGCAGTAGGATATAAGCACAAATGTTCCAAAATGCAATCAATTAGAGGGAAATACCATTCTCAAAAGTGACCGCAATGATTATGCATGTAATGCTTTCATTATGAAGGTGTATTTTTATGGTGAAAAATGTATTCGCTAAACTTGTATTCGCTGCGTATGTATGCCAGTTCAGCTCTACACCCGTTGTAAAGCGGATTAATGTGTTTAATTTTAAGAAGCTATTTGGCCACTTTAGTTGTGATACAAACTTTTTAAAACATATAGGCCTATGGGCTCGGCTACATGAGGCATGCGACTATGATTTGAAAAAGTCACAAAAAAGGCATGTGTTTCTTGCCTTACTGCACACAAGCTGGGAACCATTCACAAGTGATAATATATCATTCACAAGTGATAGGCTAATATTGTCACCCATCAGACTATTCTTGATTGAATCTTGTCATTACATATACTAAATATTATGTGTGAAACTTGTTTTGATTTAGAATGGACCATTATCATGCACCTGTCACAAAAATACATGTAATCTATGCACTTAAATAGTGAATGGAGAACACTTTTCCTGTGGTTCATCTTCATGCCAGCCAGGTAGGCTATACCCCTGTTGTAAAGCGTAGCAATGTGCTTAATATTAGGACAGTTGAGAAATAAATATAGTTTGCCTAGCCTATTGAAAGCTGATGGGATGCTTCTCTTTTTAATAGAGGCCATCACTGTTTTCTCACGCAATTGCATAGCCTATAGAAATGTTGAGCATCATGAGCTCATGGGCACTCATTAAGTATTTGATTAGATTTTCGATTACATTTGCATTGATGTCAGAGTGATTGCCGAGTCCCGAGTACCAGGCAGTTAGCAAGTTTGGTAGGCTACTAATGACCATCAGCAGAATCAGAGCTTGGAGAAGCCTATTAACCATGACTAAACGATCACATGGAATTTGACTACTGTCATGACTCGTGACCGCCGGTGTGGAGGTAATAGGGTCACCGTAACAGACCTAGTTGGGCAGTGTGTGAGCTCTGGCAACCTTTTTACTGATGGAGAAGCTAAAAGCAATTCCAGGGGTGTTGGAGTTGGCTGCAGAGATGGGCTTCCTGTGAATCTCAGATTTATTTAGTAGAAGTAGTAGAAAGATAGGATAGCAAATTGGTAAGTATATAGTAAGTTTGATAAGAGTAGGTTATTGTCCATTTTATTTAAATAAAAATAAATACAAGTATACAAATTGTGATGCGTCTTTTTGTGTGTGTGTGTGTGTGTGTGTACGTGCATGTATGTCTGCTTACAGTCATGTACATGTCCTGAGTTACAAATCTATGTGAGCAGCCCTCTAGTCACTAGATGTCTCTTTCTCCACACAGAGATCTGACAACGACACAGTAAAAGGCTAGTGGTAATGTCAATGGCTCAGGTAACTGCCGGTGGCCCTGTACTTAACCACATCATTCAGCTGTCAGTGAAACCCCAGCCTTGAGCCCCATCCATCCTGAGTGCTTTAGACAGTCCCTGGCTGCGTCCCTATGGACTCTGGTGAAAAGTAGTGCGCTACATAGGGAATAGGTTTCCATTGGGTATGTGTGAGTATGTGGGTGAGTGTGTGTGTGTGGGCATGTGTTTGTCACAACAGGGGCTGTCAAGGAGTACTACAATGAGATAGATTGTAAGAGAGAAGGAACTTGGATTGATACAAAGGTTCATCAGGATACAAGGCTCAAAGATGAAGCTGCCAGCGTCAAGTAAATAGCGAGAAACAAATAAGTAATTCCCTGCACCACTGATGCAAAAGAAGCAGACAGGCGAGAAGGCAGGAGGAACAGGAGAGGAGGGGAGAGACGGGAGGAGAAGGAGACAGGAGAAGAGGGGAGAGACGGCAGGAGGAGAGGAGAGGAGAGGAGAGAAGGCAGGAGAAGGACACAGGAGAGGAGGGGAGGGGAGAGGTGGCAGGAGAAGGACACAGGAGAGGAGGGGAGAGATGGCAGGAGGAGGAGACATGGCAGGAGGAGGAGACAGGAGAGGAAGGGAGAGGAAAGATGGCAGGATAAGGACACAGGAGAGGAGAGATGGCAGGAGGAGACATGGCAGGAGGAGGAGACAGGAGAGGATGTAGATGCGGTGGCGGCAGGGTTGTGTGTGTGCGTGCGAGAGAGAGATACTTTGAAACACGTAGCAGTGTGGCTGATTTCATTACTTTGCTAATCATATCCATCAGACACATTGACTCATCGACTTCCGCTTTGTCTCCTTGAGCTGTGAGATTGTTGGGTCAATAACTCCTCTGTTCTCTCCTCCTCGCTCTCTTGTTCACCAGTCAGACCCGGACAAGAGAAGGAGGTGAAACATTATCTAATATGGATAACAAGACTATCAGACTGCTCTCATAACAAGCACAACTACCATGGGAAAAGCCTGCATGATGATGGGTTTAAACCAGGGCATGATGATGGGTTTAAACCAGGGCATGATGATGGGTTTAAACCAGGGCATGATGATGGGTTTAAATCAGTGATGATGGGTTTAAACCAGGGCATGATGATGGGTTTAAACCAGGGCATGATGATGGGTTTAAACCAGGGCATGATGGTGGGTTTAAACCAGGGCATGATGGTGGGTTTAAACCAGGGCATGATGATGGGTTTAAACCAGGGCATGATGATGGGTTTAAACCAGGGCATGATGGTGGGTTTAAACCAGGGCATAATGATGGGTTTAAAGCAGGGCAGGATGACATGACCCAGGGCAGCTATATCCATCTGGAGAAAATCAATCTTTGCAAATCCTGCCTTTGAACTGTGGCAACAGACCAGTGAAATGATCCCAATGCTCTGCTATGTATTTAGAGACGTACTTCGAGGAGGCTGATGGGAACCAGACAGAGTCAGGATGGGATCCACCGATTCCAAACCAACAAAAACATCCGAACCAGGCAATCCCAATACTCTCCAGTAGACAGGATGTTGTGGATTTCTAACTAAAATAATGAATGTTTTCTGTTTCTAACTACAGAAACAATTTCAGAACAATCTGCGTTGGTCGGTGTCATGGCTTGCTGAAATGACATGAAATGACCCGAGAGAGAGAGAGAAAGAGCGGATTTTGTTTTGTTGTATTATATAATTATTCAGGAGAGCACAACTGAGACCAGGGTCTCATTCACAATGGTGCCCTGAGAACAAACAACTCACAACAGGATAATTCAATAAATCAATACAACAGCAAAAAGAAACTACTGGATACAGGAAATACAGACACCACATCTCAACAACACTAATAACCCACCACAATCAACAACAACACAATTAACCCACCCCACCGCAACAACAATAAGCCACCACAACCAACCACAACACTATTAACCCACCACAATTAACCACAACACTATTAACCCACCACAATCAACCACAACACTAATAACCCACCACATCTCAACAACACTAACAACCCACCACAATCAACCACAACACCATTAACCCACCACAATCAACCACAACACTATTAACCCACCACAATCAACCACAACACTAATAACCCACCACATCTCAACAACACTAATAACCCATCACAACTCAACAACATTAATAACCCACCACAATCAACCACAACACTAATAACCCACCCCATCTCAACAACATTAATAACCCACCACAATCAACCACAACACTAATAACCCACCCCATCTCAACAACATTAATAACCCACCACAATCAACCACAACACTAATAACCCATCACAACTCAACAACATTAATAACCCACCACAATCAACCACAACACTAATAACCCACCCCATCTCAACAACATTAATAACCCACCACAATCAACCACAACACTAATAACCCACCCCATCTCAACAACATTAATAACCCACCACAATCAACTACAACACTAATAACCCACCACAATTAACCAAAGCACAAATAACCCACCACAATCAACTACAATACTAATAACTCACCACATTTCCACAACACTAATAACCCACCACATCTCAACACTAATAACCCACCACATCTCCACAACACTAATAACCCACCAAATCTCAACAACGCTAATAACCCACAACAATCAACCACACTAATAACCCACCACATCTCAACAACACTAATAACCCACCACATCTCAACAACACTAATAACCCACCACATCTCAACAACACTAATAACCCACCACATCTCAACACTAATAACCCACCACAATCAACCACAACACTAATAACCTACCAAAATCAACCACAACACTAATAACCCACCACATCTCAACCACAACACTAGTAACACACCACATCTCAACACTAATAACACACCACATCTCAACACTAATAACCCACCCCATCTCAACAACACTAATAACCCACCACAATCAACCAAAACACTAATAACCCACCCCATCTCAACAACACTAATAACCCATCACAACTCAACAACATTAATAACCCACCACAATCAACCACAACACTAATAACCCACCAAGATCAACCAAAACACTAATAACCCACCAAGATCAACCAAAACATTAATAACCCACCACAATCAACCAAAACACTAATAACCCACCACAATCAACCAAAACACAAATAACCCACCACAATCAACCAAAACACTTCATCTCTCATTAGTGTTCTAAACTGCCCCAATGGCACAATTAGTTCAAGATTTATTTAGGTTTTTAAATTATTCAAAACATAGGGGAGGGGGGGTGTTAAAACTAAAGGCTGATTGGGTGATAGAGACACGAGGGACCTCAAGAGTTAACCAACCCTGTGAGTGGGTTAGGTGCCCCGTATTGTTATACTTTAACAGAGAAGTGAGATATGGAAGCTTGAGAAAGAAGAGAGCAAGAGGGGAAGAGAGAGCGAGAGGGAGAGGGAGAGAGAGAGAGAGGGGAAGAGTGAGAAAGAGAGAGAGAGAGAGAGAGAGAGAGAGAGAGAGAGAGAGAGAGAGAGAGAGAGAGAGAGAGAGAGAGAGAGAGAGAGAGAGAGAGAGAGAGAGAGAGAGAGAGAGAGAGAGAGAGGGGGGAAGAGAGAGAGACGGGAGTAGAGAGAGAGAGAAAGAAATGGAAAGAAAACGGTAGAAAGAGAGATAAGAAAAGAGTGTGACTGAACGATGTAGACAGAAAAGGCGAGAGTAGAGTATGAAACAGAATAAAAATGTGATGTATAGTTCATATAGCAACAAAGACAAACAGAGGATAAAAGACAGAGAGAAGTAACAGAAAAGGGGGAAGGTAGAGACAGGGAGAAATAGGGTAAGGGAAAAGAGAGAGGTGGGTAAAGAGAGTGAGATTGAGAGCAAGAGAGAGGTAGAGGGAGAGAGAGAGGGGTCTATATCTGTCTGTCCCTATAGACAATAGTACAAGGCCAGACTACAGAGCAGCTGCAGGTATGTACCATCACACACAGATCCAGAGGGAGCGTTAAAACTAAAGGTGTGTGATGGGACTGTGAGCTAGATTTGCATGTGCCAGATATCAGAAGTGACACCATAGAGACATACACAGTGTATAAAACATTAGGAACACCTGCTCTTTCAATTACATATTACTCCTTATTGATGTCACCTGTTAAATCTACTTCAAATCAATGTAGATGAAGGGGAAGAGACAGGTTAAACATGTATTTTTAATCCTTGAGGCAATTGAGACATGGATTGGGTATGTGTGCCATTGAGGGTGAATGGGCAAGACAAAAGATTGTGTCTTTAAATGGGGTATGGTAGTAGGTGCTATGCGTACCGGTTTGGGTGTCAAGAACTGCAACGCTGCTGGGTTTTTCACGCTCAACAGTTTCCCGTGTGTATCAAGAATGGTCCACCACCCAAAGGACTTCCAGCCAACATTGGAGTCAACATGGGGCCGCATCAGTGGAGGCTGCTGAGGGGAGGACGGCTCATAATAATGGCTGGAACAGAGCGAATGGAATGGCATCATCCGTCCAGCCATTACTATGAGCCCGTCCTCCCCAATTAAAGTGCCACCAACCTCCTGTGGCCAGCATCCCTGTGAAACGCTTTCGAGACCCTTGTAGAGTCCATGCCCCGACGAATTGAGGCTGTTCTGAGGGGAAAGGTGGGTGCAACACAATATTAGGAAGGTGTTCCTAATGTTTTGTACACTCAGAGTATGTAAATAGAGTTCTATTCTATTTCTATGAGTCATCAGCCAAGGTAGCTTTTTATTCATTTCCTTTTCACACTGTCCTTCTATCCCTCTTTACACCCTCTTTTCAAAGGAAAAAACGACCAGCACTGGGGACGACCAACACTAGGGACACAGAGAGAGACACAGAGAGAGAGACACAGAGAGAGGGACGGAGAGAGAGAGACGGAGAGAGAGAGACGGAGAGAGAGAGAGAGACACAGAGAGAGAAATGCCAGGCATGAAAATGATAAGCAAGAGGACATTCAAAACACTACAATCTGTTGCCCAAACCTGCCCCTTTTCTGCAGCCTGCCTGTCTACCAGTCGGAAAAACAAAGGGAAAACGAATACATAGCCCTGGCTAATCATTAGACCAACATAACGAGAGCTTTTTCAGGGAAGCTCATCTGCATGCTCGTCGTCCTCACCAGGGTCTTGACCTGACAGCAGTTCGGCATCATTACCGACTTCAGTGGGCAAAATGCTCACCTTCGATGGCCACTGGCACATTGGAGAAGTGTGCTCTTCACGGATGAATCCCGGTTTCATCTGTACCGGGCAGATGGCAGACAGCTTGTATGGCGTTGTGTGGGCGAGGGGTTTGCTGATGTCAACGTTGTGAACAGAGGGCCCCATGGTGGCGGTGGGGTTATGGTATGGGCAGGCATAAGCTACGGACATGAACACAATTGCATTTTATCGTGACGAGATCCTGAGGCCCACTGTCGTGTCATTCATCCGCCCATAGCTACGGGAAGTTCTGCAGTACCCCCTGAAAAATCTGAATTAAAAACAAATATTAATAAAAAACAAAAACTTTTAAAAGTTAGGTTCAATTGAGGTTCTGAATGAAAGGTGAGTCGTCTTTTCCGAACATTGAAATCAGGTTAATTTTCGGTTCTGAACGTTGAAAATATGTATTTTCTGGATGTTGAAAATATGTTGAAAACCTGATTTCAATGTCCGGAAAAGACAAAATATGTATTTTCTGGATGTAGAAAATGTGTATTTTCAGGACGTTGAAAATATCAATTTTCCGGACGTTGAAAATATGTATTTTCTGGACATTGAAATCAGGTACATTTTCGTTTCTGAATTAAAGTTTAAAAGACGTCATTTATAGACGTCTATGTCTGCACGAAATCAAGGCCGGTCTGGACCACACCGAATCTGAACCAAACATAAACGTCTATGTTTGGGCCAAATCAAGACTAGTCCAGACCGGACAAAAAACCAACGTCTGTGAACATGGAAATCGAGGCTGGTCTGGATGGCACCAAAAAAGACTGCTGGTCCAGACAAGACCAAAAAAAGACGCCCAAAGGATGTCCACGTCGGTTTGTGCTTACTGAGGTGTAACCTACCCTGTCCAACTGCAATGGAATTTTATGCATGCCCATCCATGTGTTAGGCCACCGTTTGTAAAACAGGCTCTTGCATTTGCTTTATTAGTCTTGATTTCTGTGACTAACTTTATCAGGAGTTATCCTGAGCCTATTTGCAATGCAATTTACACAGCGGAAAATGCAGTATTTTAGTTTTTGCTATGATCAGCTCATCAAAAATGGACTGATACAAACTTGAAACCACTGATCATGACAATTTAGCCCATGGGGTGAAACTCCTGGAAAGCAGTTGTGAGTAGTCTGATTATCCATATTACTTTGACTCACTTGTCCTGTTTTTAGGATATGTTGTTTGTTAATGTGTTGCACCGTTTTTATTTGATTGGGAGCCATTTAGGTTAGGCTATTTGATCAGAGAAACCTGCATGATGTAAAAAGTGTCTGTCTCATTACATTGTCATGCATTTTATATCCAGCCTGCAGGCTACACAAAAGGCCACATACTCTTTCTATCATATACAATATCTGCTACATGATTTGTTAGATGATTTTTGTGATGGAAAGCTGGTGGAACTTGGCAGCGATGCATCTCCCCAACAGAACCCTGGAGAATGGACAAGCAAAATATTTTGACTAAGTGGGTACTGCTTATCACAGGGCGGCATCAGCTCTCACCTAAAAAGCCCATATGCCACTGGTTGATACAAACTGTCATTGTTTTTGTGCAGAATTATATGAGGTTTTATGTGTTATTGGAGGTGCGTCTTGTTCAGTTTAGCTTTAATAGGCCACCATAGGTGGCCCCCCCCGACAAAATATGTAAAACCCGCCCCCGTCAGCAAAGGATTTGCATCACCCCCACCCCCAAACATCTTCCCGTAGCTAAGCATACGCCGCCATCACCTCACGTTTCAGCATGATAATGCCCCGTCCCATGCCTCAAGGATCTGTACACAATTCCTGGAAGCTGAAAATGTCCCAGTTCTTCCATGGCCTGCATACACACCAGACATGTCACCTGTTAGAGGATCACCTAGGGGTCATGATAAGGCTGTACTAAATGTTTGATGTATGATAATAATTGATTATGCTTATGTTATATTAATAGAAGGGGGGAGGGGTTATAAGACCCCTCCCTCCTTACATTTATAGGTTCCTAGACTACAGATTAACAATATATATTAATTGTAGAGGTTTTAGTATTGTTCCACAATTGTTTTAGTTCTCTCTCTCTCTGCTTCTTATAATGAAGCCCTATGGGAAATGTGTGACTGAGACATAGCTTTGCAGGGAGTGGGGAGATAAGAGACTATTCAAGACATTCCACAACAAATCAACTTTGGGGAGTGGACATTTATTGCCTAGCGTTTAGATAACACCGAACTATATGTTTGTGCAGCTGTGGATGCATGGGCTTGGTCTGATAAGTAGAGAGTAATAAACTAACGCAGTGACATCACAGAGGGTTGGCTACAAGCATGATAAAAGCAACTTAGACTTTCCCTAAAGTGCAGAACTTACTCGGAAACATGCGTGCTATGTTCCTGTTTGTCAACTTCTGTCTGCAATTGCATTAATAAAGGTTTTTGAATGATTTAATTAAAGATATTGTCATAATGCTAATTTCACCAATGAGCCAATGATTGATAAGGACACAAGGAACGAACCCTAACACACCCTTTGAGCATGTTTGGGATGCTCTGGGTCGACTCCAATATCCAGCAACTTTGCGCAGCCATTGAAGTGAGCATGGCGCCGACAGAGATGGTCACCTCGCTTCGAGTTCTTAGGAAACTATGCAGTATTTTGTTTGTTTATGTATTATTTGATACATTGTTACCGCAGGAAATCTTAAGTCTTATTACATACAGCCTCTTCCACTAGCCTCTTCCCTCTTTGTTATAGATTTTATGTTTTGATGACTAAATATTTGTACTTAATACTAAGAACATTCCATTCTGAAAATGTATGCAATAGAGATAGGGTGGACAAGACAAATGGTAGTCCAATTAATGTGTGTGTGTCTAGATATTAACTTTGTGTGCAGAAGGGCAAACAAGCTGGTATGACTTCATTTAATTCTTTGATTCTACCAGACAATTGCGAGAGATCCCTGCCCTTGAAGACAGGAGAGATAGTTAACAGAACCGCCCAAGTTTGACTTATGTGCAAAGATTGTGATAAGAAATGAATGGGTACTGTGGGAAGACACTATTTTCTTGGAGAGGGTGGGGGAAGTGGTGGGAATTTTGTATCTTTGTATTTCAAGATTGTACCATATAAAAGACTGTGTACACCTTTTAGAGCTCAGAGCTCTCCCGTGAATAAACAATCTACATTTGACAATTATAGATTGGGCCTCTGTTTGTCTCATTTCAACAAGTATCTTACAAATACTGGGTAACAGACAGAGTTTGTTTAATTGAAGTTCAGTTTATGAACATTGAGAACAAAATTTCTATAACACTCTTCCACTTGACTCTTCCCTCTTCCACTAGCCTTTTCCCTCTTCCACTAGCCTCTTCCCTCTTCCACTAGCCTCTTCCCTCTTCCACTAGCCTTTTCCCTCTTCCACTAGCCTTTTCCCTCTTCCACTAGCCTCTTCCCTCTTCCACTAGCCTCTTCCCTCTTCCACTAGCCTCTTCCCTCTTCCACTAGCCTCTTCCCTCTTCCACTAGCCTCTTCCCTCTTCCACTAGCCTCTTCCCTCTTCCACTAGCCTCTTCCCTCTTCCACTAGCCTCTTCCCTCTTCCACTAGCCTCTTCCCTCTTCCACTAGCCTCTTCCCTCTTCCACTAGCCTCTTCCCTCTTCCACTAGCCTTTTCCCTCTTCCACTAGCCTCTTCCCTCTTCCACTAGCCTTTTCCCTCTTCCACTAGCCTCTTCCCTCTTCCACAAGCCTTTTTCCTGGCAAAGCCCTGACAGCTATGTTAGCAGCGCGATCAATCCTATCGACCAGGGGCTTACACAGATGTCAGGGTGTGTGTGTGCGTGTGAATACATTTGTGTGTGTTTGTGTGTCCACAATGTTTCCTGGACATCCCTAGCCTTAACAGCCCAGCTCTTCTGGAACATTATGATTGTGCTATTGTAAGTAGTAAGTAAGTAGTGGTGCTAGTAGAGTAAACTGTTCTGACTGCTGGGGATACATTGGCCAGTTCAACTATTCTGACTGCTGGGGATACATTGGCCAGTTCAACTATTCTGACTGCTGGGGATACATTGGCCAGTTCAACTGTTCTGACTGCTGGAGATTCATTGGCCAGTTCAACTGTTCTGACTGCTGGGGATACATTGGCCAGTTCAACTGTTCTGACTGCTAGAGATACTTTGGCCAGTTCAACTGTTCTGACTGCTGGGGATACATTGGCCAGTTCAACTGTTCTGACAGCTGGGGATACATTGGTCAGTTCAACTGTTCTGACTGCTAGAGATACATTGGCCAGTTCAACTGTTCTGACTGCTGGGGATACATTGGCCAGTTCAACTGTTCTGACTGCTGGAGATACATTGGTCAGTTCAACTGTTCTGACTGCTAGAGATACATTGGCCAGTTCAACTGTTCTGACTGCTGGGGATACATTGGCCAGTTCAACTGTTCTGACTGCTGGAGATACATTGGCCAGTTCAACTGTTCTGACTGCTGGGGATACATTGGCCAGTACAACTGTTCTGACTGCTGGAGATACATTGGCCAGTTCAACTGTTCTGACTGCTGGGGATACATTGGCCAGTTCAACTGTTCTGACTGCTAGAGATACTTTGGCCAGTTCAACTGTTCTGACTGCTGGGGATACATTGGCCAGTTCAACTGTTCTGACAGCTGGGGATACATTGGTCAGTTCAACTGTTCTGACTGCTAGAGATACATTGGCCAGTTCAACTGTTCTGACTGCTGGGGATACATTGGCCAGTTCAACTGTTCTGACTGCTGGAGATACATTGGTCAGTTCAACTGTTCTGACTGCTAGATATACATTGGCCAGTTCAACTGTTCTGACTGCTGGGGATACATTGGCCAGTTCAACTGTTCTGACTGCTGGAGATACATTGGCCAGTTCAACTGTTCTGACTGCTGGGGATACATTGGCCAGTACAACTGTTCTGACTGCTGGAGATACATTGGCCAGTTCAACTGTTCTGACTGCTGGGGATACATTGGCCAGTTCAACTGTTCTGACTGCTGGAGATACATTGGCCAGTTCAACAGGGCAATTTGGAGAGGAAGAAGCTGTACAGTTAAACCATGTTGTATACTATACTACACCACTGGGGACAATATTATGAGACCTCTATGTGGCTAGGTGTCACAATCCATACTGGTTGTGTGTGTGTGTCTCTCTCTCTGTCCGTCGCTGTCTTTAAGTGACCCATAATATTGCGAGATGTCTAATAAAAAATCAATAGCACTCTCCTTGTCTATCAGTGTCTGTCCAGCTATCCATTTTCAGAAAGAGATAGAAGGGCTTATTTTTTTACTTAACTAGACAAGTCAGTTAAGAACAAATTCTTATTTTCAATGACGGCCTAGGAACAGTGGGTTAACTGCCTTGTTCAGGGGCAGAACGACAGATTTTTAACTTGTCAGCTCGGGGATTCGATCTTGCAACCTTTCGGTTACTAGTCCAACGCTCTAACCACTAGGCTACCTGCCGCCCCCGTATATCTTCAATATGCGCTCCGGAATTGGATAAGGAAACGTGCAGTTGCGTCCCCAATGTGGCTGTCTTGATTTGTAGCCTGTGAGAAAGACCCAATCACGTGACAAGCATTGGCTAATAGGAATTGAGCTATCTGAGAGAGACATTTGAGTGAGAGGTGCTTCAGAGCACGCAGCCAGGAGAAGGGAATTATAATGATTTTATTCAGCACAAGGGCACAACGGCCACTGGCCGCAAAAGGCATGGATTTTTTTAGGAGGGATTACAGGTGATGCTGCCGGGAAATTGTTTTTGAAAATGTGCATGAGAGACTGATGAACCACTAGGCTACCTGCCGCCTCTTGTATAGAATCCGTTTGGCATTTTAGATCCCAAATGAATGAGATTGCATGTACAGAGGGAACCTGATCCTAGATCAGCCCTACTTGGAGAGGCTTTGGGAATACGGGCCAAGGAATCGCCTGTTTCCTGCATGGCCATATCTGATAGCTAGATCCACTACTCGATAACCTTTACCTCTGAGAGCTCAGCTCAGTGACACATCAACTCCCTCTCCAACCCTTTTGTCCTGAACCGAGCTGAGAGCAGCCATGAGAGCAGCACTTTAACAAACAACACCCTCATCCGTCCTTTTTCCCTCCCTCCCTCATCATCTCATCTCCTCCTCATCTCCCTCGCTTAAGGGACAATGGTGGTCCCTGACCATGGTGATGGGTCCAGGCGATAGAGAGAGATCAGAGTGGAGAGTTTCTCCATGTCCACCCAGCAGCTCTCCACCACCATACAGATACAATGTACTGTGTTCAATTTAATTCTGTATCCATCACAGCCCTCTGGATACACCAACACAAAGGGATACACATACACTCCACAAGACCTCTCACTCTACCACACTCCATAGGGAACGAGAACAAGCTGGAACACAAACTTCTCCCGTAACAAAGACTGGACACTATCACTGAAAAACTCTACGCTTAGATAGATCACTATTTTAAACAAAGAGAAAGAAAAGTAGGAATAATAATTTAGAATTTTAATAATCTATCATTATGCCTAATTATATTCTAAACATTCAAGAGGTTGTCATTCTGACTGTTGTAAATCTGACATCTAAATTTACTTGACTGACATGCCTTGGATATTACATTCAAATGACAACACAGTAGGGGAGAGCGGGGTAAGTTGAGCCACTTTTGTTTCTAGGAAACCATACGCACAATTAATAATTTGACCAAATATTTAGGAAGAGGTCATAATTTCATTGAGTCTGTGAAGGAAGAAACCACATGGAGAAAAAAAAAACTGTAGAAATCTGAGGGGGGAACGTGCCCTTGTGCCCCCTATCGGCATGACGCCTCTGGTTCCATGCCAGGTTTAGACAGGACAGGTAGAGGAGTACAGAGCAGGCAGACAGGTGAACAGGTGGTACCACTAGCTCTCAACCCTAAGTGTTCGGATGCCAGTTGGCTTCACAAGTAGCAACCAACGATGACTCTCACTACCCCCCTGCCAATGACCCCCTCCGTTCCCAGGAAGCACATCCTGTGTGTGACAGAACAGGAGACAGCATGAGGGCCAGGGACAGAAGGCAACCTGTCTGGGTGACCGGCTCATTAAGTGTTGAAAGACTTCAAGAGAAGGGGGCGGGACACAAATACAAAGTGGCTCTGGTGCCCAAACACTAGACATGCCCTGGAGCTGTTGTCAGAGGACAGACTAGGGTCCTCCAGCCACATCATAATTCACACAGCATCAATGGCCTGAGGGCCCAGCAGGAAAGGGAAGTGATTGAAAAAGCTTCTTCCATTTTCCCCAACACACAAGTGGTTATCTCCACCCTGCTACCACAAAAACACGTTCACCCTGCCACCATACAGCGGGTGAATGGAAGCATTTTGCGATACTGTGCCTCAAAACATAATGTCTACCTGGCCCACCACTCCACCCTGGACGTGAACAGCCTTTACGACCAGGTCCACCTCTACAAGGCAGCAATCCCAACTTTTGCCAGGACCCTGAAGGACGTCACCCTCAACCGTAGCCCCAGCACCTCACACAGAAGCAAAAGTCCAGACCAGCGAGACACCCTCCCCCGACCTGCTAGAACCCCTCCTGAAGGACCTGCACAGAGAAAGACCTAAGATCTCCCCAAGCAAACCCTGGCCACACCCTATATAGGCCCCCCCCCATATCAGACCTATGCCCCTTCTGCCCACCCCATGTCCCCCACCCCTGCGGCAAGGACCTCAACATGACAGCAGGACATACAGTACCAGTCAAAAGTACTTTTCTTTATTTTTACTATTTTCTACATTATATAATAATAGTGAAGACATCAAAACTATGAAATAACACATATGGAATAATGTAGTAAACAAAAAAGTGTTAAACAAACTAAATATATTTTATATTTGAGATTCTTCAAAGTATCCACCCTTTGCCTTGATGACAGCTTTGCACACGCTTGGCATTCTCTCAACCAGCTTCACCTGGAATGCTTTTCCAACAGTCTTGAAGGAGTTCCCACATATGCTGAGCACTTGTTGGCTGCTTTTCCTTCACTCTGCGGTCCAACTCATCCCAAACCATCTCAATTGGGTTGAGGTTGGCTGATCTGTTGCAGCACTCTATCACTCTCCTTCTTGGTCAAATAGCTCTTACACAGCCTGGTGGTGTGTTGGGCCATTGTCCTGTTGAAAAACAAATGATAGTCCCAGTAAGTGCAAACCAGATGAGATGGCGTATGGCTGCCGAATGCTGTGGTAGCCATGCTGGTTAAGTGTGCCTTGAATTCTAAATAAATCACAGACAGTGTCACCAGCAAAGCACCCCCACACCTCCTCCTCCATGCTTCACGGTGGGAATCACACATGCAGAGATCATCTGTTCACCTACTCTGCGTCTCACAAAGACACGGCGGTTGGAACCAAAAAATCTCAGATTTGGACTCATCAGACCAAAGGACATATTTCCAACGGTCTAATGTCCATTGTTCATGTTTCTTGGCCCAAGCAAGTCTCTTCTTATTATTGGTGTCCTATAGTAGTGGTTTCTTTGCAGCAATTTGACCATGAAGGGCTGATTCACAGTCTCCTCTGAACAGTTGATGCTGAGATGATGTCTGTTACTTGAACTCTGTGAAGCATTTATTTGGGCTGCAATTTCTGAGGCTGGTAACTCTAATGAACTTATCCTCTGCAGCAGAGGTAACTCTGGGTCTTCATTTCCTGTGGCGGTCCTCATGAGAGCCAGTTTCATCATAGCGCTTGATGGTTTTTGTGTCTGCACTTGAAGAAACGTTCAAAGTTCTCAATATTTTCCAGATTGACTAACCTTTATATCTTAAAGTAATGATGGACTGTAGTTTTTCTTTGCTTATTTGAGCTGTTCTTGGAGGCCTACATTTGAAAAAGAAAAGGAGAGCCGCACACTCTAATAAACTAATATCCAACGTTTCGACAGACAAGCTGTCTTCATCAGGGTATAATGACAAACACTGCGGGTCACTACTTCATATAGTGTCAAAGGACACACACAGATGTCTATAATCATGGCCAGGTGTGGCCTGATATCATTGGTTAATTCTTAGATATAAAAAATAACATACAAAAAACATGAATGATAGCATACGATCATAGATACAATTTGGCTACATAGGCCTACAAAAATGAACAATTAATAGCAAAATCACAAGAATGGCTTCAGATCAAAGTCTACGTTGAGACCGAAGGGAGCAAGGGTCTTAAATGTCAGATCCAGGCAGCCTCTCGTTTTAACAATTAATTGTTGAGGTCACCGCCTCTCCTAGGGAGATATAATGTAGGGACAAAATCGAGTGGTTCGCTTCCAAAAAGTGAGCCGCAACTGGGTAAGTCGAGTTCCTGCACCTAATGGTGCTACGATGCTCCGAGATTCACACTTTTAATTTGCGCTTTGTTTTACCCACGTAGGTAAAGAGGCGGTGACCTCGACAATGCTTAACAGCATCTGCCTAAAAACCTACCGACAGTACACGAAAACCGCTAGCAAACTTACCAAAACGACTCAGCTCTTTCTGGATTTGATCATCCGTAAAAAAACGGAGGCAGATTCGAAACTATCACCCTAGTCGAAGGAGTCGAAAGAGGAGAAATCGGCACCAACACATCCCTTACAAAGATTCCACTAGCAATCAGCCTACCCATCTAATGTACTATGATCATGAACACAATCTTCTGGATGTGAAATGTATAAATTCAGCTCCTACCTGTTCGCAGACCACGAGCAGAACCTCCTCCACCTTAACTTCTTAGGGCTAGGGGGGCAGTACTTTGAAGTTCGGATGAAAAACGTGCCCAAAGTGAACTAGGATATGCATATAATTAGTAGCTTTGGATAGAAAACACTCTGAAGTTTCTAAAACTGTTAAAATAATGTCTGTGAGTATAACAGAACTGATATGGCAGGCAAAAACCCAAGCAAAATCCACCAGGGATGTCTGATACAGTCATGTCACACTGTTTTCAATAGGCATGCTATTCAAAGCCTCATAGTTTAACCCCCAGATTGCAGTTCCTATGGCTTCCACTAGATGTCAACAGTCTTTAGAAAAAGGTTTGAAGTTTCAATCATAAAAATCAAGGGAGTAAGACCACTTGTTCCTGAGTTCACGTCAAGTGCACTGTTTTGGATTTTGCGCGTAACAGGGAATGCGCGCTCAGTTCTTTTTCTCTTCTATTCAGCAGGTTATATTCCGTCTGAAATATTATAGTTTATATTCATTTTAGGGTATCTGAGTATTGATTACAAATGCTGTTTGACTTTTTTCGACGAACTTTACGGGTACTTTTGGGATATCGTTTGTCTGCATGGATGAAAGCCTTTGGGCAGGTGGATTACTGAACAAAACGCGACAACCAAACGGAGCTATATGGATATAAAGAGGAACTTTATCGAACAAAAGGACCTTTTATTGTGTAACCTGGACGCTTGGGTATGCCATCAGAGGAAGATCATCAAAAGTAAGCGATTTATTTTATGCTATTTTTGAGTTTTGTGACACCTCTGCTGGTTATGTTATTATGCTAATTGAGTTTTAGAGTGGGGCGCTGTCCTCAGACAATCACATGTTCTGCTTTCGCGGTAAATCCTTTGAAATCTGACAATGCTGTTAGATTAACAAGAGTCTACGCTTTTGAAGGGTGTGCAGCATTTGTATTTTCATGAATGTTTGAAATTAGTATTTTTGTAATTTGAATTTGGCGCTCTGCATTTCACCGGATGTTGTCAAAATCGATCCCGTTCACGGGATTGGATCCGTAACAGGTTAACTCCATTCTCAGGACCACAGCTGAATCCATGCCGTAATGACAGCGTCTCCTGCGCGCTAGGCACACCACACCGTTCAAACCCCAGGAAACTGAAACTCTGTCCTCTTCCTCCCTAACTTTGGAAAAAAACTGACCGTGTGTTAATCCTCCACCATAGAAAATACACATTTAAAGAAAAGACCAAGGCAAGAATCAAGAAAATAAGTAAGGACTCAACTACAAAACACTCCCAGCATGCACTGAGAGAGAGAGAGAAAGAAAGAGGGGCCCAGGAGGGAGAGAGAGAGAGAGAGAGAGAGAGAGAGAGAGAGAGATGGGGGGAGAGAGACAGAAAGAGGGGGAGAGAGACAGAGAGAGGGGAGAGAGAGAGAGGAGAGAGAAAGAGAGAGAAAGGGGAGAGAGAGATGGGAAGTAGAGGGAGGGGAGAGAGAGAGAAAGAGAGAGAAAGGGGAGAGAGAGATGGGAAGTAGAGGGAGGGGAGAGAGAGAGAAAGAGAGAGAAAGGGGAGAGAGATGGGAAGTAGAGGGAGGGAGAGAGAGAGAAAGAGAGAGAAAGGGGAGAGAGAGATGGGAAGTAGAGGGAGGGGAGAGAGAGAGAAAGAGAGAGAGAAAGAAAGAGAGGGGGGAGAGGGAGAGGAAATTCAGAGGGAATGGAAAGGATAGGGAGAGAGAGAAAGAGAGAGAGAAAGAAGGAGAGGAGAGGCAGAGGGAGAGGAGAGGGAGAGACTAAGGGAAAGGGGTGTAGGCTATGAAGGGTCGGCAGGTAGCCTAGCGGTTAAGAGCGTTGCTGGTTCAAATCCCCGACCTGACTATATGAAAAATCGATGTGCCCTTGAGCAAGGCACTTAACCCTAATCGCTACTGTAAGTCGCTCTAGACAAGAGCGTCTGCAAAAATGACTATATATATAGAAAAAATGTTCTCCATATACTGTACTTTAGGCTCTCTATTATTTAGATATTAATTCTTCCTTTGTTTTGTCATAATCTGACGGCCAAGAGGAGTTACAAGAGGTTTATACATATACATTTTTCATGGGAGCACCAGCAGAGTTATACAGTACTATTTTCTGGTTGTAAATGTCAGATGGTGTTGTCGAATGTGTGTGTAAACCAAGGACAAAAGCGACGACCTTCCCAACCACTGCTAAACCATTTCCACTGAGCCACGGACATTTCTCAGGCATTTCAGCAAAACCTTCCTAAAACCTTTAAAAGGAGGAATCCTGAAAGGAACCATTCTTCCAAAATGTCTCAAACCACGACAGAATGAACAAGCACCCCACTGTCAGAATGTCAGACAGTGTTTAAAAGACAGTGAACACAGAACAGCGGGTTGCAAGGTGTTTTTACACACAGCAGACTGCTCTCTGAATAATGTATGGTTAGTGGATAGAGTTTGCCATTTACCATGGGGGGGAGGGGGTAGTGTGAGCTGTGAGTTCATATGAACTACACGGCTGTTAACAAAGAGTGTGTTTCTTTCTACCTATAGGGGTATAGGGGGTTAAAGGTGGGGGCGGTTCCCATACTGTAGGTAAGTGTACTATATACGTGCATTGTATTCAGTATGTGCATGGACGTATTTTAGCGTGTGTGCGCGTGTCCGTGGATCCGCGAGTGTGTGTCCTCCCTCCACGTAGATTGGAGAGATGCCCGCTCTGTAATGTGAGTAAAGAGATATTTTTGGCTGGGCCTAAGAAATGTCACTGTAGTGGTAGGGGAAATGCTCAACACAAGAGATCTCAGCCAGGGTAGACGAGGTAGATCTCAGCCAGAGAAGACGAGGTACAATAGATCTCAGCCAGGGACACACTCATCTTTCCTGATTCCTTGCAACCTCTGTCCTCACTGTCCTCATCAGAGGATGCAAGAAATTGGGCTCCTATCTCTCTGTCTTCACCTCTACGTCATCGCATGTACCTAGTCTCCCGATGCAACTAGTCTCCCGCTGCAACTAGTCTCCCGCTGCAACTAGTCTCCCGCTGCAACTAGTCTCCCGCTGCAACTAGTCTCCCGATGCAACTAGTCTCCCGCTGCAACTAGTCTCCCGCTGCAACTAGTCTCCCGCTGCAACTAGTCTCCCGATGTAACTAGTCTCCCGATGTAACTAGTCTCCCGCTGCAACTAGTCTCCCGCTGCAACTAGTCTCCCGATGTAACTAGTCTCGCGATGCAATTAGTCTCCCGCTGCAACTAGTCTCCCGCTGCAACTAGTCCCCGATGTAACTAGTCTCCCGATGCAACTAGTCTCCCGATGCAACTAGTCTCCCGATGCAACTAGTCTCCCGATGCAACTAGTCTCCCGATGCAACTAGTCTCCCGATGCAACTAGTCTCCAGATGCAACTAGTCTCCCGATGTAACTAGCCTCCTGATGTTTCCACTCAGTGAAGTAACAGAACACCAAACCACCACCTGGACCTTGTCAGTGTATTTGTTGAATAAACACCACAGAGAGACTGGGGATGCTGGAGCTCTCTAGAGTAAACTAGGACAGCTCTGTTTAAAAACTGCTTCACAAACACATGATGTGGTCACAGACAAACAACAGGCTGTGGACTTCACTGAGCTTATCCTCCTTCTGCCCTCCTCTTCTCTCTCCCTGAACATCGCTCCTGCTCTCATTCTCTCCATCCAGTACTAGGGCTCTTTCCCAATACGTCTTCCCTTGATCCTCGCTGCCTCTCTCTCTCTGGTCTCCTCATCAAACTGCATTGGAGGACCCGAGGGAAGGACCTTGGACCTCCTACAATGTGGTTTTTGACGAGGAGAGAGGATGCGAGGAACTGAGGAAAGTCACATTTAGAATGAGCCATGGTCAGAATTGTAGCAAACACAGACATATTTGGACAGTGTACTGAAGTTGCAGGCCATTCCTGCCAGATACGATCTCTGTTCTGACCAAGTTGCTGGCGTCGCTCCCTAGCCATCATCGCTCTTCCAAACAACAATGGCCCAAGTTGACATCATTCCAAAATCTATAACTCTCCCTGTCCTCTCTTTGTCCTTTCCCACTTTCTGCCTCTCTCCATCTCTCTCCACCTCTCGCTCTCTGTCTGATTCCTTCTCTGATATCCCTCTCTCTAGTGATTATGGAAACAATGGCCCCAGCTGACATCATTCCAAAATCTTTAGCTCTGCCGCTCTCCTTCCTGCAATATCTTTCCCTCTACCCTCTATCAATCTCTCGCTCTCTAAATCTTTCTCCACCTCTTCCCATGTACTATTCCATCTCTCTCTCCCACTCTCCTTCATCGGCCATGGGCCTTTCAATAAACAACATCCTCAGTTGACATCATCCAAAATCTTCACCTCATCATTATTTCTCCTCTCGGTCAATCTCTCTCCACCTCTTCCTGTCCATACCTCTGTCCTCCTCCCCCTCTCTTTCGATCCTCCTCTCCTTATACAGTTTAAGTAGGAAGTTTACATACACTTGACCCCAAGCATACTTCCAAAGTTGTAGCAAAATGGCTTAAGGAGAACAAAGTCAAGGTATTGGAGTGGCCATCACAAAGTCCTGACCTCATCCTATAGAAAATTTGTGGGCAGAACTGAAAAAGCGTGTGCCAGCAAGGAGGCCTACAAACCTGACTCAGTTACACCAGATCTGACAGGAGGAATGGCCCAAAATTCACCCAACTTATTGTGGGAAGCTTGTGGAAGTCTACCCGAAACGTTTGACCCAAGTTAAACAATTTAAAGCCAATGCTACCAAATACTAATTGAGTGTATGTAAACGTCTGACCCACTGGGAATGTGATGAAATAAATAAAAGCTTTAATATATCCTTCTCTCTACTATTATTCTGACATTTCACATTCTTAAATAAAGTGGTGATCCTAACTGACCTAAGACAGGGAATTTTTATTAGGATTAAATGTCAGGAATTGTGAAAAACTGAGTTTAAATGTATTTGGCTAAGGTGTATGTAAACTTCCGATTTCAACTGTATATCAAGGGAATTTTAAATCAACAATATCCCCAGTTGAGATCATTACCCAATCAACAATATCCCCAGTTGAGATCATTACCAAATCAACAATATCCCCAGCTGAGATCATTACCCAATCAACAATATCCCCAGTTGAGATCATTACCCAATCAACAATATCCCCAGTTGAGATCATTACCCAATCAACAATATCCCCAGTTGAGATCATTACCCAATCAACAATATCCCCAGTTGAGATCATTACCCAATCAACAATATCCCCAGTTGAGATCATTACCCAATCAACAATATCCCCAGTTGAGATCATTACCCAATCAACAATATCCCCAGTTGAGATCATTACCCAATCAACAATATCCCCAGTTGAGATCATTACCCAATCAACAATATCCCCAGTTGAGATCATTACCCAATCAACAATATCCCCAGTTGAGATCATTACCCAATCAACAATATCCCCAGTTGAGATCATTACCCAATCAACAATATCCCCAGTTGAGATCATTACCCAATCTTTAACTCTCTCTCTCTCACCTTTCCTCTGTACGCACCATCTTTCTTTCTTTTCTCGTTTAATCTCTTTCTCTCTCCCTGCCCCTCATCTCTCTGTCTTATTCCATATGGTTATCATTTTCAGATGACAATATCCTCCAAAATCTTTAACTCTCCCTTTCTTCCTACATACCATCTTTATTTTTCCTCACAGTCAATCTCTCTCCCTCTCCGTCTCCAATGGCCTCTGTTGACATTACTCCCAAATCTTTAACTTACTTCTTTCCTGCACCCCGTCTTTCTTTTTCCTCTGGTCAATCTCTGTGCATAAGTGCACGTGTTAGAGTGTGTGTGTGCACGTGTTAGTGTGTGCACGTGTGTGTGTGTGCACGTGTTAGTGTCTGTGTGCACGTGTTAGTGTCTGTGTGTGTGTGCACGTGTGTTAGTGTGTGTGTGTGTGTGTGCACGTGTTAGTGTGTGTGTGTGTGTTCGTGTGTGTGTTCGTGTGTGTGTGTGCATGTGTGTGTGTGTGTGAGTGTGTGTGCACGTGTTAGTGTGTGTGTGCACGTGTGTGTGTGTGCACGTGTGTGTGTGTGCACGTGTGTGTGTGTGCACATGTTAGTGTCTGTGTGCACGTGTTAGTGTGTGTGTGTGCACGTGTGTTAGTGTGTGTTAGTGTGTGTGTGCACGTGTTAGTGTGTGTGTGTGTTCGTGTGTGTGTGCTAGTGTGTGTGTGTGTGCTAGTGTGCTAGTGTGTGTGTGTGTGTGTGTGTGTGTGTGTGTGTGTGTGTGTGTGTGTGTGGTCACTATGATCTAAAAGGGAAAATCTTCGACAGGCCTTACTAAGAGTTTGGACTACACATCAAACTCAGCCTCACTCAACCCAGGTCAGGAAATTAATCAAGATTCCATTAATAAAACATAAAACTTAACCAACATTTTCTAAAGGGGATTTTAGAAGCCATTAAATGAGGTTTGATTTGTTCCAGAGGAAATTGAGATGGAAAGGACACAAAACTTCTAGTTTGTGGTTATGTCCCAAATGGTATCCTATTCCCTTTATGGTACCCTACATTTGACCAGAGCCCTATGGGGAATGGTCAATGGTTAGTGCACTACATAGTGAACAGGGTGCCATTTGGGACACTGCTTGTGTCTTGGGCTCCATTTATCAATTCTACTGAATCATCTTTTTATTTTGCTGTTGCCGGTAAACAGTGCTACATCCCATCAACAACACTTTCTTGCTCCTCTCCTCCCCTACGAGTGCTGGATCGCACTTCTGCTTGCTCAGCGTTTTGTGGCCATGGCCTGCCCTTCCTCCCTCCCTCCCTCCCTCCCTCCTTCCCGTCCCTCCCTCTTTCCTATCTCATCCCGAGAAGCGTCTTCATGTGGGTTGATTATTCAAATGTATGTACGTCAAGGCGTTGCTTGTTGCTCCCCTGGCACTGTTTAGCTCTGCCTGATTAGCTAAAGCGGTAATAACAGGGATGCTAATATACTGCTCTTATTCAACACCATACGGCATCAGCTCTACTTGGCTTGGTGAGAGTGTGTGTGATCTAACGCCGTCTCTCTCTACATGGTGCTGTAAGCTCCTCTCACCTCGTCCGTGTCCCCACATGAACCCTTTCGAAAGCCCTTAGACTGCAAATCCCTCAGAGATGAGAATGCAGAAGAGTGTGTGTGAGTGCATAATGTGCGTATCCACTGTCCATACATGCATATATAGAGTGAGAGAGAGTGTGTGTGTGTGTTTAACTGCACACGTGTGCATGCCTGTTTCCATGGCAAAGACACAAACCTAAGTCACATTGAGTCACTGGCAGAGGAAGGTTGAGACGGTCGACTTACATTTCCCATCAGAGTGATAGGGGGTCCTTAAGATCTGTTCACGGTTGTATTGACCCTTTCAAAACCAGCGGACCTGATTGGATAATTCAATCTGGCGATGGAGGACAGGCGAGCATGCCGGAAACAAACGTTACAATGGCCAGATAAGATGGATACAGCTAAATTACATCAAAGAAGAAGTGCCTGGCATTTTCAAAGGGATTTGGGGGAATAGAGAGGAGAGAGATGCACACACACACACGTGTCCTGGGAGCACTGGGACTGTGGGAACTCCTAGGGCCATAAAACATGAGGCAACAGAAGCAGTGGGCAGTTATTAGAGAGCCAGAGACCAAAGCCTGGGAGAGGAGGAGGAGGAGACCAGAGCCTGGGAGAGGAGGAGGAGACCAGAGCGTGGGAGAGGAGGAGGAGGGGACCAGAGCCTGGGAGTGGAGGAGGAGGAGACCAGAGCGTGGGAGAGGAGGAGGATACCAGAGCCTGGGAGAGGAGAAGGAGGGGACCAGAGCCTGGGAGTGGAGGAGGAGGAGACCAGAGCGTGGGAGAGGAGGAGGAGGAGACCAGAGCGTGGGAGAGGAGGAGGATACCAGAGCCTGGGAGAGGAGGAGGAGGGGACCAGAGCCTGGGAGTGGAGGAGGAGGAGACCAGAGCGTGGGAGAGGAGGAGGATACCAGAGCCTAGGAGAGGAGGAGGAGGGGACCAGAGCCTGGGAGTGGAGGAGGAGGAGACCAGAGCCTGGGAGAGGAGTAGGAGGAGACCAGAGCCTTGGAGAGAAGGAGGAGGAGACCAGAGCCTTGGAGAGAAGGAGGAGGAGACCAGAGCCTTGGAGAGGAGGAGGAGGAGACCAGAGCCTTGGAGAGGAGGAGGAGACCAGAGCCTGGGAGAGGAGTAGGAGGAGACCAGAGCCTGGGAGAGGAGTAGGAGGAGACCAGAGCCTGGGAGAGGAGTAGGAGGAGACCAGAGCCTGGGAGAGGAGGAGGAGGAGGAGACCAGAGCCTGGGAGAGGAGGAGACCAAGACACTTTTAGCCAAAGCAACTTACAATCATGCTTGCATACATTTTTGTATGGGCGGTTCCAGCGGGGAACAAACCCTCGATCCTACCAACTGAGCCACAGAGGACCACCAGTAATCACGTCTGTGCATGTCATGACATACTGCCTTCATAACTGCATGGCCTGCCAGAATAATCAAAAGGTAGGTAATAAAGTATTAATACTCCACTTCCTTCTGCTGTACAGATGTTGTTTAATATTAACTAAAAATAATGTTATGACAAAACAGTAACGGACTGTGTCATTTAGTGATATTTACAGTATTGGATTAGTAGACCGGTAATAATATGGATGGAAACATAGGATGGCTGTATAAAAGGCTATAAAAGACAGGACCTGGAGGGGTTATGGGATATAAAGACAGGACCTGGAGGGTTTATGGGATATAAAGACAGGACCTGGAGGGTTTATGGGATATAAAGACAGGACCTGGAGGGGTTATGGGATGTAAAGACAGTCCCTGGAGGGGTTATGGGATATAAAGACAGAACCTGGAGGGGTTATGGGATATAAAGACAAGACCTGGAGGGGTTATGGGATATAAAGACAGAACCTGGAGGGGTTATGGGATATAAAGACAGGACCTGGAGGGGTTATTGGATATAAAGACAGGACCTGGAGGGTTTATGGGATATAAAGACAGGACCTGGAGGGGTTATGGGATTAAAGACAGGATCTGGAGGGGTTATGGGATATAAAGACAAGACCTGGAGGGGTTATGGGATATAAAGACAGGACCTGGAGGGGTTATGGGATATAAAGACAGGACCTGGAGGGGTTATGGGATATAAAGACAGGACCTGGAAGGGTTATGGGATATAAAGACGGGACCTGGAAGGGTTATGGGATATAAAGACGGGACCCGGAGGGGTTATGGGATATAAAGACAGGACCCGGAAGGGTTATGGGATATAAAGACAGTCCCTGGAGGGGTTATGGGATATAAAGACAGGACCTGGAGGGGTTATGGGATATAAAGACAGGACCTGGAAAGGTTATGGGATATAAAGACAGGACCTGGAGGGGTTATGGGATATAAAGACAGGACCTGGAGGGTTTATGGGATATAAAGACAGGACCTGGAAGGGTTATGGGATATAAAGACAGGACCTGCAAGGGTTATGGGATATAAAGACAGGACCTGGAGGGGTTATGGGATATAAAGACAAGACCTGGAGGGGTTATGGGATATAAAGACAGGACCTGGAGGGGTTATGGGATATAAAGACAGGACCTGGAGGGGTTATGGGATATAAAGACAGGACCTGGAGGGGTTATGGGACATAAAGACAGAACCTGGAGGGGTTATGGGATATAAAGACAGGACCTGGAGGGTTTATGGGATATAAAGACAGGACCTGGAGGGGTTATGGGATATAAAGACAGGACCTGGAGGGGTTATGGGATATAAAGACAGGACCTGGAGGGGTTATGGGATATAAAGACAGAACCTGGAGGGGTTATGGGATATAAAGACAGAACCTGGAGGGGTTATGGGATATAAAGACAGGACCTGGAGGGATTATGGGGTATAAAGACAGGACCTGGAGGGATTATGGGGTATAAAGACAGGACCTGCAAGGGTTATGGGATATAAAGACAGGACCTGCAAGGGTTATGGGATATAAAGACAGGACCTGGAGGGGTTATGGGATATAAAGACAGGACCTGGAGGGGTTATGGGATATAAAAACAGGACCTGGAGGGGTTATGGGATATAAAGACAGGACCTGGAGGGGTTATGGGATATAAAGACAGGACCTGGAGGGGTTATGGGATATAAAGACAGTCCCTGGAGGGGTTATGGGATTAAGACAGGACCTGGAGGGGTTATGGGATATAAAGACAGGACCTGGAAGGGTTTATGGGATATAAAGACAGGACCTGGAGGGGTTATGGGATTAAAGACAGGATCTGGAGGGGTTATGGGATATAAAGACAAGACCTGGAGGGGTTATGGGATATAAAGACAGGACCTGGAAGGGTTATGGGATATAAAGACGGGACCCGGAGGGGTTATGGGATATAAAGACAGGACCTGGAAGGGTTATGGGATATAAAGACAGTCCCTGGAGGGGTTATGGGATATAAAGACAGGACCTGGAGGGGTTATGGGATATAAAGACAGGACCTGGAAAGGTTATGGGATATAAAGACAGGACCTGGAGGGGTTATGGGATATAAAGACAGGACCTGGAGGGTTTATGGGATATAAAGACAGGACCTGGAAGGGTTATGGGATATAAAGACAGGACCTGCAAGGGTTATGGGATATAAAGACAGGACCTGGAGGGGTTATGGGATATAAAGACAAGACCTGGAGGTTATGGGATATAAAGACAGGACCTGGAGGATGGGATATATGGGAGACAGGACCTGGAGGGGAGACAGGACCTGGAGGGTTATGGGATATAAAGACTAGGAGACAGAACTATATATAAAGACTGGAGCAGACTGGAGGTTATGGGATATAAAGACAGACCTGGAGGTTATATGACAGGACCTGGAGGGGTTATGGATATAAGACAGAACCTGGAGGGTTATGGGATATAAAGACAGAACCTGAAGACAGGACCTGGAGGGATGGACCTGGAGGATGACAGGACCTGGAGGGTTATGGGATATAAAGACAGGACCTGCACAGGACCTGGAGGGTTATGGGATATAAAGACAGGACCTGGAGTTATGGGATATAAAAACAGGACCTGGAGGATGGATATAAAGACAGGACCTGGAATGGGATAGACAGGACCTGGAGGGGTTATGGGATATAAGACAGTCCCTGGAGGGGGATTAAGACAGGACCTGGAGGGTTATGGATATAAGACAGGACCTGGAAGGGTTTGGGATATAAGACAGGACCTGGAGGGGTTTATGGGATTAAAGACAGGATCTGGAGATATAAAGACAAGACCTGGAGGGGTTATGGGATATAAAGACAGGACCTGGAAGGGTTATGGGATATAAAGACGGGACCTGGAGGGTTATGGGATATAAAGACAGGACCTGGAAGGGTTATATATAAAGACAGTCCCTGGAGGGTTATGGGATATAAAGACAGGACCTGGAGGGGTTATGGGATATAAAGACAGGACCTGGAAAGGTTATGGGATATAAAGACAGGACCTGGAGGGTTATGGGATATAAAGACAGGACCTGGAGGGTTTATGGGATATAAAGACAGGACCTGGAAGGGTTATGGGATATAAAGACAGGACCTGCAAGGGTTATGGGATATAAAGACAGGACCTGGAGGGTTATGGGATATAAAGACAAGACCTGGAGGGGTTATGGGATATAAAGACAGGACCTGGAGGGGTTATGGGATATAAAGACAGGACCTGGAGGGGTTATGGGATATAAAGACAGAACCTGGAGGGGTTATGGGATATAAAGACAGAAACTGCAGGTTATGGGATATAAAGACAGAACCTGGAGGGTTATGGGATATAAAGACAGGACCTGGAAAGGTTATGGGATATAAAGACAGGACCTGGAGGGATTATGGGTATAAAGACAGGACCTGCAAGGGTTATGGGATATAAAGACAGGACCTGCAAGGGTTATGGGATATAAAGACAGGACCTGGAGGGTTATGGGATATAAAGACAGGACCTGGAGGGTTATGGGATATAAAAACAGGACCTGGAGGGGTTATGGGATATAAAGACAGGACCTGGAGGGCAGGGATATAAAGACAGGACCTGGAGGGGTTATGGGATATAAAGACAGTCCCTGGAGGGGTTATGGGATTAAGACAGGACCTGGAGGGGTTATGGGATATAAAGACAGGACCTGGAAGGGTTTATGGGATATAAAGACAGGACCTGGAGGGGTTATGGGATTAAAGACAGGATCTGGAGGGGTTATGGGATATAAAGACAAGACCTGGAGGGGTTATGGGATATAAAGACAGGACCTGGAAGGGTTATGGGATATAAAGACAGGACCTGGAAGGGTTATGGGATATAAAGACAGGACCTGGAAGGGTTATGGGATATAAAGACGGGACCCGGAGGGGTTATGGGATATAAAGACAGGACCCGGAAGGGTTATGGGATATAAAGACAGTCCCTGGAGGGGTTATGGGATATAAAGACAGGACCTGGAGGGGTTATGGGATATAAAGACAGGACCTGGAAAGGTTATGGGATATAAAGACAGGACCTGGAGGGGTTATGGGATATAAAGACAGGACCTGGAGGGTTTATGGGATATAAAGACAGGACCTGGAAGGGTTATGGGATATAAAGACAGGACCTGCAAGGGTTATGGGATATAAAGACAGGACCTGGAGGGGTTATGGGATATAAAGACAAGACCTGGAGGGGTTATGGGATATAAAGACAGGACCTGGAGGGGTTATGGGATATAAAGACAGGACCTGGAAGGGTTATGGGATATAAAGACGGGACCCGGAGGGGTTATGGGATATAAAGACAGGACCTGGAAAGGTTATGGGATATAAAGACAGGACTTGGAGGGGTTATGGGATATAAAGACAGGACCTGGAGGGGTTATGGGATATAAAGACAGGACCTGGAGGGGTTATGAGATATAAAGACAGGACCTGGAGGGGTTATGGGATATAAAGACAGGACCTGGAGGGTTATGGGATATAAAGGCAGGACCTGGAAGGGTTATGGGATATAAAGACAGGACCTGGAGAGGTTATGAGATATAAACAGGCAACTAGTTGATGAGACTCTACAGTATATGAGCTTTAATTCCTTTGATGCAGGAAAGAGTTTCAGGGCAAAACAACAGAGAGGATTATGGTTTATATAGCTGACACACACTAAAACACACACACAATTGGCCCTACACACAGACACACAGTGAGGGAGATGGGAAGCTGTTATGACTATCATGTATATCCCCCCCATAGTCCTACACATGGGTTATGGGATATAAAGACAGGACCTGGAGGGGTTATGGGATTAAAGACAGGACCTGGAGGGGTTATGGGATATAAAGACAGGACCTGGAGGGTTTATGGGATATAAAGACAGGACCTGGAGGGGTTATGGGATATAAAGACAGGACCTGGAGGGGTTATGGGATATAAAGACAGGACCTGGAGGGGTTATGGGATATAAAGACAGAACCTGGAGGGGTTATGGGATATAAAGACAGGACCTGGAGGGTTTATGGGATATAAAGACAGGACCTGGAGGGGTTATGGGATATAAAGACAGGACCTGGAGGGGTTATGGGATATAAAGACAGGACCTGGAGGGGTTATGGGATATAAAGACAGAACCTGGAGGGGTTATGGGATATAAAGACAGAACCTGGAGGGGTTATGGGATATAAAGACAGAACCTGGAGGGTTATGGGATATAAAGACAGGACCTGGAAAGGTTATGGGATATAAAGACAGGACCTGGAGGGGTTATGGGATATAAAGACAGGACCTGGAAGGGTTATGGGATATAAAGACGGGACCCGGAGGGGTTATGGGATATAAAGACAGGACCTGGAAAGGTTATGGGATATAAAGACAGGACTTGGAGGGTTATGGGATATAAAGACAGGACCTGGAAGGGTTATGGGATATAAAGACGGGACCCGGAGGGGTTATGGGATATAAAGACAGGACCTGGAAAGGTTATGGGATATAAAGACAGGACTTGGAGGGGTTAAGGGATATAAAGACAGGACCTGGAAAGGTTATGGGATATAAAGACAGGACCTGGAGGGGTTATGGGATATAAAGACAGGACCTGGAAGGGTTATGGGATATAAAGACGGGACCCGGAGGGGTTATGGGATATAAAGACAGGACCTGGAAAGGTTATGGGATATAAAGACAGGACTTGGAGGGGTTATGGGATATAAAGACAGGACCTGGAGGGGTTATGAGATATAAAGACAGGACCTGGAGGGGTTATGGGATATAAAGACAGGACCTGGAGGGGTTATGGGATATAAAGACAGGACCTGGAAGGGTTATGGGATATAAAGACGGGACCCGGAGGGGTTATGGGATATAAAGACAGGACCTGGAAAGGTTATGGGATATAAAGACAGGACTTGGAGGGGTTATGGGATATAAAGACAGGACCTGGAGGGTTATGGGATATAAAGACAGGACCTGGAGGGTTATGAGATATAAAGACAGGACCTGGAGGGGTTATGGGATATAAAGACAGGACCTGGAGGGGTTATGGGATATAAAGGCAGGACCTGGAAGGGTTATGGGATATAAAGACAGGACCTGGAGAGGTTATGAGATATAAACAGGCAACTAGTTGATGAGACTCTACAGTATATGAGCTTTAATTCCTTTGATGCAGGAAAGAGTTTCAGGGCAAAACAACAGAGAGGATTATGGTTTATATAGCTGACACACACTAAAACACACACACAATTGGCCCTACACACAGACACACAGTGAGGGAGATGGGAAGCTGTTATGACTATCATGTATATCCCCCCCATAGTCCTACACATGGGTTATGGGATATAAAGACAGGACCTGGAGGGGTTATGGGATTAAAGACAGGACCTGGAGGGGTTATGGGATATAAAGACAGGACCTGGAGGGTTTATGGGATATAAAGACAGGACCTGGAGGGGTTATGGGATATAAAGACAGGACCTGGAGGGTTATGGGATATAAAGACAGGACCTGGAGGGGTTATGGGATATAAAGACAGAACCTGGAGGGGTTATGGGATATAAAGACAGGACCTGGAGGGTTTATGGGATATAAAGACAGGACCTGGAGGGGTTATGGGATATAAAGACAGGACCTGGAGGGGTTATGGGATATAAAGACAGGACCTGGAGGGGTTATGGGATATAAAGACAGAACCTGGAGGGGTTATGGGATATAAAGACAGAACCTGGAGGGGTTATGGGATATAAAGACAGAACCTGGAGGGGTTATGGGATATAAAGACAGGACCTGGAAAGGTTATGGGATATAAAGACAGGACCTGGAGGGGTTATGGGATATAAAGACAGGACCTGGAAGGGTTATGGGATATAAAGACGGGACCCGGAGGGGTTATGGGATATAAAGACAGGACCTGGAAAGGTTATGGGATATAAAGACAGGACTTGGAGGGGTTATGGGATATAAAGACAGGACCTGGAAGGGTTATGGGATATAAAGACGGGACCCGGAGGGGTTATGGGATATAAAGACAGGACCTGGAAAGGTTATGGGATATAAAGACAGGACTTGGAGGGGTTAAGGGATATAAAGACAGGACCTGGAAAGGTTATGGGATATAAAGACAGGACCTGGAGGGTTATGGGATATAAAGACAGGACCTGGAAGGGTTATGGGATATAAAGACGGGACCCGGAGGGGTTATGGGATATAAAGACAGGACCTGGAAAGGTTATGGGATATAAAGACAGGACTTGGAGGGGTTATGGGATATAAAGACAGGACCTGGAGGGGTTATGAGATATAAAGACAGGACCTGGAGGGGTTATGGGATATAAAGACAGGACCTGGAGGGGTTATGGGATATAAAGACAGGACCTGGAAAGGTTATGGGATATAAAGACAGGACTTGGAGGGGTTATGGGATATAAAGACAGGACCTGGAAAGGTTATGGGATATAAAGACAGGACCTGGAGGGGTTATGGGATATAAAGACAGGACCTGGAAGGGTTATGGGATATAAAGACGGGACCCGGAGGGGTTATGGGATATAAAGACAGGACCTGGAAAGGTTATGGGATATAAAGACAGGACTTGGAGGGGTTATGGGATATAAAGACAGGACCTGGAGGGGTTATGAGATATAAAGACAGGACCTGGAGGGGTTATGGGATATAAAGACAGGACCTGGAGGGGTTATGGGATATAAAGGCAGGACCTGGAAGGGTTATGGGATATAAAGACAGGACCTGGAGAGGTTATGAGATATAAACAGGCAACTAGTTGATGAGACTCTACAGTATATGAGCTTTAATTCCTTTGATGCAGGAAAGAGTTTCAGGGCAAAACAACAGAGAGGATTATGGTTTATATAGCTGACACACACTAAAACACACACACAATTGGCTCCTACACACAGACACACAGTGAGGGAGATGGGAAGCTGTTATGACTATCATGTATATCCCCCCCATAGTCCTACACATGGGTTATGGGATATAAAGACAGGACCTGGAGGGGTTATGGGATTAAAGACAGGACCTGGAGGGGTTATGGGATATAAAGACAGGACCTGGAGGGTTTATGGGATATAAAGACAGGACCTGGAGGGGTTATGGGATATAAAGACAGGACCTGGAGGGGTTATGGGATATAAAGACAGGACCTGGAGGGGTTATGGGATATAAAGACAGAACCTGGAGGGGTTATGGGATATAAAGACAGGACCTGGAGGGTTTATGGGATATAAAGACAGGACCTGGAGGGGTTATGGGATATAAAGACAGGACCTGGAGGGGTTATGGGATATAAAAACAGGACCTGGAGGGTTATGGGATATAAAGACAGGACCTGGAGGGGTTATGGGATATAAAGACAGGACCTGGAGGGGTTATGGGATATAAAGACAGTCCCTGGAGGGGTTATGGGATTAAGACAGTCCCTGGAGGGGTTATGGGATATAAAGACAGGACCTGGAAGGGTTTATGGGATATAAAGACAGGACCTGGAGGGGTTATGGGATATAAAGACAGGACCTGGAGGGGTTATGGGATATAAAGACAGGACCTGGAAAGGTTATGGGATATAAAGACAGGACCTGGAGGGGTTATGGGATATAAAGACAGGACCTGGAGGGGTTATGGGATATAAAGACAGGACCTGGAGGGGTTATGGGATATAAAGACAGGACCTGCAAGGGTTATGGGATATAAAGACAGGACCTGGAAGGGTTATGGGATATAAAGACGGGACCTGGAAGGGTTTATGGGATATAAAGACAGGACCTGGAGGGGTTATGGGATTAAAGACAGGATCTGGAGGGTTATGGGATATAAAGACAAGACCTGGAGGGGTTATGGGATATAAAGACAGGACCTGGAGGGGTTATGGGATATAAAGACAGGACCTGGAAGGGTTATGGGATATAAAGACAGGACCTGGAAGGGTTATGGGATATAAAGACAGTCCCTGGAGGGGTTATGGGATATAAAGACAGGACCTGGAGGGGTTATGGGATATAAAGACAGGACCTGGAAAGGTTATGGGATATAAAGACAGGACCTGGAGGGGTTATGGGATATAAAGACAGGACCTGGAGGGTTTATGGGATATAAAGACAGGACCTGGAGGGTTTATGGGATATAAAGACAGGACCTGGAAGGGTTATGGGATATAAAGACAGGACCTGCAAGGGTTATGGGATATAAAGACAGGACCTGCAAGGGTTATGGGATATAAAGACAGGACCTGGAGGGGTTATGGGATATAAAGACAGGACCTGGAGGGGTTATGGGATATAAAGACAGGACCTGGAGGGTTATGGGATATAAAGACAGGACCTGGAGGGGTTATGGGATATAAAGACAGGACCTGGAGGGGTTATGGGATTAAAGACAGGACCTGGAGGGGTTATGGGATATAAAGACAGGACCTGGAGGGTTTATGGGATATAAAGACAGGACCTGGAGGGGTTATGGGATATAAAGACAGGACCTGGAGGGGTTATGGGATATAAAGACAGGACCTGGAGGGGTTATGGGATATAAAGACAGAACCTGGAGGGGTTATGGGATATAAAGACAGGACCTGGAGGGTTTATGGGATATAAAGACAGGACCTGGAGGGGTTATGGGATATAAAGACAGGACCTGGAGGGGTTATGGGATATAAAGACAGGACCTGGAGGGGTTATGGGATATAAAGACAGAACCTGGAGGGGTTATGGGATATAAAGACAGAACCTGGAGGGGTTATGGGATATAAAGACAGAACCTGGAGGGGTTATGGGATATAAAGACAGGACCTGGAAAGGTTATGGGATATAAAGACAGGACCTGGAGGGATTATGGGGTATAAAGACAGGACCTGCAAGGGTTATGGGATATAAAGACAGGACCTGCAAGGGTTATGGGATATAAAGACAGGACCTGGAGGGGTTATGGGATATAAAGACAGGACCTGGAGGGGTTATGGGATATAAAAACAGGACCTGGAGGGGTTATGGGATATAAAGACAGGACCTGGAGGGGTTATGGGATATAAAGACAGGACCTGGAGGGGTTATGGGATATAAAGACAGTCCCTGGAGGGGTTATGGGATTAAGACAGTCCCTGGAGGGGTTATGGGATATAAAGACAGGACCTGGAAGGGTTTATGGGATATAAAGACAGGACCTGGAGGGGTTATGGGATATAAAGACAGGACCTGGAGGGGTTATGGGATATAAAGACAGGACCTGGAAAGGTTATGGGATATAAAGACAGGACCTGGAGGGGTTATGGGATATAAAGACAGGACCTGGAGGGGTTATGGGATATAAAGACAGGACCTGGAGGGGTTATGGGATATAAAGACAGGACCTGGAGGGGTTATGGGATATAAAGACAGGACCTGGAAGGGTTATGGGATATAAAGACGGGACCTGGAAGGGTTTATGGGATATAAAGACAGGACCTGGAGGGGTTATGGGATTAAAGACAGGATCTGGAGGGGTTATGGGATATAAAGACAAGACCTGGAGGGGTTATGGGATATAAATACAGGACCTGGAGGGGTTATGGGATATAAAGACAGGACCTGGAAGGGTTATGGGATATAAAGACAGGACCTGGAAGGGTTATGGGATATAAAGACAGTCCCTGGAGGGGTTATGGGATATAAAGACAGGACCTGGAGGGGTTATGGGATATAAAGACAGGACCTGGAAAGGTTATGGGATATAAAGACAGGACCTGGAGGGGTTATGGGATATAAAGACAGGACCTGGAGGGTTTATGGGATATAAAGACAGGACCTGGAGGGTTATGGGATATAAAGACAGGACCTGGAAGGGTTATGGGATATAAAGACAGGACCTGCAAGGGTTATGGGATATAAAGACAGGACCTGGAGGGGTTATGGGATATAAAGACAGGACCTGGAGGGGTTATGGGATATAAAGACAGGACCTGGAGGGGTTATGGGATATAAAGACAGGACCTGGAGGGGTTATGGGATTAAAGACAGGACCTGGAGGGGTTATGGGATATAAAGACAGGACCTGGAGGGTTTATGGGATATAAAGACAGGACCTGGAGGGGTTATGGGATATAAAGACAGGACCTGGAGGGGTTATGGGATATAAAGATGGGACCCGGAGGGGTTATGGGATATAAAGACAGGACCTGGAAGGGTTATGGGATATAAAGACAGGACCTGGAGGGGTTATGGGATATAAAGACAGGACCTGGAGGGGTTATGGGATATAAAGACAGGACCTGGAAGGGTTATGGGATATAAAGACAGGACCTGGAGGGGTTATGGGATATAAAGACAGGACCTGGAGGGGTTATGGGATATAAAGACAGGACCTGGAGGGGTTATGGGATATAAAGACAGGACCTGGAGGGGTTATGGGATATAAAGACAGGACCTGGAAGGGTTATGGGATATAAAGACGGGACCCGGAGGGGTTATGGGATATAAAGACAGGACCTGGAAAGGTTATGGGATATAAAGACAGGACTTGGAGGGGTTATGGGATATAAAGACAGGACCTGGAAAGGTTATGGGATATAAAGACAGGACCTGGAGGGGTTATGGGATATAAAGACAGGACCTGGAAGGGTTATGGGATATAAAGACGGGACCCGGAGGGGTTATGGGATATAAAGACAGGACCTGGAAAGGTTATGGGATATAAAGACAGGACTTGGAGGGGTTATGGGATATAAAGACAGGACCTGGAGGGGTTATGGGATATAAAGACAGGACCTGGAGGGGTTATGAGATATAAAGACAGGACCTGGAGGGGTTATGGGATATAAAGACAGGACCTGGAGGGGTTATGGGATATAAAGGCAGGACCTGGAAGGGTTATGGGATATAAAGACAGGACCTGGAGAGGTTATGAGATATAAACAGGCAACTAGTTGATGAGACTCTACAGTATATGAGCTTTAATTCCTTTGATGCAGGAAAGAGTTTCAGGGCAAAACAACAGAGAGGATTATGGTTTATATAGCTGACACACACTAAAACACACACACAATTGGCCCTACACACAGACACACAGTGAGGGAGATGGGAAGCTGTTATGACTATCATGTATATCCCCCCCATAGTCCTACACACACTACACAGCCTAACCATCCATTCCTAAGAGACACTCCAGACACGCAGACTCCAGTTGACCCTCGTCAGCCATCCGCTGGTTGTTGTTGCCATGGCGATTATTACCTTCGCTGGGACCTCAGGGCAGAAGGATGGTTTGCGTTGCTGTGGCACTGCTACGGGGATTGCCCTTCTCCCCAATGTGTTCTGTTCTTATGAAGGCTGGCATTTTGATGGGCATCTCTGAATCTCTGCCAGCTGAGTCAACACAGAGGGCATCTCTGACTCGCTCTGAAAAGGAAGCGATACGAGCTTCACAGAAAGCAATGAGTAAAAGTAAAAACACCCTCTGTCCTTCTCCTTTTCAACAACAATGTGGATCTTTGTGTCTGCCTTTCTCACTGTAGAGAGGATGGAGAGAAGAACCCTAGTGAGATTATCACTAAGGGACACTATCGTCCTATCTCCACTGTTCCAACCCTGATATCATCACTAAGGGACCCTACCATCCTATCTCCACTGTTCCAACTCTAACATCATCACTAAGGGACCCTACCGTCCTATCTCCACTGTTCCAACCCTGATATCATCACTAAGGGACCCTACCGTCCTATCTCCACTGTTCCAACCCTAACATCATCACTAAGGGTACCATCCTATCTCCACTGTTCCAACCCTGACATCATCACTAGGGACACTACCATCATATCTCCATTGTTCCAACCCTAACATCATCACTAAGGGTACCATCCTATCTCCACTGTTCCAACCCTGACATCATCACTAAGGGTATCATCCTATCTCCACTGTTCCAACCCTGACATCATCACTAAGGGTATCATCCTATCTCCACTGTTCCAACCCTGACATCATCACTAGGGACACTACCATCATATCGCCACTGTTCCAACCCAAACATCATCACTAAGGGTACAATCCTATCTCCACTGTTCCAACCCTGACATCATCACTAAGGGACACTACTGTCCTCTCTCCACTGTTCACTAGCTGTACTGTTGCCTCCAGCTGGAGCAGCCACCTACTTTTAATGATCTAATAAATTCAACTATATACAGTGAGGGAAAAAAGTATTTGATCCCCTGCTGATTTTGTACGTTTGCCCACTGACAAAGAAATGATCAGTCTATAATTTTAATGGTAGGTTTATTTGAACAGTGAGAGACAGAATAACAACAAAAAACTCCAGAAAAACGCATGTGAAAATTTTTATAAATGGAATTGCATTTTAATGAGGGAAATAAGTATTTGACCCCTCTGCAAAACATGACTTAGTACTTGGTGGCAAAACCCTTGTTGGCAATCACAGAGGTCAGACGTTTTTTGCAGTTGGCCACCAGGTTAGCACACATCTCAGGAGGGATTTTGTCCCACTCCTCTTTGCAGATCTTCTCCAAGTCATTAAGGTTTCGAGGCTGACGTTTGGCAACTCGAACCTTCAGCTCCCTCCACAGATTTTCTATGGGATTAAGGTCTGGAGACTGGCTAGGCTACTCCAGGACCTTAATGTGCTTCTTCTTGAGCCACTCCTTTGTTGCCTTGGCCGTGTGTTTTGGGTCATTGTCATGCTGGAATACACATCCACGACCCAGGTAACAAACTGAGATTAGGAGTACTCCCTTTAAGAGTGTGCTCCTATTCTCAGCTCGTTACCTGTATAAAAGACACCTGGGAGCCAGAAATCTTTCTGATTGAGAGGGGGTCAAATACTTATTTCCCTCATTAAAATGCAATTCCATTTATAACATTTTTCACATGCGTTTTTCTGGATTTTTTTGTTGTTATTCTGTCTCTCACTGTTCAAATAAACCTACTATTAAAATTATAGACGGATCATTTCTTTGTCAGTGGGCAAATGTACAAAATCAGCAGGGGATCAAATACTTTTTTCCCTCACTGTACAGTTGAAGTCGGAAGTTTACATACACTTAGGTTGGAGTCATTAAAAATAGTTTTTCAACCACTCCACAAATTTCTTGAAAACAAACTATAGTTTTGGCAAGTCTGTTAGGGCCCCCATTCTCATCGAAGGGGCTGTAGTGAAGCAGGTTGAGAGCTTCAAGTTCCTTGGTGTCCACATCAACAACAAGCTAGAATGGTCCAAACACACCAAGACAGTCGTGAAGAGGGCACGACAAAGCCTATTCCACCTCAGGAGACTAAAAAGATTTGGCATGGGTCCTGTCCTGAGATCCTCAAAAGGTTCTACAGCTGCAACATCGAGAGCATCCTGACTGGTTGCATCACTGCCTGGTACGGCAATTGCTCCGCCTCTGACCGCAAGGCACTACAGAGGGTAGTGCGTACGGCCCAGTACATCACTGGGGCTAAGCTGCCTGCCATCCAGGACCTCTACACCAGGCGGTGCCAGAGGAAGGCCCTAAAAATTGTCAAAGACCCCAGCCACCCGAGTCATAAACTGTTCTCTCTAGGACAAAAAGGCTTCTTAACAGTTTTTACCCCCAAGCCATAAGACTCCTGAACAGGTAATCAAATGACTATCTGGACTTTTTGCATTGTGCCCCCCCCCCTAACACCGCTGCTGCTACTTTCTGTTTATCATATATGCATAGTCACTTTAACTATACTTTCATGTACATACTACCTCAATTGGACCGACCAACTGGGCTGTCTATCTGCATTGTGTCCCACCACCCGCCAACCCCTTTTTTTATGCTACTGCTACTCTCTGTTCATCATATATGCATAGTCACTTTAACCATAACTACATGTACATATACTACCACGAATCAACCTGAAAACCGGTGTCTGTATGTAGCTTCGCTACTTTTATAGCCTCGCTACTTTTATAGCCTCGCTACTTTTACAGCCTCGCTACTGTATATACTGTTGTTTTTATTTCTTTACTTACCTATTGTTCACATAATACCTTTTTTGCACTGTTGGTTAGAGCCTGTAAGTAAGCATTTCACTGTAAGGTCTACACCTGTTGTATTCGGCGCACGTGACAAATAAACTTGGATTTGATTTGATCATTTTTCCAACAATTGTCATTTTTCCAACAATTGTTTACAGACAGATTATTTCACTTATAATTCACTGTATCACAATTCCAGTGGGTCAGAAGTTTACATACACTAAGTTGTCTGTGCCTTTAAACAGCCTGGAAAATTCCAGAAAATTATGTAATGGCTTTAGAAGCTTCTGATAGGCTAATTGACATCATTTGAATCAATTAGAGGTGTACCTGTGGATGTATTTCAAGGCCTACTTTCAAACTCAGTGCCTCTTTGCTTGACATCATGGGAAAATCAAAAGAAATCAGCCAAGACCTCAAACAAAAATCTAGACCTATAAGGTATGGTTCATCTTTGGGAGCAATTTCCAAATGCCTGAAGGTACCACGTTCATCTGTACAAACAATAGTACGCAAGTATAAACACCATGGGACCACACAGCCGTCATACCGCTCAGGAAGGAGACGCGTTCTGTCTCCTAGAGATGAACATACTTAGATGCGAAAAGTGCAAATCAATCCCAGAACAACAGCAAAGGACCTTGTGAAGGTGCTGGAGGAAACAGGTACAAAAGTATCTATATCCACAATAAAACGAGTCTATCAACATAACCTGAAAGGCCACTCAGCAAGGAAGAAGCCACTGCTCCAAACCCGCATTAAAAAAGCCAGACTACGGTTTGCAACTGCACATGGGGACAAAGATCGTAGTTTTTGGAGAAATGTCCTCTGGTCTGATGAAGCAAAAATATAACTGTTTGGCCATAATGACCATCGTTATGTTTGGAGGAAAAAGGGGGAGGCTTGCAAGCCGAAGAACAGTGAAGCACGGGGGTGGCAGTATCATGTTGTGGGGGTGCTTTTCTGCAGGAGGGTCTGGTGGACTTCACGAAATAGATGGCATCATGAGGGAGGAAACTTATGTGTATATATTGAAGCATATATTCAAGACATCAGTCAGGAAGTTAAATCTTGGTCGCAAATGGGTCTTCCAAATGGACAATGACCCCAAGCATACTTCCAAAGTTGTGTCAAAATGGCTTAAGGACAACAAAGTCAAGGTATTGGAGTGGCCATCACAAAGCCCTGACCTCAAATCCATAGAAAATGTGTGGGAGGTACTGAAAAAATGTGTACGAGCAAGGAGGCCTACAAACCTGACTCAGTTACACCAACTCTGTCAGGAGGAATGGGCCAAAATTCACCCAACTTATTGTGGGAAGCTTGTGGAAGGCTACCCGAACTGTTTGATCCTAGTTAAACATTTTAAAGGCAATGCTACCAAATACTAATTGAGCGTATGTAAACTTCTGACCCACTGGGAATGTGATGAAAGAAATAAAAGCTGAAATATATCATTCTCTCTACTATTATTCTGACATTTCACATTCTTAAAATAAAATGGTGATCCTAACTGACCTAAGACAGGGAATTTTTACTAGGATTAAATGTCAGGAACTGTGAAAAACTGAGTTCAAATGTATTTGGCTAAGGTGTATGTAAACTTCCGACTTCAACTGTAACTAGGTTCCTATCTCCACTGTTCCAACCCTGACACCATCATTTAGGGACAATAAAGACCCCAAGGATCCTATACCACCTCTGTTGCAAGGTCATCTCTACTGTAACAACCCCGCTCAGTCAGCCCACTGATTTATAGCCTAATTACAGTAAACCTAAATCTCTCCCTCGTACCCACGACAACAGAGCACTGCATGGCTGCACTGCATTAGTGCCGCCCTCCAGTTGAATGTAAACCAATGGAGCGGATGAAACGTGTAGAGCCAGAGCCACATTACACCCCCATACTGCTCACTGCAGTACAGTAGAGAACAGTATGTCTTTGATATGTTGATCATAGACATTAGGTAGGTTTCCTGGACCCAGATTAGGCTTTTTACTCCTGGACTAAAAAGCAGCTCACTAAACACTCAATGGAGAATATTAATTAGTAGAGGTTTTTAGAAAAAGGCTTACTATGAGTCCAAAATCAGAAACCAGTCCATTAAGGTTAAGGGATACAACATGTTTATATCCTGGTGAAAATCAGAAACCGCTCCATTAAGGGATACAACATGTTTATATCCTGGTGAAAATCAGAAACCGGTCCATTAAGGGATACAACATGTTTATATCCTGGTGAAAATCAGAAACCACTCCATTAAGGTTAAGGGATACAACATGTCTATATTCTGGTGAAAATCAGAAACCGGTCCATTAAGGTTAAGGGATACAACATGTTTATATCCTGGTGAAAATCAGAAACCACTCCATTAAGGTTAAGGGATACAACATGTCTATATTCTGGTGAAGATCAGAAACCGGTCCGTTAAGGTTAAGGGATACAACATGTTTATATCCTGGTGAAAATCAGAAACCACTCCATTAAGGTTAAGGGATACAACATGTCTATATTCTGATGAAGATCAGAAACCGGTCCGTTAAGGTTAAGGGATACAACATGTTTATATCCTGGTGAAAATCAGAAACCAGTCCATTAAGGGATACAACATGTTTATATCCTGGTGAAAATCAGAAACCGCTCCATTAAGGGATACAACAGGTTTATATCCTGGTGAAAATCAGAAACCGCTCCATTAAGGTTAAGGGATACAACATGTTTATATCCTGGTGAAAATCAGAAACCGCTCCATTAAGGGATACAACATGTTTATATCCTGGTGAAAATCAGAAACCGCTCCATTAAGGGATACAACATGTTTATATCCTGGTGAAAATCAGAAACCAGTCCATTAAGGGATACAACATGTTTATATCCTGGTGAAAATCAGAAACCGCTCCATTAATGTTAAGGGATACAACATGTTTATATCCTGGTGAAAATCAGAAACCGCTCCATTAAGGGATACAACATGTTTATATCCTGGTGAAAATCAGAAACCGCTCCATTAAGGGATACAACATGTTTATATCCTGGTGAAAATAAGAAACCAGTCCATTAAGGGATACAACATGTTTATATCCTGGTGAAAATCAGAAACCAGTCCATTAAGGGATACAACATGTTTATATCCTGGTGAAAATCAGAAACCGCTCCATTAAGGGATACAACATGTCTATATCCTGGTGAAAATAAGAAACCGCTCCATTAAGGGATACAACATGTTTATATCCTGGTGAAAATCAGAAACCAGTCCATTAAGGGATACAACATGTTTATATCCTTGTGAAAATCAGAAACCGCTCTATTAAGGTTAAGGGATACAACATGTTTATATCCTGGTGAAAATCTGATTCATCAGTCCCCACTGCTGATGGAGGATCAACAGAGCCTACAGGTTACTGATGGTAAGAAAACCAAGAGGATACAATCCATTAAATAACAGAAAGGGATGGATGAGAAATGCATTAAAGACACACAGACACATTCTGGTGCCTGCTGCATGTCCTCTACTAAATAATGACAATTTAAACAAATCACATGAATATCATGATGGGAACACAAGGGAACACAGCAGGACATTTCCAGTGATGGTGGCCTTGCTGAAGAGAGGGGGCTGGGCTGGCAGTGTGATCTGTAAGCAGCAGCCAAAGCAGCAGAGCAGCTGGTACGGTGCCCCCTGACCCCAGGCTACTGCCCGTCTACTCCCCTCTCCCGCCTGTACCCTTCCTGCCCACTCCAACTCACATCCAGGACGCTTGACCACTGGCACTGACCTTGCTATTACCACTGGCACTGACCTTGCTATTACCACTGGCACTGACCTTGCTGTCTGATTAGGCAGACAGCCAGACAAGGTCAGAGACATCCATTAACACTCCGCTATTTATCCAATAACACTAAATGGTCAGTTGTCTCTCACTGACCGAACTGCAAAGAGCTGGCCTGGTTACACAGTAGTTGACGGAATCCATGCTGGAAAACAGAATGTGAAAAGCAGAGTTCCAGTGTTTACACTCCAACCAAGGTTACTGCCTAAAACCTAGTATTATTCAAAGTAGATTTTGAGGATTATTTGTCCAGTTTATGCTCTTATACACAGCTTTGCATTTGCAACTTACTATCATCAGGTGTACACATAGCCTTATTAATGTTGACGCCTTCTGACAAGAACAGCAGTAGGCTACATTGTCAATATAACTCTAAAGACAGCCATGTTTATTGCAGACATTACTGGTAAACAGTGGGTCCCTGGATATGAAGTGTTTCTGTTCCTTTAACAGACAGCAGTGCTCTGATTCTCTCTCTCTCTCCTTGACCCTCCCTCAGGGCTCCCTCTGTGGAAGAGGATAGAGACCGGACACTCCACTGGAGAGACAGCTATCCTCTACTGTGGATCCAGTTAGGGATTTCTAACATACACACGCACACGCACACACACACGCACACACACACACCTGTGAACATATGCCAGCCTTGCTTGAGCAACCACACTGCATGAAACGGGTAATAGGCCTGGTCTGATACTGCTGAGCAGTGGCATTGTACAGTAGCCTATGACGCAGCATAATTAATTGACTGACACTATAAAACTCTAAGCTAATTACCATCTCACAATTCTACAATAACCTTTCTGTACGTATCGGTTGCCAAATTCACCCAGCATGACACAGGTCATTTTTCTGAGTACTGGGTCCTGTTCAGCAAGGAACACTGTAGCAAAACCCTTTGCAGCAGAAAATAAATATCTGTGTTGTAAAGAGACAAGGTCAGGTAGAACCTTACCAGTTTCACTCGGCTTCAAAATGGCCACTGAACAGGGCCCAGCAGATTAAGCTAATGGTGTCACAGGTGTCAGTCTATAGGGATGTGTGCTATGCTGCTGGGTGTCTGGCTAACTAGTTAGAAGTCTATAGGGATGTGTGCAGTGCTGCTGGGAGTCTGGCTAACTAGTTAGAAGCTACAATACAGCAGGGGCCTGTTAAATGGCCCCAGAGAAAAAGGCAGACGTTTTACGTGACCCCAACCATTTGTCTTTTTTGTTTGTTTATTTGCGTTGTTTGTAACTTTTTTTTAAACTTATTTGTACATAATACCGTCTCTTATGACCGAAAATAACTTCTGGAGAACAGGACTGCGATGACTTACCATGGACTGGCAGAATCCTTTTTTTCCTTTAACAAGTCTGATGAGCCCGACGCAAACAATATACTGCTTTCTCGGGAACAGGCCCAGATCCCAGTGATTTGCGTGAAGAGGCGGAGGAGAAAAAGGGGCCAGAGGGCGAGCTGCTTTCTGAGAATTCGTAGGCGATCGAATAAACCCCCATATCCTTCCATTCTGCTTGCAAATGTGCAATCTTCGGAGATTAAATCGATGACCTACGCGGAAAATTAAACTACCAACGGGACTTTCAAAACTGTAATATCTTATGCTTCACGGAGTCGTGGCTAAACGATGACACAATCAACATACAGCTGGCTATACACTATACCTGCAGGACAGAACAGCAGCGTCTGGTAAGACAAGGGGCGGCTGACTATGTATTTTTGTAAATAACAGCTGGTGCTCACCTGAGGTAGAGTATCTCATGATAAGCTGTAGACCACACTATCCACCTTGAGAGCTTTCATCTGTATTTTTCGTAGCTGTTTACACACCACCACAGTCAGAGGCTGGCACTAAGACAGCATTGAATGAGCTGTATTCCGCCATAAACAAACAAGAAAACGCTCACCAAGTGGCGGCGCTCCTAGTAGCCAGGGACTTTAATGCAGGGAAACTTAAATCCTTTTGACCACATTTCTATCAGCATGTTAAATGTGCAACCAGCGGAAAAAAAACTCTGGATCACCTTTACTCAACACACAGAGACGCGTACAAAGCTCTCCCTCACCCTCCATTTGGCAAATCTGAACATAATTCCATCCCCCTGATTCCTGCTTACAAGCAACAAAACAAAAGCAGGAAGCACCAGTGACTAGATCAATAAAAAAGTGGTCAGATGAAGCAGATGCTAAGCTACAAGACTGTTTTGCTAGCACATGTGGTACCAGGACAACAACCTCTCCCTCAACGTGATCAAGACAAAGGAGATGATTGTGGACTACAGGAAAAAGAGGACCGAGCACGGCTCCATTCTCATCGACGGGGCTACAGTGGAGCAGGTTGAGAGCGTCAAGTTCCTTGGTGTCCACATCACCAACAAACCAACATGGTACAAGCACACCAAGACAGTCGTGAAAAGATTTGGCATGGGTCCTCAGATCCTCAAACGGTTCTACAGCTGCACCATTGAGAGCATCCTGACTGGTCGCATCAATGCCTGGTATGGCAACTGCTCGGCCTCCGACCGCAAGGCACTACAGAGGGTAGTGCGAACAGCCCAGTACATCACTGGGGCCATGCTTCTTGCCATCCAGGCCCTAAAAATTGTCAAAGACTCCAGCCACCCTAGTCATTGACTGGTCTCTCTGCTACTGCACGGCAAGCGGTACCGGAGCGCCAAGTCTAGGTCCAAGAGGCTTCTAAACAGCTCCTACCCCCAAGCCATAAGACTCCCGAACATCTAATCAAATGGCTACCCAGAAAATACTCCCCCTCCCTCTTTTACACCGCTGCTACCCTCTGTTGTTATCATCTATGCATAGTCACTTTAATAACTCTACCTACATGTACATATTACCTCAACTAACCAGTGCCCCCGCACATTGACTCTGTACCAGTAAATAGTCTCGCTATTGTTATTTTACAGCTGCTCTTTAATTACTTGTTACTTTTATTTCTAATTCTTATCCGTATTTTTTTAAACTGCATTGTGGGTTAAGGGCTCATAAGTAAGCATTTCACTGTAAGGTCTACACCTGTTGTACTCGGCGCATGTGACTAATACAATTTGATTTGATTTGTTCAGGAGGACGCACTTACACAACATTCAGATAGAAAAATATGGTGTAGAACAGATGTTATTGTCTGTTATGTAGAAAAGGGAATTGTGTCAGCTTTATTCATTCTATTTCTATCTGCAATGTACAGAAGGGTTCACATCAATGAAATTGAACATTTAGCTCTGGCCCATGGAGTCCTTTCCCTTGTCCTGACCCCTCCAGCCTGTCTGTCTTCACTCTACAGTCTCCTGTCCCCTGTCCTGACCCCTCCAGCCTGTCTGTCTTCATTCTACAGCCTCCTGTCCCCTGTCCTGTCACCTCAAGCCTGTCTGTCTTCACTCTACATTCTCCTGTCCCCTGTCCTGACCCCTCCAGCCTGTCTGTCTTCACTCTACAGTCTCCTGTCGCCTGTCCTGACCCCTCCAGCCTGTCTGTCTTCACTCTACAGTCTCCTTTCCCCTGTCCTGACCCTTCCAGCCTGTCTGTCTTCACTCTACAGTCTCCTTTCCCCTGTCCTGACCCCTCCAGCCTGTCTGTCTTCACTCTACAGTCTCCTTTCCCCTGTCCTGACCCTTCCAGCCTGTCTGTCTTCACTCTACAGTCTCCTGTCACCTGTCCTGTCCCCTCCAGCCTTTCTGTCTTCACTCTACAGTCTCCTGTCCCCTGTCCTGACCCCTCCAGCCTGTCTGTCTTCACTCTACAGTCTCCTGTCCCCTGTCCTGACCCCTCCAGCCTGTCTGTCTTCACTCTACAGTCTTCTTTCCCCTGTCCTGACCCTTCCAGCCTGTCTGTCTTCACTCTACAGTCTCCTGTCACCTGTCCTGTCCCCTCCAGCCTTTCTGTCTTCACTCTACAGTCTCCTGTCCCCTGTCCTGACCCCTCCAGCCTGTCTGTCTTCACTCTACAGTCTCCTGTCCCCTGTCCTGACCCCTCCAGCCTGTCTGTCTTCACTCTACAGTCTCCTGTCCCCTGTCCTGTCCCCTCCAGCCTGTCTGTCTTCACTCTACAGTCTCCTGTCCCCTGTCCTGACCCCTCCAGCCCGTCTGTCTACACTCTACAGTCTCCTGTCCCCTGTCCTGACCCCTCCAGCCCGTCTGTCTTCACTCTACAGTCTCCTGTCCCCTGTCCTGACCCCTCCAGCCTGTCTGTCTTCACTCTACAGTCTCCTGTCCCCTGTCCTGACCCCTCCAGCCTGTCTGTCTTCACTCTACAGTCTCCTGTCCCCTGTCCTGACCCCTCCAGCCTGTCTGTCTTCACTCTACAGTCTCCTGTCCCCTGTCCTGACCCCTCCAGCCTGTCTGTCTTCACTCTACAGTCTCCTGTCCCCTGTCCTGACCCCTCCAGCCTGTCTGTCTTCACTCTACAGTCTCCTGTCCCCTGTCCTGACCCCTCCAGCCTGTCTGTCTTCACTATACAGTCTCCTGTCCCCTGTAATGTCCCCTCCAACGTGTCTGTCTTCACTCTACATTCTCCTGTCCCCTGTCCTGACCCCTCCAGCCTGTCTGTCTTCACTCTACAGTCTCCTGTCCTGTCCCCTCCAGCCTCTTTCTTCACTCTACAGTCTCCTGTCCCCTGTCCCCTCCAGCCTGTCTGTCTTCACTCTACAGTCTCCTGTCCCCTCCAGCCCTGTAGCCTGTCTGTCTTCACTCTACAGTCTCCAGTCCTGTCCCCTCCAACCTGTCTGTCTTCACTCTACAGTCTCCTGTCCTCTGTCCTGCCCCCTCCAGCCTGTCTGTCTTCACTCTACAGTCTCCTGTCCCCTGTCCTGACCCCTCCAGCCTTGCAGCCTGTCTGTTTGTCTTCACTCTACAGTCTCCTGTCCACTGTCCTGTCCCCACAAGCCCTGCAGCCTGTCTGTCTTCACTCTACAGTCTCCTGTCCCCTCCAGCCCTCTGTCATCACTCTACACTGTGCAGTCACGTTGTCCCCAGTCTCCCCAGGCTTTAGATGAAAGCACACCCTTCTCCCGCCGCCACTCGCAGTACGCAGCATAATGGTAATCCCCAGGATCTATTCACCCTTAGTCTTACAAACCATCCCTGCAGCTGCCTCCACAGCTTAACCACCCACTACTATGTAGTGACTTGAGCTCTGAGGCTTGACTAAAATGACTTCAGGACAGAAACAGTCCTGTTCAAGCTCTGAACGGGGTTGCAAAGAGGGCCAGTATAGGCATGAATATACATGTGCACACACACACAAAAACACACACACTCAACGCTCAAGTGTCTGTAACAAGGTTACAGTTTAACTGGACCTTACAATGAAACCCTGTTAGAGTACTTCAGCCAGATCATTGCTGTGGTTCTGCTATATTCTGCCCGGCGACCCAGAGGACTCGGCTAGGACAGCCTCATAGCAGCCTGCAGCAATACATTGCTAATAGGCCGTGCTCCAATTCTCATTCCATCTATTTCTACCCTCCTTCTTTTTCCTCCCTCGCTCCATTTCGCCCTGAGAACAACCTCCGAGCTAGCATCATTTCTCCTTGTCAAGGTCACAGGTAGTTGCATTAGTAATCTTCACGGTGTAAAGAGGATTGTTTGAATCACAAGCAGGCAGAGAACTCTGTATTGTGGATCACTATAGACTACTGTAGCATTGTGTTTGGGCAGCATGTGTGTGTCTACGTGTGTGTGGCTTCACCGATAACAGGTACCTGTTCTGGGGCTGAATTTAATAACAACCCATTTGGTGTGCAGGGATGCATGAAGATTCATCATCTTGACTATTTGCAGTTACCAGGGTCCCACTCTTTCCAACCAAATACATTCCAATGGAGCTAATCAATTACCCAATCACGCAGCAGTGAACGGTGTGCGTGTCTGACTGTAGAGAGAGAGAGATTCATAACACAGACCACAATACAAATTGAGTGTCTTAAGCCTCCGTCTTCTAGTCGATTCTCTGTGATATCTAATCCCCAAAGCCCCTTTTCCCTCTCAGAACACATCAACGCTTCATAAATTACACCAACATGACAGCCCTATTATAGAGAATCAATAATATGTCTAATGATAAAAATGTATTGGCAAAGACCTGATGTGTTTTGGGTTATTAGTGAGAAATACGTGTTGAACGCCAGGCCTGCGTCCCAAATGGCACTGGATTTCTTATATAGTGCTCTAATTTTGACCAAACCCCTATGGGCCCTGGTCAAAAGCAGTGCACTATATAGGGAATAGAGTGCCAGACCCAACCCAGGCCTGTGTGGAAGATGTAACAAGTGAGCATTACTGGCATTAATCACTTTCGAGTAGATAAGATTACCCAATCCTGTTTAATTAAATGTCCCTAGAGAGGAGGAGAAAGTGATGTGATCCAATGCTCCCCCAGCAGATCTGGGTTCAAATACTATTGAAATAATTTGTGCTGTGTTTGATTGAGCTTGCCTGGCAAAATGAAAACAATAGAATACTTCCAAAACCGCAAACTCCACCCATTTAACACTCCAGGCAGGCTAAAGCAAACACTCAGAGTATTTGAAAGATTTTGAATAGTATTTGAACCCAGGTCTACTCCCCAGCTCCCTAGCAGAAGCAGTACACCACTGAGCTCAGCAGTACAGTTGGAGAAGGTCAGGGTTCCACATTCAACAAGAATATGATATAATAATATGATCCATCCAGCATAACCAGCTCTTGTCCGAGCGCTGTAATTCTGTCATCTAAAACAGACTAAAAGAGAGCCATACAAACTGTAGAAATTCTAATTACTAGTCCAACCATCATGGTCTCATTGACTTGAATGGGGATGCCCATTCTAGTAACTCTATTTCTACGATGCTGACATTCAGCTCCAACTATAGCGTGTTGTTCTGCAGGTGCCATTGCTCCGAATTAGTCACCAAGACAGGATGGACACAGCCAGGTAATTTCCAGGGTGAGAGCCCAAAATAGCTCCCATTTCCACTGAGATAGGGGGAGAGATGTACGAGGAGATCAAAAAGCCACTTCTGAAGGGGTGCTCAACTGACTGCTCTTGTCAGGGATATAAGGGGAAAGGGGGATACCTAGTCAGTTGTACAACTGAATGCATTCAACCGAAATGTATCTTCCGCATTTAACCTCTCTGAATCAGAGAGGTGCGGGAGGCTGCCTTAATCGAACGTCCACGTCAATGGAATGTTGTCTTATCACCAAGCCAGTCAGTTCACACAGCCACGAGAGATGTAAAAACCCTATTGTGTTGCCTCTCAGAAAACCAGACGCTGTGACTGTCCTAATATAGGAACACATTGTAATAGAAAAGTCATGTGATTAACATAATGTTGTCATTCTACCACAGGTCCAACGCTCTTAACCACTAGACTACCTGCCGCCCCTTTTAGGTCTAATCACAGACGATACTGCACTCCACTTCCCCAACGATTTAGTCAGACCTGTCAACTTCACTGTTTAAGCCTAGGCTTCCTCGGCTAAGACCGTATTTACATCTCAACTAACTCACAAGACATTCTGCATACTGTCAGCAATTTTAGTGAAGGAAATGTAAGACTAAAAACAATGTCAAAATGACTTATTAGCACCATGTAGACAGACACAAGCAGATCCAGAATGGCTATTATTAGAGCGTCACTCTCATCCTTAACAGGATGCACCTGGATGCAACTCTTTGGCACTCAGCAAGAGGCTACAAACACAACAATAAATTGTAAACAGTTACAGTACCAGTCGAAAGTTTGGACACACCAACTCATTCAAGGGTTTTTCTTTATTTTTACTATTTTCTAAGTTGTAGAATAATAGTGAAGACATCAAAACTATGAAATAACACATGGAATCATGTAGTAACCAAAAAAGTGTATAGATTTTATATTTGAGATTATTCAAAGTAGCCAACCTTTGCCTTGATGACAGCTTTGCACACTCTTGGCATTCTCTCAACCAGCTTCATGAGGTATGCACCTGGAATACATTTCAATTAACAGGTGTGCCTTCTTAGAAGTAAATTTGTGGAATTTCTTTCCTTCTTAATGTGTTTGAGCCAATCAGTTTGAGACATTTTGTGTTGTGACAAGGTAGGGGTGGTATACAGAAGAAATCCCTATTTGGTAAAAGACCAAGTCCATATTATGGCAAGAACAGCTCAAATAAGTAAAGAGAAATGATAGTCTATCATTACTTTCAGACATATCAGTCAATCAGTCAATACAGAACATTTCAAGAATTTTGAAAGATTCTTCAAGTGCAGTCGCAAAAACCATCAAGCGCTATGATGAAACTGGCTCTCATGAGGTCCGCCACAGGAATGGAAGACCCAGAGTTACCGCTGCTGCAGAGGATAAATTCATTAGAGTTATCAGCCTCAGAAATTGCAGCCCAAATAAATGCTTCACAGAGTTCAAGTAACAGACACATCTCAACAACTGTTCAGAGAAGACTGCATGAATCAGGCCTTCATGGTCAAACTGCTGCAAAGAAACCACTACTAAAGGACAACAATAAGAAGAAGAGACTTGCTTGGGCCAAGAAACAAGAGCAATGGACATTAAACTTTGTCTTTGTGAGACAGAAATCAAAGCACACTTAACCAGCATGGCGACCACAGCAGTACGCTGCGATACGCCATCCCATCTGGTTTGTGCTTAGTGAAACTATATCATTTGTTTTTCAACAGGACAATGACCCAACAAACCTCCAGGTTGTGTAAGGACTATTTGACCAAGAAGGAGAGTGATGGAGTGCTGCATCAGAAGACCTGGCCTCTACAATCACCCGACCTCAACTCAATTGAGATGGTTTGGGATGAATTGGACCCCAGAGTGAAGGAAAAGCAGCCAACAAGTGCTCAGCATACAGTGAGGGAAAAAAAGTATTTGATCCCCTGCTGATTTTGTACGTTTGCCCACTGACAAAGAAATGATCAGTCTATAATTTTAATGGTAGGCTTATTTGAACAGTGAGAGACAGAATAACAACAAAAAAATCCAGAAAAACGCATGTGAACATTTTTATAAATTGATTTGCATTTTAATGACGGAAATAAGTATTTGACCCCCTCTGCAAAACATGACTTAGTACTTGGTGGCAAAACCCTTGTTGACAATCACAGAGGTCAGACGTTTCTTGTAGTTGTCCACCAGGTTTGCACACATCTCAGGATGGATTTTGTCCCACTCCTCTTTGCAGATCTTCTCCAAGTCATTAAGGTTTCGAGGCTGACGTTTGGCAACTCGAACCTTCAGCTCCCTCCACAGAATTTCTATGGGATTAAGGTCTGGAGACTGGCTAGGCCACTCCAGGACCTTAATGTGCTTCTTCTTGAGCCACTCCTTTGTTGCCTTGACCGTGTGTTTGGGGTCATTGTCATGCTGGAATACCCATCCATGACCCATTTTCAATGCCCTGGCTGAGGAAAGGAGGTTCTCACCCAAGATTTGACGGTACATGGCCCAGTCCCATCATCCCTTTGATGCGGTGAAGTTGTCCTGTCCCCTTAGCAGAAAAACACCACCAAAGCATAATATTTCCACCTCCATGTTTGACGGTGGGGATGGTGTTCTTGGGGTCATAGGCAGCATTCCTCCTCCTCCAAACACGGCGAGTTGAGTTGATGCCAAAGAGCTCCATTTTGGTCTCATCTGACCACAACACTTTCACCCGGTTATCCTCTGAATCATTCAGATGTTCATTGGCAAACTTCAGACGGGCATGTATATGTGCTTTCTTGAGCAGGGGGACCTTGCGGGCGCTGCAGGATTTCAGTCCTTCACGGCGTAGTGTGTTACCAATTGTTTTCTTGGTGACTATGGTCCCAGCTGCCTTGGGATCATTGACAAGATCCTCCCGTGTAGTTCTAGGCTGATTCCTCACCGTTCTCATGATCATTGCAACTCCACGAGGTGAGATCTTGCATGGAGCCCCAGGCCCAAGGGAGATTGACAGTTCTTTTGTGTTTCTTCCATTTGCGAATAATCGCACCAACTGTTGTCACCTTCTCACCAAGCTGCTTGGCAATGGTCTTGTAGCCCATTCCAGCCTTGTGTAGGTCTACAATCTTGTCCCTGACATCCTTGGAGAGCTCTTTGGTCTTGGCCATGGTGGAGAGTTTGGAATCTGATTGATTTCTTCTGTGGACAGGTGTCTTTTATACAGGTAACAAACTTTAAGAGCCCACTTTAAGAGTGCACACTTTAGGAGCACACTTTAAGAGTGTGCTCCTAATCTCAGCTCGTTACCTGTATAAAAGACACCTGGGAGCCAGAAATCTTTCTGATTGAGAGGGGGTCAAATACTTATTTCCCTCATTAAAATGCAAATCAATTTATAACATTTTTCACATGCGTTTTTCTGGATTTTTTTGTTGTTATTCTGTCTCTCACTGTTCAAATAAACCTACCATTAAAATGATAGACTGATCATTTCTTTGTCAGTGGGCAAATATACAAAATCAGCAGGGGATCAAATACTTTTTTCCCTCACTGTATGTGGGATCTCCTCCTACAGCTCGGCCTGGCTTAGCAGTGTCAAAGGGGAAAAAGACCCAGTTATAGATAAAAAAAAAGGCTTGAATACAATCTTGGCCTGTGAACGCGATTAAGATTTTAAAAAGCGTTGAAGTACCTGAACACCAAGGGTGAGACATTAACTAACTCAAAAGAACATCAAGACTACGGAGGGAGGGCAGCGCCACAGCGATTAGTGTCTGGGTCAAAGCCATTTACTCCCACGGCTGGGCGAGCGAAGAGCTCCGACCCTGCCAGAATCCACACCCTCCCAGCATGATTTACTGTAACTTAGGTACGCTAAGACAGTGGGAAAGATTTTTCACAGCGAACAAGCACAACTCTCTCCTCCTGACAGCTAGCTCTCTCAGCCAAGAAAATCTACAAGGACAGGATACATCTTGGGAGGTGAACTGAATACATCATGGAGGAAAGGGAGGAGAGGGGGAGGAGGGGGAAGGAGAGAAGAGGGGGAGCAGGGGGGAGTCAGTGGGAACGGAACATTTAACCTGAAGCAGGAAAAAAAAAGGGAGAGTGACGAGAGCAGACGCGTTTGCCCTCATGAATCTAAATAACTCAAATGTAAATATAGCCCCATTACTCGCCTGGCAAGCTCTTAACACGCTGACTCCTTGGCTGAGAGGCTGCTGCTAAAGCTGTGCAGTATATAGACAGAGACAGGCTACTTGGCACACTATATATGCTGACTAAAATACACAAATCTTGAAGGTTTGCTCTCACTACGCAATGTTACAATGACTTGACTGTAACCATGAGTCATAGTGTTGAGAAATGGAATGAAGGTAGAGTCACAGAGAGAGCAACACGCCCACACATCAAAGATGCAGTGTGAAATGGCCCTAACAGACAGTATTGGTGAGGATGAGGAAGAAAGAGAGAGAGGGAGAGAGAGGGGTAGGAGAGAGAGGGGAGGAGAGGGGAGAGTGAGAGAGGGGGGAGAAGCAGAGGCAGTGAGAAGGGAGAGGGACAGAGGGAGAGAAGAGAGAGAGGGAGAGAGAGAGAGAGATTGGAGAAGGGAAACCAACACTGCACAGACGGTCTAGGACAGGCGCCTGGGGACCCGTTAAAAGACACCATTTTCACTCAGATGGAGAGAGCATAACGGGGCCGACCACTCCATAAAAAATTCAACCATCGTTGGGTTTCAGGGCTTTTTCACGCCTGCTGATGTGTGTGTGTGTGTGGCCTTCTAAAGACACTCCAGGGGCTGCCTGCAAACGAAGTGGTGGTGTCTCTGACAGAGAAGAATCTTCTTTCCTTCCCGCCATCATCCATAATTTCCAGCTGACCGGCTGCACCTGCTGAGGCGTCGGCCCCCGCCGCCACCTCCGCCGCCAGCCACTGCCACGCTGTTTTAATGCTATGACAATGCTCAGATTGACTTCATGCTCTGGAATCACACACACAGGCATTTACCCTAGTTGGCACCACTGTGATCCAACATAGGCCTAGAGACACAAAAAAACATGCATGATATATAGTCCTTCCTTATACCGAAACGTTGTCACTATTAGAATTGGAATTAGGATCTCAGTATTCTTTCTGCAGTGTCTCAGCCAGAAGCTCAGAATCATGTGATGTACTGCATGACATTGTTCATTTCTTTCCCAAACAGGTCAGCCAACCCAACATCCACCAACTAGCTGGGAAAGGACTTTCCCCTTCCTGTATATATGTGAAGGCCTCAATGTTTCTTTCTGCAGAGTTCCTCGCCCAGGGTCTAAAAATACTGAGATGTGACACACAGGTCAGCCAGCCCAGCATCCACCTACTAGCTGTGAAGGGGCCTTTCCCCTTGCATGTGGGACGCAGGGTCGTGGGAATGAGCGAGGTGACTCGTCATTTTGACCTGAAAACCCTGACTACACACTGCAGGAATAGAGTATACTGGTAGTGTCACATATTCATTAGATACATGACTCCACGACGCACCAACAACAAACTCACTGAATCAAAACATGGTAGGTCTATCATTGCCCACAATGACAGTTGTGTAGCGTTAGCCTCTGATACTGCTAGGGCTGGAGAGAGAAACAGGTTGAGACCAGAATAAAGGGGATTTTCATTTCTGCGCATTTTAGTGGCGGTTCAATCCCTCAGCCTTCCAAACACAGCTACGTTTGGCACCATAACTTCATTACTGCTAGGTGATAATGTACTGATTCTCCAGATGATGAAAAGAGCCATTAAGCCAGAGTTTTAGTTCCATCAGAGGTATTTGCATAAATGCATCAAATAAAATCTAATTACTGGTTGGGGTTGTGTGATTTAGCAGGGAGAGAGGGACAGTGTGAGGGATAGAGAGCGCGAAAAGGAAACGGATAGAGAGAGAGAGAAGGGAGGCAGAGAGAGAAAGAGAAGAGTCAGGCTGAAACGAGGAGGAGCAGATGCACTGTAAACTGCTGACATCTCCATTTATAAAGAAAAGCCATTGCATAAATAGTTTATTTTTAATTTTTTTTTATTTCACCTTTATTTAACCAGGTAGGCCAGTTGAGAACAAGTTGTCATTTACAACTGCGACCTGGCCAAGATAAAGCAAAGCAGTGCGACACAAACAACAGAGTTACACATGGGATAAACAAACGTACAGTCAATAACCCAATAGAAAAATCTATAGACAATGTGTGCAAATGTAGTAAGATTAGGGAGGTAAGGCAATAAATAGGCCATAGTGGCAAAATAATTACAATTTAGCAATTAAACACTGGAGTGATGGATAGTGCAGAAGATGAATGTGCAAGTAGAGATACTGGGGTGCAAAGGAGCAAAGAAATATATAACAATATGGGGATGAGGTAGTTGGATGGGCTATTTACAGATGGGCTGTGTACAGGTGCAATTATCCGTAAGCTGTTCTGACAGCTGATGCTTAAAGCTAGTGAGGGAGATATAAGACTCCAGCTTCAGGGATTTTTGCAATTCATTCCAGTTATTGGCAGCAGAGAACTGGAAGGAATAGCGGCCAAAGGAGGAGTTGGCTTTGGGGATGACCAGTGAAATATACCTGCTGGAGTGCGTGCTACGGGTGCTGCTATGGTGACCAGTGAGCTGAGATAAGGTGGGGCTTTACCTAGCAAAGACTTATAGATGACCTGGAGCCACTGGGTTTGGCAACAAATATGAAGTGAGGGCCAGCCAACGAGAGCATACAGGTCGTAGTGGTGGGTAGTATATGGGGCTTTGGTGACAAAACGGATGGCACTGTGATAGACTACATCCACTTTGCTGAGTAGAGTGTTGGAGGCTATTTTGTAAATGACATCGCCGAAGTCAAGGATTGTTGAGCGTGGCTGAGGTGTGGCTGAGGTAAACCCATGACCCGCTCGGAAACCAGATTGCATAGCGGAGAAGGTACGGTAGGATTCGAAGACTTTAGATAAGCAGGGCAGGATATATATAGGTCTGTAACAGTTTGGGTCTAGAGTGTCTCCCCCTTTGAAGAGGGGGAGACACTAAGGTAATTGTCTCACTAAGGTAAGACAATCCCCTGGAGGTTCAGAGCCAGGGTAAGAGAACAGGGTCACATTGAGGACGACGTCTGGGTGGCAGGCAGGCAGGCAGTATAACTGAACAGGGAACAGAAATAAGGGGGAGGACGGGGGAGAGAAGGGTACAACCATCTGTTTGTGGTTCAGTGTCACATAAAACCAACACCCAGTCAGCCACAAAGGGCACCTCCCTACAGACTGAACCCCCCTGTCCCTGACGTCCCCAACGTATGACATACGACGCTGTGAAGCAGGTGCTGACCTTGACCAGTGCCAGGCCCCACGTGTCAACAAAGAGGGAACCACCAATCACCTTTGATGTAGTGTCCCTACTGTCCCTATATAAAGCTCTCATTCAGAACAGAAATGGATGCACCGTACTGCAGCACATAAACAACGCAGCATAAAGGTGTTTCATAAAAACCACATAGGCCAAGTGAAAATGAACAGCCGTAACGTCCTTATTACTGCTGCCTGTGTTGCGAAACTGCCGTTAGGTGACCTTGCTGCATCAGTAGAGCACCAATAGATTACAATTAATCAAATGGCCACCCAGACTATTTACATTGACGCCCCCCCTCCCTCCCCCCACCGTTGTTTTTACACTGCTGCTACTCGCTGTTTATTATCCATGCATAGTCACTTTACCCCTACCGTGAAATTACCTCAAATAACCTGTACCCCCCGCACATTGACTCGGTACCGGTACCCCCTGTATACAGCCTCGTTGTTGTTATGTAACTTTCTTGTGTTACTTTTTGATATAATTTTTTTACTTTAGTTTATTTAGTAAATATTTTCTTAAATCTATTTCTTAAACTGCATTGTTGGTTAAGGGAGAGAGAGAGAGGCCGCCGTCAGTAAGGCAGAACAAGCAGAACAAGAAAAGTCCCAGCATATGTTAAAATGTTCCACTGCATAGAGAGATCAATATCAATACTGCTTCTGACTCTCTCCATGCCATGCTAAAGCAAATACACAAGACTGGATATCATGTTACATTTAGCAATCACAAAAACATCTCAAACTGTGTCTAACTCCTGGCAGCCAGGCAATACTGGAAAGCTTAAGTAAAAGTACTTTCAAGTACTACTTAAGTCGTTTTTTTTCTGTACTTTACTATTTATATTTTTGACAATTTTTCTTCACTACATAAATAAAAATAATTATGTACTTTTTACTCTGTACATTTTCGCTGACACCCAAAAAATACTCGTTACATTTTGAATGCTTAGCAGGACAGGGAAATGGTCCAATTCACTCCCTTACCAAGAGAAAATCCCTGGTCATTCCTACTGACTCTGATCTGGCGGACTCACCAAACACACAAGCGTAATTTGTAAATGTCTGAGTTTTAGTGTGTTCCCCTGGCTAGCTGTAAATTAAAAAAATAAGAAAACGGTGCTGTCTGGTTTGCTTAATATAAAGAATGTGAAATTATTTATACTTTTACTTTTGATGCTTAGGTATCTTTTAGCAATTACACTTACTTTTGAAACTTAAGTATATTTAAAACCAAATACTTTTAGACTTTTACTCAAGTAGTATTTTACCGGGTAACTTTCACTTCTACTTGAGTAATTTTCTATTAAGGTGTTTTTACTTTTACTCAAGTATGACAATTGGGTACTTTTTCCACCACTGAAAGCAATCACATAATTCACAACCCATTCCCAGATGTGCAAGCCCCGCCTTGCAACCAGCTGGTCACGTACCTTTCAGCTGGTCCGCCACCACGCTCTGTCCAACCCTCTCAGTGACCCGTCCGTTCTCCCGCTGGTACCGGTCATCCAGGAAGTTGGCGGTGGCCTCTGATAGGTGCACCTTCCCAGCCACTCCCAGTTGCTCCATCAAATTGGCCAGGTTCACGTCATTGGACCACACGTCGAACTTAAATCGCTTCATCCCTAGGATACCGCACAGGACAGTGCCCGTGTGGACGCCCACCCTCATGTTAACCATCTCGCTCTTCTCCTGGCAGAACTGTTCGATGGCTTGGATCATGCCCAGCCCCATCTCTACGCAGCAGTAGGCATGGTCGGCGCGAGGTTCAGGGCAGCCTGCCACGCAGTAGTAGCAGTCCCCGAGGGTGCTTATCTTCTCACAGCACGTCAGCTCGCACAGCCGGTCGAAACGTCCGAAGAGGTCGTTGAGGAGCCCCACCAAAGCGTGGGCCGACTTGTTGGCAGACATCTTGGTGAAGCCTACGATATCCGCGAAGAGGATGCTGACGGGCTCCATGCGCTTCATATTGAAGGGTCTGAAGATGATCTGGCCTCTCGGGATTGAGGTCTTATTCCTCTTGTTGTTCTTGGGGCTGGAGATGACGGCTGCGGCGCCGCTGCTGGAGTAGCGCTTGGCCGAGCTCCCGCCCGCCAAGCCTTCCTCGTCGCCCTGCTTCATCAGGTCGTCGGCCACCCTCCGAGGCATCACAGAGTGGATCATGCGTTCTTTCAGCGCCTTCTCCACCTCCAGGTCCTTGCCGTGCATGATGGCCTGGCCCACCTTGAGGAAGGTGCTTCGCGATCGCACCTCAGACATGATGAAAAGGTGGATGCCGATGGCGTGGGCGCACAGGTGGAGCAAAGCTTTGGCTGGCCCCAGCCAGCATAGAGTGTCCCAGTCTGAGTCTGACCCCTCTGAGGCCTGGCTCCAACCATCCCCAGCAGCCTGGGTGAGGTGAAGCCATCCCAGAGCCTCAAAGAGCACAGAGTAGAGAAGTCCCAGTAGCACCGAGGCATAGAGTCGGACATGGAGGACGCTGTAGAGCAGTAGCAGCACCTCCATGCCCAGGGAGAAGGTCCCTACTGGAGATAGGCAGGCACTCCCCGTGGGTAAGTCCCGGTTGAAGGTCACATTCCTGGGCTCCATGCCACTGAAGTCCCCCATATCCTCCACCACATCCTCAGGAGGGAGGGTCTCTAGGTCCCTGAAGCTGGCTGTCTGGATCTGGGGTGCCAGGGTGAGGGCAAAGGTCACCACGATGAGCAGCAGCGACGCCTGGTTGTAGCAGCGGGCGTAGATCCTTGTGAACGTCAACAGGAAGAGGAGGAGGCAGAAGAGGAGGAAGCAGGCGGTGGGGACGAGGAAGGCGGTTCGGTCACACCGGTCGGGGTTGGCACTGAAGTACACCCCCCAGAGGAGGCTGGCGGCGAACAGGTAGAAGAGGACGTAGCGGAACCTCCGCTGGGTCTGGGGAAAGCACCTCTCCCTGCATGCCTCCTCCAGGATGGGAGAGTCAAACTTTGGGTCCCAGAAGTGCCCAGCAGACCTCTCGAACAGCTGGGGCATCTTCCTATGGGTTCGCAGACCCTTAACCACGGGCCTGAGAACCCCAGACTCTCCTGAGCTGCAGCTAGAGGAGATGCTGTACTTGCAGTGTTTGGACCCGCCCCCCATGAAGCCTCCTCCCATGCCACCCAGCGCCCCGGCTCCTCCTCCGTGCTTGTGTTTGACACTACTGCTGATCCTCACGGAGACGCCGCCCTCGCCGCTTGAGTCACAGCTCACCTCTGTGTTGTGAGGCAGCAGCTGCTGATGTTGGGGGGATGCCATGTTGCTTTTTAATCTAACAGAAATTAGACAACAATAGAGCTAATTGCTATTTGCAAGGCAAGGAAATGTAGGCTATGAATGTATTGAGTGTGGTACCCTCTAGACTAGAACAAGTGTAAAACAAAAGCAAAAGTTGGGGGAATTAAATTATGCACTAACAGAAAACATCTTCAAAGAAAAAGTCTGACAGGTTAGCCTGTACTGGATTTTGATATGTTAATTATTGCCCCTCATGACGTCAACACTCGCATTCCTCTGGTTTGACGCACTGTGTCGGCACAGTTCCAGTCCAAGTACTGACAACTGTTTTTGACTAATTGAAAAAGATTTTGGGGAGAAGTCAAAATCTTACATAACATAATTATGTTGACTGTAGAAACCTAGTTGTGTAATACTACTTTAGTAGTATTCAGAAGCATTTCAGTAGCATTTCAGGAGCATTTCCAAGGCTCTTCCCTGACTAAATAGCCAACTGTAGACTACTGGTATATTGGGACAAATTCTTCAGATAATGACAACTGAAACCTGGATCAAATTCCTTCATGCTCTCACTACTTGGCTGCCTGCATAGCCATTCTTTGTACATGCACTGTCAAAATAATCATCTCACTACTTGGCTGCCTGCATAGCCATTCTTTGTACATGCACTGTCAAAATAATCCTCTATTGATTATAGATCCCGTCTGCATTTATACTCGTGTCTACAGAACTGTAGCCTCTTGCCTGTCCTCTCTTATATGTTATATATTACATGTTAATGCTTTTAAGCAAGTAGACTATAATGCATTCAGAAATTGCTTCCAATTTACAATGATATATGAGAAAAGGGATCCTTTCAAACTTCACGCGTAAACACTTTGTTAACAGTGTGTGTAGAACTTTATCCTGTATTCCGCAAATAAACCCAACCGCCGGCGTTGTTAAGGCATCGCAAGAAAAGCCACAGTTACGGAACTGTTTGACATATGCCGGGTTATTTAAGGCGGAAATGTCTTCCCATAAACAAGAAAGAGAAAACAAACACTGACGTCTAATGCCCATTATCCTTCTTTACCCACATGCTCTTGCTGTGATTGGGAAAAGGCCTATTCGTAAGTATTTCCATGGATGGAGCCCCGTCCTTTCCTGAGTTCCCTCTCCGGAATTTCCAAATCTGCGCCTCCAATTCCCGGGGATCCACGCTGAATAGAATAGAGCAAAGAGCTGCAAAAATGTAGTAGACCTACAATTTAATTGGAGATCAAGTGTAGGCCTACACGCACAAATACCTACTTTATTGGATCCAGCCCATGCTCAGTCTTTGTTGAGTAAATATTGTTTTGATAATACAATCAAACAATAACAGTCAAGTCAACATAACATTTATTTTTTCATTTCCTGATAACTGGCACAGGTTTCTCCCATAATTCCACAAGTGACCGGCAATTGAATTGTAAGTAAACTTCAGTCTGCCATTCATACAGAGCCACGGCTGAAGTAAGTCTTGGTTGTATGTAGCCCCTTTACGTCCTCCTTTCCTCGTGTGATGGAAACTTTTCCGACGCCGCTATTCTTCCCTATGAATCGCAGACGAGTAGCAAGTGGAGAACAAGGGCTAATTACAAGCCTTCTCCCCTCCTCGTATCCCCCAGAGTCCTCCCTGAACAGACAAGCGGCTCATTTATCACCCACTTTAACTCAATTGCATGAAGACGCAGGCGTCTTTTTCTTCTGTCCAAATACTTCTATTTTATTCAAGGCAGATTTGCGGGTTTAGATATTTAAACGCACTTCCCGTCCGATCATCTCTATGCCAGTCTCTTCATCCCTTTGAGATGTTCTTATATTCCCCGTTGTCTGGCCATTCGCCGGTCTTTCTTTCCAGAAGAGGCACAATGGATACCGCTGTAAAGCGTTATGTGAGCTATCCAAGCACAGTTTTAAAAAACGGCCCCGGTACCACCATCTTCACGGAGATGTCAGAATCCGCCGTCCATCCGCATGTGTATAGATGTGTGCGACTGACTGTCGGCCAGAGAGGGACTAGAGTAGAGACAGGGGGGACGGACGTGTTTAGGTGCGTGCACGCAAAAGCGAGAAAGGGAAAGACTGGAGGGTGGCGAGCACGTATTCAGGGGGTAGGTGGGGTGTCCTTTTCTTTTTTACCCGCAGTAAGCGCGTCGGAGCACGCCCTCACCTCGCCAGCCAAATTCTCTACGAGATGTTGGCTCCTCACTCACTACCACCGATGTTACCGAGACCACCGGTGTTTTTATCCGTAGTGTGGGGGGTATTCGTGGAACCATGACAAAGACTGAGTATGGAGGCGTGCTAGGGCGGGGTGCAGCCTTGAACAAGACAGCAGCAACCAACAGAGAGAACAGCTCCCGTATGATATTATTAACGGTGCCATGTCCCCAGGCTTCAATATTGGGAACAAACTATTACAATCAAATGTCATGGGAAATGCTAGCCCAATAAATCTATTCATATCACCTGTCATTTTTATTGCTCTATTTATTATGCACTCCTCCCTATGCATTCATTATAGACTTAGAAAGTGACATTGGAAGGTTTTTATAGGCCTACTGTATGTAGGCTTCAACTGTAGTCTAGGAGTGAACTTTTACAGTTGAATAGTGCAGTTGTGTAAATTACTTAAGTAAAAGTACTTTAAAGAACTACTTAAGTCGTTTTTGGGGTTATCTGTACTTTACTATTTATATTTTTGACAACTTTTACTACATTCGTAAATAAAATAATGTAATTTTTACATGTTCCCTGACACCCAAGAGTACTCATTACATTTTGAATGCTTAGCAGAAAGGAAAATGGTCCAATTCACACTTATCAAGAGAACACCCCTGGTCATCCCTGCTGCCTCTGTTCTGGCGGACTCACTAAACACAAATGCTTTGTTTGTACATGATGTCTAAGTGTTGGAGTGTGCCCCTGGCTCAGTGGCGATCCGTCATTCAGTTTTGAGCCCCGCCGGTTTTGCATGTTATTTTAGCATTAATCCGTGTCACATATCAGTTTGCAAACAATGTAGAAACTATTTGCAGGTGTTTCAGCCTAGCTCAGTGCTTTTTGTGGTGGAGGGGCAGCCAGCGGAAAATATAGAGTGTAGGGGTTAGTAATCTTCTATAGTTGCGCCATGATTGGCTCAGTGTTCTGTCACTCATGGGGACACTACATCACTCCAAAATCTACAGGGAGAGCTAGAAAGTTCAATCCCCCTGGGTGCTGCCATATATTTACATTAGAAGTGCCCATCCAAGAAGGCTCAAGGTCATTGGCCACAGATAAAATGACGTCAAATCACGCTATATCAACCGTAGCTTTGATTGTACATGTCAACATCATACTTTCAAAATCTTAGCTAGCAAGCAAGACAAGCAGTCATCATCATGAATCACATTGACACTGGCAAATCGTTTTCAATCCTTGTCATATGAAGAGAAATTCTTGATAAAACGTATCGGTGCTCATCAGCCATTGGACATAAACATTACACAACAAGTTAAAAATCGCAAATTCAACAATGAGTGGGTTGGAAGGAATCAGTGGCTAACTGCAAGCAATGCAAAGCAATTGGTATTTTGCTTCCCCTGCCTGCTATTCCCCTGCCTGCTTGTGGTCCAAGTCTGGGTTTAAGGGTATTTTCCAAGCTTAAAAGGATAAACATTCACACGCAACACCATGGGCCAGAAAAGGTTGAATACATTGACCATGCTGTCAATCCAGCATGACTTCTGCCGCCTTCAAAACAACTGTAAACTAAAAAAAAACAGCTCTGACTGGGAAATTAAGGTTTGAACGGTCATCCAATTCGGAATTCCAAGTCGGGAACTCAGGCCTTTCTAGAGCTCCAATCTGAAGAGCTCCAATCTGAAGAACACTGACATTATGATTCAACCTTGTTTTTTCAGTTCAGAGTTCCCAGTTGTCTTGAAAGCATCATGAATCCAGAGAATGCCAGACTTTGATGGCAAAGTTCCATGCCAAGATTTGCCCACAAGAAGGACTGCCGCACCACCTTCCTGTTCAAGTGAAGACAGCACAACGGTGAGTCCAAAAATGTATTGTATGCTGCTGCATAAATTATGTAATATGCCAAGGAGATATGTATACTGTAGCCATAAAGTAATACTAAGTGTATGTTATTTAGTAAGCTGTTAGTAGCCCATGTGCCTCACCTTAATTATTTGATTCCTTTCCCCCTCATAACTTTAGCCTACTGTTCTGACTTGGTGGTGCACATTTAGCCTATAGCCTGTTTTAGAGAAACGTCATCATCAAGTATTGTAAGAGCTTTCATTGTCTGCTTATATAACCCCTGTACTTATCCTACGGTTCTGATTTGGTGTACAGGGAGAATACTATAAGAGCGTCCCATGTTCTGAATACATTTCAAAAGTGCTGAACAAATAGTTATATTGACTATGTTCATCTTAGCTCGCTCATTAATGTCTTAATCGGAATTAAGGATGGACTCTTATCCGCTCATCGTTCCCTTACGCCATAGTATGTACATCTCGATTGTCATAAGAAACCACATTTGTTTAAGCATGTCAGCTGTATCAGCTATGTTTTTTTTAAAGGCAGTAAATGAGGCTGAATGAACTGTTTCACTGCCAGACAAGGCTCCGCAGATAGCCAGGTGTAGCGGTGGTAAGAATTCACTCCATGGTGCTGAAAAGAAAGCACTGCTGTTGGGACAGATGTATGTAGGCCCTAACAGTTTGTGGGCACCGTTTGTCACCATTACAGTGTAATGAATGTATTGTTTAGTGTTGTGTTGTGCCATGTATCTAAAAAATCAATTAAAAGTTTGCCCCACCAAGATTTACATGCTAAAATCGCCAGTACCCTGGCAATCCGTAAAATAAAAATAATTAAAACAATTGTTGGGTCTGGTTTGCTTAATATAAGTCATTTGAAATCCTTTATACAAACGTCTTTTAATTTCGATACTTAAGTATATTTTAGCAATTACATTTACTTTTGATACTTAAGTATATGTAAAACCAAATACGTTTACTCAAGTAATACTTTACTGGGTGACTTTCACATTTACTTGAGTAATTTCTTTACTTTTACTCAAGCATGACATTTGATTACTTTTTCAATCAATGGAATATTGAGACCATCCGCTTGACGTGCAAAGGGAAGTACAGTTTTGAGTAACTTCCTGCTCTGCCCGGTTGGATTCGTGGGAACGACAAATAACCTGCCCTGCACTTTGTTGTCAAGCACTGTATCCCAAACATAGAGACAGAAGAGAAGGGTGCCAGGCTTTCAGCCACGGCTATATAAAGAATCTCTAGGCAAACTAACACAGAAAACAACGGATGGAAATTTGACAGCCAGGGATAGGCCGTTGCTGCTACCAGCTCTCACAGTCTCACATCACAACATAGGTCGCTTCTCTTTTTATTATTAAGAAGATAACTCTCGTCTGCAAACACTTTCACTGGGGATGCATTTTTGTCTCCCCCAGTTTTATCATTGGAATGTGATACAAAACCCGGCAACGATGTGCTTTAGGACCATGTGGACGCCTCCAAGCAGTCGGGTAGGCTGTTTGAAGTGTTAATCCGACTGGATTAAAAATGTCCCCCCACTTCAAAAAACAAAGTTGCACCCATGGAATATGCTATAACCAACATGAAATGTACGCCCCAAATGGCACCATATTCCCTATAAAGTGCACTACTTTTAACCAGAGCCCTTTGGGCCGTGGTCAAACATAATGTACTATAAAGGGAATAGGGTGCCATTTTTGGATGTGGTTAATATGACTGTATTATGCCCTGGTTTATTCACAACCACTTCTCCTGAGTTATCTTCCATCTCAGGAGTTTTATTATAAATATCCCCACTAATGTACACCCACCCTAAAGTTAGGGCTCTATTAAATCTGTAAAGCTCATACGTTACAGATTCCTCAATAGAAATGTAAAAGTAATTTCCGATTGAGGGACCATAATCCCATAGAAAATCTGTGGAGGGAGCTGAAGGTTCGAGTTGCCAAACGTCAGCCTCGAAACCTTAATGACTTGGAGAAGATCTGCAAAGAGGAGTGGGACAAAATCCCTCCTGAGATGTGTGCAAACCTGGTGGCCAACTACAAGAAACATCTGACCTCTGTGATTGCCAACATGGGTTTTGCCACCAAGTACTGAGTCATGTTTTGCAGAGGGGTCAAATACTTATTTCCTTCATTAAAATGCTAATCAATTTATAACATTTTTCACATGTGTTTTTCTGGATTTTTTTGTTGTTATTCTGTCTCTCACTGTTCAAATAAACCTACCATTAAAATTATAGACTGATCATTTCTTTATCAGTGGGCAAACGTACAAAATCAGAAGGGGATCAAATACTTTTTTCCCTCAATGTACACAGGCAGTCAGATAGACAGACACACACAGACAGACAGGCAGTCAGGTAGACAGACACACACAGACAGGCAGTCAGGTAGACTGACACACACATGCACAGGCAGTCAGGTAGACACACACAGAGAGACAGGCATGCAGGTTATCCACTCCTAACAGAGTGAGAGGAAAAACCTCAGCCTGTCCAGCATGTTCACACCAGTAATGAGTTCAGACATTCTCAGACATCAGAGTATTGCACATTCCAGGGAGAGGAGCGAAAGAGGAGATGAAGGAGAACGACAGATGATGGAGGAAGAGGAGATGAAAGAGGGAGGGGAGGGAGAGAGAGGGTCAGGACTTGAGAGAACTCAATCTTGAGGTGACTAGAGATGTGAAGAACTATGAAAAATTAATTGTGTGTGTGTGTGTCTGCATGCATTGTGTGTCTCTTAGTTACAGCCACAGTAAAAGTAAACAACAACAACATCAAGTAATCAATTTCCCCATCCAATCAAATGAGCTTTATTCCTGATGAGCTATCTTTCTAAAATGTACTTACTGTACACAATAACCAGAAGGCACCTTGACACTTGTTTCCCCTTTCACTTTCCCTTTCACCAGAGAACAGTGAACAAAACGACTGTTATGTAAATCAAATCAAATCAAATTTTATTTGTCACATACACATGGTTAGCAGATGTTAATGCGAGTGTAGCGAAATGCTTGTGCTTCTAGTTCCGACCATGCAGTAGTATCTAACAAGTAATCTAACAAATTCACAACAACTACCTTATACACACAAGAGTAAAGGAATGAATACGAGTATGTACATATAAATATATGGATGAGCGATGGCTGACCGGCATAGGCAAGATGCAGTAGATGGTATGGAGTACAGTATATACACATATATATATATGAGATGAGTAATGTAGGATATGTAAACATTATATAAATGGCATTGTTTAAAGTGGCTAGTGATACATTATTTCATCCAGTTATAATTATTAAAGTGGCTAGAGATTTGGGTCGATGGCGAACGGCATAGGCAAGATACAGTAGATGGTTTAGAGTACAGTGTATACATTTGATATGAGTATGTCGGATACGTAAACATTATATACAAAATTGTTTAAAGTGGCTAGTGATACATTTGTTACATCCAATTCCTATGTTTAAAGTGGCTAGAGATTTAAGTCAGTATGTTGGCAGCAGCCACTCAATGTTAGTGATGGCTGTTTAACAGTCTGATGGCCTTGAGGTAGAAGCTGTTTTTCAGTCTCTCGGTCCCAGCTTTGATGCACCTGTACTGACCTCGCCTTCTGGATGATAGCGGGGTGAACAGGCAGTGGCTCGGGTGGTTGTTGTCCTTGATGATCTTTTTGGCCTTCCTGTGACATCGGGTGGTGTAGGTGTCCTGGAGGGCAGGTAGATTTCCCCCGGTGATGCGCTGTGCAGTCCTCACTACCCTCTGGAGAGCCTTACGGTTGTGGGCGGAGCAGTTGCCGTACCAGGCGGTGATACAGCCCGACAGGATGCTCTCAATTGTGCATCTGTAAAAGTTTGTGAGTGATTTTGGTGACAAGCCGAATTTCTTCAGCCTCCTGAGGTTGAAGAGGCGCTGTTGCGCCTTCTTCACCACGCTGTCTGTGTGGGTGGACCAATTCAGTTTGTCCGTGATGTGTACACCGAGGAATTTAAAACTTTCCACCCTCTCCACTACTGTCCCCTCGATGTGGATAGGGGTGCTCCTCTCCTGTTTCCTGAAGTCCACGATCATCTCCTTTGTTTTGCTGACATTGAGTGAGAGGTTATTTTCCTGACACCACACTCCGAGGGCCCTCACCTCCTCTCTGTAGGCCGTCTGCCGTTGTTGGTAATCAAGCCTACCACTGTAGTGTCGTCAGCAAACTTGATGATTGAGTTGGATGCGTGCTTGGCCACGCAGTCATGGGTAAACAGGGAGTACAGGAGAGGGCTGAGAACGCACTTGTGGGGCCCCACTGTTGAGGATCAGCGGAGTGGAGATGTTGTTTCCTACCCTCACCACCTGGGACCGGCCCGTCAGGAAGTCCAGGACCCAGTTGCACAGGGCTGGAGTCGAGACCCAGGGTCTCGAGCTTAATGACGAGCTTGGAGGGAACTATGGTGTTAAATGCTGAGCTGTAGTCGATGAACAGCATTCTTACATAAGTATTCCTCTTGTCCAGATGGGTTAGGGCAGTATGCAGTGTGATTGCGATTAAGCTCTGTCTGTGGACCTATTGGGACGGTAAGCAAATTGGAGTGGGTCCAGGGTGTCTGGCAGGATGGAGGTGATATGATCCTTGACTAATCTCTCAAAGCACTTCATGATGACAGAAGTGAGTGCTACGGGCGATAGTCATTTAGCTCAGTCACCTTAGCTTTCTTGGGAACAGGAACAATGGTGGCCCTCTTGAAGCATGTGGGAACAGCAGACTGGGATAGGGACTGATTGAATATGTCCGTGAACACACCAGCCAGCTGGTCTGCGATGCTCTGAGGACACGGCCAGGATGCCATCTGGGCCGGCAGCCTTGCGAGGGTTAACACATTTAAATGTTTTTCTCACATTGGCTGCGGTGAAGGTGAGCCCGCAGGTTTTGGTAGCGGGCCGTGTCGGTGGCACTGCATTGTCCTCAAAGCGAGCAAAGAAGTTGTTTAGTTGGTCTGGGAGCAGGACGTCATGGTCCGCGACCTTTTTTGTAGTCTGTGATTGACTGTAGACCCTGCCACATTCCTCTTGTGTCTGAGCCGTTGAATTGTGACTCTACTTTGTCTCTATATTGACGCTTAGCTTGTTTGATTGCCTTGCGGAGGGAATAGCTACACTGTTTGTATTCAGTCATGTTTCCGGTAGCCTTAGCCTGGTTAAAAGCAGTGGTTCGTGCTTTCAGTTTTGCGCGAATGCTGCCATCAATCCACGGTTTCTGGTTGGGGAAGATTTTAATATTTGCTATGGGTACAACATCACCAATGCACTTGCTAATAAACTCGCTCACCGAATTAGCGTATACATCAATGTTGTTGTCAGATGCTATCCGGAACATATCCCAGTCCACGTGCTCGAAGCAATCTTGCAGCATGGAATCAGATTGGTCGGACCAGCTTTGAACAGACCTGAGAACGGGCGTTTCCTGTTTTAGTTTCTGTTTGTAGGCTGGGAGCAACAAAATGGAGTCATGGTCAGACTTGCCGAAAGGAGGGCGGAGAATAGCCTTGTATGCATCACGGAAGTTGGAATAACAGTGGTCCAGGATTTTACCAGCCCGGGTGGCACATTCGATATGCTGGTAAAATTTCGGGAGCCTTGTTCTTAAATTAGCCTTATTAAAATCCCCAGCCACAATAAATGCAGCCTCAGGATATGTGGTTTCCAGTTTACATAGAGTCCGATGAATTTCTTTCAGTGCCGTCCGCGGCTGTGATTATAATCGAGGAGAATTCTCTTGGTAGATAATGCGGTCTGCATTTGATTGTAATGAATTCTATGTCAGGTGAACAAAAGGACTTGAGTTCCTGTATGTTGTTATGATCACACCACGTCTCGTTAATCATAAGACACACACCCCCACCCTTCTTACCAGATAGAAGTTTGTTTCTGTCGGCGATGCGTGGAGAAACCAGGTGGCTGTACCGACTCCGATAACGTGTCCTGAGTGAGCCATGTTTCCGTGAAGCAAAGAACATTGCAGTCTCGGATGTCTCTCTGAAAGGCAACCCTCGATCGGATTTCGTCTACTTTGTTGTCAAGAGACTGTACATTGGCGATTAAAATACTCGGGAGAGGTGCACGATGCGCCCGTCGACGTAGCTTGACCAAAAGACCGGCGCGTTTCCCTCTTCTCCGGCGCCGCCGTTGTTTTGAGTAGCCACGTGCTATCCAGTCTATTGTTGTGTTTGCGTTAGCAAACCGAGAATCCTCTTTGGGAAAGTCGTATTCCTGGTCGTAATGTTGGTAAGTTGACGTTGCTCTTATATCCAATAGTTCCTCCCGGTTGTATGTAATAAAACGTAATATTTCCCGGGGTAATAATGTAAGAAGTAATACATAAAAAAACAAAATACTGCATGGTTTCCTGAGAACGTGAAGCGAGGCTGCCATCTCTGTCGGCGCCGGAAGTACCAGTGTTCACGTTATTGGGCTTACCTCTCTTTCAAAGTGGGTAGCTATGATCTCACGATCAGGCTAAGCAGAATATATGCACAATGTAGACATGCTGAAACTGAATCATGCAGCCTACATTATGTACTGTAAGCTATTGTACTGAATCATGTGTACTGTAGGCTACTGTACTGAATCATGTGTACTGTAGGCTACTGTACTGAATCATGTGTACTATAGGCTACTGTACTAAATCATGTGTACTGTAGGCTACTGTACTGAATCATATGCACAGTAGGCTACTGTACTGAATCATGTGTACTGTAGGCTACTGTACTGAATCATGTGTACTGTAGGCTACTGTACTGAATCATGTGTACTGTAGGCTACTGTACTGAATCATATGCACAGTAGGCTACTGTACTGAATCATGTGTACTGTAGGCTACTGTACTAAATCATGTGTACTGTAGACTACTGTACTGAATCATCTGTACTGTAGACTACTGTACTGAATCATGTGTACTGTAGGCTACTGTACTGAATCATGTGTACTGTAGGCTACTGTACTGAATCATGTGTACTGTAGGCTACTGTACTGAATCATCTGTACTGTAGGCTACTGTACCACATATCTCTCTCTGCTGGACGTGCCCTGTAACTACAGAGTTAACTACGAGGTCTACAAACGCCAAAACCAAACGTGTTGAGCACAGTGCATAGAAAGCAGAGCTGACAGAGGTGCTCACAGTACTGTACACATGCTTTATTTAGGTGAATCCATTTTCTTTTGCTGCAGTTAAAATGTCAACAATAAAAAATAAAAAAAATCTCCCTTTTTGCAATGAAACATGTAAGGGCCCTGTTGATAAACAATGGTTAGTGAAAGTTAGGCAGAGAGGGTGAGGATAAGTGACTAGTTTGTTAACAGTAGGGATTGGACGTCAAATGTTGTTAGAGAATAATAAAATAATATTGTTCAGACGAAGGCTGTTGTCGAAACGCCTCCATTTGCTCTGACCTCTGCTGCTAAAAAAATTATCCTTTTGTCCAGTGCATGCCTTTTAAACACGGCATCCAAAATACTTTTTGCTACTACAAACTTTAGAGTTGAGCACGCCAATTACTCATTCTAATGTTGTTAGGGAGCCATGCACCTCCCATGCAGCACCAGAGGCCTGTTCAACAGGATGTAATGTTACAGAACGTTCAGATAGAAATGTTTTGAGTAGAACAAATCTGATTGTCTGTCAGATAGAACAGGGAATCATGTCAGCTCTATTCATTCTACTTCGATCAACAACATTTAGAACGTTTCACATCACTGAATAGACCCCAGTTGATCCCCACCTGGCTGTAGCAGGAGAGGAGAGACCTCAGGTCGGGAGTTCAGCTCAGCACCCTCAGCTTAGAGTAGGATGAAGTTGCTCCTAGACGCTGATCTGAGGTCAGTGTTGCATTCTTCCCCCTGATGGTTAGGTGAGGGTAAGCTGATCCTAGATCTGAGACTTTGGGGGACTTCTACCCACAGCCGTCAACTCTCACAGAGGTCAGGGGTCAAAGGGCTGCCAATAGTCATGAATCCGTTCACTCCTCCCTTCTACTTCTCTTCTTTTATCTCTCCCTAAAGAGCAGAGGAAGTCCCACTGTTCTAGAGCACATGAAGGCAATAAATTGAACTTGAACTAAAGGATGCAGAATCCTCTTAGAGGGAGTTACTCAACAATCTTTCTCAGAAAATCCAATACAACCTCTTGGCACTAGTTTCTGTGTGTTGCAATGTGTCATTATACTCTGTAATAAATATACAACTGTGTGTAACAATCTATGTTGTGTAATGATTGGCTACTCATGTAATCAATTACCTATGTTGAACTATGTACAGTGGGGCTGAAAGAAACATAATTATTACAAGACCTGTAAATGGCTCGCTAACCTGCAGAAGAAATGGATAAAGACATGTCACACTCAAACACACATCATTTGGTTTATTTACTGTAACACCATGAGAAAGTTCTCCATCATTCATGTAACGTTTCACTTTTATATCCTGTTGGTCATTCAGCTAAAAAGCTGGCAAGCTTATCATTTAAAATGAGAAAGAAAACTATCAGACAATGGAAGATTCATGGCTGAGTTGCCAGACTTGTTTGTGCTTTAGCCTTCTCTGTTTGTACTTTGTCATGCGATATGATAGAAGGTCTGGGCTAAAGCATAAACAGACCTGGTAAGCCGGCAAATTTACTTTGTCATGCGATATGATAGAAGGTCTGGGCTAAAGCATAAACAGACCTGGTAAGCCGGCAAATTTATATACTCAAACAACAACAGCAAAGTAAGCATAGTTAAGAAGTGGATCAGAGTACACCCCAAACCCCACCCTTCCCTACCACCAGTAGGACGTGAAGGTCGTGACCCCTGACCTCTGCATTCAAGACAGTGCTCATATCAAAGATGGTGGATAAATGAAGATGTCCCACTCAGGCCGTTTACCATTGAAAATAATGGTCACAGTTCCGGTCTGCTTAAGGGGTGTTCTCCCATAGACACCAAAGCGATAACAGCTGGGTCTGGTCTACTTAGTTCATGGACTGCATATGAACCAGAAAAAATAAGGGAGTAGGATGTCTCGCTTCCTCTTTCGTCTCTGCTCATATCACAGGCTGTCAACAACCTGAGAGCGAGAAGAAGCATATAAAACAAAGATGGCCGACAGAGTGGACCATCTTACAGCACCGTACATAGGGTTTGTTGTGTCTGCACCATAAGGTCTGTCAGTTGTTTAAGGGAACATTATTGAAAGTTGAAAGTGAGAAACGTAAATACATGCACCTATGATATCATCTGTTATTAAATAAATACAATCTGTCATCTAACATGCAGTGTTAAAAGGTATCTCGACAGTGTTATTACACCTAAAGGCTGAGCTTATAATGCCTTCATAGGAGAGAAAAAAGATCAAGCTCTAATGTCTGTGGAAAGGACTGAACCCAGACTTCAAAAAGAAAGACAAAGAACGTCGCAGAGAATTGAGACCTGCTGAAATGCATTTTTCAAATAAGATCTTGTAAAACAAATTGGCAACTCCTGTTTACAATTTCCCATTTTATTCACATACAAGGGAGCTGGTGGTTGACTGTTTCAGTCTCACGATTTTTAATTTTTATACAATTTTACATATTTTTTCAGTTTTGTTTATTTTTCCACACGTAACCCCCCCATCACAGACAGTTCATTGTGGTTGTGCAAGGGAGAGAGGAGGGAGATTAGCTATTCTGTAATCTTCTCATCTCTCCAAGCAACTATTATTCTCAGCTGCCAAATCATACACACAAACCAACCCTCCCTCCATCTCTTCCTCTCCCCAAACACTCAACACACCACCACCTCTTGTTCTCCTGAGAAACAACCCTCTGAATGAACCCTCCCTTCTCCTCTGTCTCCTCAAACAACAACATTACAGGCTTCTGACAAGACCGGGGGTCTGACGAATGTCATCGTTCCCCCTTTTCCTTCATCACTCCTTCACACATCCTCCTTTTCCTTTCTTCTCTTCCCTCCCCCTCTCTCTCGTATTCTATCAGTTTTTCCGATAGCGGTTCTTAGGCTTGTCTCCGCATCCAGTGGCCTCGCAGGAGGACAGGCCGGGGGGGGCCTTGCCTGGGTTGATGCTGCTTAGAAGACCCGGCAGCTCGCTGGTGATGGCCTTCTCGATCTTGTCCAGCAGGCAGCCGCCTGAGTAGGAGCACTGGGCGGACAGGGACTTGAAACTGCCAATCGGGTTCACACCGAAGAAGTCCTGGTAGGCTTCACGGTTGGGCAGGTCGAACTTGCTCACGTTGGTCTTGGCCAGGATGGACTTGAAGATGAAGAACTTGTCCGGGTCGTCCACGATCTCTTTGAACACCAGGTCAGGGTCACTGAAGTAGCTCATCTTGTCCTTGAAGGTCTGGACATAGCGGTCCACCAGAAGAGCATGGATGCGCACACGGATGGCATGCTGGCGGATGAAGGCGATCTTGTTCTCCATGCGGTTCTCGATCACCTGGTTTAGGTCTTCCAGGAGGGAGATCTCCTCGCGCTTAAACAGCTCGCGGCTGGTGTCGGGTGCGTAGTCGTAAGGCCAGAAAGAGCTGACGTAGACCCTTGGGGGCTCTGTGACGTTGATGAGGGGCGCTAGCGACCAGAAGAGGGCACCGTAGACACGCATCAAGTCCTGGGTGGCCAGGTTGTCGGCCTTGTTGAGGATGATGCGGATCTGGGACTCACGGCCCTTCAGCTGGCGGAAGAGCATCTCCAGCTCCAGGCCCACGTCCAGCTTGGTGGGGTCAAAGGTCACGAAGATGAGGTCGGCACGATCGATGAACCACTGGCACACGTCGTTGAAGGGATAGCCTGGGGGAGGAGGTAGAAACAGGGTCAATTAACATCAATATCTTGGACAGTCAGGAGTCATGGTTGCATTCCATTTAACACCAATATCTTGGACAGTCAGGAGTCATGGTTGCATTCCATTTAACACCAATGCCTTGGACAGTCAGGAGTCATGGTTGCATTCCATTTAACATCAATGTCTTGGACAGTCAGGAGTCATGGTTGCATTCCATTTAACACCAATGTCTTGGACAGTCAAGAGTCATGGTTACATTCCATTTAACACCAATGTCTTGGACAGTCAGGAGACATGGTTGCATTCCATTTAACACCAATGTCTTGGACAGTCAGGAGACATGGTTGCATTCCATTTAACACCAATGTCTTGGACAGTCAGGAGTCATGGTTGCATTCCATTTAACACAATTGAGGCTAGATTGATTACTAAATGTCAATTTTTCTATTTTCAGCATTTATAAGACGCTCTTATCCAGAGCAACTTACTTCTTAAAATGAATGTAGATTATTATTACATAACACTGATTATTATTTATTGATGTAGATAAATGTATAGGTCTAATTGTGTAACATAAATCCTAGAGATTGACAGGTTTTTAGGGGTCACCACTGTCTTAAAGTTCCTCAGTCTATCTGATGATAAGAGGTGATCATGTTTAATATTTCATGTTCATGTGAATTTGAACTGAAGATACTGTAGCGACGTAACTTAGAAAAACAGCCACGGCAAAGCTGTTGGACTGACAGTAGCAATGACTGGTGTTTGAGCCCCGGTCGTGCTACCGCCTGAATTTGCTACAAGATCTTCAGCGCTCCTGCTTTCCGTGTGCCTTACCTCTCTCCTGCTGCTTGCGGTTCTCAATGATTCCAGGCGTGTCCACGAAGGTGACGCGCTCTAGCAGCTTGTGGGGCATCTCAATGCCAATCAGCTTCTCAAGAAAGCTCTGCCCAAACTTCTCCAGGGGCGAGAAGGAGCGCGAGCTGTCGGCCGCCATGACGATACCCTCTATGGAGCGGGTCTTCTCGCCGTGCATGATCACAGTGAACTCCGAGGTAGTGGGCTCAGCACCTGGCAGACAGAGGGAGAGAAAGACAGGAGAGGGATGAGACAGGGGAAGAGAAAGATGTGAGAGACGGGGATGGAAAAGGGGGAACATGAAAGTGGAGAAGATGTTGACTCGGTACCGGTACTCCCTGTATATACAGTATATCACAAAAGTGAGTACACCCCTCACATTTTTGTAAATATTTGTGTATATCTTTTCATGTGACTACACACTTTGCTACAATGTAAAGTAGTGAGTGTACAGCTTGTATAACAGTGTAAATTTGCTGTCCCCTCAAAATAACTCAAATACACAGCCATTAATGTCTAAACCGCTGGCAACAAAACTGAGTACACCCCTAAGTGAAAATGTCCAAATTGGGCCCAAAGTGTCAATATTTTGTGTGGCCACCATCATTTTCCAGGACTGCCTTAACCCTCTTGGGCATGGAGTTCACCAGAGCTTCACAGGTTGCCACTGGAGTCCTCTTCCACTCCTCCATGACAACATCACGGAGCTGGTGGATGTTAGAGACCTTGCACTCCTCTAGCTTCCGTTTGAGGATGCCCCACAGATGCTAAATAGGGTTTAGGTCTGGAGACATGCTTGGCCAGTCCATCACCTTTACCCTCAGCTTCTTTAGCAAGGCAGTGGTCGTCTTGGAGGTGTGTTTGGGGTCATTATCATGTTGGAATACTGCCCTGCAGCCCAGTCTCCGAAGGGAGGGGATCATGCTCTGCTTCAGTATGTCACAGTACATGTTGGCATTCATTGTTCCCTCAATGAACTGTAGCTCCCCAGTGCCGGCAGCACTCATGCAGCCCCAGACCATGACACTCCCACCACCATGCTTGACTGTAGGCAAGACACACTTGTCTTTGTACTCCTCACCTGGTTGCCGCCACACATGTTTGACACCATCTGAACCAAATAAGTTTATCTTGGTCTCATCAGACCACAGGACATGGTTCCAGTAATCCATGTCCTTAGTCTGCTTGTCTTCAGCAAACTGTTTGCAGGCTTTCTTGTGCATCATCTTTAGAAGAGGCTTCCTTCTGGGACAACAGCCATGCAGACCAATTTGATGCAGTGTACGGCGTATGGTCTGAGCACGGACAGGCTGACCCCACACCCCTTCAACCTCTGCAGCAATGCTGGCAGCACTCATACGTCTATTTCCCAAAGACAACCTCTGGATATGACGCTGAGCACGTGCACTCAACTTCTTTGGTCGACCATGGCGAGGCCTGTTCTGAGTGGAACCTGTCCAGTTAAACCGCTGTATGGTCTTGGCCACCGTGCTGCAGCTCAGTTTCAGGGTCTTGGCAATCTTCTTTATGTAGAACAACAATTCTTTTTTTCAGATCCTCAGAGAGTTCTTTGCCATGAGGTGCCATGTTGAACTTCCAGTGACCAGTCAGTATGAGGAAGTGTGAGAGCGATGACACCATATTTAACACACCTGCTCCCCATTCACACCTGAGACCTTGTAACACTAACGAGTCACATGACACCGGGAAGGGAAAATGGCTAATTGGGCCCAATTTGGACATTTTCACTTAGGGGTGTACTCACTTTTGTTGCCAGCGGTTTAGACATTAATGGCTGTGTGTTGAGTTATTTTGAGGGGACAGCAAATTTACACTGTTATACAAGCTGTACACTCACTACTTTACATTGTAGCAAAGTGTCATTTCTTCAGTGTTGTCACATGAAAAGATAAACTCAAATATTTACAAAAATGTGAGGGGTGTACTCACTTTTGTGATATACTGTATCCTCGTTATTTATATGTTATTGCATAACTTTTTTTTGTTACTTTAGTTTATTTTGTAAATATTTTCTTAACTATTTTCTTAAAACTGCATTGTTGGTTAAGGGCTTGTAAGTAAGCATTTCACGGTAAGATCTACACCTGTTGTATTCGGCACATGTGACAAATATATTGATTTGAAAAACAGGTACATCAGAAACCAGGTGAAAAAAACAGGTGCATCAGAAACCAGGAATATCAGAAACCAGGTATATCAGAAACCAGGTGAAGTTTCAAGGGGCTTACCTGTGTACAGCTGGTAGGGGCTGTCCTTCAGGCCAAGCAGGTAGTTAATCATGGAGGACTTGCCTACACTCCAGGGCCCAAGGAACAGCACCATGGGCTTGGAGGTGATCTCCCCATCTGTCAGGTAGAGAGAGGAGGAGGAGGTGGTGATGCTGGTTAGAGCCATGGAGGTTCACTGCACTCATGACGACATGGAAGACCAGAGACATAGAGCCGCTCAAGAACGTCTAAAACCTAATCTGATAAATCACAAAAGCCTATACACCGGGAGTGTATTCACATGGGAAGAACTTCTGTTATACTGTTACCTACAATCACACTCAAATAAAGATAATGAGACACTTCCCTGAAAGTAAGTCGATGTTCTTAAGATGGCGAACGAAAACTTGAGTTGTTCTTTGCTGGCCAGCTGACAACGTAGAAATTCCAGCATCTATTGCAAAGTTTCCAGACCTCTCTGTGTTTGAGAACATGTTCCTCAACTGAAGGGGTCAGGAAACAGTGCAATGGCCAATGGGATGCAGGCTTATTGCTTCCTCAACCACAGGCTGCATGGTGCACATGCTTGTAAGTGACAGACAGTAAAGTAGCATATGACAGCAAAGGTGGACCATGTGCAACTATAGAAATTGTAGTTCTTCGACGGAGTTGCTTTCATTAGTTTGATGATGATGCCATTTCTATACAGTATGTTACACATGCCCTGCAATGTGGCATTCCCATTTCTATGTCTGGCACAGAGGGCAGGCATACACAGAGTGGACAAAACATTATGAACACCTGCTCTTTCCATGAGAGAAACTGACCAGGTGAATCTATGATCCCTTATTGATGTCACTTGTTAAATCCACTTCAATCAGCGTAGATGAAGGGTAGGAGACAGAGACAATTGAGACATGGATTGTGTATGTGTGCCATTCAGAGGGTGATTGGGCAAGGCAAAATATTTAACTGCCTTTGAACAAAGTATGGCAGTAAGTGCCAGACGCACCAGTTTGAGTGTGTCAAGAACTGCTATGCTGCAGGGTTTTTCACACTCAACAGTTTCCCGTGTGTATCAAAAATGGTCCACCAACCAATGGACATCCAGCCAACTTGACACAACTGTGGGAAGCATTGGAGTCAACATGGGCCAGCATCGCTGTGGAACGCTTTCGACACCTTGTAGAGTCAATGCCCCAACGATTTGAGGCTGTTCTGAGGGCAAAATTAGGTGCATCTCAATATTAGGAAGGTGTTCTTAATGTTTTGTACAGTCAGTGTATTGTATTTTGTCCTCAGTAGTGCACTATATAGGGTGTAGGGTGCCATTTCAGATGCATCCCAAGTCTGTGCTGGGCAGAGTATTCACTAAACATAGTAACACAGCCTAGTTACTGGACAAAAAAACAAAATATATCTTAGCAGCAGCATACTGTCAATGATCTCAAACAAACACAGAGGAGAAACATGGAAGAAAGAAGCAGAACAGGAGCATGACAGACAGAACAGGGACATGACAGACAGAACAGGAACATGACAGACAGAGCAGGCACATGACAGACAGAACAGGAACATGACAGGCAAAACAGGAACATGACAGGCAAAACAGGCACATGACAGACAGAACAGGCACATGACAGGCAGAACAGGAACATGAAAGGCAGAACAGGAACATGACAGGCAGAACAGGAACATGACAGGCAAAACAGGCACATGACAGGCAGAACAGGCACATTAAAGGCAGAACAGGAACATGACAGGCAGAACAGGAACATGACAGGCAGAACAGGAACATGACAGGCAGAACAGGAACATGACAGGGTGAGTGTGAGTGGACATAGTGTTTGTTGGGTTGGTCAGGGTCACTATGTACTGTCTATGTATATCTATTTGTAATTCAGTCATAAGTAAAAAGACTAAAAACGTGTAAAAAAGAATAATAAAAAAAGGGAAAAGAAGTAGGGAAAAAACCCCACTGTCTGTTGAAGGTGTTGCGAAACTATCCTGTCACTCACAGTGGATGGAATAGTTTTCTCCAAAACATGGGAGTGTTGCTGAATTTCCTCTTTACCTCAGTTCGTTCCTCAGTTCATGCACCTTGGTTGGAAAGCGAGGTAATGGTAGTGATCTCTTCCCAAAACATGGGAAAGACGTAAAGAAATGGCCCATTTTCATTCAAGGACAGGTACTATAAGATTATCTAGTGATGACCAATTATACCCATGATGCCATCCAATCACAGTTTTTCTAAACTTCTTGAAAGCATTACTTGGTCTGATTGTCAAAACGGTGAACACAAGATATAGAACTGCATTTTAAATGCATTTTCAAAAACGTGTTTCCTTTACAAAACAGTAACTACATTCAGAAAAACTATATGAAACACTGAAAAAAAGCATACATTCATCAAAATAACATAATCCCTGATAAACGATGACCACAACCTTTATATGTCTTACGCCGTGCTGACAAAACAGAACGTTAGTCTGTCTTTTTAAAGATTCCATAAAATCTATTAATTTCTTTGCAGTCACTTGATAACATTGAGGCCTCATTCATTCATTGGCACGTGTATCATCGCAATCCAATCCCCTGTATTCTACCTGAGGCTGTTCTGCTGCCATTGACTGGAGAAGGTCTGGTGACTTTTCATCGCCAAGCAGAAAAACAAGCCCGATAGTAAAAAGGAAAGGTGAATACAGAGGAGGATATGTAACCTATGATACGAATGGACAGGCCTTCAACCAAACCAAAGCAAGCTTTGTAATGGAAGGTTGTCGGAGATGACGACAAAGTTACTTAGAAGCGACCAGACGTTATTGTCTGTATCTCTGCATGTCAGAATTACAGAGAGTCTGAAAGTTGATTAGATCTTTAGTATAGAACTTTCCCTAGGTTGTATATGATTTAATACTGATTGAGCTTTTTACCTTGTGCCCTTGTATTTGTTCATTGTCAGAAGCAGTGAACATAGAGAAGCAATATTTTCATGTTCTGTGAACAAAACACTTAACGGTGAGTCTTGTATCCATTGATGATGTTTGTATTTAAAGTTTATTAAAAGAGTGTCTAAGATATGCAATCCACGTACAAAAGGCTAGAAGTTTGGCAAATGTAAATCAGTTCCAAAAAAATGCTTTCAAGGTCATTTCTTTGTATTTTTATGTCCCTCTGTCCCACCCTTACCTGTGCTTCCTTTGCTTAAGCCAGTGCTGCACATGCACCCCCCCATTGCACCAACTGCACCCCGACCCTCCCCCATACATATATATACCGGTAGTTTACACTAAAGACATGTTTGAATCTTTACATCTTTGATCCAATGTGGTAGTGCCTTTTAGCATCCCAATTGTAATGGACGAGACCTCAGGGGGAATCCTTTCTCAATAGGAATTCATGTGTAACTGCAGACTGAGGATCTCCCCTTTTTAATTGATTAGTATTGAATTAAGAGACTGAGTTAGAATTGTATACTGTATTTACTTAGTATCAAAGGGAAATAGGTCCCTCAATTGTTTTGTCAGTCATATAATCAGATTCATAAAATGACCTCGTAAATGACTTTAATTTCCCTTACAGTAGTTCTATGAAATGCAAATTATTTCTGCTCAAGTTTACAGCAGTTTAAAGTGATGTGAATGAAAATGCCTATGCCACAACTGATGACAATTGTGACATACAGGATCATTTGGTTGCACCAAACAACCAAACTGGTCCAAACCAAGGACCAATGGCTGGGGTCCCGGGAGTGTGAGAGGGGGGTGAGCACTTCAGCCAGTGCCATGCTTCGGCAAAGGTCCCCCCACTATACCAACCTGTGTTACCATCCCCCAGTGTTCGTCCAGCTGTTAGGTGAAGGGGTGGTGAGGTGGGGATGAGGGAGGGAAAGTGAGAGGGAAGGAGAGATGTGGGGCATAATCACATTTAACTGGAAGTGTCAAACATGCAGATCTATAATGGATGAAGTTGAAGGTTACTTGACAACAGGTGGCGGCGGTGGGATGTGTGGGATCCAGATTAATCATTGCTTCCTGTGCACTACACTCCATACAGTTCAATTCGTTATATGACAGTTAGTCAAATTACAGTAAAGAGGGAGACATAGCAACATCTTCAAGGACTTTCTCAGTCAATGGAATGAACCATTGCTTCGATAACACCTGGCTCACTCTAAACCATTTGAACACAGAATCTGAATATTCTGGGATGGCTGAGAGCTTCATATAAAACCTTTTATTCTGACTTTGTCAAGAGGTTCAGTATTTGTGTGTAGGTTAACGACCATGCCAGGCCACAAGAGGGCGAGCTTTGCTTCAAGATGGGGAAGTGCAGTTGGGTCTGCACAGCTGACCAAGGGGGGAATGAAAGTCATCCCCCAGAAGACATGTTATAAAAAATAACATTAACACCTGCTATGAATACCCTCTTTATAATGCATTATAATGCCTTTTCTAACGTCTTATGGGCTATGCATAATGCCTTATAATGCACAACATGGGTTATAATAACTGCTTATAAACATCTATAACAATACTGCAATAAGAGTTAAATTAAAGTACTTAACTTTTAAACATTCTTTAAAAATCTTTAAAACAAAAACAAAAAAGTTGAACAATGTGAAGAAAAGAAGATGAAGAAAACAGGGGATGAGTATCTAAATGGTAGCCTACTGTACCCCCTTTTCCAGGACCAAAGAACAGAATGCCATACCTCTCGCACATCTCACAATGTTACATTATGAGTAGTTGAATATGTGCAAGTGTGTTTATATTCATATGGAAGAACCACTTAAGTTTTTTCAAAGGAACAATAGCAAGTATATTAGATTAAGTAATTAATGATAATTGACTGTATTTATATGGCTCTATTCCAGTAATACATAATTGACTGTATTTATATGGCTCTATTCCAGTAATACATGATAATTGATTGTATTTATATGGCTCTATTCCAGTAATACATGATAATTGATTGTATTTATATGGCTCTATTCCAGTAATACATGATAATTGATTGTATTTATATGGCTCTATTCCAGTAATACATGATAATTGATTGTATTTATATGGCTCTATTCCAGTAATACATTATCATTTATTGTATTTATATGGTGCTATTCCTGATGCTCAACATGGGCTTTACATAGCACATTACATACACATTTATATGACAATGGATATGTGATACTGATGAGCTCTTGAGACACTCATTGTATTTAGAACATCTATAGCTGTAGGTTCTTTCATAGGGATATAAAGCCTATATACAGTATATCTCTTGACCAGAGTAATGCCAGCTTAGGAGACCGATTGCAAATATTATTTTTTACTCCATCCTATGAGGGAGGAGTGTGTTGTGCGGAAACAGATCAGTCAGCAGTCAATCAGGTCCAAATGCTAACTTGAGGTCCGTGTACGCACCTGAAGATGACTTCTATGCAGGATTTATGCAAAAGTTCAAGTTAAGTGCACAGACCACTAGCTAGGATTCAAACCCTCAGTCACGATGTCAACCAAAACAGGGAAACAAGTCCATACATACACACATACACTTAGCCTGATACCAGATCTATTTGTGCTATCATGTCAACTAATAAATGAAAAGGTGACATGATAGCACAAACAGATCTGAGATCAGGCCAACACACACTAACAACCTGAAGCGGTAGCAGTGTGCCAAGCAAAGCCCTCACTGTACCTGAGATCTCATGTGCTCTGAGCTCGTTGTACTTATAGGCCTGTTCCATGGGCTTGATGGCTGAGTGGTAAATCTTACGTAACTTTTGAAGAGCAGCTGGAGGGGGAGAGAAAGAGAGAGAATGAGGGGAGGATGGTAAGAACAGGGTTCAAATTACAGCGGGGGATAGGAGAGGCTGGGCATCCCCCATAACAATTAGGGCCACCATATGAATTTAAATATCAATGTAAGCCCCCCCATAATTGTCAAAAATATCAATGTCAGGCACCCCCAAGTGGCTTCGGGCAACCCCAAGAGTCTATATATTTTAAGTGTGGTATTGGGCACCCCCAAGAGTCAAAGTATTTGAACCCTGGTACCCATGGTAAGAAGGAATGTAGATGGAATGAGATAGAGGGAGGGAGGTAGAGTTGTATTGAATGAGAGAGAGGGAGGTAGAGGTTCATGTAAGAGGAGAGGTAGAACGGTAAGAGAAGGTAAGACACGGGTAAGATAAGAAAACATAAGAAGATGATAAGGAGTGTAGATGAAAGAAAGGAGAAAGAGGTAGAGTACAGGAGTTTCAGTTAAACAGGAGAGGCGGAAAGGTAGGAGACGGTTAGATTAATTGACAAAAAAGTCATTATGGAATGAGAATGAGTTGGGGGGTTCAGAGAGAGAGAGAGAGAGAGAGAGAGAGAGAGAGAGAGAGAGAGAGAGAGAGAGAGAGAGAGAGAGGGACAGCAAGAGGAGATAAAAGGAAAACAGATTAAAAACAGAAGATTTGGGACTCGTTAACACTAACGATGTTACCCATTAGCGCTAATGGAGAAGAAGTCCATTAAGGCTCTGGCACCACGTGTTTCTTTCTCTAAGTAAAGCTATAGTATGAGTGCCAAAAAGCACCCTATTCGTTATATAGTGCACTACTTTTGACCAGAGACTTATGAGCCTGGTGAAAAGTAGTGCACTATATATGGACTAGGGTGTAATTTGGAACGCAGACATACACAGGCAAGTACCTATAGACCCATAGAGGATCACCCATCATTACTTTCTATGATGTGCTCCATTAACCCATAGATTAGTATAATGACACATCAGAGCAGGACTGGGAACATACTGAGTACATTTATCTGATCATAAATATGCATTTTTCTCTGTAATAACACTACTGGCATTTGACAGGTAATTAATAGCCACAACACGACAAATTCAGAATCAAACTGCATCCCAAATGGCATCCTATTCCCTATTTAGTGCACTACTTTTGATCAGAGCCATATGGGCCCTGCTCAAAGGAAGTGCACTACACAGGGAATAGGGTGCTATTTTGTACAGGTCCCATGTCACACCAGGTGCAGACATGTCTAGTGAATATGTGCAAAGCGCTCTACTGCATGTCTTCTTGTATCTCCCAATATCTTTGTAATAATGCTAATGCTCAACAATGACATTTGATAAAGTCAACAATATCAAAAGCTCTACAGTCTATTAAGATGTGATCATACTTGATATTTAGGGCCAGGAGTTTTTCTTTACCACGTGACCTGACCAGGACTCTGGGCCTCAGTAACTCTGGGCCTCAGTAATATATTTAACGTACTATTTACCATGATAGTTTTCTGCTGCGTTCTCCTCAGAGGCCAGCCTCAGCGTCTCGTCGATGTGTGATCTGTCTCTCAGGATGTTGCTCAGGACATCCTCTACCTCCTCCTCTGTGGAGAGAAACAGCAGATCTGAAGTCAGTCTCTGCCAGTGAATCTTTGCACATTGGACTGGTTTAACCGGCATGACAGATGAGGCTGGTGGGGGGGAAATGGGAAAGGTTTGTTTGTGCTAAAACATGATTTGCAATCACAGCCCAAAGTGCCATAATTTACTGGTATGACCCCACTCTATGGCTGTTGCGTCCCAAATGGTCCCCTATTCCCTACATAGTGCACCACTTCCTGAGATTGTAAATCTTGTTTTAGGACAAAACATGTGTGTGTGACTGTTTATTATCTATGTAAACACTCAAATAAAGAGAATGTAAACAATGTAAACATGTTTCCCATGCCAATAAAGCACTTTGAATGTAATTGAATTGACAGAGAGAAAGGTGCTGACTGTTGCATGTCGTAAACGTTTCAGTAGAGGCTTTACAGTGGCCAAATACCACCATGCTACATCAAGGGTCATATCAATCAGTAAAAGCGCTGTCTCAATCTCTCTCTCTATTGCTGGGGTCTACAGGGATGGGTGTCAATCTAGAAATAAAATGACTAATGGATTCTAAAGCATAAGAAACAACATCTACGAAATGAACAACTTTGAAAAGTCAGTCAGTGGCATCATAGAGCATAGTAGAAGTGATATGTTCTGTTGTATTAACTGAGGAAAACAACCCCTTGCGATATCAAATCCAATCAAAAAAATCTAAATCAAATGTATTGTTCACATACACATGGTTAGCAGATGTTATTGTGAGCGTAGAAATGCTTCTGTTTCTAGATCCGACAGTGTAGCAGTATCTAACAGGTAATATCTAACAATTCCACAACAAAACCTAATTCACACAATCTAGTTAAGGAATAGGATGAGAATATATAAGTATAAAATATATGGATGAGCAGTGACAGAGTGGCTAAGATGCAATAGATAGTAAAGAATAGATAGTGAAGGATACTGTCAACGTTTGGCCGGGTGGTTTCTGGGTTTTGACCACTAGAGGCTCCCATTGTGTCTTTTTTGTCTGATCCTTTCTTTTCTTTTCCCCTTGTTTCCAGTTATTAATTGCACCTGTGCCTCGTGTCTCCTGTATGTATTTAAACCCTTAGTTTCCCTTAGTTCTTTGCTCTGTGTTTGTATGTCAGCACCCTGCCTCAGTGAAGCTGTGTATGTTCGTTGCTCCAGTTGGGCTCCCTTGTGGAACTTTGTTTTTGGGTATCGTTTTTCCTTGGATTATTCTTTTTGAGACTACCTTTTGTGAACATTGTTTTGGGTATTGTTATTTTTTGGATCTCTCCTTTGAGACTTTTCCTGGATGTTCCTCCTTTCTATGTGGATTTACCTTTTGTCTTGGTGGACTATTTTTGGCCTGAAGTTCTTTCAGTTTTTTGTCTTTATTAAAATACACCATCTCTGTTACGGCTGTGTCTGCCTCATCTTCTGGGTTCTGCCAACTACCTGTGGCTCAGTTCGATAGGTGACTGGTTCTCACACTGGAGACCTGAGTTCACGACCTGGTCCTGACAGATACAGTATATACATGTGAGATGAGTAATACGAGATATGCAAACATTCTTAAAGTGGCATTATTAAAGTGGCCAATATAAGTTGTACTGCAAGCACCTTTTGTCAAACTCAGCCCCAGGCTGTGTAACTACCATTCAAGTCCTCTCATAGAAGCTGCAGGCAGAATATTCAGAGAGATTCCTGTCTATCCGTCTCCCAGGCCCGGAGAGATTCCTGTCTGTCTGTCTCCCAGGCCTGGAGAGATTCCTGTCTATCTGTCTCCCAGGCCCAGAGAGATACCGGTCTATCTGTCTCCCAGGCCCAGAGAGATACCTGTCAATCCATCTCCCAGGCCCAGAGCGATTCCTGTCTGTCTCCCAGGCCCAGAGCGATTCCTGTCTATCTGTCTCCCAGGCCCAGAGAGACTCCTGTCTATCCGTCTCCCAGGCCCAAAGACATACTGTAAGTGGAGAGAAGAGGGGATGTTGAATGAGAGATATGTATATCCAGTTACATGGCTGTGGGATGAACCATTCCTCCGGGGGGGTACATTTAGCAGTGTCCCCATTCATTAGCATTCTAGAAGTGTGTGTGTGTGTGTGTGTGTGTGTGTGTGTGTGTGTGTGTGTGTGTGTGTGTGTGTGTGTGTGTGTGTGTGTGTGTGTGTGTGTGTGTGTGTGTGTGTGTGTGTGTGTGTGTGTGTGTGTGTGTGTGTGTGTGTGTGTGCGTGTGTGTGTGTGCGTGCGTGCGTGCGATCTCCACATTTGAATGTCTCTGTTATTTATTGCATTTGATCACAGCTGCTACTACAGTATGATCAGCTCTTTAATTAGACAGACAGGTTTGTTTCACGTAGCCATGGTTTCACAACACCACCATAGATAGTGTTTGTGTGTGTGTAGTGGGGGACTCCCCAGTTTCATAACAACCTGAGATAGGAGTGTGCTCTCTCTCTCAAGCATGCACACACATGCACACACTTTCTCTCTCTCTCTCTGCTCCACTCCCTAACAACCCCATTGTCATAGAGGGGAGAATACGTCAGACTTTCTTTACCCCTCTGCTTCACCTCCTCCAAATATAACCCTCTGTTGTAGACTTATCAGCCTGTTAGGAATGTCCTTGTGTGCCCACTACCCAGGAACAACCATCATTTTATGGCCCATGACTGTACCGTACAGGGGCCACTAGGGGCCCACAACCAGGTAAAGGTTACACAGCAGCACTACAGCCATAGAAATAGAACTACTAGAACAGGTTTTCCCATTCAAGTCAATATTCTGTGATGGATGGACCAGAGGCCATATTGACTGTGCACACAGGAGTAATACAGTGAGGGAAAAAAAGTATTTGATCCCCTGCTGATTTTGTACGTTTGAGATCTTGCATGGAGCCCCAGGCCGAGGGAGATTGACAGTTCTTTTGTGTTTCTTCCATTTGCAAATAATCGCACCAACTGTTGTCACCTTCTCACCAAGCTGCTTAGTGATGGTCTTGTAGCCCATTCCAGCCTTGTGTAGGTCTACAATCTTGTCCCTGACATCCTTGGAGAGCTCTTTGGTCTTGGCCATGGTGGAGAGTTTGGAATCTGATTGATTGATTGCTTCTGTGGACAGGTGTCTTTTATACAGGTAACAAACTGAGATTAGGAGCACTCCCTTTAAGAGTGTGCTCCTAATCTCAGCTCGTTACCTGTATAAAAGACACCTGGGAGCCAGAAATCTTTCTGATTGAGAGGGGGTCAAATACTTATTTCCCTCATTAAAATGCAAATCAATTTATAACATTTTTCACATGCGTTTTTCTGGATTTTTTTGTTGTTATTCTGTCTCTCACTGTTCAAATAAGCCTACCATTAAAATTATAGACTGATCATTTCTTTGTCAGTGGGCAAACGTACAAAATCAGCAGGGGATCAAATACTTTTTTCCCCTCACTGTACCTACTAAAAATGTTATCTGAATGAACGTGAAAAATCCAGACATCAGTTCTCTTCCCTTCAAACATGATCAGACCTCATGCATTCCTCTGTACTTCCCCCCTCAGTCCAGTCCAGATACCACCAAATGTTCGCCCACAAACGTAGAGCAGAAAATGTTCCAAAGCTCTGGCCCTGGGAGGTATAATGTTGGAGATGTCTGTCCAGATCAAGCTAGGCTGAACCAAGGATCAAAATGAATAAAACATAGGAATATTGCTCTTGGTATGGTTCTGTCATCTGAGCTGGTAACTAAACTATGAGAGGGGCGTAGAATGGATAATGGAGAATGGAGGTCATGCCAGGTTGCTTGTGTAATCATCACAAATCACACGGCTGGTGGTGACCGATGTGGGGCAAAGGCTCAGAGAAGACCTCCTCATCCATAACTGGACCACAAAACTGGTCACATAAGTCAGACTCCTCAAAGAGGAGAGACACATTTTTTTGTACAGCTGTTGGTCAAATCAAATCAAAGTTTATTTGTCACGTGCGCCGAATACAACAGGTGTAGACCTTACAGTGAAATGCTTACTTACAGGCTATAACCAACAGTGCAATTTCTTTAAGTAAAAAAAAAAAGTATTATGTGAACAATAGATGAGTAAAGAAATAAAAACAGTAAAAAAGACAGTGAAAAATAACAGTAGCGAGGCTATAACAGTAGCGAGGTTATATTCAGTAGCGAGGCTATATTCAGTAGCGAGGCTATAACAGTAGCGAGGTTATATTCAGTAGCGAGGTTATAACAGTAGTGAGGCTATATTCAGTAGCGAGGCTATAACAGTAGCGAGGTTATATTCAGTAGCGAGGTTATAACAGTAGTGAGGCTATATTCAGTAGCGAGGCTATAACAGTAGCGAGGTTATATTCAGTAGCGAGGCTATAACAGTAGCGAGGTTATATTCAGTAGCGAGGCTATAACAGTAGCGAGGTTATATTCAGTAGCGAGGTTATAACAGTAGTGAGGCTATATTCAGTAGCGAGGCTATAACAGTAGTGAGGCTATATTCAGTAGCGAGGCTATAACAGCAGCGAGGTTATATTCAGTAGCGAGGCTATAACAGCAGCGAGGTTATAACAGTAGCGAGGCTATATTCAGTAGCGAGGCTATAACAGCAGCGAGGTTATAACAGTAGCGAGGCTATATTCAGTAGCGAGGCTATATACAGTAGCGAGGCTATATACAGTAGCGAGGCTATATACAGTAGCGAGGTTATAACAGTAGCGAGGCTATATACAGTAGCGAGGCTATATACAGTAGCGAGGCTATTTACAGTAGCGAGGCTATATTCAGTAGCGAGGCTATATACAGTAGCGAGGCTATTTACAGTAGCGAGGCTATTTACAGTAGCGAGGCTATAACAGTAGCAAGGCTATATACAGTAGCGAGGCTATAACAGTAGCGAGGCTATATTCAGTAGCGAGGCTATATACAGTAGCGAGGCTATAACAGTAGCGAGGCTATATACAGTAGCGAGGCTATAACAGTAGCGAGGCCATAACAGTAGCGAGGCTAAAACAGTAGCGAGGCTATATCAGTAGCGAGGCCATATACAGTAGCGAGGCTATATCAGTAGCGAGGCCATAACAGTAGCGAGGCTATTTACAGTAGCGAGGCCATAACAGTAGCGAGGCTATATTCAGTAGCGAGACTATATACAGTAGCGAGGCTATTTACAGTAGCGAGGCTATAACAGTAGCGAGGCTATATACAGTAGTGAGGCCATAACAGTAGTGAGGCCATAACAGTAGCGAGGCTATAACAGTAGCGAGTCTATTTACAGTAGCGAGGCCATAACAGTAGCGAGGCTATAACAGTAGTGAGGCTATATACAGTAGCGAGGCTATAACAGTAGCGAGGCTATATACAGTAGCAAGGCCATAACAGTAGCGAGGCTATTTACAGTAGCGAGGCCATAACAGTAGCGAGGCTATAACAGTAGCGAGGCTATATACTGTAGCGAGGCTATATACTGTAGCGAGGCTATATACAGTAGCGAGGCTATAACAGTAGCGAGGCCATAACAGTAGCGAAGCTATAACAGTAGCGAGGGTATATACAGGCACTGGTTAGTCAGGCTGATTGACACTAAAATGGGGAGATACTGATATGTTCACCGATCTACCAGAATAATGGATAATATGGAAATCAATTAATACCAGAACACATACTATCACATTTGTGTCCTCATGTCTGTAATTGAAACCATTCAATCACAAATGAGTATTTCTCACATTTAACATAATTCTAACACATATCACAACTCTTGAATGACAACAGATTTAAACTATCAAGTGACTTCCACAGTCCAGTGATCTTTAACACAGAAATACTTGGAGTGAAAGTAGAACATCTAAGCCATGTAGGATCCCCAAGGTCAGTCGGCCAGCTGGATCTCAGGTTTAAAGTTCTAGAAGGAACCAGCCAGGATGAGGATACGTGACCTCCTAAACTCCCCTCTCCACTTAGCTGGGGGGGAAAATACACGTCACCCCTTTCATTCAACACCTGACCCCCAACACTGCCCACATGCCCCCAGGCGCTAAAGAGATCCTCTGGCTAACTGGACTGTTCCTTGGCTACACCAGGGTCATGTTCATTAGGGCATGCAGTATTATCAGTTTCAAAACATTCTGCAACACAAAATGAAAATTAGTGTTTTTTATTGGACAAGGAAGTACATTTTGTTGTCCACTTTCTTCTGTTAGGTGCCTAATGAACACAGCCCCGAGTGATGATACCAACCACGGGAGGACTTAGCCTTCCCGATGGGCCGTGGTGTTGAGGCCAAACTCTAGCTGCAAGGCTTGAACTCAATCCACAAGACATATACTACTGCTTTCTTTGGCTTCATTTGTATTGGCCAAGTCTCAAAAGAAAGCTGCATCAAATGACCCAGAACAACGACGTAGTGGGCACAGGGCATCCAACTTATTTGTTTACTAGCTCCTGCAGTTAGCATATTTTATTGACATTTACTCTGTTGATGATTTTCATTTTCAAAATGAACACCGACAGCATCAGCTCTGATTTGGAGTCTTAGAATACATCTGCTGTTAGAAGCTATGAATGGAACTTTGTTTACACTGAGCAGACATTAAAATGTCTGAGTTTGCATCCCAATATTACACTTTATATACATCACAGAAGACTGAAATATAACAAAACCGTGTGAACTAGAAACACTGGATTTTCTAAGTTTAAAAAAGACATGTTTATTAATTATGAAATTATGAAAAATGGTAATAAAATTCCACCCATGAGGCCACTAGGTCAGTTGACTTCAGGAAAGAGCAACTACCACATTATACCACATAGAACCCAGAGGAACAGGCCAATACATCCCATGTTAAACATACAAACACACTCCTCCTATAGACACAGGCCTTCTGCTGGTTTCACTCTGCCTGCCTACATTCTCCACCAGTGTCAACTGCTGAATGGTAAACTGTAGCATTGTGTCAATGCTAACCAAGGGAAGTGATTACGGGGGGCCTTGAAACTGTCTTGTGCCAGAGTAAGAAGGGAGAGGATAGTGAATGCTACAACACACCACAGCAAATAATTGTTATGAGCATATTCTACCGCTCAGACTTAAAATGAATGCTAGACAGATGCTCCTTTCAGCGCCAGTAGGCTGCTGGTGGCAGCACCATGGTAGTGATGACATGCTGCCTGGTTAAGGCTTACTTGTGCACTGCTCATGACAGTGGAGTCAACCTGCTAAAAATAAAGCCTGCGCAGTGTTGCTCTCAGCACGGCCCAAGAACCACCAACAACCACAGGTTAGCAGGGTGGATAAATGTTGCTCTCAGCACGGCCCAAGAACAACCAACAACCACAGGTTAGCAGGGTGGATCAATGTTGCTCTCAGCACGGCCCAAGAACCACCAACAACCACAGGTTAGCAGGGTGGATCAATGTTGCTCTCAGCACGGCCCAAGAGCAACCAACAACCACAGGTTAGCAGGGTGGATCAATGTTGCTCTCAGCACGGCCCAAGAACAACCAACAACCACAGGTTAGCAGGGTGGATCAATGTTGCTCTCAGCACGGCCCAAGAGCAACCAACAACCACAGGTTAGCAGGGTGGATCAATGTTGCTCTCAGCACGGCCCAAGAGCAACCAACAACCACAGGTTAGCAGGGTGGATCAATGTTGCTCTCAGCACGGCCCAAGAGCAACCAACAACCACAGGTTAGCAGGGTGGATCAATGTTGCTCTCAGCACGGCCCAAGAGCAACCAACAACCACAGGTTAGCAGGGTGGATCAATGTTGCTCTCAGCACGGCCCAAGAACAACCAACAACCACAGGTTAGCAGGGTGGATCAATGTTGCTCTCAGCACGGCCCTAGAACAACCAACAACCACAGGATAGCAGGGTGGATCAATGTTGCTCTCAGCACGGCCCAAGAACAACCAACAACCACAGGTTAGCAGGGTGGATCAATGTTGCTCTCAGCACGGCCCAAGAACAACCAACAACCACAGGTTAGCAGGGTGGATCAATGTTGCTCTCAGCACGGCCCAAGAACAACCAACAACCACAGGTTAGCAGGGTGGATAAAAGGGCGGATAGGACAAAATAGTGCCTTTCAACAGCTTCAACAACAACAGTGTATTGTATTTCCATGTGATAAAGAGTGCCTTTGATAGCCTGATACAGAGGCCTGTTAAAGTGGTCTGGTACAGAGGCCTGTTAAAGTGGTCTGGTACAGAGGCCTGTTAAAGTGGTCTGGTACAGAGGCCTGTTAAAGTGGTCTGGTACAGAGGCCTGTTAAAGTAGTCTGGTACAGAGGCCAGTTACAGAGGCCAGTTACAGTGAATGAAGATCATTGAGGCCTGGGGATGTCTGTGAGTATCCAGACCGGCTAACACTCTAGGTCTTAAAATAGAGTGTAGAATTCTCTGCCCCCCTCCTCCTTTCCTTCCCCTGACCAATTGTAGGGCTATTTCTGGCCACAGGGGGTACCAGCTCCAAACGCTTTAGCACCTGTTGCTACCCCCCAGCAACCAACCGTGCCCTGCACAAGCCTTTGTGTCCAGCCATGCTCCCCTGACCCTGGGATGTGTTGTTGTCAGCTACATGTCAGCCATTTTGTTATAAGCCCGGGAATGAACCACAGAAACTCAATATCAAATAAAATGTTCTTATTTTTTTCCTTCACTTTTTTGGAATACGAGTCGGGCCTAACTTTGCTACTTTTACAGTCTATAATGATCATCCACAGAATGACTTGTCTCTTATATCATGTTATCGATGACAGTGGATCAGTGTCACATGGGTTTGACAGTCATGTGTGGATCAGAGTATTCCATCCATGGAGATGAATAGTGTGGTTAATAATCAGATGGATCTCTTGGTAATGAGACAGTATTTTAGATAGTGATGCTGCTCCTCTCTGATGGAAATCCCCTGGCCCGGTGTAAAGGTTGCCTGAAACTCCCCGTGGCCCAGAGTACGTCCACAGGGTTCAGAGGACACTAAAGACCTAGTGGGCTATTCATGTTAACACTAATTTAATTTACCTCCGCTCCCTGGTGGTGCAGCAAGCACAGCAGAACTTCATCTGGAGGTTTTACACTGATATTAGATGTGTATGAGAGCACATACTCACACACGCTTGCACGCACTCGCACGCACACACACACACACACGCTTGCTCACATGGACAAGACGTTTACAGTGCCTTGCGAAAGTATTCACCCCCCATGGCATATTTTGTTGCCTTACGACCTTGAATTAAAATATATTTTTGGGGGGTTTGTATCATTTGTTTACACAACATGCCTACCACTTTGAAGATGCAAAATATTTTTGTTGTGAAACAAATAATATAACAAAAAAACTGAAAACTTGAGCGTGCATAACTATTCACCCCCCCAAAGTCAATACTTTGTAGAGCCACCTTTTGCAGCAATTACAGCTGCAAGTCTCTTGGGGTATGTCTCTATAAGCTTGGCACATCTAGCCACTGGGATCTTTGCCCGTTCTTCAAGGCAAAACTGCTCCAGCTCCTTCAAGTTGGATGTGTTCCTGCTGTTGTACAGCAATCTTTAAGTCATACCACAGATTGTCAATTGGATTGAGGTCTTTGCTTTGACTAGGCCATTCCAAGACATTTAAATGTTTCCCCTTAAACCACTCAAGTGTTGCTTTAGCAGTATGCTTAGGGTCATTGTCCTGTTGAAAGGTGAGCCTCCGTCCCAGTCTCAAATCTCTGGAAGACTGAAACAGGTTTCCCTCAAGAATTTCCTTGTATTTAGCGCCATCCATTATTCCTTCAATTCTGACCAGTTTCCCAGTCCCTGCCGATGACAAACATCCCCACAGCATGATGCTGCCACCACCATGCTTCACTGTGGGGATGATGTTCTCGGGGGTGATGAGAGGTGTTGGGTTTGCACATAGCGTTTTCCTTGATGGCCAAAAAGCTTAATTTTAGTCTCATCTGACCAGAGTACCTCTTCCATATGTTTGGGGAGTCTCCCACATGCCTTTTGTCGAACACCAAACGTGTTTGTTTATTTTTTTCTTTAAGCAATGGCTTTTTTCTTGACATTCTTCCGTAAAGCCCAGCTCTGTGGAGTGTACGGCTTAAAGTGGTCCTATGGACAGATACTTAAATCTCCGCTGTGGAGCTTTGCAGCTCCTTCAGGGTTATTTTGTGTCTCTTTGTTGCCTCTCTGATTAATGCCCTCCTTGCCTGGTCCGTGAGTTTGGTGGGCGGCCCTCTCTTGGCAGGTTTGTTGTGGTGCCATGTTCTTTCCATTTTTTTATATTGGATTTAATGGTGCTCTGTGGGATGTTCAAGGTTTCTGATATTTTTTTAGAACCCAACCCTGATCTGTACTTCTCCACAACTTTGTCCCTGACCTGTTTGGAGAGCTCCTTGGTCTTCATGGTGCCCCTTGCTTAGTGGTGTTGCAGACTCTGGGGCCTTTCAGAACAGGTGTATATATACTGAGATCATGTGACAGATCATTTGATTAGATTGCACACAGGTGGACTTAATTTAACTAATTATGTGACTTCTGAAGGTAATTGGTTGCACCAGATCTTATTTATGGACTTCATAGCAAAGGGGGTGAATACATATGCACGCACCATTTTTCAGTTTAAATTATTATTATTTTCTTTTAAACAAGTTATGTTTTTTCATTTCACTTCACCAATTTTGACTATTTTGTGTACGTCCGTTACATGAAATCCAAATAAAAATCTATTTAAATTACAGGTTGTAATGCAACAATATAGGAAAAACACCAAGGGGGTGAATACTTTTTCAAGGCACTGTATGGGCAACCTTTACACACCTGAGAGTACAAGAGAATATACAATGTAATATATAATGTATTGCATACTGTTGTTACACTATACAAATGTAATGTATTACATACTGTTCGTACACTATACAAATATACTGTATTGTATGTTGCATACACTATACAAATGTACTGTAATGTATTACATACTGTTCGTACACTATACAAATATACTGTATTGTATGTTGGATACACTATACAAATGTACTGTAATGTATTACATACTGTTCGTACACTATACAAATATACTGTATTGTATGTTGCATACACTATACAAATGTACTGTAATGTATTACATACTGTTCGTACACTATACAAATATACTGTATTGTATGTTGCATACACTATACAAATGACTGCCAGTGCTTTGAAGGTTAGATTCTCTTTATTCTCTGTTATCTGACCCCCAGTGACCGCTGGACCAACTAACTTTATGAACTTCATAATGAACTGCTATAGTTGAGGCGTGACACAGAACTTCCCCCAGCCCTGGCCACTAAAGCCTGGAGAACATCAGGGCGTGTCTCACCCGTCCCCAAAAGCCCAGAGCCTACACCATCATCGGCAGCTCTACCCGCAGCATTCTGACTGGAAGTGCTGCCTGTTGCCGGTTGGAATGTTTCTCCAAATTGAACTACGGTTGCCGTTGCAACAGGCTCAACTAGGACAGACACATGGTCTGGGTGACAGATGTCCTGGGGTTCATATCAGAAGGTTCGCCTGGCGCCTTGGGGGGTTAATTTGGAGAGTGCGAGGGTACGGGGGCTGAGGCAAACTACAGTAACGATATCCAGAGGCAAGACGTTCTCTCTCTGATCTATATCCTACAGCTCGATGCTGGATGTAGGCTAGAGGGTGTGGATGATTAGGAGGGGAGGTGTTAAGTCCATTTGTATTTTCTAAAGCTCTATATTCTGGGTAGGCTACTGGGTCCTTTCTATTTTCTACAGCTCTATATTATGCTGGGCTATACACTAAGTGTACAAGACATTAGGAACACCTGCTCTTTATATGACATAGACTGACCAGGTGAAAGCTATGATCCCTTACTGAGGTCACTTGTTAACTTCTTAGGGGCGCTAGCACTACCCGGTGGAATGCAAGGTGCCAAATTCAAAATCCAAAAGGCGCCAAATTCAAAATCCAAAAGTTGAATTATTAAACATGCATTAATATACAAGTGTTTCATAGTCATCAAAAGCTCTGCTTCTTGGCAATATCACAGCGTTGTCTTTACGGTGAAAGCACCACATTTGATTGTTTGAGGATAGCACCTCACATATTTTTCCCATTACCATAAATTCATAAGCCTTCACGGTTCAAAGAAAACACATTTCACAGCGAAAACAAATCAATTACCTTTTGAAGAACTTCTGCTGAGGGCTTCCCAAGTGTCCAACGAAGACAATCCATGGTTCTTTTGTTAGAAAAAGTAATGTATTATATACATAAATCTCAGTTTGGTTGGCGCGTTATAATGAGAAAATACAGCGTTGACTCGTCCATTGAAACGTGAAGAGAACTCGTTCAACTTATACTTATAAACTTGTCCAAGAACAATCAAACATAATTGATCATGTATCCTTAGGAACACTTTTATGTATGAATAGTATAATATTTCAACCGGAATATAAACTGGGCGATAAGAAAGGAAAAAAACACAGCCGGGAACGTGCCTTTTCCTCTATTGACATTCTGTCTGACCACTTCCTAATTCTTCTTCTTCTGCCATATAAAGCATCTAAACAGAATCAAAACACTTTCTCGAGACTGTTGACATCCAGAGGAAGCAATAGGTACTGCATTCATATGCCCTTATATGGGCATTTTCATAAGGAAGGGGTTCCAAATGAGGCAATGTGTCAAAATCACTTTTTTCAGGACAGAAATTCCTCTGATTTTCGCGTGCCATATCCGTTCTGTTATACTCACAGACAAAATGTTAACACTTTTAGAAACTTGAGTGTTTCCTATCCAATGGTACTAAATATGTGCATATCCTATTTTCTGGGCCTGAATGGGAGGCATTTTACTTTGGGCATGCCAGGCTCTCTAAAACCGTCACCTCGTGCGCTGCTCCCAAAGAAGTTAAATCCACATCAATCAAATCAAGTTTTTATTGTCACATGCTTCGTAAACAGCAGGTGTAGACTAACAGTGAAATGCTTACAATCAGTGTAAATTTAAGGGGAGGGGACAGGTTAAAGAAGGATTTTGAAGCCTTGAGACAATTGAGACATGGATTGTGTATGTGTGTCATTCAGAGGGTGAATGGGCAAGACAAAATATGTCATTGTCTTTCACAGGAGGTTGGTGGCACCTTAATTGGGGAGGACGGGCTCATGGTAATGGCTGGAGTGGAGTAAGTGGAATGTTATCAAATACATCAAACACATGGTTTCCAGGTGCTTAATGCTATTCCATTTGCCCCGTTCTAGCCATTATTATGAGCCGTCCTCCCCTCAGCAGCCTCCACTGGTGCCTTTGAATGGGTTATGGTAATAGGTGCCAGGCACACCAGAATGGGTTATGGTAGTAGGTGCCAGGCGCACCTAACGCTGCTGGGTTTTTGGCGCTCAAAAGTCCATGCCCAGATGAAAAGATGCTGTTATGAGTGCAAAAGGGGGTGCAACTCAATATTAGGAAGGTGTTCCTAAGGTTTCGTACACTCAGTGTATGTAGGCTTGAGGGTGAGGATCTATGTTCTACAACTCTATATAATGCTGGGCTATATGTAGGCTAGAGCATGAGGATCTATTTTCTACAGCTCTACATAATATGATATATGTAGGCTAGAGGGTGAGGATGATTAGGGAGGTGTTAACAAGTCTGAAGCAGCTACTCAAGAGGCCACTGAAAAATCACATGACACTCAATGATACATTCCAAATAAGGGAAAGGGGATACCTGGTCAGTTGTACAACTGAATGCATTCAACCAAAATGTGTCTTCCACATAGGGATGCAACATTCAGGAGTTCTTGTCAAATAGAACTGTAATACACAGAGTGGGCGCGCTTTTCAAGGTGAGAATTAGGCCTGCTCTTTACTTTGTATTTCTATGAGCAACTTTCTAAACATGGAGCAGATCTTCTGACCCTATAACCCCCTTCTAATTGTTGCAACAGAATGTAATGGTCCTTGTGGTATGTTGGTTGTAGTGGTGGTCTGGTACCGGTAAAGAAGAAGACAAGTCCCATATCCTATCAGTAGCTGTAAGTGTGGTAGCCAAGCAACAAGCCAGTATCAGGTATAACTGCTATGCTGGGAATACACTACTACTGGTTGTTTTCACTGTCTTAGGTTTACATTCCTGTCCAGTCTCAGACAGTCCCCCGTGCCTCAGACCAGTTGGCCTACTTCACTGAATGGATGCAGGAGTGATTATGAGAGTGTTTTGGCCGCTCTGAGTGCATTCCAAACAGCCCTCTCAGTCACCTCCCAACATCTTGATTTAGAATAAGGACCCGTCTAGCCTCATGATAGTTGTGATATAGCCATCTTGGAGAACTAGGTGGTCTCATCTCAGAGTTCTTCCTGGTCAGGTCACATGATCAGGAAACATTCCTTGGCCCAATCATCACACTCATACTCATGTACAAACCTTAAACACATTTAAACTCTAATACACTGGTCACACAAGCTCTATCCATATGTACAAACCCATACATAGACTCCAGACGAAAGGGCAAACCAATTGTCAGCTTGTGTCAAAAATGGAGACACAGAGTTCATACCATTTTACAGTTAAAGAACGTTGGAAGGACTACTGGACCGGGGCTGTTTTTAAGGATAAATGTTAGAAGGATTTCATGGCTTAAAGGCTACGCTCGCCAATGCCACAGGCCACAGTGTAAGCATTCTTGGTGACATGGTTGTGGATTCTAGGAGCTCGCCGATGGAGGGCATGTCCGGGTGGCAATTCCACAGAAGGGGGGCGAGCACCATGAGGATCAGTCTGAGGACACAGTGGAGTGGCACAGGATGGGGGGGAAGGGAGGCGAGGACCATGAGGATCAGTCTGAGGACACAGGGGAGTGGCACAGGATGGGAGGGGGGCGAGGAGAGAGTTGCGAGGGCGCTTTACGCTGGGGTGTTGATCTGACTCTACTCTCCCGGCAGTCCTGTCACTGATCCACAGAGACTCACCAAGTGACCGACCTTGAGGTTGAGGGGACTGAGGGGCTTGTCCAAGAGGGGGAGGAGGGGGTCGGGTGTCCCCACTGCCAGGACTGGAGGGATGCCCCGGGCCCCCAGGCCTACTGCTTGCCATCAATGGGGGACACAGAGGGAAAGAGAGTGCTCGTGTCACCCCATATCTCCTCACACTTCAGGTCGGGCCAAAGGCATTCTGTTTAGTGTTACTTCTCTAATTAGTAGGGAAAGGAAAGGGAAAGGGGGTGACCTAGTCAGTTGTACAAATGAAATGTTTCTTCCGCATTTAACCCAACCCCTCTGAATCAGAGAGGTGCGGGGGGCTGCCTTAATTGACATCCACGTCTCCCGCGCCCAGGGAACAGTGGGTTAACTGCTTGCTCAGGGGCAGAATGACAGATTTTTACCTTGTCAGCTCAGGGATTTGATCCAGCAAGTATTATGGCCTCTAGTGTAAACAGTCAGGAACACAGGACAATACAGCAATCAACTGTTAAGGTTTCGAGGCTGACGTTTGGCAACTCGAACCTTCAGCTCCCTCCACAGATTTTCTATGGAATTGAGGTCTGGAGACTGGCAAAGCCACTCCAGGACCTTAATGTGCTTCTTCTTGAGCCACTCCTTTGTTGCCTTGGCCGTGTGTTTTGGGTCATAGTCATGCTGGAATACCCATACACGACCCATTTTCAATGCCCTGGCTGAGGGAAGGAGGTTCTCACCCAAGATTTGATGGTACATGGCCCCGTCCATCGTCCTTTTGATGCGGTGAAGTTGTCCTGTCCCCTTAGCAGAAAAACACCCCCAAAGCATAATGTTTCCACCTCCATGTTTGACGGTGGGGATGGTGTTCTTGGGGTCATAGGCAGCATTCCTCACAACATTTGATTGTTTGAGGGTAGCACCTCCAATATTTTACCATTCGCATAAATTCATAAACCATCACGGTTCACACAAAACACATTTCACAGCGAAAACAAATCCCTTACCTTTTGAAGAACTTCTGCTGAGGGCTTCCCAAGTGTCCAACGAAGACAATCCATGGTTCTTTTGTTAGAAAAAGTGATTTATTATATCCATAAATCTCTGTTTGGTTGGTGCGTTATGTTCAGAAAATCCAATGTCGATTCGCCCATTGAAACGTGAAGAGAACGCGTTCAAATATACCTATAAACTTTTCCTAAACAAATCAAATACCAGTTAAAATGCATCCTTAGCTATCCTTTTATGAATATGAGTGATAATATTTCACTCGGATGGTCACCTAAACGTTATATAAGTAAAATAAAGTGGGGCGCGCAGCCAGCCTTGCGCACGAGAAAACTTGTTGACATCTGAGCTACCTTGGCCATATCCTTTCCCTATTCTTGCTGCTTCCTCCAATCTCTCTGAGGCTTTATATATAGACTGTTGACATCTAGTGGAAGCCATAGGTACTGAAATCTCGGAGCTGCTTGCCATAGAACTCAATAGGGAGACTGTCAACCAGAGCCAATGTGACTAAAAACAGTAATTCCGGATAGATTTTTCTTTGGTTTTCACCTGCTATTTCTGTTTTGTTACACTCACAGACATAATGTTAACACTTTTAGAAACTTCAGAGTGTTTCCTATCCAATAGTACTAATTATGTGCATACCCTACTTTCTGGGCCTGAGTGGAAGACATTTTACTTTGGGCACGCCAGACTCTCCAAAACCGTCACCTCGGGAACCGCTCCCTAAGAAGTTAACACATCTCCCACTGACTTCAATGCATAAATCATCCAAAATCAGGATTCTGCTTTAAGTAAGAGAAGAGAAAATGGTCCAGTTAGCACAACAGGGAGACAAGACTAACCCTGGTCTGAATGAGCAGTACAGTGTCTGAGCACCACTCCTGGTCTGTAGAAATAGCCATTAACCTTGTCAGGATAACAAGTATCCCTTTGTAGCAGTGATGAATCCAATTAAAGGATCCATGTAATTTATAACCATTGCAGTAATTAAATTTTAGGATGACATACAATAGCTTAACTGAACATGACAGTGTGTCATGTCCATCTGGATGCTCCAATCTCTTAACCAGTGTATCACTCCAACACTTCCGCTACAGTACAATTCCCTTAGTCGTTACCACTACTGTTTCCATGGGCTTTGAAGGACCTCATGCATACCAAGGAAACAACATTTACTGGCAACCATTTTGTTAAATACGGACAACATCCCCACATTTCAGTTTTACAGTGTATCTAGGTGATTCTAAAATAACCCTTAAGTAGGCTAATGCTAACCTGGTTAGCCCAGGGGAACTTCCTGTCAGTCCTTCTCCACTCATATGAACAAGCCATCCACAGGAACAACAACATCACCCTACAGTAGCACTCCATGGAATCAGTGTTACACACTAACAAACCTAGCTATAGGAGGACGGGCTCATTGTAATAGCTGGAATGGGATAAATGGAACGGTATCAAACACAGACATTCCCATTCCAGCCATTACAATGAACCCCTAATATAGATCTTCCCACCAGCCTCCTCTGCTAGCATTAGCCACCTGGCTTTGCTATTCAACGCTACATAGCTAGCCACCCACACTGCTGGACCAGGACTAGGCCCAAGCTAAGCTAGCAGGGGTTGTGACTAGAGGGAGTACAGCTACGACCGGAAGTTACTTTCGGTAGCAGGTTAGGAGAGCATTTTAACTAACCCTAACCCTTTTCCTAACCTTAACCTGAGTCTCCTAACCTGCCATGTTAATTCTCCTAACCTGCTGTATAAATTCTCCTAACCTGTTACGAAAAAGTAACTTCTAGTCGTAGCTGTAGTCCCTCTAGTTTGAACCGCTAGCATGGTATGTGTGCTCCCGCTCCGGCCTCCTCCCTCCTCCGGCCCCACCTGATTTGATAATGCATGTCCTTATAAGGCCAGCTGCTGGGAATAAATTGTCATTGTGACAGTGCAGGGTGACAGCAGCTGTGGAGGCAATGTGGCTAAAGGGTAGTGCTGGGTCTGGGGAGGGGTGGAAGGAGGCTGGGGGGGGAGGGGAGGGGAAGAGGGATGGGGGACCTATAGTGGACGGTGTCCGGTTACGGGACGCCTGCCTTCCAGTCCTAGACATCTGACAGCAGGCTGGGATTGGGATAGGAAAGCATGTTGCCCTGGTGCTGAGCGGAGCCCAAGGACAGACAAGGGTAACAGGAAGAAACTGTTTTACTTTCGAAAGATCCCTCCACCACATTTCTGGAGAGAGGCTGATCTTGATGTAATCTGGGCATTATATTATATTATATTATAAAGCTATGGACAATACATGTAATCACTTGACAAGACAAGTATTTTACATCCAGTAAAATGTATAGCTAATCAGTCAATAGATACAAGTATCAAAAACGTCCCTATGACATCTACTTGTCAGCAAGGACAGGGAGGAGAGAGAGAGGAATCAAAGAAAGCGAGACAGAGGGAGTGATACAGTGAGGGTATGCAGGCTCTTCTCTCTAGTAGTCTGAGACGTTCCATGAGAAGGTGCCATGCTTTAGGACAGCTGACACACCGTCACCACGCCAAAAGCTTCTGGTGTGTGTGTGTGTGTGTGTGTGTGTGTGTGAGACCAATAAAGATCTCAATGAGGCTTAATAAAGGAATATATGCACACACATTAAAAATAATGAGAGACTGATGTGCCAAGTTGGCAGCATTTTAAAATGTGTTTTTCTAAAAAGATGAGACGAGGACGGAGCCCTTAAAATATTCTGTCCTGATTGAACCCAGTGATCTACCACATTTAATTTTAAACCCTTTTAAATAGCGCTGCAGGATAGCAGAGAAAGGGACACGGGTGTCTATGCTCATGCCTGTGTCCAGGTGACTGCCACTGTTTGAAAGACCCCTGCAAGTCCTGGCTTAAACTACAACACTTAAAAAATACAAAAACTCCATATCTACAGTACCTTCTCTGTCCCTACAAACCCACACAACTGACTGACAGAAGAATCCATCTGCATAGCTGCTAAAAGCCCAAAGAGTAAGACAGTTTAGTCCACTGAAAAGAATGTCTGGAAGTATCGGCATAGAGATCTCAGACTTTCCCAGTTTGAATAAAAAGAAAGTATGTTGGATCAGTAATATGGATCCAGTGTGTGTCTACAATTCAGCAAATTGACTGGACAATGAAAGCATGCAGACAGCTAAGACATCCAACCCAACCATGCCACGTCTCATACATTTGATACATGAGCTGTACCCCAGGACATGTACAGTTCAGTACTGTAGTCTTCCAATGACCAAAAGCACTAATAAGCCTATAAACACACACCCATACAAAATCTATTTATATCGACATCGACATCCACATAAACATATAAAACAGTAGATAAGGTGTGAGGCCCCTTACCTGCTAAGGCCAGGACCAGCAGACTGAAGAAGCAGCAGATTGAGACTATAGCCTTCATGATGGCTGCCAGGAGAACTCTGATAGCCTCACTGACTATATATACCAAGGTAAAAAAGTCAAAGGGTATGAGATAGAACAGGGGGCGGGACAGAGCGAGAAAGAGAGAGGGCCGTTGGGTGAGGGTGAGGGTGTGTGTATGTGTGTGTGTGGCAGGCATCACAGGCGTCAGAGCTGCCACACAGGGCCTTGCGCGTAGCGGCAGCTGACTGTCTCTCTTTTAGACAGGCAGTTTGGGCACTGACGTCAACACATAGGGACAGAGGTTTAGCATTTCCTTGTCAAATCATTCCTCAATTATATTATACAATGGTATATGGATTAAAATAGCATGTAATATTAGATTATGTACAAACTGGGACTGCTGATACATTCATATGGTTGAATGACGGGTAAAATCAACTCATTTACATTTTACACCCACTGAGCAAATAATTATCTTTTAGGATTTAGGGATAATTAAAATAATAATTACGATAAGCCATATTCACAAATTACACCCATTATCTGATTAACATGAAAATGGAACAAGCAACAACGTCTTGTCAACAACAGAATGCAATTAGCAAGTACTGTAACCGTGACAGTTGTATCACTTTTACTACACAAACCATTCACAATAAATCATTTTCATTTAACGAGGTTGATTCTGGCATTGAAATGAGCTGTCGAACTCACTCTAGGCCAGTAAAAAATAAAGAATTATGTCCATTTGGATGCCATGTTTGGGGGTTATCAATCATAAATGTGACAGAGCTTGACTGTGTGTGTGTGTGTGTGTGTGTGTGTTGGCAGGCACAGCAGAACCACAGTCACCCTGGCTCTCCAAAACAGCGTGATGGGGGCTTAGTACTTTATCACAGTGAACCAGACACTGTGGTGAAAATAATCTCACAACTACTCAGTCGGATTTAATGTCTAACTGCAAATGAATCCTCAAATATGCAGGGCCAAAGATTTTACTTCAAAATGTATTAAAGCCAAAGAATGTTTCATGACCGATTTCATTTTCCCTTTGTACTGTACAGTACAATGCCTTCTAAGACTGGAGAAGGTGGTGGGTTGTAGTTTGACCATGGCAGTTTGGTGCTGGTTAGATGTAATTGTTGTATCACAGGAGGAAATGCATGAATGTGTCTTACGCAAGAACATCTCTTTCTTGAAGACTTAGGGTACACATTCACCCTCCCTGTTAAATAGAGTGCAGACTTACAGAGTGTGAGTGCTCTACTCTGTACACCACCAGGGATTGGGCAGAGGTAGTAGACAACTCACATATCAAATCAAATGCTATTTGTCACATGCGTCGAATATAACATGTGTAGACCTTACAGTGAAATGCTTACTTACAAGCCCCTAACCAACAATGCAGCTTAAAAAAATACAGATAAGAATAAGAAATAAAAGTAACAAGTAATTAAAGAGCAGCAGTAAAATAATAGCGAGACTATATACAGGGGGGTACCGGTACAGAGTCAATGTGCGGGGGCACCGGTTAGTTGAGGTAATATGTACATGTAGGTAGAGTTATTAAAGTGACTATGCATAGATGATAACAAGAGAGTAACAGCGGTGTAAAAGGGGTTGTTGTCCTGGCACCAAACGGCAAGGTCTCTGACCTCCTCCCTATAGGCTGTCTCGTTGTTGTCGGTGATCAGGCCTACCACTGTTCTGTCATCGGCAAATTTAATGACGGTGTTGGAGTTGTGCCTGGCCATGCAGTCATGAGTGAACAGGGAGTACAGGAGGGGACTGAGCACGCACACCTGAGGGGCCCGTGTGTTGAGGATCAGCGTGGCGGATGTGTTGTTACCTACCCTTACCACCTGGGGCCGGCCCGTCAGGAAGTCCAGAATCCAGTTGCAGAGGGAGGTGTTTAGTCCCAGGGTCCTTAGCTTAGTGATGAGCTTTGAGGGCACTATGGTGTTGAACGCTGAGCTGTAGTCAATGAATAGCATTCTCACATAGGTGTTCCTTTTGTCCAGGTGGGAAAGGGCAGTGTGGAGTGCAATAGAGATTGCATCATCTGTTGTGGTGGTAGGCAAATTGGTAATCCGTCTGGCCCTGCGGCCTTGTGAATGTTGACCTGTCTAAAGGTCTTACTCACATCGGCTGTGGAAAGCGTGATCACACAGTCTTCCAAAACAGCTGGTGCTCTCATGCATGTTTCAGTGTTATTTGCCTCGAAGCGAGCATAGAAGTAGTTTAGCTCGGCTGGTAGGCTCGTGTCACTGGGCAGCTCTCGGCTGTGCTTCCCTTGGTAGTCTGTAATGGTTTGCAAGCCCTGACACATCCAATGAGCGTCAGAGCCTGTGTAGTACGATTCAATCTTAGTCCTATATTGAGGCTTTGCCTGTTTGATGGCATAGTGGGATTTCTTATAAGCTTCCGGGTTAGAGTCCCGCTCCTTGAAAGCGGCAGCTCTAGCCTTTAGCTCAGTGCGGATGCTGCCTGTTATCCATGGCTTCTGCTTGGGATATTTACGTACGGTCACTGTGGGGACGACGTCATCGATGCACTTACTGATGAAGCCAATGACTGATGTGGTGTACTCAATGCCATCAGAGGAATCCTGGAACATATTCCAGTCTGTGATAGCTAAACGTTCCTGTAGCTTAGCATCTGCTTCCTCTGACCACTTTTTTTATTGATCTAGTCACTGGTGCTTCCTGCTTTAATTTTTGCTTGTAAGCAGGAGTATAGAAGTATGGTCAGATTTGCCAAATGGGGGGCGAGGGAGAGCTTTGTGTGTGGAGTAAAGGTGATCCAGAGTTTTTTTCCCTCTGGTTGCACATTTAACGTGCTGATAGAAGTTTTGTAAAACACATTTCCCTGCATTAAAGTCCCCGGCTATCCCACACTACATTAATGCCATAATTTACACCACAATGAAGAGGTTGTTTCTCCCCCTAAAACTAAGATAATGCCACCCACAGACACACAACACCCACCAGATGGAACGTACCATGTGTGGTGTAAAGTGGATCTCTCCAGGTGGCTAGTTACTTACTTCACTGGTGTCGAGCTGCAGCAGGTGAATAACATTGTGAGTCTGTGGCTGGGGGTAGTTGGGAAGAGACAGGGGTCTAGCCATTCATGTAGGCAGGATACGTGCCTGTCCTGTCCCTGCAGTGCACTATAGTGGCGGTTGTTCTAAGAGGCGCAGTTCCTCCATATTATAGCATCCAGAGGATGACCTCCGACCCCAAAGAGAAGACTGGCTCTGGTTGCATGGACTGGAGGAGCTAAGCATGGTTAATCTTGACTGAACCTAGCTACTTAACTCAACAAACTCGCAATTTCCCCCCCATGTCCCTTTTGCTTTTGACATTGAATATCTTGACTCGGCTATCGCTATTCCAGGATACTGTCCTTATGGGTGACTTTTGTACTTACCTCTTGGTGTGTGTGATGTTCATGTTCTCCAGACTCCGATCCGTCTCGTTTACACATGGTCTGTACATTCAGTGCCTCGCGACCATGTGCATGTGCTCCGCAACATATTCTTTGGAACCCGCTGGCCAGCTAATCAATTCATGTTATTAGTTTGTTTCAAGACCAAACAACATGTCTATGGATCATTCTGGGGATACATTGGTCAAATATAAACAAAAACATTTGTTGTTGTTGACAAAATAGACATCCAATCGACCACTAGGAACATCCATCTTCACCAGACTCTGGTCCCTGACAAGGAAACCACTGGACAAAATAAACTGTTGAAGACCAAGGAACACCTAAATGGAAGAACAGAAGTATTCATGGGAAGAAGCAAAAACAAATGGTGGAGATCATTCATGGATGACCTCTGCTCACCATGGAGTAAAATGGTTGAAGTCAAGTCTGCCACAAGAGTAGCTCCACCTTAACACAGTCTGGTACTATCATGTTTATTTAGGTCATGTTCCCCTGCTCAGACGTTGCATTCAACAACCGATGGTTGCGTGCCACGTCAGACTGTGCCGTCAGGCACCAGACTGCGGTTAGCTGATACGTAAAATACCTACCCAGGCATTGTAAGTTCTGGCATGCTCCAGCAACGTCCGAGCAGAGAAACACAACCTTAGTCATTGTGAACATTCTCCACCTCCTGCTGAGTTGACTTCACACTACTGTCAAATCACTGCCCCCTCACTTCAGTGGATAACCATTTTGCTTGAAGATGCCCACCATTCTACAGAATGTGCTGATTGTTTTGTGTGTATTCAGATGCTCTAGTGTTAGGACCAGGAGTTTCCCTGACCATGTGACCCAGTCAGACCAGGTACATGTTGGGGTCCAATCAGGTCAAGTGATAAGAAAAACTCTTGGCCCTACCTAGCATATCTCTGAATAACAGCACCAGGATTGTGATCAATTCCCTTTCAATTACAGTAAATTCGAGAGGTTAACTAAATTCCAATTCCACATTTTCCTAATTGAAAAGCATTGAGAATTGGATTTTCAGTGTACTTCTTGAACTGAAATGGAATAGACCCTAATCAAAAGGTGTCCCTTGGTTTGATAACTTGTAGTTTCAGAAACATCTAGAGCTTCAATTATAGCTTGAGCAAAGAATGGCGTCATTGAGAATCCTTTCTTTTGACAATCAAATCTGCCATTTGACAGCTGCTAATTTCCACCCAAACATGGATAGTGCCTGTCATAACATGGTGAGTGTCACTATCCCTTCAGTACCATCATGGGGGCATGATTCAGAGTGGGTCTGGATTCCAGAATTCCAATGGGACATTTTTGAATGGCGATCACATATCTAGTGTGAAGCTGTGAGCTAGACAGGCTGAGTGAGAGTGAGAGAGAGTGAGAGAGAATGAACACTACATAGACACTCAAGTACTAGAGGACAGTGACATGCCACCTACTGGAGTCACTAGTGCTGCAAACTTGTCACAGACTCCGATGGTGATGGTGGGCCATCTTTATTTAGCACCAGACCAGCATGACTGTGGGTCGGCCCAGGGGCTTCTGGCACGACAACCAATCACAAAGGGACACTTGTACATAAACCAGAGAGCTGGAGAGTGAACCAACAGGAGGAAAGGAAGGAGAGCGAGAACCTGGGCCATGTTCAATAAAACCTGTTTCATGACTACAGAACACAACCCTTCTTTAACCCTTTGCTATAACATCACCGGTGTCATAGAAATTGCACTGTCGTAAAAATGTAATATGTTTAAAAACAGATATCTGACAGTTAAACTGCTCTTAAATGCTAATGTGCTAGCTACACAAAGTGATAAACAGAAACGAGACCAACTTGTAAAAAACGAAGTACAAACTTTATTATTCTGTCTTTACAAAAGGCACAAGCCTCTTCTTTATCCACACACAAGTTTCTTCTTCTTAAAAACTCTAAATATAATAGCTTCTCAACGACCGCGTGGACTGACTGTCCAACAAAACACAAGACAACAGATAAAGAGGAGCTGGGGAGGAGAGGAGGGCGTGAGTGACGGAGAGGCAAGACAGGATGAGAGTCTTGACTACAGACAGACAAAGAGATGAGGGACAGACAGACATGGGACAGGGGTTGTATTCACTAAGGCACACCGTAGCAAGGGAAAACGAAAACACTTGTTTCTTATTGGGCAAGGTCAGGTAGTATCTCCCTGTTTCAGTCCATTTTCTTCCGTTTGGTGCCTAATGAATACACCCAGGGTATATGACCGGGTCAGACACAGGGAAAAGGGGAAATACACAGCAGTGTGGTTTTAGTCTCACAACATATCAAGAGCTTCAGCCGAGGAGAGGCCCCCTTTTAGAAAAATAAGAGGAACCCTCTCCCACATATAGTACAGTAAGTGCTATAGAATCGTAACCCCCATTCACTGACCCCGCCCACCTCACAGACAATCTGTTATGTATCTAACAGAGATATCAGATAGTCTAGAAGATAACACTCAAAAAAACACAGGTACTGAAAAGGGGTACGAAAAGGTTTCTACGGACATAGCATAAAGCGTAACCAAACAAACAAAAAACATTTTGATCAGCAATCAATAGGACTGCCCCCTCCAATCCAGACTATAAGGTTTATAGAGGGCACACCTCAAGAATCACTGACCATTTCCAAATAATGTAACTCAACATGGCTAAGTTGTTTTTTTCCTGGGTGAACACAGTGGTCACGTTCCAGGCTGACTACATTGCAGTCGCACTGCACGCAGCTACCTATGGTTGCGTGCCACGTCACTGACTTTCCAGTCGGGCATCAGTTGGCTGCATCAATTTGTGGTAAGCCGATACAAAAACACCTGTCCAGGCGTTGTGAGGTCTGGCATGCGACTGCAACGAAGTGGCCTTGAACGTGGCCAGTGTGAATCCACTGTAAATACCAAGAAGGAAGGATAGGAGGGAGATGCGTCTCATCTGTCCAGCAGTAAAGGACTCCCTCTACACTCAAAGGGAAGACATAAGGGACAATCAACAAATCAATCCAATTTGCCATCAAATTTTACATCAAAAACGATTATTTTGCATTTGGCTGTATTGTGGCCAAAAATAACCTCTGGGACAAAACCGTTGCTTTTTGCTCTTGAAAAGTGCCAGTTAACGATGCTAAGGGTACTGGTAGAATCTTCTAGAATGTCTATAAACAATGCATCCACATCTCCTTTTGGAAACCACAGCACACTAAAACAAAGCAGAAGCCGCCAAGTGTGTATTTATATTGGGGGGTTCTCGACAAAAAGTTTTACAGTATCAATCCTATTGAAGTGTTCAGGCTTTCCCTATAGGTGTAGCCAGCCTCTACCCCTTTCTCGCTCTGACTCCAGGGCTGAGTTAAGGCTGGCCTCACAGTGCCTACCCTGCACATTAGAAGCTGTGTTATGGCAAGCCGCTGCCCCTCCTCTCTCTCTGCACACCCCAGGCAGCGTACTATACTGGGTGCAATCCAGATGGGCATATTCTGCACAATTTCTCTAGGTATTGTAAGGATCTAACAATCTGCACAGACTCCGGGTCTCTCGAACACACCATGACTGTACATGTGTCTGTCTGCATTCCCCACTCACTCCACGGGATAGGAGAACCTCCAATACAGCAAGGTTTCAATCAGGTCAACTGTGATTCCTGTAAAACCACTGCCATATCTGGGGCACAACAAAACGATCATAAGACAGACTTTACAGAGAGAATGATACACGCTCAAAAGCACAATAATAAAAACTGACAATAGCCAGGGATGCTAACTGGTGAGGGCCCAAAAAGCTGACAATTTTTTTGGCACGGAGACACGCTAGAAATCTGTGGAAACCGCAAGAAAATGTGCCCATTTTCAGTGGGGTTGTCACAATATCAACATTTTACTAATGACGTGATACCAAGCCAAGTATCACGATGCCAAGTATCACGATGCCATACCACAGTATTTACCCCCAAGACGCTTGTTCCTATTAGTGAATACATAGAGTGAAATGCTCCGTCAACCTATATCATCGGCTGTTAACGATCTAAACTCACAAACATCAGAGAGACGTTTCCAAAATGATGGAAGGAGCTTTATCAGATGATGGGAGGAGCTTTATCAGATGATGGGAGGAGCTTTATCAGATGTGGGACCATTTAATGCACAGGAGGGTGTGTGTGTTCTCCTACAATATCAAACAGAGGCCTGTCCCAAATACAGGGCTTTCCTTGCCACAAACACAACCCACCTAATTACAGCGTGGAGCTGGATACACCAGCCTACCCTATGTGTACAAGAGCAAAAACACACAAAGGGTTTTAAAAACTCAGATGTAGCCATCGATTAGCTTATTCAACAAGCTAGATGCCAAAAGACAAAGGGGTGAATTAGTGATACAGGTTTTGGTCTGTACTACTGATGGAACCAACATACTTTGTGTAGTTCGGGGAGTGTCGCCTACATAAATGTCTACTGGGAACCCAGCCCAGTAAAAAGTGTGATGGCGCAAAAAGAGAAAGAGGGAACCGTAAGTGCACTCCTCCTCTTTCCATAGCAAGCTTAGCTTTAGCTTCATCTCCTAACAGCACCACTGAACTGAAGAGACCAGACAGCGACCTCTAGCTGCATCAATATGGGCCTTTTCTGTGTTGTCACGTTTCAGTACAATCCCTGTGATTTATTGGTCAGAGAGCCCCTAGCAGAACACAAGATTAAAAAGAAAACATGCAACGCCAACTCTTACAAATACTTTGTAAAGTACAACAGAAAGACGACAACATTCTCTCTTACTGAGGAGCCAAAAAGGTGTGTAGGAACTGACTCAGAATGTGTCTTTGAATGCTTACAGTGTCTCATCGCTCAGGGGAGATGCCCCTGGGCAGAGATATGGTGAAGAGATACAGGAAGTAGAAGATTTCTTGGAGAAATTATCTATAGTATGGGGCCGCTTGGGAAGGCTGTGCTGCTGGTTGGGGTACACCTGTCCTGTCCAGGCGCACTCTCCTGCTCGCTGGGCATAAGTTGCTTGGTTTTGGTGAAGGTGAGAGTCTCCATTGGACGACTGAGCCAAGGGACCGGGCTGGACCTGGGTGTGACATCTCCATCCTCAGGCAGCCCTCTGGAGCAGCAGGACCCAGAGAGGGAGTGGATTGGATGGGTGCGTCGTGACCAATGGGAAGGCTGCTGGCTGCTTGAGGTATGTGGAACTGTCAGGTCAACCCATCACCTTCTACGGATTTTTTGTCCAGTTTGAGAAAAAGCAAGAAAGCAGAAAAGAGCGACAGAAAGAAGTGTGTATGTGTAATTATCCGGTTACAGTACACTATCCTAGTTCAGTGTGTGTGTGTGAGTCTGATCTGTCTATCCAACCTAATAAATGGCCATATAATCAGAGTATTGTGGGTGTTGTACGGGGCCCCCTCTCGTGGCCCCTGTGTGTGATGGGAGGCCTCAGGGCAGTGAGCAGTCCTCTGGCCCCTCGCTGTCGGACGCCGTGTCGGACCCCGCTGTGTCTGTGAGGGCGCGTCCCTGGGTGACGATCACCGCCCGGCGCTGCTCCTCTTCCCGCCCCACCTTCTCCTGGATGCTCTCAATGTGCTGGATGGCCTGGAGATGGAGGGAGAGAGAGAGAGACAGATATGGAGGGAAGCAGAGAGTGAGTGACAAACAGCAGTGGCAGACGCAGTGACTACAGTACCATTAGGTGTTCACATGTGGAAATGCACTGACAATTGCCACTTTTTATGGACCCTTTCCTTAGAACTACCAAATGTTTTACAACCTGACTGAAGAAAAATCTATCTGCAACATACCAAAGATAACAGTTGCATAAATTCAGAGAGCGCAGTTTTTTCCCTGCGTTTGATCAAATTTCTCCACAGGTGTTGAGTTCTTCTTTGGGTCACCTGCACAATGGTGTCCAGGTTCTGGCGAGACGTGGAGGCTGTGTTGATGACTGAGGCCGGGCCCATGGTTACCACGGTGACGTGATGGTGAGGCGGGGCTGGTGCGGGGACAATGACCGTGGGGTGGTGGGTGGGGGCGGGGGGCGACCTGGGGGCCAGCACCTGGAGGGACAGGATGAAGAGGTCACACAGATATATGTTGAGCATGTTAGAGATTGACTACATTAGAGTCGGACTGCACGGACCTTGCATCCCAAATGACTACATAGAATATTTAGACTCCTTGACATTGCCCACTTTTTGTTACATTAAAGCCTTGTTCTAAAATGTATTGAATAGTTTTTTCCCCCCCTCATCAATCTACACACAATACCCCATAATGACAAAGCAAAAACAGGTGCTTCAACAAAGTACTGAGTAAATGATCTGAATACTTATGTAAATGTATATTTCAGTTGTTTATTTTGAATACTTTTTCTAACATTTCTAAAAACCTGTTTTCGCTTTGTCCTTATGGGGTATTGTGTGTAGATTGATGAGGAAAATACATTTTTAATCAATTTTAGAATAAGGCTGTAACGTAACAAAATGTGGAAAAAGTCAAGGGGTTTGAATACTTTCCGGATGCACTGTAGTCATGGGATCAAGATGAGTGATTCTGCACCTCTCCTTGCCCAAACCGATCCCCTAAAACAAACTGGTTGACACGTGTACTCAGTGAAAAGTCAATTTTTAGAAATAGCAAGCCATTTGGTTCAGTCATCCTAAAACACCACATGATGACTGACTATAATCTCAGATTTATTATTTAGGTAATAACAAGAAAATACATCAGCAGACTCATCTTCCCAACACCTCTTTCCAAGGAGCTTCTGCTGCCCTCTTGTGAACAACAATACAACTACCATAGACCTTACTATGTTCCTCTCACTACATATTCTCCAGCCTGAGCCCTAGTGACACTGTCATCATGTTGTTCCTATTCAACCTGAGATGCCACCGTGAGGGAGGGTAGAGACGGTCATCGCAGAGACTGGATTTCTAGGGCCATATAAAATGAACAAAATGCATCAGTGATTCGTATTTTCCTTCAACTTTCAGAAGAGGCAACGACACAGGAATGCCCCGGTCTGTGTGAGCACGTTTGTCTACCACTTCGTATAGCCGCCCGCTAGTGATGATGCTAATGGCATGACAACCGTCTTCTGGTAAATAGAAATGGTTCCCAAAAACCTTATTTTTTTTATTTTAATTTAACTAGGCAAGTCAGTTAAGAACAAATTCTTATTTTCAATGACTGCCTAGAAACAGTGGGTTAACTGCCTTGTTCAGGGGCAGAACAACAGGTTTTTACCTTGTCAGCTCGGGGATTCGATCTTGCAACCTTTCAGTTACAAGTCCAACACTCTAACCTCTAGGCTACCTGCCTCTAGGCTACCAAGTTAAATGTTAATTATTTAACTAAAAATTATAATGATTATTTGCATCAATCGAGTGGACATTTGTTTTGCAAACTCTGCAATCAAATGAGCGCTACAGAAACATACCCAAACAGTCTCTGGCTGGTGTGCAGTTCAATTAAAGGGTAACTACACCCCAAAATGAGCCGTTCTTTTTCCCAGACCTCAAAAGTCGTCTACTGGTGTGGTCTAAGCATTATTGTGGACTTACAACATCCAGTTGTTGTTTTTCCATTTTTTTTAAAGTGTGATTTTGAGAGCGAAACAGAAATCAGGCAAAAGCAAAAATAAATATAAAAAAATAAAAATAAATAAATGGGGCTAGAATGATTCTCGGGCTCTCAGGGACGTGACTGAAACGTAGTGATCTGTGCGCCGGTAATGGAGAGTCAACCGTTAATGTGTCAGAGCTGTTGACCACGGTAAACCTTGAGCTCAGCTATGTCATTCTCAGACGGGTGTTGTGTTGATGCGTTTCCACTGTGGCGATTTAGTCTTCCTGCCGCCTCTGGAAACAATAATGTATGTCACATCAGTAGTGTGTGTATATGTGTGCGTCCTCTGAACATACAATGGGGCAAAAAAGTATTTAGTCAGCCACCAATTGTGCAAGTTCTCTCACTTAAAAAGATGAGAGAGGCCTGTAATTTTCATCATAGGTACACTTCAACTATGACAGACAAAATGAGGAAAAAAAATCCAGAAAATCACATTGTAGGATTTTTTATGAATTTATTTGCAAATTATGGTGGAAAATAAGTATTTGGTCACATACAAACAAGCAAGATTTCTGGCTCTCACAGACCTGTAACTTCTTCTTTAAGAGGCTCCTCTGTCCTCCACTCGTTACCTGTATTAATGGCACCTGTTTGAACTTGTTATCAGTATAAAAGACACCTGTCCACAACCTCAAACAGTCACACTCCAAACTCCACTATGGCCAAGACCAAAGAGCTGTCAAAGGACACAAGAAACAGAATTGTAGACCTGCACCAGGTTGGGAAGACTGAATCTGCAATAGGTAAGCAGCTTGGTTTGAAGAACTGTGGGAGCAATTATTAGGAAATGTGGGAGCAATTATTAGGAAATGGAAGACATACAAGACCACTGATAATCTTCCTCGATCTGGGGCTCCATGCAAGATCTCACCCCGTGGGGTCAAAATGATCACAAGAACGGTGAGCAAAAATCCCAGAACCACACGGGGGGACCTAGTGAATGACCTGCAGAGAGCTGGGACCAAAGTAACAAAGCCTACCATCAGTAACACACTACGCCGCCAGGGACTCAAATCCTGCAGTGCCAGACGTGTCCCCCTGCTTAACTTCTTGGGCATGGGTGCATGAGGTGACTGTTTTGGAGAGCCTGGCGTGCCCAAAGTAAAATGCCTCCCATTTAGGCCCAGAAAATAGGATATGCATATATTTAGTACCATTGGATAGGAAACACTCTGAATTTTCCAGAACTGTTAACCATTTGTCTGTGAGTGAATCAGAACGCATATAGCAGGCAAAACCCTGAGGAATTTCTGTCCTGGAAAAAGTGATTTTGACACATTGCTCATTTGGGAACCCCTCCCTATTGAAAATGACCATATATAGGCATATGAATGCAGTACACGTCGCTTCCTTATGATGTCAACAGCTTCGAGACGGTGTTTCCCTCCATTTTGGATGAATTTAGAGCAGAGAAAAACACCAAACAATGAAGACCTCTCTTTCTGAGAAAAGTACCCGTATGGCGCGTACCCAGAAGTCACGGAGTGTCTTTGTAGCCTCGTTATTGATCAGTTTATATTCCGGCTGATTTATAATAGTAAATATACGTAAAAGTGTTCCTAAGGATACATTTAAAACTGTTTGATTGTTCTTGGACAAGTTTATAGGTATAAGTTGAGCGAGTTCGCGCTGCGTTTCAATGGACTAGTGGAGGCTGTCGCTTTCTGATTATAACGCCACAACCAAATGGAGGATTTATGGATAAAATACGTTACTTTTTCTAACAAAAGAACCATGGATTGTCTTCGTTGGACACTTAGGATGACCTCAGCAGAAGTTCTTCAACAGGTAATTGATTTGTTTTCGCTGTGAAATGTGTTATGTGTGTGCCATGATGGCTAATCGATACATGGCTATTGGAAAAATAAGTGAGGTGCTAGCCTCAAACAATGAAATGTGCTGCTTTCGCCGTAAAGCCTTTTTGAAATCTGACAACGCTGTGATATTGCCAAGAAACAGAGCTTTTGATGAGTATGGAACACTTGTATATTGGTGGATGTTTAATAGTTCAACTTTAGAATTTTGAATTTGGCGCTTTAGATTTTTCCAAAGAACACCATACCTACTGTGAAGCATGGGGGTGGAAACATCATGCTTTGGGGCTGTTTTTCTGCAAAGGGACCAGGACGACTGATCCGTGTAAAGGAAAGAATGAATGGGGCCATGTATCGTGAGATTTTGAGTGAAAACCTCCTTCCATCAGCAAGGGCATTGAAGATGAAACGTGGCTGGGTCTTTCAGCATGACAATGATCCCAAACACACCGCCTGGGCAACGAAGGAGTGGCGTCAGAAGAAGCATTTCAAGGTCCTGGAGTGGCCTAGCCAGTCTCCAGATCTCAACCCCATAGAAAATCTTTGGAGGAGTTGAAAGTCCGTGTTGCCCAGCGACAGCCCCAAAACATCACTGCTCTAGAGGAGATCTGCATGGAGGAATGGGCCAAAATACCAGCAACAGTGTGTGAAAACCTTGTGAAGACTTACAGAAAACGTTTGACCTCTGTCATTGCCAACAAAGGGTATATAACAAAGTATTGAGAAACTTTTGTTATTGACCAAATACTTATTTTCCACCATAATTTGCAAATAAATCAATTAAAAATCCTACAATGTGATTTTCTGGATTTCTTTTTCTCATTTCGTCTGTCATAGTTGAAGTGTACCTATGATGAAAATTACAGGCCTCTCTCATCTTATTAAGTTGGAGAACTTGCACAATTGGTGGCTGACTAAATACTTTTTTGCCCCACTGTATGTCAGTCATATCATTAGTATGTGTGTGTTGATGTGCGAGTGTGATTGTATGTCTCTCAGTCTCTCTCTCACCTGTGGGCTGTGGGCTGCGGTGCTGGTTCTCTCCTGCTGCTCGGAGTGAGTTCCTAACACATGTTCAGGCTGAGTACCACCAACCACAACACAGCAGACCTGAGTGGTTAACAGAGGTAGCACTCAGACTGGAGACAACACAGCCATTATTGAATATGCACCGTCATAACTAGTATTGCATCTCTGCGCAACATTGCTAATGAGTTTGGTCATTAAAGCCTTGGATTGGTCTGTATATACTGAACATAAATATAAACGCAACATGCAACAATTTCAAAGACTTTATTGAGTATAAGGAAATCAGTCAGTTGAGATAAATTAATTAGGCCCTAATTTATGGATTTCACATGATTGGGAATATAGATATGCATCTGTTGGGGAAAAAAGGTAGGGGCGTGGATCAGAAAACCAGTCAGTATCTGGTGTGACCACCATTTGCCTCATGCAGCGCGACACATCTCCTTCACATAGAGTTGATCAGGCTGTTGATTGTGGCCTGTGGAATGTTGTCCGGCTCCTCTTCAATGGCTGTGCGAAGTTGCTGGATATTGGCGGGAACTGGAACACAATGTCGTACACGTCCATCCAGAGCATCCCAAACATGCTCAATAGGTGACACGTCTGGTGAGTATGCAGGCCATAGAAGAACTGGCACATTTTCAGCTTCCATGAATTGTGTACAGATCCTTGCGACATGAGGCTGTGTATTCTCATGCTAAAACATGAGGTGCATTTTATAGGCCTTCCCAATGGTACTATGCATAGGCATTCAAATAGATTTAATTTTCCAGCCTACCGGTAGAGATGTTGGCGATGCAAGCGCACTGATAAAGCCTGCACATGTAGGCTAACAGTAGCATTAATCTCACCCTGTCCATGTAGGCTACCAGTAGCATTAATCTCACCCTGTCCATGTAGGTCACCAGTAGCATTAATCTCACCCTGTCCATGTAGGCTACCAGTAGCATTAATCTCACCCTGTCCATGTAGGTCACCAGTAGCATTAATCTCACCCTGTCCATGTAGGTCACCAGTAGCATTAATCTCACCCTGTCCATGTAGCCTAACAGTAGCATTAATCTCACCCTGTCCAACGTAGGCTACCAGTAGCATTAATCTGACCCTTCCATGTAGCCTAACAGTAGCATTAATCTGACCCTTCCATGTAGCCTAACAGTAGCATTAATCTGACCCTTCCATGTAGCCTAACAGTAGCATTAATCTGACCCTTCCATGTAGCCTAACAGTAGCATTAATCTGACCCTTCCATGTAGCCTAACAGTAGCATTAATCTGACCCTCGCATTTTCAGATGAATAAGGGTTTTGTATCATGTTTTTCAAACGAGAAAGCAACAACAAAAAACAGTTTCCTTTGTATGGAAAGCCAAGTTGAAGTCAATATTCTGTTGTTGACCTCATGAAATGTTTTTACCACAACAAACTAGCCCAACACCCGTCAATTGAAACGGTTGGAAACTCTCACAAAAACAGATGACAAATAAAATCATTGGATAATTATATTGGAGCAGGAGAGTTTAAAAATAGCCTACAATAATTTCAGGGACTTTTCAACGACCAAATTGAGGAAATGACTGATTTTCCAGTACTTGATTTTCTGAGCTCCAAATTCAAGTACTTCAATCACATCAAACACTCTGCGCAAACCCTGAATACGGTGGTTCCTGACAATTACTTGTTCTGGTTGTGTGTCTCTGTTCCTACCTCCTCTTGTCTCAAATGCTCTTCCAGCATCATGCGGACAGAGCGCTCCTTGTCCAGCTGCTGTCTCAGCTCCATCATCTCCCTCCGCAGGTCCTCCGTCTTCTCCTCCTCCAAAATGTCTGGGGAACCAATCCCTTCATCCTTCTCCTCCGCCCCGCGCCTCCTTTTTGGGGAGGAGCCACTGAACTCCTGTTGGAGCAAGAGAGGGAGGGAGAGTCAGAGAGTAAGTCATGGAGGACTAAGATAGGGTTGATTTGGACTATGACAGGTGATTCTTTCCATTGCAGTGTGTTTGATGAACAGTCTATGAACTAAGGAATGGACACAGGAAAGTAAACTGAATTTTTAAGTGCTGAGAAGAGCAGAACATTTCTCATCTAGTGACACCAAATGAGGACTGGGTCTCACCTGAATGAAGCGCTTGAGCTGGCTGTTCTGCTGCAGTAGCCGTGTCTTCTCCTGCTCCAGAGCGAAGATGTACTCTGCTGTCTGCTGCAAGATGGCCGCCTGAAGAGGAGTGAACACTGTTATAACTACGACAAATTGATACATAGCAGCAACAAGAGCCTCTTGGCTGGCACTGTAGCAGCAACAAGAGCCTCTTGGCTGGCACTGTAGCAGCAACAAGAGCCTCTTGGCTGGCACTGTAGCAGCAACAAGAGCCTCTTGGCTGGCACTGAAGCAGCAACAAGAGCCTCTTGGCTGGCACTGTAGCAGCAACAAGAGCCTCTTGGCTGGCACTGTAGCAGCAACAAGAGCCTCTTGGCTGGTACTGTAGCAGCAACAAGAGCCTCTTGGCTGGCACTGAAGCAGCAACAAGAGCCTCTTGGCTGGCACTGTAGCAGCAACAAGAGCCTCTTGGCTGGCACTGTAGCAGCAACAAGAGCCTCTTGGCTGGTACTGTAGCAGCAACAAGAGCCTCTTGGCTGGTACTGTAGCAGCAACAAGAGCCTCTTGGCTGGTACTGTAGCAGCAACAAGAGCCTCTTGGCTGGTGCTGTAGCAGCAACAAGAGCCTCTTGGCTGGTGCTGTAGCAGCAACACGAGCCTCTGGGCTGGTGCTGTAGCAGCAACACGAGCCTCTGGGCTGGTGCTGTAGCAGCAACACGAGCCTCTGGGCTGGTGCTGTAGCAGCAACACGAGCCTCTTGGCTGGTGCTGTAGCAGCAACAAGAGCCTCTTGACTGGTACTGTAGCAGCAACAAGAGCCTCTTGACTGGTGCTGTAGCAGCAACAAGAGCCTATACAATTTCAAAGGGAAGACTTGTCTAGAAACGTATCAGTACGTGTTACAGGTCTGCTTGAAAGTTTGTTCTATTACAGATTTGTTTATTTTTTTTACCATGAAATCTTCATTTAAATCAGAACCAGTCTTTTTGACCTGACATAACAGGTTTATAATTACAAATACCATACGTTGGTGTAGAGGAAATCATGCGTGTAGCAGAACAACAACAGTAAAAAGGAATTAGCGCAGGTGCAAAAATAAGTGAACCCCAAGTTTCATTGGTTAAATCAAGCAGGTAAGTAGAATCAGGTGGGTCAATCATTAGCAACCAAATTAATCAATCAAAGGAGAGATCGTTAGGTAAGAGTTTGGGCGGGACTCTGATAAATAGAGATAAGAACGCTGGTCAGTTTGGTGTTACCCAACCAGGTAAAGGCAAAGCACACCATGCCGAGAGGAAAGGAGATCTCAGAGGACATCAGGACGAGGGTAGTGCGAGCACATCAGTGTGGGGAAGGCTATAAAATCATCTCAAAAAGATTTGAGCTCCATCAGTCCACTGTTTACAAATGGAGAGCATTTAACATGACAGCAACTCGGCCTAGAAGTGGACGCCCTTCCAAAAACAACACTGCCACCACCAAAATAATCTTATCCCAATAGTCAAGCATGGTGATGGGAATGTCAAGAGTGGTACTGCTTTTCCTCCTCTGGACCTGGACGACTACACATCATTATGGGAACCATGAATTCTGAGATATACCAGGAGATTCTTGAACAGAACGTCAAGACATCAGCCAAGGAGCTAAAGCTGGGCCGAAAGTGGGTCTTCCAACAAGACAAAGACCCAAAGCATTAAAGCAAATCTACCAAATAATAGCTCAGGAGAAATAAGATTTGTGTTTTGGATTGGCCAAGTCAAAGTCCTGACCTAAATCCAATCAAGATGCTGTGGCAGGACCTGAAGTGGGCAGTTCATGCCAGACACCCCTCAAACCTCACTGAGTTCTGTAAGAAGGAGTGGGCAAAAATCCCTCAAAACAGACATCAGAGACTGATCACTGGCTATAGGAGACAGTTACACCAAGTTATCGCTGCTAATGGAGGTGCCACAAGCTATTGACTGAAGGGGGTCACATATATGAGCACACATCAAATCTGAGTTTCTGTTAAATAAACCACTTTTTTTTTTGTTTCTGTCATTTACTTGGAATGTCTGTATTACGAAATTGGGGTTTATGTTTTTAAAAATATTTTATAGCAAAATAAAGGCCCTGTAGGGTTCACATTCTTTCAAGCAGCACTGTACATATCTAGAATCATATGTACTGGGAGTTGAACAGGCATGGCAATCTCCCTGTCCGTCTGACTGATCTCTATAGACTTTAACCTACTGTCCCACTATCCCTGTCTGTCTGATCTGTCTAGACGAACCGACTAACCCAATCTCACTGTCTGTGTAACTGATCTCTCTAGACGAACCTACTAACCAAATCCCCCTGTCTGATCTCTCTAGACGAACCTACTAACCCAATCTCCCTGTCTGTCTGATCTCTCTAGACTTTAACCTGCTATCCCAATCTCCCTGTCTGTGTGACTGATCTCTCAAGACGAACCTACTAACCCAATCTCCTTGTCTGTCTGACTGATCTCTCTAGACAAACCTACTAACCCAATCTCCCTGTCTGTCTGACTGGGTTAGTAGGTTTGTCTAGAGAGATCAGTCTCCCTGTCTGTGTGACTAATCTTTCGACTTTAACCTACTATCCCACTATACCTGTCTGTCTGACCGATATCTCTAGACTTTAACCTACTATCTTAATCTCCCTGTCTGTCTGACTGATCTCTCTAGACCAGGTATTCCCAAACGCGTAATGCCGTCGGGAGGTACGCGTAATGGGAGTACGTAATGTCGCCGGGAGGTACGGCAAAAAATAAGAATTATATGTAAGATGGCTAAATAAAGAGCAAAATGATTGATTATTATTATTTGTGCCCTGGTCCTATAAGAGCTCTTTGTCACTTCCAACGGGCCAAGTTGTGAGAAAAACTCATACTCATTCTTATGTTTAATAAATGTATCGTATAGTGTGTGTGTGGCAGGCCTACTACAATGATGGCAAAAAACAACATTTGAGAGTGCGCTGACCCTGGTGCTAGAGGGAGTATGCAGCTGGATGTTGAATGTTTGAAAAGGTACAGGACTATAAAAAGTTTGGGAACCACTGCTCTCTAGACTAACACAATCTCCCTGTGTCTGATCTCTCTCTCTCTCCAACTCCCTCCTGTCTGACCATGCTAAATGTTCTCCCTCCATTTCCTTCTCTCTCTGACCACAATATGTGCTGGACTTTTCTGCCTTAATTGTGTCCTCTTATAATTTCATTAATGCACGTTGTAGTTTGCTATGCGGTTTTAATGTGTTATTGTCTAATAAACAAGTCAAAGTCTGACCTACCTTGCTGAGTTTCTCTCCCTTCCTTTCCTCCCTCGGACCCACCTTGCTGAGTTTCTCTCCGTCGCTGTGGGGGATGAGCGTCTTGAGCGATTGGAAGCCGGAGTTGATGCTCTGCATGCGCCGTCGTTCGTTGCTGTTGGCGATCTCCCGACGGATCCGCCGCTCCTGGTCGCGCGCAGTCTCGGGGGTCAGGGGAATGTTCGCCAGGCTGGGGGAGGAAGAGAAACGGTCGTAAGGTTACACAATAGGGGTCAAAGGTCTACAGTGTAGATATCAAGCGAGATCTTCAAGTTGACATCTATTGGCCAGTTTTGAATAGAGTATAAATTCAAAGCATGAATAAACCTACTGTGAGCAACAGCGTAGCTATGTATGAACTATCAAAACAACCCAGAAAACAAAGCTTTGTTGAGCTTTCAAAACAGAAGCATTGTGATGGTCAATTTCGATGCTAAAAATACAGTAACAACCATGTCACGATGCTAAAAATACAGTAACAACCATGTCATGATGCTAAAAACACAGTAACAACCATGTCACGATGCTAAAAATACAGTAGCAACCATGTCATGCGCACTCAGTCAGCTGTATAAGGAAATAAGCAAACAGGAAACCACTCACCCAGAGGTGGCGCTCCTAGTGGCCGGAAACTTTACTGCAGGGAAACTTAAGTTCTACCAAATTTCTATCAACATGTTAAATGTGCAACCAGAGGGGAAAAAATTCTAGATCACCTGTACTTCACACACAGAGACGCGTACAAAGCTCTCCCTCACCCTCCATTTGGTAAATCTGACCATAATTCTATCCTCCTGATTCCTGCTTACAAGCAAAAATTAAAGCAGGAAGCACCAGTGACTCGGTCTATAAAAAAGTGGTCAGATGAAGCAGATGCTAAACTACAGGACTGTTTTGCTAGCACAGACTGGAACACGCTCCGGGATTCCTCCGATGGCATTGAGGAGTACATCACATCAGTCACTGGCTTTATCAATAAGTGCATAGAGGACGTCGTTCCCACAGTGACTGTACGTACATACCCCAACCAGAAGCCATGGATTACAGGCAACATTCGCACTGAGCTAAAGGGTAGAGCTGCCGCTTTCAATGTGCGGGACTCTAACCCGGAAGATTACAAGAAATCCTGCTATGCCCTGCGACGAACCATCAAACAGGCAAAGTGTCAATACAGGGCTAAAATTGAATCAAACTACACCGGCTCCGACTCTCGTCTTATGTGGCAGGGCTTGCAAACTATTACAGACTACAAAGGGAAGCAGAGCCGCGAGCTGCCCAGTGACACGAGCCTACCAGACGAGCTAAATCACTTCTATGCTCGCGTAGAGGCAAGCAACACTGAGGCATGCATGAGAGCGTCAGCTGTTCCGGACGACTGTGTGATCACGCTCTCCGTAGCCGACGTCAGTAAGACCTTTAAACAGGTCAACATACACAAGGCTGCAGGGCCAGACGGATTACCAGGACGTGTGCTCCGGGCATGTGCTGACCAACAGGCAGGTGTCTTCACTGACATTTTCAACATGCCCCTGATTGAGTCTGTAATACCAACATGTTTCAAGCAGACCACCATAGTCCCTGTGCCCAAAAACACAAAGGCAACCTGCCTAAATGACTACAGACCCATAGCACTCACGTCCGTAGCCATGAAATGCTTTGAAAGGCTGGCAATGGCTTACATCAACACCATTATCCCAGAAACCCTAGACCCCCTCAATTTGCATACCGCCCAAACAGATCCACAGATGATGCAATCTCTATTGCACTCCACACTGCCCTTTCCCACCTGGACAAAAGGAACACTTATGTGAGAATGCTATTCATTGACTACAGCTCAGCGTTCAACACCATAGTGACCTCAAAGCTCATCACTAAGGTAAGGATCCTGGGACTAAACATCTCCCTCTGCAACTGGATCCTGGACTTCCTGACGGGCCGCCCCCAGGTGGTGAGGGTAGGTAGCAACACATCTGCCACGCTGATCCTCAACACTGGAGCCCCTAAGGGGTGCATGCTCAGTCCCCCCTGTTCACTCACAACTGCATGGCCAGGCACGACTCCAACACCATCATTAAGCTTGCAGACGACACAACAGTGGTAGGCCTGATCACCGACAACAACGAGACAGCCTATAGGGAGGAGGTCAGAGACCTGGCCGGGTGGTGCATGAATAACAACCTATCCCTCAACGTGATCAAGACTAAGGAGATGATTGTGGACTACAGGAAAAGGAGGACCGAGCACGCCCCCATTCTCATCGACGAGGCTGTAGTGGAGCAGGTTGAGAGCTTCAAGTTCCTTGGTGTCCACATCACCAACAAACTACACCAAGACAGTCGTGAAGAGGGCACGACAAAGCCTATTCCCCCTCAGGAGACTGAAAAGACTTGGCATGGGTCCTCAGATCCTCAAAAGGTTCTACAGCTGCATCATCGAGAGCATCCTGACTGGTTGCATCACTGCCTGGTACGGCAATTGCTCGGCCTCCAACCGCAAGGCACTACAGAGGGTAGTGCGTACGGCCCAGTACATCACTGGGGCTAAGCTGCCTGCCATCCAGGACCTCTACACCAGGTCGTGTCAGAGGAAGTTTCTAAAATTGTCAAAGACCCCAGCCACAGACTGTTCTCTCTACTACCGCATGGCAAGCGGTACCGGAGTGTCAAGTCAAAAAGGCTTCTCAGCAGTTTTTACCCCCATGCCATACGACTCCTGAACAGGTAATCAAATGGCTACCCGGACTATTTGCATTGTGCCCTGAGAAAACAGCATGAAAGTGCAGAAAAAGCTTTGATGCTGTTTTCTTACAAAACCCTAGCAGACGCTTCACATGGCCCACTGCACAACACAATGCTGACTTTCCTGCTAGAACCCCTGGCCAAACCCCATTGTTTCAGACCTCTGAACCCACGGAACACAGCCTGTGAGAATTCCAACCATAAAAGCGGTTGTCACCCTGATTTGTTCAGCATACCCCCCACACAGATTCCATTTGGGATGGGAAATGTCTAATTGAACTTCCACATCCCCTGTATCTAATGGGAGTATCACTAGGAAGCTTTCTAGTAGCAGGGCTCTTATCAGTACTGACTCAGCTGGCTCAGAGCAAACAGAGAACAATTGTGCAGACACAGATGGGGAGAGAGACCGTGTCTGCTGCTTCCTACATCCCAGAAACCAGCCAGCAAACACAGCCTCTGCCAAATTACGACTGGGTGGTAGCGAATAGCGAGCCCAGTCACAAATACAACCACCATAGCTTGACAGACTAGGAACAGTATATTAGATGAGTTGCTTTAAACAGGGTCCCCAAATTATAGCAACATTAACATAATAAACAAAGTATTATCATAATAAACATTTGTGCGTGATAAGTCATGTTTGAGATTGTATTATGGACACATTTGCACCTCAACGACTAGAATTGAGTGTTGCTTGCACAATTTTATACAAAATCCTACATTCGAAATTTTACACAATTCGAAAATAGAACTACATGTCCCAGACCACGTGCACAGACCACACTTTATCCTTCATCTCCGCCTCCCTGTCTACTAAAGGTTGCTAATGCTTCGACTGGCCTTCCACTATACACACCCCCTAATTAAAAAGACCACTATTAATTTCTCAATCGGATGCGGAATGCCTCGCGGCGACACAATCAATTTCAAACAGCCCAATCTGTTTTAGAATGTATCGCGCCCCCACAATACTGCGTTCAAAAACACGAATCGAGTCCTCCGCCATTACAACAATGCGACTGCTTCCTCTGTACATGCGGCAGCATGGCTGAGCTGCGGGATAAAAGACGCAGTGCATTCGGTACTAGAGTGCACCACAATGCGGCCAACAATACCAGCGAAACTGCGATTTCGTTGCACAAATGCGATTACTAAACTTTCACCGTTAATTTTTCAGAAATTATCAGGAAATGTGTAGTTACTGGAGGGAAGACTACGACAGATCCCTCACCACTTTAGCACAAGCATGGCCGCACTGCCCACAATAACTTCAGCGCTCTCCCCAACGAACTGAGCAAACAGTTCCCTATAGGACTTGTGAGCTAAACATGCATAACAAAGGGGCTACACCTTTGTTATGCATGTACAACCTCTCTTACTCCTATGTAAATTAGTATACTTATCCAAAACATAACGTAACCGTTGGGAAAATAGCCAGGGATCTCTCCGAACAGAGCAGCAGCGTGGTGTGCATGTAACCACGTGGGGTATGTTAGCTACTAAATGTCTAGATTTCGCTAAAGTAACGGTAAAATTAAGTTACATATGAATGTACTGACTCGTCTTCTACCTAATATGAGTACTTTAATCGACATTCCATAAAGGTAATATTTGTCTCGTTCCCTGGCAGTGGGTCGTGTACAGTACACAATAACATACAGATCAAATCAAGCATGTTGCCACGCCACAGTCGCTAAATGCGCACCACAAGCAGAGATAAACAAATTGTTATCATATAAAATAATGCGAAATAGTAAAAGTGCATACACACCTGCAAAGACCCCCAATCACTTCCTTCTCCGTTTTCCTAAAATGTTGCAAGGAGGGCACCTTCTGTGCTGGTACCATGAAATACTCCATGCTTTCCTCTCCAGTTGTGTCCCCCGGTTTAAATGAATTAACGCACAAAATATGTTCCAGGTGCAAATTCCCTTGCTCATAAATCTAGAATAATTTCATAATTCGGAAAATTCCTTATGTAGTAGCAGAGCAGTCGGAGTTGTAACGTTACTCTACTTCCAGCTGATAGGGTTCCCTCGTTGTGTAGCGTTCTCAATCTCTCTCTCTACTTCTGCATGTACGTGTATGTGTGTAGTTGCAGCTGATCGGATGTCTTTCAAGGCGGGAAACAGCTGGTAGGAATCACACAGCACTACCAAAAGCCTCCTTCCGCGGACAGAGGGACTGCGTCATGTAAACAAAGGATTATTTAAATCTACACTGGAGGGGGCGAGGCACGAGTCTGGTGGATTAAATGATAGCCACAAATGTATAATTGTCCGCATAGAGTGATACCGATCCCTGATGCCATATCTCGAATCCTAGTAGCCTAATCTACAGTTATAATGACAATATATATGTTATGGGGATTTGTCATGTCAATTAGCGAAAAAATGTTTCTGCATGCATCACTTTGTTATTTTAAATCTACGATGTTTTTCGAAATGTTAACGATAGAGCGGAGGAAACCAGTCTGTTGTAGGGGCGTGCACTGGTCTCCTCCCACTATGAAGCGAACAAGCGGGATCAGCTGACGAGTTGGCAGGGCTCACAAAAACAGCAACAAACGGTGGGGGGCTCGAGTGGAGAGAGGAGCGAAGGGAAACAGCGCCGAGAGAAAGAGGCTGACATTGAACAGCTGAATGTGTTCACCATTTTGGGTGTAGGAGAGGAGGAGAGTTACCTAATCGCCACTCCTGCCTTGTTGGTGCGTGCTGTGCGAACAGAACAGAACTCGAGCCACAAAATGGGAGCAGTACACTTGCACCCGGAAATGTGTGTAGTATAAGCGTGTGTAGGTAGCAATGTTACAATGTTGGTACATTTCACGGCTGATCATACGCTGCTGCAACAATTGTTACACTTGCTGCTTTTGCTGTGTACAATGTTGCATGACAGGCTATTACGGCGTTATAGTATAGCGCCATCTTTCTCCCAAAACTGCAGGCACTCTGATAGTTTAGCACAGGATCATTTAGCTACTTATTGACACGCCCCAGCTATTGCTTTTCCCATGCTATTAGTGATTAATAGTCTTTATATGACATCATAGATAGGGTGGGCCTAGATTCATTGATAAAAAATGAAAGCCTGCAGTCAGCTGGTTTTGCTTCTAGGCTAAAGGAGCTCACTGGGTGGTCAGGCTAGATCCTGCTATGGAAAAGGAGGACCTGGTGCATGTCCTGCCGCATGATGCACCATGCAACATACACAGTATTGCAGATGATATTGACAATACACAACTATTTTCAGCTACTGAAGAGACATCCTCTAGGGAGGCTATTCCACATTCCTATATAACTTTAATATTGCGACCATAGGCTACTGAATAACATACCCGAAATAAATGGAGGGCAGGAATTATTGTAGTATTTCGCATTATTTCAGAGAACATTGTTAGTGTCATAGCCTATACACATAATTATAAGCAAAGTAGCCTATTAAATAACTAATATGGTTACCTATTAAGAGCCTAAACGCATCATTTCTGATTCTGCCCTTCACACCTGAATCTGAGCATTCCCAACACTTTATTCAGTAGTCTACCTAGTCATAAAGCATATGAACAACTGGATAAGTTTTACAGGAAATAAAAACCCTCTGCAAAAAATGTAACATACTGTACATCGGTAAAGGTGGTAATTAATCTGTTATTACATATTTTTGCACCAGTCATCATTGCTCATAGGGCTACACTTCTCCTCCAGTACACTGGTAACACACACACACAGGCCCTGGGGGACAGCCAGGGACACTGGCGTAATACCACAAAAGGACGAAGGCAACACAGTTGAACAGGAATATAATGAATTAGTTAAGTGTCATGTTCATACCCTTCAGTCTAACATGAACATAATACGTGTGTGAACATGTTGCCTGGGGGCTATTGTTATATGTTATAATGTTATCTGTTACAAGTATTTTGCATATATTTACTTTAAAGTTTCTAATATAACAGGTTCATGCAAGCTGATTTATGCACATAGGCCTACACTTATAGGCTATACAGTCAAGTAATGTTGTCGACCTGCCAACTGTCTGGTGGCTGTGGTGCTACACACCACTTACCGTTCATCTTAAATAACCTGTTTGCATGGCTGTTTTCATTAATTATAATTATTAACACATTAATATAGGCTATGTTTATTTGTGTACTTTAGTGTGAGTGTATTTGCTTATGAATTTAATTTTTTGGGATGTACTAGGTACCAGCCACTATAGGTCCAACGATTTCTGTACACAACATAGGTGTTACATAACTTAATTGTTCCTTAATGTATGCCCCAGACATATTTACCCATATTTTCCCAGAGACAGACGTATTCACCCAATATCATGCATCATTTACATGATCAATTATGAAGTTATGTTGGACTTGATCATCAATCCTAGTCTTGGGAGAGCTAGACCTATGTGCAACCCAGCACTAAAACACCAGACACAACTGGGCGGCAGGTAGCCTAGCGGTTAGAGTGTTGGGTAAGTAACCGAAAGGTCACTGGTTCAAATACCCAAGACAACAAGGTGAAAAATTGGAAATCTGTCAATGTGCTCTTGAGCAAGGCAGTTAAACCTAATTTGCTCCAGGGCACTGTACCATTATGTCTGACCCTGTAAAACAACCAATTTCACTGCATGTGACAATTAAACATGTATTATTATTAACTACTCGTCAAGATAATATGGCGTATTAATGCTGGGCTGGAACAAAATCCTGCTCACTGTAGCTCAGGACCAGATTGGAGAAACAAAATTCACAATTTACTGTTACTGACACGCCCTCTGGTGGTTGGATGAGGTAAAACAATGTTACTGGTTCAACACTTTCCTGAAACACCAAAATTGCTCTGGGGTTTTTGGTACCCCGAGGCAGTGTATCGGAGTTCTCCCTAAGCAACACAAGTGGGTGCACTGTGCACTAATGGTGCACTGCAATAACTATTAGGGCTATGGGCCTAGGTATGTGCCACCTATTGCATTAGGGATTCATAGACTTGGTAGGTAGCCTAAGTACATTGATTGGTCTCTATAATTTCCTAAATCAATTTAGTAATTGAATAACAACAGACAAAAAGATAGGCCTTTATATAGGTATATTTATAATAGTACTATTTTCTCCCATCGTCTCTAATAAACTGAACGCTATTGAATAGAACATAAGCAAATGTCACTTATAAGACACCAAAACAATTAAGAAACACGTTTGTTGAATATAAAGAAGTTAACGGGTTAAATATGAGCACCAAATATGTGGCAAGGAGTTTTTTTTAAAGAAGCTCAGCAATTTCCTGTTTAAACTTGGGAAAACAGAGACGTGTCCAGTAACACAGATGCGTTAAAACAAGCAAACCAATTGTCTCCTAACACATAAATATCCCTTATGATTTTCTGTATGGTTCATTGTAAGAGTTAAAGCGGGTTAAAGAAAAAGGTATGTTCAGGTGGGAAGGAGAGAGACTTGTTTTGAGAGGAGCTGAGGACTGACTGCCCATGGTGGAGGGGCGGAGCAGCAAGCATGCGCTGAGCTGGCAGAGCCGGGGCTAGTCCGCTGCGCGCGAGGAGAGGGAGATCACGGGCTGGCTCGGGTCCTCTCAGACGGACGTGGGGAGACCACCTTACCAATCACGTCTCCTTGAGGACTAAATAGGCGAGAACAGAAAAGAGCAAGAGAGAGAGTGAGAGACAGGGAGAAATAGAAGATTAGAAAGCTATAAGGACAACACCTCCGTTTGTAACCACAGGGAGTCGGCATCTGGAAACATAACGAGCGAAGAAGACCCCCCCTCCCGCGACATCTCTCGGCTCTGTATCTCCCAGCGCACCCCTCCTATAGCCTACTCCCTGGAGAACGACCACCCATTGAACATCCTAATTGACCAGCGTTGCCATTAAGCGATGCACTTTGAATCCAAGACGAAACCTAACGCGTAATTTTGATGCACATTTTACAACCAGTGATCTTCATTTTCCAAAACGGAACAGTTTAGACTATGGATACAGTTTTGGGTGTTTAGCCTAAATTGAACGGGTTTCTGGCGACATGAAATTATCTCATCCCCAGTAACTGACATCAACACTATACTATTATATCGTATTGCTTGTGGAAGAGTCTTACCATCTTCGTTTTATTCAATTTTCTTTTTCTTTTTCAAACCAATGGTCTGGGAACGGACCGCCTCACTCGACACATAATATTTTATTTAGACGTGTCAGCTTCGTTTAGTGCTTTGAACGAGGACAACATTACAGAATTGCAAAAATACTGACTGAAAAAAAAAAGTTTGTTGCCGGAGAGGGAATAAATCGGAGACATCTCGGCCATATCCACTGGATTTTTCCCTAAGGTAAGCCCGTTGCCTTTAGCCTACAACTCCCCTATATCCTTCTCTCTATCCTTCTCTCTATCCTTCTCTGTGTGTCGGGTTATTGTTACACTGGATGACATATAGGCGTTACATCATTTGCACAGGCAGTTCGTTCCCGTATGGTATATTTGATGTTTGTAAATGTGGTCTTGTGTGTCCGAGACAGTCGGTGAAATGTGAAATGTGCAGAGTTCAAGGAGGACAGGGCGGACTGACCTAATTTCTGAGTCCACAGCGGTGCGCCAACCCTGCTGCGTTGTCCAGAGCCGCCGCCGCTCCGCCTGGACTGCTTGTCATATCTTTTATACACTGGCCATTGCGTAGGCCTACGTGCACCGCCAGCGTCTGTAATTGACAAAGACACCGTGTCATTCCTCATATTCATAGGGACACGACATGTCTGCTTGACAGTCACACCCAACAGAAATTCGCCCAGAAACACATTTTCAGAGCGCGCATGGCAAGCGAGGCCTACTCTCCTTGTGGGGTTGCGTCGCCTCAAATAGTGAAGCCATATGCGCGGGGCATGTCAAGGATTTCAGTTCTGCGAGATGATGGGATGGAATCAGAACCAGAATCAGAACACTATCAGTATTATTTCTACCATCACATCAGTAACATCAGGTGAACAAACAACACTGGGATCCAATAACGGCACTGTCATGAAATATCACCATTGTTATGTTGCCAGTTCCCAATTTTAACAAAACTTAATTCAACTTTGCTCTCAAGGGCCAAGCACCCAAACCAATAGCAGACCAGGACGGCTCCAGTGTACTGGGCAATGGGGCAGCAGATGATCTGTGTGGGCAGAAGCCTGGATAAAGAGGCTATTTTCCTCCAATTAAGCAATTGCTCTGTCCCTGCGCCTAATGGTGTGCACATTTGGAGCTTGGGGAGCAGGTTTGGGACAGAGCCTCTCCCGATTGGCTGCCTCCCATTGTCCCAGATGAGGCCAGGGGCAAGGCAGAATACAGTTAACCAACCCATGAGGAGGCCTGATCATTAAAAAGCATTACATTATGAACCCAGGCACACTCTTACTTTCTGAGGGGGTTGGATTGGAGGGGGTTGGATTGGAAGGGGTTGGTTGGGGGCTGGATGAAAGTTTGAATGTTTTCAAGCGGTTGGTATTTTTGAATATTTATTAAGTGTGTGTGTGTAGCCTACTGTGTGTCAAACAGACAGTGAGCATATTATATACACACACACACACACACACACACACACACACACACACACACACACACACACACACACACACACACACACTACATGACTCTGTTTATCCAATCAGCTGATGAGCGACAGACTGAGAGATGACTGAGATCAGTTCTCCTGAGGGTTAGCGGTTTTCATCAGACAACAGCATGGTTAGCGTGAGACACTCTCTACCATGATCAGTAGAGAGGTCATTTAGGTCATGATTTAACCTCTCACTACAGTATTCACTGCTGCTCTCTGTGAGGCAGGCAGTCGGTTAGTCAGGCCACAGGCCAGATGTCCAGTGATGTCCAGCTGTGCATCTCTGTGGTGGTGTTCCTATTCCAAGGTCTCACACCTTAATAGTGTGTGTGTGCGTGCTCTTGTTAGTGTCTGTGTGTGCGCACACATTTGTCTGTGTGTGTGTGTGTGCTTTTGTAGTTGTGAGTGTGTGTGTACACACAGCATTCTGCCTAGCGCTGTGCACAGTTTTGTCCTGCCTGCATGCTTGGCCAGATGTGGATAGCTTGGACAGCTGTGTGAGGCAACAGTTGGTGCTGTACAGCTTTTCCTGGTTTGTGGCCTGCCTGTTAGCTTGCACGATTCTTGCCATTCTCCTTCGACCTCTCATCAACGAGCTGTTTTCGCCCACAGGACTGCCACTGACTACATTTGTTTTGTTTGTCTCACCATTCTCAGTAAACCCTAGACTGTCATGCTTGAAAAGCCCGAGAGGCCAGACGTTTCTGAAATACTGGAAGCGGCGAGCATGACACAGACGATCTTACCTTGCTCAAAGTCGCTTAGGTCACTAGTTTAGCCTATTCTAACGTTTAATCGAACAGTAACTGAATGCCTCGATGCCTGTCTGTCTGCTTTATATAGCAAGCCACGGCCACTGACTCACTGTCTGTAGGAGCGAACCATTTTCGTGAACGGGGTGGTGTACCTAATAAACTGAGATTATGTAACCCACTGAGTGTATGTAACCATTCTACCATTTTACTAGCTTCAAAAAGAACTCAAAATAAGTCAGTGAACAAAACATGGCGATGAAAACGGAGGGGAGTTCCAGACGGACCAAGGTCTGTAGTGAGTACTCCATCTGGGCACGGTGTTGTGCAGTATGTGGTACCCCTCCACATCCAGAGTTTCATGCCATATGAACCCACCCTGCACCACCACCGCAGCTCTGAAGTCATGCCCCTAGGGCGCCCTTCGCCCTCTGAGGGCAGACAGCTGCACTGTGGGAAAAGAAGGCGGGTCCTGACAGCCAACCAAGAGACATATTGCTGGGTATAACCACATAGACAGCCAACCAAGAGACATATTGCTGGGTATAACCACATAGACAGCCAACCAAGAGACATGTTGCTGGGTATAACCACATAGACAGCCAACCAAGAGACATATTGCTGAGTATAACCACATAGACAGCCAACCAAGAGACATATTGCTGGGCATAACCACTTAGACAGTCAACCAAGACACATGTTGCTGGGTATAACCACATAGACAGCCAACCAAGAGACATATTGCTGGGTATAACCACATAGACAGCCAACCAAGAGACATGTTGCTGGGTATAACCACATAGACAGCCAACCAAGAGACATATTGCTGAGTATAACCACATAGACAGCCAGCCAAGAGACATATTGCTGAGTATAACCACATAGACAGCCAACCAAGAGACATATTGCTGGGCATAACCACTTAGACAGCCAACCAAGACACTTGTTGCTGGGTATAACCACATAGACAGCCAACCAAGAGACATATTGCTGAGTATAACCACATTGACAGCCAGCCAAGAGACATATTGCTGAGTATAACCACATAGACAGCCAGCCAAGAGACATGTTGCTGGGTATAACCACATAGACAGCCAACCAAGATACATATTGCTGGGTATAACCACTTAGACAGCCAACCAAGACACATGTTGCTGGGTATAACCACATAGACAGCCAACCAAGAGACATGTTGCTGGGTATAACCACATAGACAGCCAACCAAGAGACATGTTGCTGGGTATAACCACATAGACAGCCAACCAAGAGACATATTGCTGAGTATAACCACATAGACAGCCAACCAAGAGACATATTGCTGGGCATAACCACTTAGACAGCCAACCAAGACACATGTTGCTGGGTATAACCACATAGACAGCCAACCAAGATACATATTGCTGGGTATAACCACATAGACAGCCAACCAAGAGACATATTGCTGGGTATAACCACATAGACAGCCAACCAAGAGACATATTGCTGAGTATAACCACATAGACAGCCAGCCAAGAGACATATTGCTGAGTATAACCACATAGACAGCCAGCCAAGACACATGTTGCTGGGTATAACCACATAGACAGCCAACCAAGAGACATATTGCTGGGTATAACCACTTAGACAGCCAGCCAAGAGACATGTTGCTGGGTATAACCACACAGACAGCCAACCAAGATACATATTGCTGGGTATAACCACTTAGACAGCCAACCAAGACACATGTTGCTGGGTATAACCACATAGACAGCCAACCAAGAGACATGTTGCTGGGTATAACCACATAGACAGCCAACCAAGAGACATGTTGCTGGGTATAACCACATAGACAGCCAACCAAGAGACATATTGCTGAGTATAACCACATAGACAGCCAGCCAAGAGACATATTGCTGAGTATTACCACATAGACAGCCAGCCAAGAGACATGTTGCTGGGTATAACCACATAGACAGCCAACCAAGAGACATATTGCTGAGTATAACCACATAGACAGCCAGCCAAGAGACATGTTGCTGGGTATAACCACATAGACAGCCAACCAAGAGACATATTGCTGGGCATAACCACTTAGACAGCCAACCAAGACACTTGTTGCTGGGTATAACCACATAGACAGCCAACCAAGAGACATATTGCTGGGCATAACCACTTAGACAGCCAACCAAGACACTTGTTGCTGGGTATAACCACATAGACAGCCAACCAAGAGACATATTGCTGAGTATAACCACATAGACAGCCAACCAAGAGACATGTTGCTGGGTATAACCACATAGACAGCCAACCAAGAGACATATTGCTGAGTAAAACCACATAGACAGCCAGCCAAGAGACATATTGCTGAGTATAACCACATAGACAGCCAGCCAAGAGACATGTTGCTGGGTATAACCACATAGACAGCCAACCAAGAGACATATTGTTGGGCATAACCACTTAGACAGCCAACCAAGACACTTGTTGCTGGGTATAACCACATAGACAGCCAACCAAGAGACATATTGCTGAGTATAACCACATTGACAGCCAGCCAAGAGACATATTGCTGAGTAGTACCACATAGACAGCCAGCCAAGAGACATGTTGCTGGGTATAACCACATAGACAGCCAACCAAGAGACATATTGCTGGGCATAACCACTTAGACAGCCAACCAAGACACTTGTTGCTGGGTATAACCACATAGACAGCCAACCAAGAGACATATTGCTGAGTATAACCACATTGACAGCCAGCCAAGAGACATATTGCTGAGTATAACCACATAGACAGCCAGCCAAGAGACATGTTGCTGGGTATAACCACATAGACAGCCAACCAAGATACATATTGCTGGGTATAACCACTTAGACAGCCAACCAAGACACATGTTGCTGGGTATAACCACATAGACAGCCAACCAAGAGACATGTTGCTGGGTATAACCACATAGACAGCCAACCAAGAGACATGTTGCTGGGTATAACCACATAGACAGCCAACCAAGAGACATATTGCTGAGTATAACCACATAGACAGCCAACCAAGAGACATATTGCTGGGCATAACCACTTAGACAGCCAACCAAGACACATGTTGCTGGGTATAACCACATAGACAGCCAACCAAGATACATATTGCTGGGTATAACCACATAGACAGCCAACCAAGAGACATATTGCTGGGTATAACCACATAGACAGCCAACCAAGAGACATATTGCTGAGTATAACCACATAGACAGCCAGCCAAGAGACATATTGCTGAGTATAACCACATAGACAGCCAGCCAAGAGACATGTTGCTGGGTATAACCACATAGACAGCCAACCAAGAGACATATTGCTGGGTATAACCACTTAGACAGCCAGCCAAGAGACATGTTGCTGGGTATAACCACACAGACAGCCAACCAAGATACATATTGCTGGGTATAACCACTTAGACAGCCAACCAAGAGACATGTTGCTGGGTATAACCACATAGACAGCCAACCAAGAGACATGTTGCTGGGTATAACCACATAGACAGCCAACCAAGAGACATGTTGCTGGGTATAACCACATAGACAGCCAACCAAGAGACATATTGCTGAGTATAACCACATAGACAGCCAGCCAAGAGACATATTGCTGAGTATTACCACATAGACAGCCAGCCAAGAGACATGTTGCTGGGTATAACCACATAGACAGCCAACCAAGAGACATATTGCTGAGTATAACCACATAGACAGCCAGCCAAGAGACATGTTGCTGGGTATAACCACATAGACAGCCAACCAAGAGACATATTGCTGGGCATAACCACTTAGACAGCCAACCAAGACACTTGTTGCTGGGTATAACCACATAGACAGCCAACCAAGAGACATATTGCTGGGCATAACCACTTAGACAGCCAACCAAGACACTTGTTGCTGGGTATAACCACATAGACAGCCAACCAAGAGACATATTGCTGAGTATAACCACATAGACAGCCAACCAAGAGACATGTTGCTGGGTATAACCACATAGACAGCCAACCAAGAGACATATTGCTGAGTAAAACCACATAGACAGCCAGCCAAGAGACATATTGCTGAGTATAACCACATAGACAGCCAGCCAAGAGACATGTTGCTGGGTATAACCACATAGACAGCCAACCAAGAGACATATTGTTGGGCATAACCACTTAGACAGCCAACCAAGACACTTGTTGCTGGGTATAACCACATAGACAGCCAACAAAGAGACATATTGCTGAGTATAACCACATTGACAGCCAGCCAAGAGACATATTGCTGAGTAGTACCACATAGACAGCCAGCCAAGAGACATGTTGCTGGGTATAACCACATAGACAGCCAACCAAGAGACATATTGCTGGGCATAACCACTTAGACAGCCAACCAAGACACTTGTTGCTGGGTATAACCACATAGACAGCCAACCAAGAGACATATTGCTGGGCATAACCACTTAGACAGCCAACCAAGACACTTGTTGCTGGGTATAACCACATAGACAGCCAACCAAGAGACATATTGCTGAGTATAACCACATAGACAGCCAACCAAGAGACATGTTGCTGGGTATAACCACATAGACAGCCAACCAAGAGACATATTGCTGAGTAAAACCACATAGACAGCCAGCCAAGAGACATATTGCTGAGTATAACCACATAGACAGCCAGCCAAGAGACATGTTGCTGGGTATAACCACTTAGACAGCCAACCAAGAGACATATTGTTGGGCATAACCACTTAGACAGCCAACCAAGACACTTGTTGCTGGGTATAACCACATAGACAGCCAACCAAGAGACATATTGCTGAGTATAACCACATTGACAGCCAGCCAAGAGACATATTGCTGAGTAGTACCACATAGACAGCCAGCCAAGAGACATGTTGCTGGGTATAACCACATAGACAGCCAACCAAGATACATATTGCTGGGTATAACCACTTAGACAGCCAACCAAGACACATGTTGCTGGGTATAACCACATAGACAGCCAACCAAGAGACATGTTGCTGGGTATAACCACATAGACAGCCAACCAAGAGACATGTTGCTGGGTATAACCACATAGACAGCCAACCAAGAGACATATTGCTGAGTATAACCACATAGACAGCCAACCAAGAGACATATTGCTGGGCATAACCACTTAGACAGTCAACCAAGACACATGTTGCTGGGTATAACCACATAGACAGCCAACCAAGAGACATATTGCTGGGTATAACCACATAGACAGCCAACCAAGAGACATGTTGCTGGGCATAACCACTTAGACAGCCAACCAAGACACTTGTTGCTGGGTATAACCACATAGACAGCCAACCAAGAGACATATTGCTGAGTATAACCACATTGACAGCCAGCCAAGAGACATATTGCTGAGTATAACCACATAGACAGCCAGCCAAGAGACATGATGCTGGGTATAACCACATAGACAGCCAACCAAGATACATATTGCTGGGTATAACCACTTAGAGACAGCCAACCAAGACACATGTTGCTGGGTATAACCACATAGACAGCCAACCAAGAGACATGTTGCTGGGTATAACCACATAGACAGCCAACCAAGAGACATATTGCTGAGTATAACCACATAGACAGCCAACCAAGAGACATATTGCTGGGCATAACCACTTAGACAGCCAACCAAGACACATGTTGCTGGGTATAACCACATAGACAGCCAACCAAGATACATATTGCTGAGTATAACCACATAGACAGCCAACCAAGATACATATTGCTGGGTATAACCACATAGACAGCCAACCAAGAGACATATTGCTGAGTATAACCACATAGACAGCCAGCCAAGAGACATATTGCTGAGTATAACCACATAGACAGCCAGCCAAGAGACATGTTGCTGGGTATAACCACTTAGACAGCCAACCAAGACACATGTTGCTGGGTATAACCACATAGACAGCCAGCCAAGAGACATGTTGCTGGGTATAACCACACAGACAGCCAACCAAGATACATATTGCTGGGTATAACCACTTAGACAGCCAACCAAGACACATGTTGCTGGGTATAACCACATAGACAGCCAACCAAGAGACATGTTGCTGGGTATAACCACATAGACAGCCAACCAAGAGACATGTTGCTGGGTATAACCACATAGACAGCCAACCAAGAGACATATTGCTGAGTATAGCCACATAGACAGCCAACCAAGAGACATGTTGCTGGGTATAACCACATAGACAGCCAACCAAGAGACATATTGCTGAGTATAGCCACATAGACAGCCAACCAAGAGACATGTTGCTGAGTATAACCACATAGAATTATAAGGCTTTCTTTATTTGGGCCAAGCTAAGAAATGCACACTAAAAATGGATGTAAGAGATATATTTCCCCCAGATGATGTATGTTGGTAGGATGTAAAGCATATATCAATCCTGACTTCTTTTGGCCAAGCATTTAAATTCCTACCAAAATGAATGGAAGAGCCATGGTTCCCCAAGATGACAGGCAAGAGGGAAAGAATATCAGGCTCATCATTCAACAATAGCCTACAGACACCAACATATCAAAATCAATAGAAACCACATTCCTGTTGTTGAAAGTACCAATAGATGCTAGAACCTCGAGAATGGTTTACCAAGAAAAAACGTCCAAAAGGACTAATTCAAGTTAAAAAGGAGTTGGAGCGCTCGTCAAAAAAGGCAGAGATTGATTTCTTATTGCTCACTTTAATCCAGTAGAACCTGCTCCACTGAAATAAAACCAGGCAACACAACCAAAGAGAACTGTTAGCCGAGCGCTTTTAAGGCTCGCACACATCGCACCAAATGTGGATCTACCGTTTCTCTTCAGCTCGTTCAGCCCGCTGTGTTTTAGGGACCACCCGCTGTAGACGTCGGGCTGCCGACATTTTTCACGTGATTCTACGTGTTAAATCGATGCGCACTCAGTTTGCAAATTACATTCAGAGGTGCTAAGTTCTCTGAGCCAGCAGATACTATTGGTGTGTCTGAGCATTTACTCTGTGGCTTGTGTTTAAACTTTAAGTGTCACAGCCACTGCTTGGAGAATGGAGAGCCCAGTTAGAGACTCTGCGACTGCATGTGTCTGATTTAATATCTCAGTGGGATGCCAATAGCGGCCAGCGGACTACGGTCGGGCTGAAAGGCAACGCAGCAGCAGGGGGTCCTGGATTAGAGCGGCCAGTGAATGGCGAGGCACGCAGCGGAGACAAGTGGGGACAAGCCGAGACAACTCCCCCACCCCCACCCACTTATCTGGAGCTATGGATCCTTGAGGCGGGAGTGTCACTCGCTCAATCACAGGGTTCAGTCAAGAGGCTGGGTTTCCAAAAGCCTTCCTAGTTAAGATAGTAGTTTAGTTCTCCTGAAGGCTAAGGCCGGGATTTAAACAAACCACAATCTGTAGACATCGTACTGCACTTGACATTTAAAGGCCATTTCCCTGTAGTTCTCCCATGTTTCTTCACACTTACAAAAGTGTTTAACACACCGTTTCTTTTCGCCGGGAACCCCATTTTTTTTGCCAGAATTTCTGACAACCCCGCCCCACCCCAAATCTAATGATGCAACCTTAAAATCCGTAAATTCTTATTTTCACATAAAAAAAATAACCTTAAATTCTTTAAATGTTTATCTCAAAATGAAGAGAACCAATAAAAACATTTACTCCCAATTATTTTTCTCCAAATGATCTTTCTCAAAAACGTTTGATATTGTCCCATAAAATAATCTATTTTTTTGTTGACATTTGGCGACCCCACGCAATTGGTGTCGCGACCCCGACTTTGAATACCACTGTTTGAAAGTAACTCTATGTGATAGAATGACTGACATTATCATGTGATAACTATACTGTTCCTGAACTTTGTTCTGGGATATTAAGTATGTTGCTATCTATATCTACACTGAGTGTACACAACATTATGGACAAAACACGAAGACAGTTGAGACATGGATTGTGTGTGTGTGCCATTCAGAGGGTGAATGGTCAAAACAAAATATTGAAGTGCCTTTGAACGGGGTATGGTAGTAGGTACCAGGCGCACCGCTTTAAAAAAAATCAAGAACTGCAACGCTTCTGGGTTTTTCATGCTCAACAGTTTCCTGTGTGTATCAAAAATGGTCCACCACCCAAAGGACATCCAGCCAACTTGACACAACCATGGGAAGCATTGGAGTCAACATGGGCCAGCATTCCTGTGCAACGCTTTCGACACCTTGTAGAGTCCATGCCCGGATGAGTTGAGGCTGTTCTGAGGGCAAAAGGGGGGAGGGGTGTCCTTAATGTATTGTATACTCAGTGTTTATCTATATATCTATCTATCTATACTTGTCACAAAGGCAAAGTGACTGGTGCTGCTGTGACGTCTCTGATGGTGAGCTGCAGGGATTGTCCCCTCCATGGAGTGGTGAAATGGGATTGAGGGTATTAAATGATGTGTCCCTGATGGGATTTTCAGGACTCAAGTAAATCCTGTTAAATTGCAGTTTATTTGTGCACGTGTCTATTTGTTTGTGTGTCGGCGAGAGAGAGAGAGAGAGAGTGAGAGAGAGAACCTACTGAACTCTCAGTCAACTATGTCAGTTATGCTTGTTGGGACAACTCGGCTGCCACCTGTTTTGGAGGGAAACAGAATCACAATATCAGAGATGAGCAGCTTAATAAAACACAGGCGTTTCTACCAACTGCTGTGAGGAGTTGGAATGGAATGTTACTGCGTCAAACTGATCACAGCGATGGCGGTAGATTTCTTACTAACTTTGGAATCATCTACAGGTGGAGATGATTAAGTGTTGTTGTCACAGTCACAATGGTAGCCATACATACGCACACAGGCACACACACACACGCACGCACGCACGCACGCACGCACGCACACACACACACACACACACACACACACACACACACACACACACACACACACACACACACACACACACACACACACACACACACACACACACACACACACACACCACACACACACACACACACACACACACAATATGGTGGCTGGTCTCGCTGTCTCCAGCCCAGCCACAGACTCATGGTGCAGATTGAGACTCCCTGTAGGGAGATGCAGACAGTTCACATGCATCTGTAGGAAGGGGGAATCATACATGAGGAGAGAGAGCAACCCACATAACCACAGCTCATAGACAGAAGTCAGGATACAGTAAAGATGATTAAGTTGGCTACATACAGATTCCTTAGTTGTATCACTAACAGTGATGACAATATGGGAGGGTCTAGAAGCCTAGCATGTGAGACTAGCTGTATACTCATAGGGTTGTTTTCCCAGACACAGATTAGGACTAGTCCTGGACTAAAAAGCATTCTCAATGGAGAATCTCTATTAAATGTGCTTCTTTGTCCAGGCATAGGCTTAATCTATGTCTGGGAAACTGGCCCATACTCTCTGCTGCTATGAGACTGGGAGCAGGTGACACACATATTCTGGATAGTTTCAACATGAGGTGTCTCTGTGTGGGGTGGTGATGGCCAGTCAGACTCCTGGATCTACACAGAGAGTAGAGACAGAACTGCCATAAAGACCATAGCGAAACCTGACTCACTCGAGCTGAGAGGCGAGGGCCCCTATTCACAAATTGTCTCAGAGAATAGGGGCTCTATTTTGGGCTGGCGGTAAGGAGGCGCAAGTGTCAAACGCACGTTAGTTTACAATTTTGTCTAGTAAAAACTGCCGCCCTGGCATTTTCCATCCCTTACGCCAGGTTCGGCAATTTAACTGTCTAACATCAATTGACTTGCGCTGAGGTGGGAAGGGTGGAAATATTTGAGGTGTGTCTTTAAAAACACGTGCCAATACGGCAATTTCAGTGAGCCTAACTGGGGATATTTAAGACCGACCAAAAGCTGATCATAGCGGTATTGCAGTTGGTTATGGTATTGATTTTGCCAGTAATATACATCACCAATGTTTTATTAAAAATCACAAGCAGCAAAACAGTCAACAGACATTTCCCTTTTTATATTGGACATCATTTTTGTCCAGCTTCTGTGAAACGTTTGTACTCGTCATGTGCGATTCCCATTGCATGAAGGTGTCAGTAACTGTAGGAAGCCTGTTTAGGAACATCAAGTTATTTAAAAAATGTGTCTTCCACTTTCCTCTGTGGGACCAACTGTCAAATGGTGGGAATTCCCATCGCTGTCTGTGGTGCCGAATCCGCTTGTAGGCTAGAGTTTGCCTGTTGTTTGTTTACTTGTCAAGTGGTAAAGTCACTACTGGCCATATCAACGGCCATAGCTAGATATATTTGGGAGCAGTAATGGTGAGTGGACTAGTGTCTACGTTGTCTTAGGCCTAATATTATAAGCCCTCGGGGGGAGCAATTTTTTAAAACAAGTTGTTTAGTTGTATTCGATTTTGATTGGAATTATTCACTGTGTTTTTGGATGTTACCAATAGTGAATTGAATCTGGCTTATTGACAACGTTAAGCACGTCCATGGCTCAGACATAATGCATTTTACAGTAGGCTTATATCACTGGGAATGCTATGTTAACAATATATTTCCATAAAAAGCCATGCAATTACTGTTCAAAAACATATTCAACATATTTAGAAAATATGGGATAGGCCGACATTTTGTTATTTTGTTTCTGTAGACTATTTAACAAAATAGGCTAAAACGGACTAACATTCGAATCGGAGTGGATGACAACACAATACATAAAAAACACAACTTCAAGAAGACACATTTAGCCATGGAGCACATTCTGAATGGCCAGTGAGGGGTCAAGCCTCGACACACATTCAACCTGTTTATTCATCAAAACCCAGCCCTTTCACTTCACCGCCCTGTACTGCGCCCTTTATTATGGTTATGGAAATAGAGCAAATACTTCTGACACACCTCGAACCTATAGCGCTACCGCCAGTGCTTAGATTTTCCATTGCGTTAGGTTTGTTAAAATAGAGCCATAGGAGTGCTGATCTAGGACCAGTTTAATCTTTTAGATCAAATTGAATAAGATTACATGGACTGGGGAACTGATCCTAGACCAACGTTTTTTAAATATGGCCCCTTCACCCCCTGGGCTCGTCTTCAGACTATAGCAGTGCTGATCTAGGACAAGTTTTGCTATTTATATTATAATTAATATTATTACTTGGACAAGTGTGGGGGGGATCTGATCCTAGATCAGCACTTCTACTATGAGTTCTGAATTTGGGTCCAGGCCAGTAAAACCACCCCTATCTGGCTGGGCCTCGGCCCCGACCCTCCCAGCCCACAGACCATGCATACCTCTCCAGTTAAACTGTAACCACTAATCACAACAAGGCCTCACCGTTTCCTCCTTGGAACAGATCATTCATGTACTCTGGGGGTTGTTTCATTAAACTGTATTTACTGTAGTCCCCCCAGTCCTGATCACCTGAATGGGAGGGGACATCCCAGAAGAGAACAGTTGAAGTCAGGAACTAAGGTAGGATATGCCATGGAGAACTTGAAGGCTCCCCTTGCGCTATGTGTTCAGTTCCCTTGCTGTTTGTCTGCAGGGCTGCATTTCCAAAATAAACACTGACAATTCTGTGCCTCACCCCCAGGCGCCACCCCGCCCAACAGTACTTCTCTCTCCCTCCCTCCCTCCCTCCCTCCCTCCCTCCCTCCTCCGCTACCTCCAGCTGCCCTGTGTTTCTGGAGTGAGAAAGAACTTCAGCTCTGAGACATCTTAAAAACAATAGGCAGACCAGACAACTTGATGGGGGAAAGTCTGAGTATGAACACAGAAGACAGGAGGAAAGCCAAAGTTATAACAAAAACAGGAATTAACAAAACAATCGGGAGGAGTTCATTTGATGAAGTTCTTTCTAGGTGTTTTTCTATAGTTTGTTGGATGACAATACCAGTAATAACAGACAAAACAGCAATGTCTAAGTAATATAGGTCATACTGAACATTAAGCTCCCAAATGAGAGCTTTGCATCTAGAGCTTGAAAGAGCTCTAAAACGGTATGAGAGCTCTTCATCTAGAGTTTGCAGGAGCTAAAACTGCCTAAGAGCTCTACTATATGAGCCTGCATGGGCTCTGATTAGTATTTTTTTTATTTTTACAAAACTATACTATGCATACTCTACTGTAGCGCTTGCAAACACTCTAAAGCCATCCGAGAGCTCTAATGTATGATCTCTAGCAGTAACATTAACATTTAGTTACCAAATGAGAGCTCTATATTTAGAGCATGCAGGAGCTTTAAAGCTGTCTACTATATGAGCTCTGGTCAGTAACATTAATTACCAAATGAGAGCTCTACTATATGAGCTCTGGTCAGTAACATTAGTTACCAAATGAGAGCTCTACTATATGAGCTCTGGTCAGTAACATTAATTACCAAATGAGAGCTCTACTATATGAGCTCTGGTCAGTAACATTAGTTACCAAATGAGAGCTCTACTATATGAGCTCTGGTCAGTAACATTAATTACCAAATGAGACTACGTAGAGCTTGCAGAAGCTCTAAAGCTGTCAGAAAGCTCTGCGGTAGGGTACAGTCATATGTTAGCCTTGCAGCAGCAGTTTAACTGGGACCACAGCTGGTTTGTATTATTATTTACTTGCGTGGCCAACACCCTCCCTGGATTCTCCAGTATACAGACCCACAATATTATAGAACTATTATAGCGCTGCAGCAATGCAATATGTAAATATAAGGAAGGCACGTGAATATGTACAGGTGTAGGATCTTAATTTGATCACCCTGTTGTTGCAGGAATTGCAAACTTGTAACGTATTCAAGGCTAAAAAGGCTTTTAAAGTTTGTAATTTCCACTCTAAAATGTCAACATTGATTTGCTCTAACTTAAAATGTTCAACCCCTACAAAAAGTCCATGAATTACAATCCACACAATAATTCACATTTCCTGTTGCTGCAGGATTATTTTTCTGCAGTGGGAATCTGGTCGAATTAAGATTCTACATATGTAAATGTGTGTTTGTTCTAGGGAGAGAGAGAGAGTGGAGTGAGAGGAGAAAGAGAGTGGAGAGAGACAGATTCAATAAGTGGACGAGGAGAAATAGAAAGACAGATTGAAAGAGGGAGTGATTCTGTGAGGGGGATGAGAAAGGACGGAAGGAGGAAGAAAGAAAAAAAGTGTATGAGGCATTTGTGAGAGAGAAACAAGGCCCTCTCAAGTCTGGGCCTGGGCTTGGCTCTGTGTCTGCCTGTGCCTGGGCAAATCCCATTCCTGTCAGCAGAGAGCTCCCTCTGAGACTCTGCCCTTGCCCCTGTGCCCCGCCTCTTCACTCCTCCTCCACCCACCTCCCACGCCTGACTCCCTGTGACTCCTTTTATTTTGTCTCCCTCCCTTTTCTTTCACTTTCTCCTTCCCTTCGTTCTTTCCCTCCCTCCCCTCCCTCCCCTCCTCCCTGCTCCCCTACACCCACCCTCTGACTTCAGCTCCCTCTCTCCCTCCTTCTCTTTCACTCCCTCCATTTCTACCTCCTTTTCTTTCTGTCTCCCCCACTTTCAATGAGTTCCCAGCTCTATAACTATACAACTCCTGCAATACATAAGACATTATTCATCTTATAGACGTACTGTATGCAGAGAGGAAAACACAGTTTGGTCTGTAACTATTTACCCTCAGTATGGAGTTAAGGGGATGTTGCCAGCACAAATTTGATTCATATGTGCCCTATGGCTGTTTTCTGCCAATGTGGGAACTTATATAAGTTTGGAAAGTCTATGTTGTCATGTAAAAAAATTGTTGATTCAGCCTCTCTTGGACGACAATAGAAGTTGAATAAACAAATAAACAAAATCGACATACATTTGTTTCGCATATTCACCAGAATATGCGGTGTAGATGTTGCCATAGAAATAGAATGACTAGAAAGGACAGTCCCTTTCACGTCAATGTTCGGTGATGGGTGGACACCTACTCAGCCTACTAGCCAGCTGATGCTGAGCTAGTAAGGACGCTAGATACCGGACGCACACACACACACCCCTCCCCTGCCTGGTTGGCTTTGCAGAGGCAGACCTCCCCTGAAGGCAGCACAGCAGAAATGAGCACAAGGTCAGAGAAGGAATGTAGAAGAATGGCACCTGCCCAACCCATTTAAAACACCAGGACAAACACACAGGCATGCATACACGCACACACACGCACTCACACAAACAGGCATGAACACACACACAGGCAGGAACACACACACACAGACAGAGACAAGGACAGGGTAGTTGCTCTGGTTGGATTCAGGGTTCACAGGTGGTGTTTTAAGGCTTTAGTCACACAGTTGAAGTCAAACAGTCATCACACAGGTGACCCTGGCTGTGACCCCACTCTCCAAGAGTGTCTCAGGGGGAGTTGGGATATGCAAAAAACGAAATCTAATTCACACATGCGTATTAATACACTTGTATTTATGTGTGAAATAGGACAAATATAAGCACCCACCAAATGACTATATTATTAGATATGGTGTGGGATAGATAGTATTGTGTGGGGTTACCATTCAGGTTGGAGGATCTATGGCTGAACAGTAGAGGATATGACCTTCTAGCTAGGCATCTGTAGGCTAAGATTTGGGTGAATGCAGTTGGATCTATAAGAATCTATGGATTGGGGAGATATAGGAGATGGTTATAGCATGTGAGGGGTATAGGCTTCGGGTGTGCAAACGGCCAACGACTGAACTCTCCATGAGATCTGTTCGTAATGTTCCCTCCCTCCCTCTGTGGTGAAATCCAGAGAGCCAGCCAGCTGTAAGCCACTGGGTAATGTTCCAAAAGTCTACTCTCTTTCCCTGCGTAATGTTCCAAAAGTCTGCTCTCTCTCCCACGCAGTTAACAGTCCACTGGCCTGGGGATTAATAGGGCTGACTAGCTTTTGGAAAGATTGGAAATTGTGCATGATAAGGAACAACACCCTCTGCCATATTTCAGCACCAGTTTGAAGGGGGACCAGGGGTGAGAAGGTTGGACCCTCGCAGTGACAGCATGAGGAATGGGGGGACTGGTGGGCCGAGACCAACTAGAGCAGCTTTAAGGCATCCGCATGCTTCCCAGACCAAACACTTCAGAAGACTTTGTGCATATATTAGGACCACTGTTTTTCCCGTTTTTGGGCTGTTCGTGCACACAACACTTTTTCTCCAGGCAAGCCGAAGTCGACGCCCCTTCGTCTGCGATTGGTCAACTGTAGAGATTCTTCAATAAAGTCTACTGCAACTTAATAACACAAGGTCCATTCTGCTCTCCACTCCCGGGGAAGCTGAGTTGTTCTTCAATAGCCAGGGTAACATGATAGGAGCTACAGCTTGATGAAGCAGCTCCTCGGGGGTGACGCTGGGGTGTCCAGGGCTTTCACTGTGGTCGGACACGTACAATGTAAAAAGAGGGCGTAAAGTTACCAGTTCAGGATTCAGGCATCTTACCACACCCCCCAGAATTCCTGGGCCGGCGCGCCCTGTCCTCGGGGGGAACCGGGTGAGGGGGAGACACCTGTGCACCAGCCACGCTACGTTAGTGCTTAGTGTCAGCATCGAGAGGAGAGGGGGGACGGAGCACCAGATGTGCAGCAGGAGGCAGAAGCTCTGGCCAGGATGTGTTTGTGTGTGTTTTCAGGCTCCCAAAAGCAAAGCATATTGAGACGGGAAGAAAACAGGAAGAAGGAGAAACACAAAACAGCAGAGAGCAATTAGCAGACAAAGTGTGTGTGTGTGTGTGTGTGTGTGTGTGTGTGTGTGTGTGTGTGTGTGTGTGTGTGTGTGTGTGTGTGTGTGTGTGTGTGTGTGTGTGTGTGTGTGTGTGTGTGTGAAAGATAGAGAGAGAGGGCTGGGCAGTCGACGTGGATAGGATGGTTTAGCCTCCAATGAGAGAGGGAGAGAGCCAGACTGTACTGTGGGATCATTGGAGATCGCTAGCATCTTTAAAAATGGGTGTGTCCTCAGTGTTGGTGTTCCCTACCTCTGTTTCTCTCCTTCTGCCTGCCTCTTGTAGCCTTTCTCTCACACACGCACGTAGGCAGGCGAGCACAAACAAACACACACACACACTGTTCTCTTCCTTCTCTGTGGGTCTGACAACTTTACTGTAACCTGTTTTCTCCTCTCTTCTCCTCACACGGGGCGCCTGTTTTCTCCTCTCTTCTCCTCACACCGGGCGCCTGTTTTCTCCTCTCTCCTCACACGGGGCGCCTGTTTTCTCCTCTCTCCTCACACGGGGCGCCTGTTTTCCTCTCTCCTCACACGGGGCGCCTGTTTTCTCCTCTCTCCTCACACGGGGCGCCTGTTTTCTCCTCTCTCCTCACACCGGGCGCCTGTTTTCTCCTCTCTTCTCCTCTTCTCACACGGGGCGCCTGTTTTCTCCTCTCTTCTCCTCTTCTCACACGGGGCGCCTGTTTTCTCCTCTCTCTCACACGGGTGCCTGTTTTCTCCTCTCTCCTCACACCGGGTGCCTGTTTTCTCCTCTCTTCTCCTCACACGGGGCGCCTGTTTTCTCTGAGTGATACCTCCCTCTTTGGCCCCCGCCTCCCCAAAAGCCTGGCAGCCAGACAAGGTCAACATGACAGCTTTTTTTCTCTCCCTCTTTATCTGTCTCTCTGTTTCTGTGTCTTAGTTCAGCTGAGCGACAGGCTCCTCCCTAACACTGAGAGCCTTTCATCTTCTGGAGAGAGAGGGAGGAGAGAGAGAGAGAGAGAGAGAGAGAGAGAGTTAGCGGGAACGAAAGAGCGAGTGAGGGGAGCGAGAGAGAGGGGTAGCAAGAGAGAAACAGAGAGAGAGAGAGAACGAGAGAGAGGGGGAGGGAGTGAAAAAGAGAGAGATAAAGGGAGAGAGAGAGAGAATAGGAACAAGGCCAATAGACAGATGCAGAGGGACAGATGGAGGGAGAAAGAGATGGCAGGAGAGAGATAGAGGGGCATAATGGGTGAACTCAACTCTGATTTAACAAGTAGGCATGAAGCTTTTGTCACAAAGATGCCAAAGTGGGACCAAACTAAAAATCTTCCAGAAATGGGAGTATGCTAAAACCTGTTGAGAGGAAAGGTCTCACGACGCCTCATGTAACCACACCAAAGGGGTTGGGTTAAATGCAGAAGACACATTTTGGTTGAATGCATTCAGTTGTGCAACTGACTAGTTATTCCCGAGAGGTGCAGGTGTCTAAGGCACTGCATCTCAGTGCAAGAGGTGTCACTACAGTCCCTGGTTCGAATCCAGGCTGTATCACATCTGTGATTGGGAGTCCCATAGGGCGGCGCAAAATTGGCCCGGCGTAGTCTGGGTTTGGCCGGGGTAGGCCGTCAATGTAAATACACATTTGTTCTTAACTGACTTGCCTAGTTAAATAAAGGTTAAATAAAACAATTAAATAAATAAAAAATCCCCATTCCCTTTCATTATAAATAGCTAGCTACATGATTGAGTCATAATGAATAGGAACAGCCATTGACAGCTTTGCAAAGCATGAACCTAGGAAAGGATTTCGCTCTCGTACCAGTTGTGGGGGTCAGAGGAATAACCTGTCAAAATCTCCTATTAGACACTCCGGAGTAGAAGTTGACCACAACCACAGATCTAGGAACAGATCTAGGAATAGGTTATCTACCCACTCCCCTTTAGACACTAGGCTGTTCTGGACCAGTGGTTATCTACCCATTCCCCTTTAGACACTAGGCTGTTCTGGACCAGTGGTTATCTACCCACTCCCCTTTAGACACTAGGCTGTTCTGGACCAGTGGTTATCTACCCACTCCCCTTTAGACACTAGGCTGTTCTGGACCAGTGGTTATCCACCCACTCCCCTTTAGACACTAGGCTGTTCTGGACCAGTGGTTATCCACCCACTCCCCTTTAGACACTAGGCTGTTCTGGACCAGTGGTTATCTACCCACTCCCCTTTAGACACTAGGCTGTTCTGGACCAGTGGTTATCCACCCATTCCCCTTTAGACACTAGGCTGCTCTGGACCAGTGGTTATCCACCCACTCCCCTTTAGACACTAGGCTGTTCTGGACCAGTGGTTATCCACCCACTCCCCTTTAGACACTAGGCTGTTCTGGACCAGTGGTTATCTACCCACTCCCCTTTAGACACTAGGCTGTTCTGGACCAGTGGTTATCCACCCACTCCCCTTTAGACACTAGGCTGTTCTGGACCAGTGGTTATCTACCCACTCCCCTTTAGACACTAGGCTGTTCTGGACCAGTGGTTATCTACCCATTCCCCTTTAGACACTAGGCTGCTCTGGACCAGTGGTTATCTACCCACTCCCCTTTAGACACTAGGCTGTTCTGGACCAGTGGTTATCCACCCACTCCCCTTTAGACACTAGGCTGTTCTGGACCAGTGGTTATCTACCCACTCCCCTTTAGACACTAGGCTGCTCTGGACCAGTGGTTATCTACCCATTCCCCTTTAGACACTAGGCTGTTCTGGACCAGTGGTTATCCACCCACTCCCCTTTAGACACTAGGCTGTTCTGGACCAGTGGTTATCCACCCACTCCCCTTTAGACACTAGGCTGTTCTGGACCAATGGTTATCTACCCACTCCCCTTTAGACACTAGGCTGTTCTGGACCAGTGGTTATCCACCCACTCCCCTTTAGACACTAGGCTGTTCTGGACCAATGGTTATCCACCCACTCCCTTTAGACACTAGGCTGTTCTGGACCAATGGTTATCCACCCACTCCCCTTTAGACACTAGGCTGTTCTGGACCAGTGGTTATCCACCCACTCCCCTTTAGACACTAGGCTGTTCTGGACCAGTGGTTATCCACCCACTCCCCTTTAGACACTAGGCTGTTCTGGACCAATGGTTATCCACCCACTCCCCTTTAGACACTAGGCTGTTCTGGACCAGTGGTTATCCACCCACTCCCCTTTAGACACTAGGGCTGTTCTGGACCAGTGGTTATCCACCCACTCCCTTTAGACACTAGGCTGTTCTGGACCAGTGGTTATCCACCCACTCCCCTTTAGACACTAGGCTGTTCTGGACCAGTGGTTATCTACCCACTCCCCTTTAGACACTAGGCTGTTCTGGACCAGTGGTTATCCACCCACTCCCTTTAGACACTAGGGCTGTTCTGGACCAATGGTTATCCACCCACTCCCCTTTAGACACTAGGCTGTTCTGGACCAGTGGTTATCCACCCATTCCCCTTTAGACACTAGGCTGCTCTGGACCAGTGGTTATCTACCCACTCCCCTTTAGACACTAGGCTGTTCTGGACCAGTGGTTATCCACCCACTCCCCTTTAGACACTAGGCTGTTCTGGACCAGTGGTTATCCACCCACTCCCCTTTAGACACTAGGCTGTTCTGGACCAATGGTTATCCACCCACTCCCCTTTAGACACTAGGCTGTTCTGGACCAGTGGTTATCCACCCACTCCCCTTTAGACACTAGGCTGTTCTGGGACCAGTGGTTATCCACCCACTCCCTTTAGACACTAGGCTGTTCTGGACCAATGGTTATCCACCCACTCCCCTTTAGACACTAGGGCTGTTCTGGACCAGTGGTTATCCACCCACTCCCCTTTAGACACTAGGCTGTTCTGGACCAATGGTTATCCACCCACTCCCTTTAGACACTAGGCTGTTCTGGACCAATGGTTATCCACCCACTCCCCTTTAGACACTAGGCTGTTCTGGACCAGTGGTTATCCACCCATTCCCCTTTAGACACTAGGCTGCTCTGGACCAGTGGTTATCCACCCACTCCCCTTTAGACACTAGGCTGTTCTGGACCAGTGGTTATCTACCCATTCCCCTTTAGACACTAGGCTGCTCTGGACCAGTGGTTATCTACCCACTCCCTTTAGACACTAGGGCTGTTCTGGACCAGTGGTTATCCACCCACTCCCCTTTAGACACTAGGCTGTTCTGGACCAGTGGTTATCTACCCACTCCCCTTTAGACACTAGGCTGCTCTCGGCCAATGCTGACATTCAGAATCAATGACGGAGACACTAGGCTGTTCTGGACCAGTGGTTATCTACCCACTCCCCTTTAGACACTAGGCTGTTCTGGACCAGTGGTTATCTACCCACTCACCTTTAGACACTAGGCTGTTCTGGACCAGTGGTTATCCACCCACTCCCCTTTAGACACTAGGCTGTTCTGGACCAGTGGTTATCTACCCACTCCCCTTTAGACACTAGGCTGTTCTGGACCAGTGGTTATCCACCCACTCCCCTTTAGACACTAAGCTGTTCTGGACCAGTGGTTATCCACCCACTCCCCTTTAGACACTAGGCTGTTCTGGACCAGTGGTTATCCACCCACTCCCCTTTAGACACTAGGCTGTTCTGGACCAGTGGTTATCTACCCACTCCCTTTAGACACTAGGCTGTTCTGGACCAGTGGTTATCCACCCACTCCCTTTAGACACTAGGCTGTTCTGGACCAATGGTTATCTACCCACTCCCCTTTAGACACTAGGCTGTTCTGGACCAGTGGTTATCCACCCACTCCCCTTTAGACACTAGGGCTGCTCTGGACCAGTGGTTATCCACCCACTCCCTTTAGACACTAGGCTGTTCTGGGACCAGTGGTTATCCACCCACTCCCCTTTAGACACTAGGCTGTTCTGGACCAGTGGTTATCCACCCACTCCCCTTTAGACACTAGGCTGCTCTGGACCAGTGGTTATCCACCCACTCCCCTTTAGACACTAGGCTGTTCTGGACCAGTGGTTATCCACCCACTCCCCTTTAGACACTAGGCTGTTCTGGACCAGTGGTTATCTACCCACTCCCCTTTAGACACTAGGCTGTTCTGGACCAGTGGTTATCTACCCACTCCCCTTTAGACACTAGGCTGCTCTCGGCCAATGCTGACATTCAGAATCAATGACGGAATAGCAGAGGACCAATTGAGTGGCAGGATCATTTTAGCAAACAAGCAGCAAGGATTTTTGGGAGTGATCAGGCATGGTGACAGAGAGTGGGAGTGATCAGGCATGGTGACAGAGAGTAGGAGTGATCAGGCATGGTGACAGAGAGTGGGAGTGATCAGGCATGGTGATAGAACGTTGGAGTGATCAGAGAGCGTAACAGGGTACAGATGTAGGATCTTAATTTGATACCTCTTTTGTTGCTGAGAATTTGCAGGAAATGCACATTTGTTGTGTATTTGAGTTTTAAAAAGGCTTCTAAAGTTTGTCATTTCCACTTTGAAGTGTCCAATTTGATTTGCCTTAAAGAATAATGTATCAACCCCTACAAAAATGTCCATTAATTATAATCCACACATCCTGTTGCTGCAGGATTATTTTCCTGCTTTAGCAAACTGGCTCAAATTAAGATCCTACATCTGTACATACAGATCTCGAGCCAGCTAGCTTGGCTTTGATATTCATTTGATATTATTGTATATTATGAATGTCTGTTGAGAGAGACTTGGTCCCCCATCCCACCTTTGTATGACCCACATCAGACATAACTCATTCAAATCATAGTTTACTCCAATAGCATTTCATGATGGGTCTAGTATTGAGTCAAAAACAAGTAGTTTACCCCAAGTGGAAAAGAGTGGGATACCACTAGATTGACGCTGTAAAAACGAAGCCATTAAGTTTTATCGTGGGACTTTTTCTTTTCTCACTTTTTTCACCCTTTAGCCTTACAGCTCCTCCTTCCCTTTCTCCTTCCTTTCCATTCCTCCCTCCCTCCCTCGCTTCCTTTCATATGTTAGCGTGGTGTGGTGGCGGTAGTGCGGTGACGCCCCAGCTTGGCTGCTTGGCGAGCTCACTCCAGACCCTGTGATTGCACGCAGGAATCTGAGGATTGCATCACTGCCTGAGTGCCTGTGGGGAGAGGCCATGGGAGCCGACTGACTGAGAGAGAGGGAAGGAGAGGATGGAACAAGACGGAGTGGGAGACGGGAGTGAATGGATGGAGGGACAGTGTGTGTGTGTGAGAGAGAGAGAGAGAGAGAGAGAGAGAGAGAGAGAGAGAGAGAGAGAGAGAGAGAGAGAGAGAGAGAGAGAGAGAGAGAGAGAGAGAGAGAGAGAGAGAGAGAGAGAGAGAGAGAGAGAGAGAAGGAAGGAAGGAAGGAAGGAAGGAAGGAAGGAAGGAAGGAAGGAAGGAAGGAAGGAAGGAGAAAGAGAAGGTTTGGGATGGACAGAGTGACTGGGAAAGGTATTGAGAGAAAGATGAAGAGAAAAGGAGGGGATTAAGGAGGAATAGAGAGGAAGAACAGGCAATAACTGAAAGAGAGAGTAATGGCTCCCAGGGAGTGGAGAGAGAGAGGAAGAGAGAGAGAGAGAGAGAGAGAGAGAGAGAGAGAGAGAGAGAGAGAGAGAGAGAGAGAGAGAGAGAGAGAGAGAGAGAGAGAGATACAGAGTGTCAGTGGGAGGTCAGGGCTGGTAGGGGTGGGTCTCTCTGACATTATCTCCAACTCTCAATTCATTTCAAAGGGCTTTTTGTTATGAGAAACATATGTTTATATTGCCAAAGCAAGTGAAATAGATAATAAACAAAAGTGAAATAAACAATATAAAATGTAGTACAAAAGGGAAAATAAATATGGGTTGTATTTAGAATGGTGTTTGTTCTAGAGGTCGACCGATTAGGATTTTTCAACGCCGATACCAATACCGATTATTGGAGGACCAAAGAAAAACGATACCGATTAATGGGCAGATTTTTATATACATATATATTTGTAATAATGACAATTACAACAATACTGAATGAACAATGAACAGTTTTATTTTAACTTAATATAATACATAGATAATTCTACTTAGTCTCAAATAAATAATGAAACATGTTCAATTTGGTTTAAATAATGCAAAAAACACAGTGTTGGAGAAGAAAGTTAAAGTACAATATGTGCCATGTAAAAAAGCTAACGTTTAAGTTCCTTGCTCAGAACATGAGAACATATAAAAGCTGGTGGTTCAATATTCCCAGTTCTTCAATATTCCCAGTAAAGAAGTTTTAGGTTGTAGTTATTATAGGAATTATGACGCGTCGACTATTTCTCTCTATACCACTTGTATTTCATTTACCTTTGACTATTGGATGTTCTAATAGGCACTTTAGTATTGCCAGCCTGATCTCAGGAGTTGATAGGCTTGAAGTCATAAACAGAGCTGTGATCAAGCATTGCTAAGAGCTGCTGGCAAACGCAGTAAAGTTTGAATGACTGCTTACGAGCCTGCTGCTGCCTACCACCACTCAGTCAGACTGCTCTATCAAATATCAAATCATAGACTTAATTATAATATAATAAACACAGAAATACGAGCCTTTGGTCATTAATATGGTCAAATCCGGGAAACTATCATTTTTAAAACAAAACGTTTATTCTTTCAGTGAAATACGGAACAGTTCCGTATTTTATCGTGTGCACGCAAGTCTAAATATTGCTGTTACATATCACAACCTTCAATGTTATGTCATAATTATGTAAAATTCTGGCAAATTAGTTTGCAACGAGCCAGGCGGCCCAAACTGTTGCATATACCCTGACTCTGCGTACAATGAACGCAAGAGAAGTGACACAATTTCCATAGTTAATATTGCCTGCTAACATGAATTTCTTTTAACTAAATTAAAAAATATATACTTCTGTGTATTGATTTTAAGAAAGGCATTAATGTTTATGGTTAGGTACATTCGTGCAACGACAGTGCTTTTTTCGCGAATGTGCTTTTGATAAATCATCCCCCCCGTTTGGCGAAGTAGGCTGTGATTGGATGATAAATCAACAGGCACCGCATTGATTAAATGCAACGCAGGACAAGCTAGTTAACCTAGTAATATTATCAACTATGTGTAGTTAACTAGTGATTATGTGAAGATTGATAGTTTTTTATAAGATAAGTTTAATGCTAGCTGGCAATTTACCTTGGTTCCTTGCTGCACTAGCGTAACAGGTGGTCAGCCTGCCACGCAGTTTCCTCGTGGAATGCAATGTAATCGGACATAATCGGCGTCCAAAAATGCAGATTACGGATTGTTATGAAAACTTGAAATCGGCCCTAATTAATCGGCCATGCTGATTAATCGGTCGACCTCTGGTTTGTTCTTCACTGGTTGCCCTTTTCTTGTGGCTACAAGTCAAAGCTTTCCTTGATTTTGTGTCAGTCACAATGGTCAGGTATTCTGCCACTGTGTACTCTCTGTTTATATCACGTTCCAGGTAAGACCCAGATGCAGACAGTGTCGAAGTAACAAAAGTGTATTACTAGTACAGGGGCAAACAAATCGACAGGTTAAGGGCAGGCAGAGGTCAGTAAACCAGATAGGGTGCAGAAGGTCCAGAACGGTGGGCAGGCTCAGGGTCAGAGCAGGCAGGGGTCAATAATCCAGTGAGGTGTGGCTAGGTACAGAACGGCAGGCAGGCTCAGGGTCAGGGCAGGCAGAATGGTCAAAACCAGGAAAAACTAGAAAAGAGGAACTAGAACAGACAGGAGCAAGGGGAAACCGCTGGTAGGTTTCACGAAACAAAACGAACTGGCAACAGACAAACAGAGAATACAGGTATAAATATATTGGGGATAATTAGTTAGATTGGAAACACCTGGAGGGAGGTGGAGACAAGCACAAAGACAGGTGAAAGATCAGGGTGTGACAGTTTAGGGCCAAATAGCATTCTAGTTTGTTAATTCTTAACCAATGTGTCAAGTAATGATCTTTTTGTTTTCTCATGATTTGGTTGGGTCTAATTGTGTTTCTGTCCTGGGCCTCTGTGGGGTTTGTTTGTGTTTGTGAACAGAGCCCCAGGACCAGCTTGCTTAGGGGGCTCTTCTCCAGGTTCATCTCTCTACAAGTGATGGCTTTGTTCTGGAAGGTTTGAGAATCGTTTTCCTTTTAGGTGGTTGTAGAATAGAACTCTCCCTCCCTCTCTCCCTGGTGGTCTCTCCTGCTGTTATTCTGCTTAGTGTGCTGCTCTGTGTGTCGTAGGGACTGGCTTGTTGTGAAATAGCCCACGTTATTGTCAGATTACTCAGGTCTTTTCAAAGCCTCCACTACTGTTGTGCTATGTGCCTAAAGCGCTAGCTAGCGTTAGTGGAGGTAAGCATCTGCATGGCAGTGACTGGCCTACCCAGGGGGCTAACTGTTTACATATGAGTGCATGTATTAGGAGATTTGACAAACCACCATGGTTTGGGTAGTGATACTGTGGGTGGACAGGTTGATTAAGCTTTTTGTATTAAAACATGGATTTCTTAAGGTAGATAAGATAATACATGCTATTTCAAATAGACCTGGGTACAAATACTGAACTTTTGCATACTTTATCTGTGCTTGGTTGAGCTTGCCTGTTGCAATGGAAAAGTCCCAAAACTGCAAACTCCGCCCACCTGGCACTCCAAGCAGGCTAAAGCAAACACTACATTTCAAATTGTACTTGAAACCAGATCTGATCACAGGTCCAGTCTTGGTGAAAGGGAGAAAGTATGCATTTTGAGACACACACACACACACAACAGATCTCATTTAATAAAAGTGTCTGCTGCTGCCTGGGAGAGGAAGTTTCCTAGCCCTAAGCCATAACTGAAGACCACAGTCCTGGCTGCTACCCCTACCCTCTCCCCACCTTTTCTCTCTCTCTGTCTCTCTCCTTTTTGTCAATAACACCTATGTCTACCATGTCTATATCCAGTATTTACCCCCTGCCACCTCCCTCCCTCCTGCCCCAGAGTCAGGTCAGGTCAGGCAGTGTGTTGTAACCCAGGCCTTGGCAGACTCAGTCAGAGTGTGAAAACACTGCCAGTCCACTGTTCTCAGACTAGCTCTCTGTTTGGGTCTAACAGTGATACTGGGACTGAAAGAGACATGTTGCCTCCCCCGTTCCAAGGTAGTGCTGGCCTTTGATAACTAAAACCACTACTCGGGCCCACCTACTCTCTCTCATGCTCTACCGTAATCTCTCACTCCCTCTCTCTCCTTCCTCTTTCTCCCTCCCTCCTACCACCTTCCCTCTCTCCTCCATCAGAGTTCTGGCTGGGGGCCATGGGTAGCTCAGTAAGAGGGTTCCTGTTGCAGTATGTCCCCTCTGTTTCTATTTCTCCCTCCCTCTCTGCCTTCCACCTCCCTCCATCTCTCTCTCTCTCAATATCTCTTTCTCATACACACACACACACACACACACACACACATTTGTTTTGCTATCCTTGTCGGGACCAAACAATTGATTCTCATTCAAAATCCTATTTTTCCTAACCCCTAACCTAAACCCAACCTTAAGGGCAGCACTTAATCCCTTAATCTCTTGGTGTGATTTATCATTATTTACTACATTATTGACTTATTATTTACCATTCGGCCATCAGATTTGCCACCAATGGTCCTTATAGGACACATCACTGCACTCTATACTCCTCTGTAAACTGGTCATCTCTGTATACCCGTCGCACTGGTTGATGCTTATTTATAAAACCCTCTTAGGCCTCACTCCCCCCTATCTGAGATATCTACTGCAGCCCTCATCCTCCACATACAACACTCGTTCTGCCAGTCCCATTATGTTAAAGGTCCCCAAAGCACACACATCCCTGGGTCGCTCGTCTTTTCAGTGGAACAAGCTGCAAGCAGCACTCACATTGGACAGTTTTATCTCCATCTCTTCATTCAGTCTCAATCATGGACACTCTTACTGACAGTTGTGGCTGCTTCGCGTGTTGTATTGTTGTCTCTATCTTCTTGCCCTTTGTGCTGTTGTTAGGCATGTTTGTACCATGTTTGTGCTGCTACCATGTTGTGCTGCTGCCATGTTGTGTTGCTACCGTGTTGTTGTCATGTTGTGTTGCTACCATGCTGTGCTGTCATGTGTTGCTGCAATGTTGTGTTGTCTTAGAAAATTAAATATATTTATCTATTCATTTATTGGTCCAGTTGGCATGCTTTATTATTATAATTAGTCTCTACTTTCATTGTTGTCTTCCTCTTATTGTCTTCCTCTCATTGAATCGTAGCAGGTGACCCCTCTGAGCTCTCAGCCTCCATTGATCCCTCAGGAAAATAACCCACCCAATGTTCTTTTTTACAATTAGGGGTTTGTCCTTAATACACAGCGCGCTCAATGATCGGCAGACGAACGCTAGATTCACATTCGGTGCGCTGTGTTCAAACCTTAACCCTAACTCCTAACCTTAAGCCTAAAATGGCCTTTTCCCTTGTGGGGACCAGTGAAATGTCCCCACTTGTCCAAATCTTCCTTGTTTTACTATTCTTGTGAGGACTTCTAGTTACCACAAGGAGAGTAAAAACAAAAATACAAACTCTCTCTCCCTCCCTCTCTCTTTTTTCAGCCCCCCCCCCACGTCTCCTTGTATGCTGTAACAGTTATTATGTAATCCCTATACGTTTCTGTGTGTATTTTTTGTGGAGCCTGAAAGAGGAAGTAAGTGTGAGGTATGTATTGATAGAAAGAGGAAGGGAAGTGTGAGGTATGTATTAATAGAAAGAGGAAGGGAAGTGTGAAGTATGTATTGACAGACAGAAAGAGGAAGTGCGAGGTATGTATTGATAGAAAGAGGAATGGAAGTGAGAGGTATGTATTGAAAGAAAGAGGAAGGGAAGTGTGAAGTATGTATTGACAGACAGAAAGAGGAAGTGTGAGGTATGTATTGATAGAAAGAGGAAGGGAAGTGAGAGGTATGTATTGAAAGAAAGAAGTGTGAGGTATGTATTAATAGAAAGAGGCAGGGAAGTGAGAGCTATGTATTGACAGAAAGAGGAAGGGAAGTGTGAAGTATGTATTGACAGACAGAAATAGGAAGTGTGAGGTATGTATTGATAGAAAGAGGAAGGGAAGTGAGAGGTATTTATTGACAGAAAGAGGAAGGGAAGTGAGAGGTATTTATTGACATAAAGAGGAAGGGACGTGTGAGGTATGTATTAAAGAAAGAAGATGTGTGAGGTATGTATTTACAGAAAGAGGAAGGGAAGTGTGAGGTATGTATTGATAGAAAGAGGAAGTGTGAGGTATGTATTGATAGAAAGAAGATGTGTGAGGTATGTATTGATAGAAAGAAGATGTGTGAGGTATGTATTGACAGAAAAAGGAAGGTAAGTGTGAGGTATGTATGAAGTGTGAGGTATGTATTGATAGAAAGAGGAAGGGAAGTATGAGGTATGTATTGATAGAAAGAGGAAGAGTGAGGTATGTATTGACAGAATGAGGAAGGGAAGTGTGAGGTATGTATTGATAGAAAGAGGAAGTGTGAGGTATGTATTGACAGAATGAGGAAGGGAAGTGTGAGGTATGTATTGATAGAAAGAGGAAGTGTGAGGTATGTATTTACAGAAAGAGGAAGGGAAGTGTGAGGTATGTATTGATAGAAAGAGGAAGTGTGAGGTATGTATTGATAGAAAGAGGAAGGGAAGTATGAAGTATGTATTGATAGAAAGAGGAAGAGTGAGGTATGTATTGACAGAATGAGGAAGGGAAGTGTGAGGTATGTATTGATAGAAAAAGGAAGTGTGATGTATGTATTGACAGAAAGAGGAAGGGAAGTGAGAGGTATGTATTTGTATAACGAGGAAGGGACGTGTGAGGTATGTATTGATAGAAAGAGGAAGTGTGAGGTATGTATTTACAGAAAGAGGAAGGGAAGTGTGAGGTATGTATTGATAGAAAAAGGAAGTGTGAGGTATGTATTGATAGAAAGAGGAAGGGAAGTATGAGGTATGTATTGATAGAAAGAGGAAGAGTGAGGTATGTATTGACAGAATGAGGAAGGGAAGTGTGAGGTATGTATTGATAGAAAAAGGAAGTGTGATGTATGTATTGACAGAAAGAGGAAGGGAAGTGAGAGGTATGTATTTGTATAACGAGGAAGGGACGTGTGAGGTATGTATTGATAGAAAGAAAGAAAACACGGAGAGGGGAAGAGTCTTGGGTCAGAAAGGACAAGGTTCACTTACAGAATTATGACATAAAGGATAGAGAATGATGAGAAAGAGAGAGAGAGAGAGAGAGAGAGAAAGAAATTAAGAAAGAAAGAAAGAAAGAAAGAAAGAGAGAATACAAAAACAGAAATAGCAAGCTATCCAGGGAAGGATGAAGGAGGAAGGGGGAGGGTGTTGAGAAAAATAAAAGACAGGACGAGAGAGGGGAGAATTTTTTTTTGAAAACAATTGTGAGAAAGAGAAAGGAAAGTCAGAAAGAGGGGGAGAGATAGACTGAGAGGGAAAAGAGAGCGAGATAGAGAGAGAGAGAGGCCCAGTGGAGGCTGAGGAGAAACTGAGGTTTCCTATCTGAGGAAGTGGCTGGCTGAGAAGAAAAACATCTCTCAGCTCAGGGTGTGTGTGTGTGTGTGCATGTCATTGTTGAGTGATGGGACAGGGGAGGAGGGGTATGTTGAGGTCGTGGTTTGGGTGTGTATGTGTCAGGGGAGGAGGGGACAGTCAGAACTCCTGCCCCGAAGGAAGGATGGAGAAGGGGGGAGAGAAGGTGAGAGGGAGCGAGAAGGAGAGAGAAGTGGAAGAGTGAGACACTAAAAGAAAATGTCAGAAAGGACATCCAATGCGTTCAATGGTGGAAGGCCAATTGTAGCCTGGTTACAGATTTATTTGGTCAATCTCTGTTTAGAGTGACAATAACCATAGGAGTTGCTAAAACAGTACAGGCTAGAATTTGCTTAGGCTATATGCCTTTTTTATGTTTACTAAAGATATCCACTGCATCCTGTTCTAGGCGTATAGCCTGGCTAAACCAGACTCATCATAGTTGAGCACAGAATTCAGTCTGGTTTAGAATTCCAGCCTCCCGAGTGGCACAGTGGTATAAGGCACTGCATTGCAGTGTTTGAGGCGTCACTACAGATCTGGGTTTGATCCCAGGCTGTGCCACAGCCGGCTGTGACCGATAGACCCATGAGGCGGCGCACAATTGGCCCAGTGTCGTTAGGGGAGGGTTTGGCCGGCTGGGATGTCATTGTCCCATCGCGCTCTTCTAGCGACTACTTGTGGCGGGCTGGTTGCCTGCAAACTGACTTCAGTTGCCAGCTGGATGGTGTTTCCTCCAACACATTGGTGCGGCTGGCTTCCGGGTTAAGTGAGCAGTGTGTCAAGAAGCAGTGCGACTTTGCAGGGTCGTGTTTCGGAGGACGTATGGCTCTTAACCATTGCCTCTCCCGAGTCCGTATGCGAGTTGCAGTGATGGGACAAGACTGTAATCACCAATTGGAGATGACAGAAATCCTGGTTGGAGGATTCTGGACTTTCTGCTTATTCCCCTTGTGATTCCAGTAATCATCCGACTGGGAAATATGGGAAAACTACCTGAATTAAACCCTAGTCTGGTTTCACCAGGCTTCTAGACTGGTATCCCAGCAAACAGTGCATTGGAATCCCTCTGGAATCCATTTTAAATGGTTGAGGTTAAAGTTCACACCCCACCCATATTAGCCAGTCACACCTGAGGCCTCATCTCTCCCGCCTGGCTGCAGTAACTGCAGTCCGCTGGGCTCAGAGGGCTTAGAAACCAGCAGGCCTGGACACAGCTCCACAGCAAAGTGACTTGCTTGAGGTGTGAACAACGGACGCCATTATGTGTCAAAGGACCTCAGGGCCGGCCTAGTGGTTAGAGCTTTGGGCCAGTAAGGTTGGTGGATCGAATCCCCGAGCTGACAAGGTAAAAATATGTTGTTCTGCCCCTGAACAAGGCAGTTAACCCACTGTTCCTAGGCCATCATTGTAAATAAGAATTTGTTCTTAACTGAATTGCCTAGTTAAATAAAGGTTAAATAAAAATTAAAAAAAGATAAAAAAGTTTGACTCAGTGCCATTGCTAACACTAAGACCTCATGGAAACTGCAAAGAGACCAGTATCAGATGAGGACCTAATATAGATCCCAACTTTATGGCTGAACCATAAATGTTATCATAACTAGTTGAAGAGGGTAGAACTTGGTTGAGCTAGAGAGTGATCCCTTCCAGATAGCATAAGATAATGGTGGCTGTGGTCAGTTTAGTGGTTGGGTCTGAGGGAAGAAGTCAACAGTGAACAGTTCAGCTGCTTCTGTGAGTGTGTGTGAGAGCCAAGACTAGGACACAGGAGGACCTCCCTCTGAGGCCTTGGATTGTGGGATAGGATCCCAGCCAGTGTGTGTGTGTGTGTAAGCACCGAGAGATCCCTCCTGCAGACCACCTCCCAGGGCCACAGCAGGAGGGGGATTCAGTTACAATCAGGCTCAGAGAGTTATGATCTCTCTCACAAACACGCAATCCATCCATGACATCATTATGGTCTTGTTATACCATAGATTCATTTCTCTCTGAACCTACTCCAGTATCCACAGTGTCTTGCTACGCTGAAACATAACACTAAGTGTATGTCTAATCTGATATTATAGGGTAAAGATCAGTAGGTCAGAGCAGGGTCAAAGGTTATCACTGATCCAGCCTGAACAGTAGAGGTGTTGAAACACATACATGCCCTCCCTCTGACCTGGGTCCATTATCCACTACATCCTCCTGACCCTTCACCTAGCTCCCACCCACCCACCCACCCACCCACCCACCCACCTCACCCTCAGCCTCACCTCTCCCCCATGTCACCTTCCACCTCTCCCCCCATGTGATCTTCCACCTCTCCCCCATGTGACCTTCCACCTCTCCCGCATGTCACTTTCCACCTCTCCCCCATGTGGCCTTCCACCTCTCCCCCATGTGACCTTCCACCTCTCCCGCATGTCACCTTCCACCTCTCCCCCATGTGACCTTCCACCTCTCCCCCATGTGGCCTTCCACCTCTCCCCCATGTGACCTTCCACCTCTCCCCCATGTGGCCTCTCCACCTCTCCCCATGTGACCTTCCACCTCTCCCGCATGTCACCTTCCATCTCTCCCCCATGTCACCTTCCACCTCTCCCCCATGTGACCTTCCACCTCTCCCCCATGTCAGCTTCCACCTCTCCCCCATGTGACCTTCCACCTCTCCCCCATGTCACCTTCCACCTCTCCCCCCATGTGATCTTCCACCTCACCCAACCATCCCTCTGACTTGCCCACCACCCAGCATATGCATTACCTCTCCCCACCCTACACATCACCTTTCCAAAGCGCCAAAGGGAAGTGTGTTGAGTTGGGTACTACCTACAGGGAGGCAGAAAATAACCTGAACAGATGGAAAGTGAGGTGAAACAGAGACACAGACCTATTCACCTCTCACCCTCGGCTTCCTCATTCCATAGCTGTTACAGCCTGTGTTTGCTTTGCCTTGGCAGGGGCAGAGGGAACGAGGGGCACACAATGTCAGCTTTCAAAGAGGCTAGCGCACTCTACTTGCCGGAGTGAGGAAGTCTGCACAGGGCCGAGCAACACCCCTCCCAAACTTCAGCCTCCCCGCCATCCCGCCACTGCCCCTCCTAAATCACTGACTACTGTACACACACACACACAGAAACATGCACAGGCCAGCTAGCTCCCCCTTCCTTCTGACCTCCGCGGGTTTAGAACACTGACCTGGCCTCCAGCCAGCTGTGGCACTTCTCCAAAGCTTGTTACCGTAAAAGAGAGGGTATCCTGAGGTGAATCAACATGGCAGAGTCATTCATTTGCACTACTGATCTATCACTTTTTCAACAAACCCTAGTACTAAAATGGGGACATGAGAACAGTATGGCTGTGGCGGACCTCAAGAGACTATTTTATAGTTGTCGAAATGTGCCTGTATTTCTAAAGGGCCATCACACTTATTCATCTTGCTATTCTTGAGAGATGATTGCTGTCATGTACAGTATACTGTTACATAGACTCTGTTGAGACATTTTTATAGATACAGCTTGGTCATATCCTTAGCATGTCTCCCCATCACCCCCTTTTTTTCCAGGGTGACAGCAATGATCTCAACCCAGCCTGTATGACAGCCTGGACCACCACTGCTGGGATTGCTCACAGTGCGGTGCTATGAATTTTGCACGCTGTCACTGTTTGATGTAAACAACCAGAGTTGGCAAGACAGCACAGACAGATCTGCACCAGGCTAGTGTTAGCAGGGATGGCTAGTTATAAAAGGGGAAGAGAAGATGATGATAGCATCTGTCCTCAGGCCAGGCCCATGTAATGCTTACACGTGGAGCTACTGGGGTGTGGGATATGAGGGGCTTTTTTTGTGTCCAGACCTCCAGAGGGATTCTGCCCCAGGCACCACGAGAATGGAGTACACTGATAGGACCAATAGCCAATAGTGGAAGGATCTGATGGAGCGTCAGGACGGTTGCCTTAATGTCACGCAGTACAGAAATGCCTTTCTTGCAAGCTCTAAAACCCAACAATGCAGTATTCAATATCAATGTAACACTACAAATAACATAAGGCAGAACAGAAACACATCAGAAAAAAATAATAATAATAAGAACAGGAGAGTAATAGTTATATACAGGGTCAGTTCTTAATTCCATATTTACAATGTGCAGGGATACTGGAGTGAAAGAGGTAGAGGCGGTGGTAAAGTGGACTAGGCATCACAGGGAGGGATTTGACAGTTTAAAGGATGACGGGTGATTTTATGCTACAGCTGTGACAAACAAACTACAACTTAGAGGGAGATCTCTCTGCTGGCAGAGGCTTGATGAAGTTGTATCACATGTAGCCAGACTCTCAGGAGGTAAATAGAGAAGCAGACAGGGGGAGATCTACTCTGCTGGCAGAGGCTTGATGAAGTTACCACATGTAGCCAGACTCTCAGGAGGTGGCCAGAGAAGCAGACAGTGGAGATCTCCTCTGCTGCAAGAGGCTTGATGAAGCTACCACATGTAGCCAGACTCTCAGGAGAGGTGGCTACAGGCTGACAGCGGGGAGATCTTGGCCTGCTGGCAGAGGCTTGATGAAGGGCCACATAGCCAGACTCTCAGGAGGTGGCCAGAGAAGCAGACAGAGGAGACTCCACTCTGCTGGCAGAGGGGCTTACGAAGCACCACATGTAGCCATTGTGACTTCAGGAGGTGGCCAGAGAAGACAGAGGGGAGATCTACTCTGCTGGCAGAGGCTTTACTTAGTACTACATGTAGCCAGACTCTGTGAGGTGGCCAGAGGAAGCAGACAGAGGGAGATCTACTCTGCTGACAGAGGCTTGATGAAGTTACCACATGTAGCCAGACTCTCAGGAGGCCAGAGAAGCAGACAGGAGATCTACTCTGCTGCAGAGGCCTGATGAAGTTACCACATGTAGCCAGACTTTGCAGGGCCAGAGAAGCAGACAGAGGGAGATCTCCTCTGCTTGGCAGAGGCTTGATGAAGCTACTACATATAGCCAGACTCTCAGAGTGTGCCAGAGAAGCAGACAGAGGGAAGGGGAGGAGACGTGGGCGTTGGTGGCCCACTCTCTGTGAGTGTGATAAGCTCAATCAAGCACTGCTAAAGTTTAAAATATTATAGTATTCAGATACTATTTGAATGCAGGTCTGGTATCCACTATCCATTCTTATCCATCATCTACTCCTATTGGTAGGTTACAACACACTCATCCCAAACATCATGTGATTTTTTTGTGTGTTTATCACTCTTGGCTGGAGTGTGTAAGGGAAGCAGATTGCCTTGTAGTAAGTTGACATTAGGGGGTTAGACAGATATAAGCTGTTGGAATCTGTCAGGACAGAGAACACACTGGTACACACACACACTTTCAAGGTGGGAGACACAGGTCACTGTAGGACATTACTCTGAATTAGATATCAAACACATGAAAATTATTAACTAAGTTCTTATCAAGGCTATACCTATCTCCTACTACTACTCTACCTCTGGGAACATCAATACATAATACAGGCGAGTCAGTATTAAAATAAATACTTTGGAAGGACTCAACTGACCAAAGGACCAATCAGAAAGGTGGTAGGCGTGGTTTAGCCCCACATAAGTTATCAGGGTTATGATTTAGGGTGGGGCTATAAGTCCTTGAAAGGATAGGTTCTAGTGCCCACCAATGACCTGGATTAAGCTCTGAGAAAGTGAGCCAGACAGCAAGAGTCAGGGAGATACAACAGATTGTATATTAATCTCTACTGACCTAATACCAACCTGACTCATGGGCAGAATGTCATTAGATTCACAGCATTGGTACAGTAACATGATCATTCTGTGTATACTTTTGGTTATATGTTGTCTGTACTGTATGGGTATTTTATGATTAGACACTTGCTAATGAACTTGGCAGTTGGCGTCACCTTGCGAGAGAGTATGTCATATTACCGATGCACCTTCCTGCAGCAAGGCATAATGATCTGTGCCCCAACACATGGCTGTACAGGCCTCCACTAGCTTATACATTGTGTCCCACTAGGTTATGTTACAGTGCTCCACTAGGTTGTGTAACAGTGCTCCACTAGCTTATGTTACAGTGTCTACTCAGGTTATGTTGGTGTGCTCCACTAGGTTATGCTTACAGTGCTCCACTAGGTTATGCTACAGTGCTCCTCTAGGTTGCGTTACAGGTCTCCAGCTCAGGTTATGTTTACAGTGCTCCACTAGGCGTTACAGTGTCTACTAGGTTGTGTAACAGTGCTCCACTAGCTTATGTTACAGTGCCCACTAGGTTATGTTACAGTGCTCCACTAGGTTATGTTACAGTGTCTACTAGGTTATGTTACAGTGCTCCCTAGGTTATGCTACAGTGCTCCTACCAGGTTATGTTACAGTGCTCCACTAGGCTATGCTGGCTAAGTGCTCCACTAGGCTATGTTACAGTGCTCCAGGTTATGTTACAGGTCTCCACTAGGTTATGTTAAGCAGGTCTCCACTAGGTTATGTTACAGTGCTCCACTAGTGATGCTACAGTGCTCCACCAGGTTATGTTACAGTGTCTACTAGCTTATGTTACAGTGCCCTCTAGGTTATGTTATGTCCTACTAGGTTGTGTTACAGTGCTCCACTAGGTTATGTTACAGGTCTCACTAGGTTGTGTTACTGTGCTCCACTAGGTTATGCTGGCTGGTGTTCACTAGGCTATGTTACAGTGCCCACTAGGTTATGTTGCCAGTGCTCCACTGGGTTTATGTTATGCTCCCTAGGTTATGTTACAGGTCTCACTAGGTTGTGTTACAGTGTTTCTACTAGGTTATGTAACAGTGCTCTACTAGGTTATAGTGTTACAGTGCTCCACTAGGTTATGTTACAGTGCTCGGTTATGTTACAGTGCTCCACTAGGTTATGTTACAGTGCTCCACTAGGTTATGTTACAGTGCTCCCCTAGGTTATGTTACAGGTCTCCACTAGGTTATGTTACAGTGCTCCACTAGGTTATGTTACAGTGCTCCACTAGGTTGTGTAACAGTGCTCCACTAGCTTATGTTACAGTGCTCCACTAGGTTATGTTACAGTGCTCCACTAGGTTATGTTACAGTGCTCCACTAGGTTATGTTACAGTGCTCCCCTAGGTTATGTTACAGTGCTCCACTAGGTTATGTTACAGTGCTCCACTAGGTTATGTTACAGTGCTCCACTAGGTTATGTTACAGTGCTCCAGTAGGTTATGTTACAGGTCTCCACTAGGTTATGTTACAGGTCTCCACTAGGTTATGTTACAGTGCTCCACTAGGTGATGTTACAGTGCTCCACTAGGTTATGTTACAGTGCTCCACTAGCTTATGTTACAGTGCTCCCCTAGGTTATGTTACAGGTCTCCACTAGGTTGTGTTACAGTGCTCCACTAGGTTATGTTACAGGTCTCCACTAGGTTGTGTTACTGTGCTCCACTAGGTTATGTTACAGTGCTCCACTAGGTTATGTTACAGTGCTCCACTAGGTTATGTTACAGTGCTCCACTGGGTTATGTTACAGTGCTCCCCTAGGTTATGTTACAGGTCTCCACTAGGTTGTGTTACAGTGCTCTACTAGGTTATGTAACAGTGCTCTACTAGGTTATGTTACAGTGCTCCACTAGGTTATGTTACAGTGCTCTACTAGGTAATGTAACAGTGCTCTACTAAGTTATGTTACAGTGCTCCAGTAGGTTATGTTACAGTGCTCCAGTAGGTTATGTTACAGTGCTCCACTAGGTTATGTAACAGTGCTCTACTAGGTTATGTTATAGTGCTCCAGTAGGTTATGTTACAGTGCTCCACTAGGTTATGTTACAGTGCTCCAGTAGGTTATGTTACAGTGCTCCACTAGGTTATGTTACAGTGCTCAACTAGGTTATGTTACAGTGCTCCACTAGGTTATGTTACAGTGCTCCACTAGGTTATGTTACTGTACTCCACTAGGTTATGTTACAGTCCTCCAGTAGGTTATGTTACAGTGCTCCACTAGGTTATGTTACAGTGCTCAACTAGGTTATGTTACAGTGCTCCACTAGGTTATGTTACAGTGCTCCACTAGGTTATGTTACTGTACTCCACTAGGTTATGTTACAGTCCTCCAGTAGGTTATGTTACAGTGCTCCACTAGGTTATGTTACAGTGCTCCACTAGGTTATGTTACAGTGCTCTACTAGGTAATGTAACAGTGCTCTACTAGGTTATGTTATAGTGCTCCACTAGGTTATGTTACAGTGCTCCACTAGGTTATGTTACTGTACTCCACTAGGTTATGTTACTGTACTCCAGTAGGTTATGTTACTGTACTCCACTCGGTTATGTTACAGTCCTCCAGTAGGTTATGTTACAGTGCTCCAATAGGTTATGTTACAGTGCTCCACTAGGTTATGTTACAGTGCTCCACTAGCTTATGTTACTGTGCTCCACTAGGTTATGTTACAGTACTCCACTAGGTTATGTTACAGTCCTCCAGTAGGTTATGTTACAGTGCTCCACTAGGTTATGTTACAGTGCTCCACTAGGTTATGTTACAGTGCTCTACTAGGTAATGTAACAGTGCTCTACTAAGTTATGTTACAGTGCTCCAGTAGGTTATGTTACAGTGCTCCAGTAGGTTATGTTACAGTGCTCCACTAGGTTATGTAACAGTGCTCTACTAGGTTATGTTATAGTGCTCCAGTAGGTTATGTTACAGTGCTCCAATAGGTTATGTTACAGTGCTCCACTAGGTTATGTTACAGTGCTCCACTAGCTTATGTTACTGTGCTCCACTAGGTTGTGTTACAGTACTCCACTAGGTTATATTACTGTACTCCACTAGGTGATGTTACAGTGCTCCAGTAGGTGATGTTACAGTGCTCTACAAGGTTATATTACAGTGCTTCACTAGGTTGTGTTACAGTGCTCTACTAGGTTATGTAACAGTGCTCTACTAGGTTATGTTACAGTGCCCAACTAGGTTATGTTACAGTGCTCTACTAGGTAATGTAACAGTGCTCTACTAGGTTATGTTACAGTGCTCCAGTAGGTAATGTTACAGTGCTCCACTAGGTTATGTTACAGTGCTCAACTAGGTTATGTTACAGTGCTCCACTAGGTTATGTTACAGTGCTCCACTAGGTTATGTTACTGTACTCCACTAGGTTATGTTACAGTCCTCCAGTAGGTTATGTTACAGTGCTCCACTAGGTTATGTTACAGTGCTCCACTAGGTTATGTTACAGTGCTCTACTAGGTAATGTAACAGTGCTCTACTAGGTTATGTTACAGTGCTCCAGTAGGTAATGTTACAGTGCTCCAGTAGGTTATGTTACAGTGCTCCACTAGGTTATGTTACAGTGCTCCACTAGGTTATGTTACAGTGCTCTACTAGGTAATGTAACAGTGCTCTACTAGGTTATGTTATAGTGCTCCACTAGGTTATGTTACAGTGCTCCACTAGGTTATGTTACTGTGCTCCACTAGGTTATGTTACAGTGCTCCACTAGGTTATGTAACAGTGCTCTACTAGGTTATGTAACAGTGCTCTACTAGGTTATGTTATAGTGCTCTACTAGGTTATGTTACAGTGCTCAACTAGGTTATGTTACTGTACTCCACTAGGTTATGTTACTGTACTCCAGTAGGTTATGTTACTGTACTCCACTAGGTTATGTTACAGTCCTCCAGTAGGTTATGTTACAGTGCTCCAATAGGTTATGTTACAGTGCTCCACTAGGTTATGTTACAGTGCTCCACTAGCTTATGTTACTGTGCTCCACTAGGTTATGTTACAGTACTCCACTAGGTTATGTTACAGTCCTCCAGTAGGTTATGTTACAGTGCTCCACTAGGTTATGTTACAGTGCTCCACTAGGTTATGTTACAGTGCTCTACTAGGTAATGTAACAGTGCTCTACTAAGTTATGTTACAGTGCTCCAGTAGGTTATGTTACAGTGCTCCACTAGGTTATGTAACAGTGCTCTACTAGGTTATGTTATAGTGCTCCAGTAGGTTATGTTACAGTGCTCCAATAGGTTATGTTACAGTGCTCCACTAGGTTATGTTACAGTGCTCCACTAGCTTATGTTACTGTGCTCCACTAGGTTGTGTTACAGTACTCCACTAGGTTATATTACTGTACTCCACTAGGTGATGTTACAGTGCTCCAGTAGGTGATGTTACAGTGCTCTACAAGGTTATATTACAGTGCTTCACTAGGTTGTGTTACAGTGCTCTACTAGGTTATGTAACAGTGCTCTACTAGGTTATGTTACAGTGCCCAACTAGGTTATGTTACAGTGCTCTACTAGGTAATGTAACAGTGCTCTACTAGGTTATGTTACAGTGCTCCAGTAGGTAATGTTACAGTGCTCCACTAGGTTATGTTACAGTGCTCCACTAGGTTATGTTACAGTGCTCAACTAGGTTATGTTACAGTGCTCCACTAGGTTATGTTACAGTGCTCCACTAGGTTATGTTACTGTACTCCACTAGGTTATGTTACAGTCCTCCAGTAGGTTATGTTACAGTGCTCCACTAGGTTATGTTACAGTGCTCCACTAGGTTATGTTACAGTGCTCTACTAGGTAATGTAACAGTGCTCTACTAGGTTATGTTACAGTGCTCCAGTAGGTAATGTTACAGTGCTCCAGTAGGTTATGTTACAGTGCTCCACTAGGTTATGTTACAGTGCTCAACTAGGTTATGTTACAGTGCTCCACTAGGTTATGTTACAGTGCTCCACTAGGTTATGTTACTGTACTCCAGTAGGTTATGTTACAGTCCTCCAGTAGGTTATGTTACAGTGCTCCACTAGGTTATGTTACAGTGCTCCACTAGGTTATGTTACAGTGCTCTACTAGGTAATGTAACAGTGCTCTACTAGGTTATGTTATAGTGCTCTACTAGGTTATGTTACAGTGCTCCACTAGGTTATGTTACTGTACTCCACTAGGTTATGTTACAGTCCTCCAGTAGGTTATGTTACAGTGCTCCACTCGGTTATGTTACAGTGCTCCACTAGGTTATGTTACAGTGCTCTACTAGGTAATGTAACAGTGCTCTACTAGGTTATGTTATAGTGGTCTACTAGGTTATGTTACAGTGCTCCACTAGGTTATGTTACTGTACTCCACTAGGTTATGTTACTGTACTCCACTAGGTTATGTTACTGTACTCCACTAGGTTATGTTACAGTCCTCCAGTAGGTTATGTTACAGTGCTCCAATAGGTTATGTTACAGTGCTCCACTAGGTTATGTTACTGTGCTCCACTAGGTTATGTTACTGTGCTCCACTAGGTTATGTTACAGTACTCCACTAGGTTATATTACTGTACTCCACTAGGTGATGTTACAGTGCTCTACTAGGTGATGTTACAGTGCTCTACTAGGTTATGTTACAGTACTCCACTAGGTTATATTACTGTACTCCACTAGGTGATGTTACAGTGCTCTACTAGGTGATGTTACAGTGCTCTACAAGGTTATATTACAGTGTTTCGCTAGGTTGTGTTACAGTGCTCTACTAGGTTATGTAACAGTGCTCTACTAGGTTATGTTACAGTGCTCAACTAGGTTATGTTACAGTGCTCTACTAGGTAATGTAACAGTGCTCTACTAGGTTATGTTACAGTGCTCCAGTAGGTAATGTTACAGTGCTCCAGTAGGTTATGTTACAGTGCTCCACTAGGTTATGTTACAGTGCTCCAGTAGGTTATGTTACAGTGCTCCAGTAGGTTATGTTACAGTGCTCCACTAGGTTATGTTACAGTGCTCCACTAGGTTATGTTACAGTGCTCTACTAGGTAATGTAACAGTGCTCTACTAGGTTATGTTACAGTGCTCCAGTAGGTTATGTTACAGTGATCCAGTAGGTTATGTTACAGTGCTCCACTAGGTTATGTTACAGTGCTCAACTAGGTTATGTTACAGTGCTCTACTAGGTAATGTAACAGTGCTCTACTAGGTTATGTTACAGTGCTCCAGTAGGTTATGTTACAGTGCTCCAGTAGGTTATGTTACAGTGCTCCAGTAGGTTATGTTAAAGTGCTCCAGTAGGTTATGTTACAGTGCTCCACTAGGTTATGTTACAGTGCTCTACTAGGTTATGTAACAGTGCTCTACTAGGTAATGTAACAGTGCTCCACTAGCTTATGTTACTGTGGTCCACTAGGTTATGTTACAGTGCTCCACTAGGTTATGTTACAGTGCTCTACTAGGTTATGTAACAGTGCTCTACTAGGTAATGTAACAGTGCTCCACTAGCTTATGTTACAGTGCTCCACTAGGTTATGTTACAGTGCTCCACTAGGTTATGTTACAATCCTCCACTATGTTATGTTACAGTGCTCCACTAGGTTATTTTACAGGTCTCCACTAGGTTATGTTACAGTGCTCCACTAGGTTATGTTACTGTACTCCACTAGGTAATGTAACAGTGCTCTACTAGGTAATGTAACAGTGCTTCACTAGGTAATGTAACAGTGCTCCACTAGGTTATGTTACAGTGCTCTACTAGGTTATGTTACAGTGCTCCACTAGGTTATGTTACTGTGCTCCACTAGGTTATGTTATTGTTCTCCACTAGGTTATGTTACAGTGCTCTACTATGTAATGTAACAGTGCTCCACTAGGTTATTTTACAGGTCTCCACTAGGTTATTTTACAGTGCTCCACTAGGTTATGTTACAGTGCTCCAATAGGTTATGTTACAGTGCTCCACTAGGTTATGTTACAGTGCTCCACTAGCTTATGTTACTGTGCTCCACTAGGTTGTGTTACAGTACTCCACTAGGTTATATTACTGTACTCCACTAGGTGATGTTACAGTGCTCCAGTAGGTGATGTTACAGTGCTCTACAAGGTTATATTACAGTGCTTCACTAGGTTGTGTTACAGTGCTCTACTAGGTTATGTAACAGTGCTCTACTAGGTTATGTTACAGTGCCCAACTAGGTTATGTTACAGTGCTCTACTAGGTAATGTAACAGTGCTCTACTAGGTTATGTTACAGTGCTCCAGTAGGTAATGTTACAGTGCTCCACTAGGTTATGTTACAGTGCTCCACTAGGTTATGTTACAGTGCTCAACTAGGTTATGTTACAGTGCTCCACTAGGTTATGTTACAGTGCTCCACTAGGTTATGTTACTGTACTCCACTAGGTTATGTTACAGTCCTCCAGTAGGTTATGTTACAGTGCTCCACTAGGTTATGTTACAGTGCTCCACTAGGTTATGTTACAGTGCTCTACTAGGTTATGTTACTGTGCTCCACTAGGTTATGTTACTGTTCTCCACTAGGTTATGTTACAGTGCTCTACTAGGTAATGCAACAGTGCTCCAGTAGGTTATGTTACAGTGCTCCAGTAGGTTATGTTACAGTGTTTTGGTATTTAGTATTTTATTAGGATCCCCATTAGCTTTTGCAAAAGTAGCATCTACTCTTCCTGGGGTCCACACAGAATGTGAAACATTACATAATACAGAACATTAATAGAGAAGAACAGCTCAAGGACAGAACTGCATAAAACATATATTTCTTTACAAAAGGCACACATTGCTCCACTAGGTTATTCTACTGTTCTTCACTAGGTTATTCTACTGTGCTCCACTATGTTATGTTACAGTGCTCCACTAGGTCATTTTACAAGTCTCCACTAGGTTATGTTACAGTGCTCCACTAGGTTATGTTACAGTGCTCCACTAGGTTATGTTACTGTGTTCCACAAGGTTATGTTACAGTGCTCTACTAGGTAATGTAACAGTGCTCCACTAGGTTATGTTACAGTGCTCCAGTAGGTTATGTTACTGTGCTCCACTAGGTTATGTTACTGTACTCCACTAGGTTATGTTACAGTGCTCCACTAGGCTATGTTACAGTGCTCCACTAGGTAATGTAACAGTGCTCCACTAGGTTATGTTACAGTGCTCTACAAGGTTATGTTACAGTGCTCCACTAGGTTATGTTACTGTGCTCCACTAGGTTATGTTACTGTTCTCCACTAGGTTATGTTACAGTGCTCTACTATGTAATGTAACAGTGCTCCAGTAGGTTATTCTACTGTGCTCCACTGTGTTATGTTACAGTGCTCCACTAGGTTATTTTACAGGTCTCCACTTGGTTATATTACAGTCCTCCACTAGGTTATGTTACTGTTCTCCACTAGGTTATGTTTCAGTGCTCTACTAGGTAACGTAACAGTGCTCCACTAGGTCATGTTACAGTGCTCCAGTAGGTTATGTTACTGTGCTCCTCTAGGTTATGTTACTGTACTCCACTAGGTTATGTTACAGTGCTCCACTAGGCTATGTTACAGTGCTCCACTAGGTAATGTAACAGTGCTCCACTAGGTTATGTTACAGTGCTCTACAAGGTTATGTTACAGTGCTCCACTAGGTTATGTTACTGTGCTCCACTAGGTTATGTTACTGTTCTCCACTAGGTTATGTTACAGTGCTCTACTATGTAATGTAACAGTGCTCCAGTAGGTTATTCTACTGTGCTCCACTGTGTTATGTTACAGTGCTCCACTAGGTTATTTTACAGGTCTCCACTTGGTTATATTACAGTCCTCCACTAGGTTATGTTACAGTGCTCTACTAGGTAACGTAACAGTGCTCCACTAGGTCATGTTACAGTGCTCCAGTAGGTTATGTTACTGTGCTCCACTAGGTTATGTTACTGTGCTCCACTAGGTTATGTTACAGTGCTCTACTAGGTAATGTAACAATGCTCCACTAGGTTATGTTACAGTGCTCTACTAGGTTATGTTACAGTGCTCCACTAGGTTATGTTACAGTACTCCACTAGTTTATGTTACAGTGCTCTACTAGGTTATGTTACAGTGCTCTACTAGGTAACGTAACAGTGCTCCACTAGGTCATGTTACAGTGCTCCAGTAGGTTATGTTACTGTGCTCCACTAGGTTATGTTACTGTGCTCCACTAGGTTATGTTACAGTGCTCTACTAGGTTATATTACTGTACTCCACTAGGTGATGTTACAGTGCTCCAGTAGGTGATGTTACAGTGCTCTACAAGGTTATATTACAGTGCTTCACTAGGTTGTGTTACAGTGCTCTACTAGGTTATGTAACAGTGCTCTACTAGGTTATGTTACAGTGCCCAACTAGGTTATGTTACAGTGCTCTACTAGGTAATGTAACAGTGCTCTACTAGGTTATGTTACAGTGCTCCAGTAGGTAATGTTACAGTGCTCCACTAGGTTATGTTACAGTGCTCCACTAGGTTATGTTACAGTGCTCAACTAGGTTATGTTACAGTGCTCCACTAGGTTATGTTACAGTGCTCCACTAGGTTATGTTACTGTACTCCACTAGGTTATGTTACAGTCCTCCAGTAGGTTATGTTACAGTGCTCCACTAGGTTATGTTACAGTGCTCCACTAGGTTATGTTACAGTGCTCTACTAGGTTATGTTACTGTGCTCCACTAGGTTATGTTACTGTTCTCCACTAGGTTATGTTACAGTGCTCTACTAGGTAATGCAACAGTGCTCCAGTAGGTTATGTTACAGTGCTCCAGTAGGTTATGTTACAGTGTTTTGGTATTTAGTATTTTATTAGGATCCCCATTAGCTTTTGCAAAAGTAGCATCTACTCTTCCTGGGGTCCACACAGAATGTGAAACATTACATAATACAGAACATTAATAGAGAAGAACAGCTCAAGGACAGAACTGCATAAAACATATATTTCTTTACAAAAGGCACACATTGCTCCACTAGGTTATTCTACTGTTCTTCACTAGGTTATTCTACTGTGCTCCACTATGTTATGTTACAGTGCTCCACTAGGTCATTTTACAAGTCTCCACTAGGTTATGTTACAGTGCTCCACTAGGTTATGTTACAGTGCTCCACTAGGTTATGTTACTGTGTTCCACAAGGTTATGTTACAGTGCTCTACTAGGTAATGTAACAGTGCTCCACTAGGTTATGTTACAGTGCTCCAGTAGGTTATGTTACTGTGCTCCACTAGGTTATGTTACTGTACTCCACTAGGTTATGTTACAGTGCTCCACTAGGCTATGTTACAGTGCTCCACTAGGTAATGTAACAGTGCTCCACTAGGTTATGTTACAGTGCTCTACAAGGTTATGTTACAGTGCTCCACTAGGTTATGTTACTGTGCTCCACTAGGTTATGTTACTGTTCTCCACTAGGTTATGTTACAGTGCTCTACTATGTAATGTAACAGTGCTCCAGTAGGTTATTCTACTGTGCTCCACTGTGTTATGTTACAGTGCTCCACTAGGTTATTTTACAGGTCTCCACTTGGTTATATTACAGTCCTCCACTAGGTTATGTTACAGTGCTCTACTAGGTAACGTAACAGTGCTCCACTAGGTCATGTTACAGTGCTCCAGTAGGTTATGTTACTGTGCTCCACTAGGTTATGTTACTGTGCTCCACTAGGTTATGTTACAGTGCTCTACTAGGTAATGTAACAATGCTCCACTAGGTTATGTTACAGTGCTCTACTAGGTTATGTTACAGTGCTCCACTAGGTTATGTTACAGTACTCCACTAGTTTATGTTACAGTGCTCTACTAGGTTATGTTACAGTGCTCTACTAGGTAACGTAACAGTGCTCCACTAGGTCATGTTACAGTGCTCCAGTAGGTTATGTTACTGTGCTCCACTAGGTTATGTTACTGTGCTCCACTAGGTTATGTTACAGTGCTCTACTAGGTAATGTAACAATGCTCCACTAGGTTATGTTACAGTGCTCTACTAGGTTATGTTACAGTGCTCCACTAGGTTATGTTACAGTACTCCACTAGTTTATGTTACAGTGCTCTACTAGGTTATGTTACAGTGCTCTACTAGGTAATGTAACTGTGCTCCACTAGGTTATTTTACAATGCTCTACTAGGTAATGTAACAGTGCTCCACTAGGTAATGTAACAGTGCTCCACTAGTTTATGTTACAATGCTCTACTAGGTAATGTAACAGTGCTCCACTAGGTTATGTTACAATGCTCTACTAGGTTATGTTACACTGCTAGTGGAGACCAGTGTTTGTGTCTTTAGATTAGAACACAGGGCATGAGGTATTCTCTGCAGTGTGTAGATATTAGTTGAGTGCTCTTTGTTTGTGTGTGTGTCCCACTCTCTGTGTGTGTGCTTTTCCTCCCGTGTGTGTGTGTGTGTATGTGTGTGTGTCCCGCTCTGTTTGTGTGTGTTCCCCTCTGTGTGTGTGTTTTCCCTCCTGTGTGTGTGTCATCCCCTGCTATCTCCTGCTGATCAGGCCTGCTATCCCCTTGGGCTGGGTTGTGGCGGTGGGGTGGCTGAACTTGGTGACCCCTTCCCCTCCCAGACATAGCTTCTCCTCATGTGGCCCCTGGCCAAACTCGCTCTCAAAGACCACTATTCAGTTCTGCACCGCCGCAGCGCAGCTCTGTGTTTGTGTAAGTTTGTGTATGAGTGAGTGAGTGTGGGTATGTGTGGGGGTGTGTGTGTGACAGAGAGAGAGAGAGAGAGAGAGAGAGAGAGAGAGAGAAGCCGGGGCAGGATTTGTGGAAATTACAGTAGGATTAATTGCTTGTGTGTGTGTGTGTGTTTATGTGTCAGCTGGGTGCGGGAGTAGATCAGTATGTGTATTAGAGCTGTGTGGCAGAAATATAGACAGTACTGTGACTGAGAGAGGAGACAGAGAGAGGGACAAAGAGAGAAATTTAATTGAGAGAGAGATAGAGAAAGAGAGGGACAGGGAGAGAGAGAGAGGGCCAGAGAGGGACAGAGAGAGAGGGACAGATAGATAGAGAGAGAGAGAGAGAGAGAGAGAGAGAGAGAGAGAGAGAGAGAGAGAGAGAGAGAGAGAGAGAGAGAGAGAGAGAGAGAGAGAGAGAGAGAGAACAAGCGAGCAATTGAGAGAGAGAGTTGCCCTCTATGGTTGTGAGGTCTGGGGTCCACTCACCAACCAATAGTTCACAAAATGGGACAAACACCCAATTGAGATGCATGCAGAATTCTGCAAACATATCCTTTGTGTACAATGCAAAACCCCAAACAATGCATGCAGAGCAGAATTAGGACTATACCCGCTAGTTATCAACATCCAGAAAAGAGCTGTTTAACTCTACAACCTCCTAAAAGGAAGCAATGTCCACACATTCCACCACAAAGCAAACAACATTGTAAATACAACCTATATTTATCTGTTTATTTATTTTCCCTTTCATACTTCAACTACTTGCACGTTGTTACAGCACTTTACATAGCCAATAATATAACATTTGAAATGTCTATATTCTTTAAAACATTTTGTGAGTGTAATGTTCACAATGTAAACATATGTTTCCCATGCCAATAAAGCCCTTTGAATTGAATTGGACTACTGTACTACTGTGTGTTATTCAGAGACTGAGAGGAGCATAGTGGTAAAATAGATAAAAGAAATGTCCCTTTTTCAGGATAATAAAAATCATAAAAATCCAAATAACTTCACAGATCTTCATTGTAAAGGGTTTAGACACTGTTTCCCATGCTTGTTCAATGAACCATAAACAATTAATGAACATGCACCTGTGGAACGGTCGTTAAGACACTAACTGCTTACAGACGGTAAGCAATTAAGGTCACAGTTATGAAAACTTAGGACACTAAAGAGGCCTTTCTACTGACTCTGAAAAACACCAAAAGAAAGATGCCCAGGGTCCCTGATCATCTGCGTGAACGTGCCTTAGGCATGCTGCAAGGAGGCATGAGGACTGCAGGTGTGGCAAGGGCAATAAATTGCAATGTCCGTACTGTAAGACGCCTAAGACAGTGCTACAGGGAGACAGGACAGACAGCTGATCGTCCTCGCAGTGGCAGACCACGTGTAACAACAACTGCACAGGATCGGTACATCCAAACATCACACCTGCGGGACAGGTACAGGATGGCAACAACAACTGCCCGAGTTACACCAGGAACGCACAATCCCTCCATCAGTGCTCAGACTGTCCGCAATAGGCTGAGAGAGGCTGGACTGAGGGCTTGTAGGCCTGTTGTAAGGCAGGTCCTCACCAGACATCACCGGCAACATCGTCGCCTATGGGCACAAACCTACCGTTGCTGGACCAGACTGGACTGGCAAAAAGTGCTCTTCACTGACAAGTCGCGATTTTGTCTCACCAGGGGTGATGGTCGGATTCGCGTTTATCGCCGAAGGAATGAGCGTTACACCGAGGCCTGTACTCTGGAGCGGGATCGATTTGGAGGTGGAGGGTCCATCATGGTCTGGGGCGGTGTGTCACAGAATCATCGGACTGAGCTTGTTGTAATTGCAGGCAATCTCAACGCTGTGCATTACAGGGAAGACATCCTCCTCCCTCATGTGGTACCCTTCCTGCAGGCTCATCCTGACATGACCCTCCAGCATGACAATGCCACCAGCCATACTGCTCGTTCTGTGCGTGATTTCCTGCAAGACAGGAATGTCAGTGTTCTGCCATGGCCAGCGAAGAGCCCGGATCTCAATCCCATTGAGCACGTCTGGGACCTGTTGGATTGGAGGGTGAGGGCTAGGGCCATTCCCCCCAGAAATGTCCGGGAACTTGCAGGTGCCTTGGTGGAAAAGTGGGGTAACATCTCACAGCAAGAACTGGCAAATCTGGTGCAGTCCATGAGGAGGAGATGCACTGCAGTACTTAATGCAGCTGGTGGCCACACCAGATACTGACTGTTACCCCCCCTTTGTTCAAGGACACATTATTCCGTTTCTGTTAGTCACATGTCTGTGGAACTTGTTCAGTTTATGCATCAGTTGTTGAATCTTATGTTCATACAAATATTTACACATGTTAAATTTGTTGAAAATAAACGCAGTTGACAGTGAGACGACGTTTCATTTCTTTTTGCTGAGTTTATTCTTTATTGCCTTGGACATTTAGCCAATGCTTTTATCTAAAACTATTTATAGTTACACACTAATCTGACTTGCCACAACTGAAGTTCCTTCTGGAAAAATAAAGCGATTTCAATCTATTCTATACATAGGCTACATTGAGGGAAAAAAGTATTTGATCCCCTGCTGATTTTGTACGTTTGCCCACTGACAAAGAAATTATCAGTCTATAATTTTAATGGTAGGTTTATTTGAACAGTGAGAGACAGAATAACAACAAAAATATCCAGAAAAACACGTGAAAAATGTTATAAATTGATTTGCATTTTAATGAGGGAAATAAGTATTTGACCCCTCTGCAAAACCCTTGTTGGCAATCACAGAGGTCAGACGTTTCTTGTAGTTGGCCACCAGGTTTGCACACATCTCAGGAGGGATTTTGTCCCACTCCTCTTTGCAGATCGTCTCCAAGTCATTAAGGTTTCGAGGGTGACGTTTGGCAACTCGAACCTTCAGCTCCCTCCACAGATTTTCTATGGGATTAAGGTCTGGAGACTGGTGGCTAGGCCTTAATGTGCTTCTTCTTGAGCCACTCTTTTGTTGCCTTGGCTGTGTGTATTGGGTCATTGTCATGCTGGAATACCCATCCACAACCCATTTTCAATGCCCTGGATGAGGGAAGGAGGTTCTCACTCAAGATTTGACGGTACATGGCCCCGTCCATCGTCCCTTTGATGCGGTGAAGTTGTCCTGTCCCCTTAGCAGAAAAACACCCTCAAAGCATAATGTTTCCACCTCCATGTTTGACGTGGGGATGGTGTTCTGGGGGTCATAGGCAGCATTCCTCCTCCTCCAAACACGGCGAGTTGGTCTCATCTGACCACAACACTTTCACCCAGTTGTCCTCTGAATCATTCAGATGTTCCTTGGCAAACTTCTGACGGGCATGTATATGTGCTTTCTTGAGCAGGCGGAACTTGCGGGTGCTGCAGGATTTCAGTCCTTCACGGCGTAGTGTGTTACCAATTGTTTTCTTGGTGACTATGGTCCCAGCTGCCTTGAGATCATTGACAAGATCCTCCCGTGTAGTTCTGGGCTGATTCCTCACCGTTCTCATGATCATTGCAACTCCACGAGGTGAGATCTTGCAAGGAGCCCCAGGCCGAGGGAGATTGACAGTTCTTTTGTGTTTCTTCCATTTGCGAATAATCGCACCAACTGTTGTCACCTTTTCTTTTTTTTTTCACCTTTATTTAACCAGGTAGGCAAGTTGAGAACAAGTTCTCATGTACAACTGCGACCTGGCCAAGATAAAGCAAAGCAGTTCAACACATACAACAACACATAGTTACACATTGGAGTAAACAAACACACAGTCAATAATACAGTAGAAAAAAAATATATATATCTATATTCAATGTGTGCAAATGAGGTAAGATAAGGAACGTAAGGCAATAAATAGGCCATGGTGGCGAAGTAATTACAGTATAGCAATTTAACACTGGAATGGTAAATGTGCAGTAGATGAATGTGCAAAGTAAAAATACTGGGGTGCAAAGGAGCAAGATAAATAAATGAATACAGTAGGGGATGAGGTAGTTGGTTGGGCTATGTACAGGCGCAGTGATCTGTGAGCTGCTCTGACAGCTGGTGCTTAAAGCTAGTGAGGGAGATAAGTGTCTTCAGTTTCAGTGGTTTTTGTAGTTCGTTCCAGTCATTGGCAGCAGAGAACAGGAAGGAAAGGCGGCCAAAAGAGGAATTGGCTTTGGGGGTGACCAGTGAGATATACCTGCTGGAGCGCGTGCTACGGGTGGGTGCTGCTATGGTTACCAGCGAGCTGAGATAAGGTGGGGCTTTACCAAGCAGGGACTTGTAGATGACCTGGAGCCAGTGGGTCTGGCGACGAGTATGTAGCGAGGGCCAGCCGACTAGAGCATACAGGTTGCAGTGGTGGGTGGTATAAGGGGCTTTGGTGACAAAGCGGATGGCACTGTGATAGACTGCATCCAGTTTGCAGAGTATTGGAAATCCGGAAATCAGTTTCTGGTGACCTTTGGCTCTGTTAGACACACTCCCTATTGAATACATTTGTTACCAGGACTGAGACTGCAGTACCTATGGCTTCCACTAGATGTCAGCAGTCTATATACAAAGACTCAGAGAGATTGGAGTAAGCATTGCGAATAGGTACAGGAAATGGCATGGGGACCTGAAATGTCAAGAAGTTTTCTCGGGCGCGAGTTTGGCTGGAGCGCCCCACTTTATTTTACTTATATAAGGTATAGGTGACCATCCGAGCGAAATATTATTGTTAATATTTATAAAAGGATAGCTAAGGATGCATTTTAACTGGTATTTGATTTGTTTAGGAAAGGTTTATAGGTATATTTGAACGCGTTCTCTTCACGTTTCAATGGGCGATTCGATGTTGGATTTTCTGAACATAACACACCAACCAAACGGAGATTTATGGATATAATAAATTACTTTTTCTAACAAAAGAACCATTGGATGTCTTCGTTGGACACTTGGGAAGCCCTCAGCAGAAGTTCTTCAAGAGGTAAGGGATTTGTTTTCGCTGTGAAATGTGTTTTGTGTGAACCGCGATGGTTTATGAATTTATGCTAATGCAGAAATATTGGAGGTGCTACCCTCAAACAATCAAATGTTGTGCTTTCGCCGTAAAGCCTTTTTGAAAACTGACAACGCTGTGATATTGCCAAGAAGCAGAGCTTTTGATGACTATGCAACACTTGTATATTGATGAATGTTTAATAATTTGGCGCCTTGCATTTCACCGGGTAGTGTCGGGAGCTAGCGCCCCACTGCTCCCTAAGTAGTTAATATGAGTCTGGAAGGAGAGTTTACAGTCTAGCCAGACACCTAGGTATTTGTAGTTGTCTACGTATTCTAGGTCAGAGCTGTCCAGGGTAGTGATGCTAGTCGGGCGGGCGGGTCTAGGCAGCGAACGGTTGAAAAGCATGCATTTGGTTTTACTAGTGTTTAAGAGCAGTTGGAGGCCACGGAAGGAGTGTTGTATCGCATTAACACAGTGTCCAAAGAAGGGCCAGAAGTATACAGAATGGTGTCGTCTGCATAGAGGTGGATCAGAGAATCACCGGCAGCAAGAGCGACATCATTGATGTATACAGAGAGTCGGCCCAATAATTGAACCCTGTGGCACCCCAGAGACTGCCAGAGGCCCGGACAACAGGCCCTCCGATTTAACACACTGAACTCTGTCTGCAAAGTAGTTGGTGAACCAGGCGAGGCAATCATTAGAGAAACCAAGGCTGTTGAGTCTGCCGATAAGGATGTGGTGATTGACAGAGTCGAAAGCCTTGGCCAGGTCAATGAATACGGCTGCACAGTAATGTCTCTTATCGATGGCGGTTATGATATCGTTTAGTACCTTGAGCGTGGCTGAGGTGCACCCGTGACCAGCTCGGAAACCGGATTGCACAGCGAAGAAGGTACGGGTGGGATTCGAAACTCCAAAAGGTTTTGGGATACTGTCAAGTCCATGGAGAACAATAGCACCTCCTCCCAGCTGCCCACTGCACTGAGGCTCGGTAACATGGTCACCACTGATAAATCCATGATAATCGAAAATTTCAACAAGCATTTCTCTACGGCTGGCCATGCTTTCCTCCTGGCTACCCCAACCCCGGCCAACAGCTCCACCCCCTCCCCACAGCTACTTGTCCAAGCCTCCCCAGCTTCTCCTTCACCCAAATCCAGATAGCAGATGTTCTGAAAGAGCTGCAAAATCTGGACCCATTACAAATCAGCTGGACTAGATCATCTGGACCCTCTCTTTTAAAACTATCTGCCGCCATTGTTGCAACTCCTATTACCAGTCTGCTCAACCTCTCTTTAGTGTCGTCCGAGATCCCAAAGACTGAAAGCTGCCGCGGTCATCCCCTCTTCAAAGAGGTGACACTCTAGATCCAAATTGCTATAGACCTATATCCATCCTGCCCTGCCTCTCTAAAGTCTTCGAAAGCCTAGTTAATAAACAGATCATTGAAAATGTTGTAGTTGGGTATGGAAATCTCCTAATTTTTGGTGGCCTTCCTAAGCCAGGATTCAGACACGGCAAGGACATCAGGGTTGACGGAGTGTGCTAAAGCAGTGAGTAAAACAAACTTAGGGAGGAGGCTTCTGATGTTAACATGCATGAAACCAAGGCGTGGTAGAATAGATTCAGGGTATAATGTGCAGACAGGGGTATGGTGGGGTGAGAGTACAGTGGAGGTAGGCCCAGGCACCGAGTGATGATAAGAGTGGTTGCATCTCTGGAGGTGCTGGTAATACTGGGAGAGGTCACCGCATGTGTGGGAGGTGGGACAAAGGAGGAATCTGAGGCATGTAGAGTGGGCCTAGGGGCTCCACTGTAAACTAAAACAATGATAACTATCCTAAACAATAGTAAACAGGGCATATTGACATTTGAGAGAGACATAAAGCGAGTCATAAAGCAAACACGGGTGTTGATTGGGAGAGCTAGCTAAGACAACAACGGGTAAGACCACAACAGCTAGTCAGCTAAGACAACAACAACAGGTAAACTGGCGATGAATGGGCAAAGAGGGTTGGTTAGCTACACACAGGGCCTGAGTACGCGGCTGGGGCCGACAGATAAACAAAATAAATAAATAAAAAATAAAACAGAATGGAGTACCGTGATTAGTGAATAGTCCAGCAGGCATCAGCTATGTAGCCGAGTGATCATAGGGTCCAGTGAACAGCAATAGATGGGACAGGGAAGCCGCGAGGCACGCAGGAGACACAGCGTTTAAAGTTAAGAGTTAGCCGGCCGGGGTTGGTAGAACCGTCTGCTCCGACGTCCGACAGAGGCCGGTTGCAGGCACAGCGGATGGAGTAATCGTCGGCAGACCAGTCGAGGTGGTACGACAGGGCGTCGAGAGGGATCCAAGCCAGATTGCGAGAGAGGTATTGTTGTTGTGGTACTTTCCTTTGCTAGCCGGGAGATGCACCTGGCTCGCGGATAACTGGAGCTAGCTTTGGGGCAGGGGCGTTAGCCACTATAGCCACTCGGTAGCAGCGATGAAACCGGTGCCAGGGTCGAGAGCTCACGGCAAGGAACCGGTGGAGTAGTGGGTTCTAGCCGTGTTTGGGAGGAGGCCAGGAGGTGGGCCTGGCTCAGGGCTGGGTCACTCAGTGGCAGCTAGCTAGCTGTGGAGATCAGGTGTAGTGGTTCAGGGTTTACGGCAGGGATCCGGCGTTGTAGTGGAGAAACAGTCCGATGGTGGCAGGCTGGCGAGTATTATCCGAGCTAAAAATGGGCTGCTGTCTGTGCAGTAGGTAAAGGCCGCTAGCAGTGGCTAACAGTGACTGAATAGCTAGTAGCTGGTTAGCTCGCTAGCTCCCGATGGAGTTCTGTCTAAAAAGGTCTAAAAAAATAGCGGTTCCGTAACACATTGGGTGAGGCAGGTTACCGGAAGGTATATTTAATATAAAAAATGGAAAAGAGATTGAAAATAAATTTGAAATATATACAAAAAATACGAAAAATACAAAAGTACACGAGGGGACACGTCTGCACTGCTACGCCATCTTGGAAATGAGACCTTCTCACCAAGCTGCTTGGTGATGGTCTTGTAGCCCATTCCAGCCTTGTGTAGGTCTACAATCTTGTCCCTGACATCCTTGGAGAGCTCTTTGGTCTTGGCCATGGTGGAGAGTTTAGAATCTGATTGATTGATTGCTTCTGTGGACAGGTGTCTTTTATACAGGTAACAAACTGAGATTTGGAGCACTCCCTTTAAGAGTGTGCTCCTAATCTCAGCTCGTTACCTGTATAAAAGACACCTGGGAGCCAGAAATCTTTCTGATTGAGAGGGGGTCAAATACTTATTTCCATCATTAAAATGCAAATCAATTTATAACATTTTTCACATGCTTTTTTCTGGATATTTTTGTTGTTATTCTGTCTCTCGCTGTTCAAATAAACCTACCATTAAAATTATAGACTGATAATTTCTTTGTCAGTGGGCAAACGTACAAAATCAGTAGGGGATCAAATACTTTTTTCCCTCACTGTATATTCTGTATACTGTATGGCTCATACAGTATATAAATCAAACCTACAACTCACTGGTGTGTCTCTCAAACCTACAACTCACTGGTGTGTCTCTCAAACCTACAACTCACTGGTGTCTCTCAAACCTACAACTCACTGCTGTGTCTGTCAAACCTGCAACTCACTGCTGTGTCTGTCAAACCTACAACTCACTGCTGTGTCTCTCAAACCTACAACTCACTGCTGTGTCTGTAAACCTACAACTCACTGCTGTGTCTCTCAAACCTACAACTCACTGCTGTGTCTCAAACCTACAACTCACTGGCGTGTCTCTCAAACCTACAACTCACTGCTGTGTCTGTCAAACCTACAACTCACTGGCGTGTCTCTCAAACCTACAACTCACTGGTGTATCAATATCAAACCTACAACTCACTGGTGTATCTCAAACCTACAACTCACTGGTGTGTCAATACCAAACCTACAACTCACTGGTGTATCAAAATCAAACCTACAACTCACTGGTGTATCAATATCAAACCTACAACTCACTGGTGTGTCAATATCAAAGCTACAACTCACTGGTGTATCAATATCAAACCTACAACTCACTGTTGTATCAATATCAAATCTACAACTCACTGGTGTATCAATATCAAACCTACAACTCACTGGTGTATCAATATTCAACCTACAACTCACTGGTGTATCAATATCAAATCTACAACTCACTGGTGCGTCAATATCAAACCTACAACTCACTGGTGTGTCAATATCAAACCTACAACTCACTGGTGCGTCAATATCAAACCTACAACTCACTGGTGTGTCAATATCAAACCTACAACTCACTGGTGTATCAATATCAAACCTACAACTCACTGGTGTGTCAATATCAAACCTACAACTCACTGGTGCATCAATATCAAACCTACAACTCACTGGTGTATCAATATTAAATCTACAACTCACTGGTGTATCTCAAACCTACAACTCACTGGTGTATCAATATCAAACCTATAACTCACTGGTGTATCAATATCAAACCTACAACTCACTGGTGTGTCAATATCAAACCTACAACTCACTGGTGTATCAATATCAAACCTACAACTCACTGGTGTGTCAATACCAAACCTACAACTTACTGGTGTATCAATATCAAACCTACAACTCACTGGTGTATCAATATCAAACCTACAACTCACTGGTGTGTCAATATCAAACCTACAACTCACTGGTGTATCAATATCAAACCTACTACTCACTGGTGTATCAATATCAAACCTACAACTCACTGGTGTGTCAATACCAAACCTACAACTTACTGGTGTATCAATATCAAACCTACAACTCACTGGTGTGTCAATATCAAACCTACAACTCACTGGTGTATCTCAAACCTACAACTCACTGGTGTGTCAATATCAAACCTACAACTCACTGGTGTATCAATATCAAACCTACAACTCACTGGTGTATCTCAAACCTACAACTTACTGGTGTATCAATATCAAACCTACAACTCACTGGTGTGTCAATATCAAACCTACAACTCACTGGTGTATCAATATCAAACCTACAACTCACTGGTGTATCAACATCAAACCTACAACTCACTGGTGTGTCAATATCAAACCTACAACTCACTGGTGTATCAATATCAAACCTACAACTCACTGGTGTATCAATATCAAACCTACAACTCACTGGTGTGTCAATATCAAACCTACAACTCACTGGTGTGTCAATATCAAACCTACAACTCACTGGTGTATCTCAAACCTACAACTCACTGGTGTATCAATATCAAACCTACAACTCACTGGTGTATCAATATCAAACCTACAACTCACTGGTGTATCAATATCAAACCTACAACTCACTGGTGTATCAATATCAAACCTACAACTCACTGGTGTGTCAATATCAAACCTACAACTCACTGGTGTATCAATATCAAACCTACAACTCACTGGTGTATCAATATCAAACCTACAACTCACTGGTGTGTCAATATCAAACCTACAACTCACTGGTGTGTCAATATCAAACCTACAACTCACTGGTGGTAATATCAAACCTACAACTCACTGGTGTGTCAATATCAAACCTACAACTCACTGGTGTATCAATATCAAACCTACAACTCACTGGTGTATCAATATCAAACCTACAACTCACTGGTGTGTCAATATCAAACCTACAACTCACTGGTGTATCAATATCAAACCTACAACTCACTGGTGTATCAATATCAAACCTACAACTCACTGGTGTGTCAATATCAAACCTACAACTCACTGGTGTATCAATATCAAACCTACAACTCACTGGTGTATCAATATCAAACCTACAACTCACTGGTGTGTCAATATCAAACCTACAACTCACTGGTGTATCAATATCAAACCTACAACTCACTGGTGTATCAATATCAAACCTACAACTCACTGGTGTGTCAATATCAAACCTACAACTCACTGGTGTATCAATATCAAACCTACAACTCACTGGTGCTTCAATATCAAACCTACAACTCACTGGTGTGTCAATATCAAACCTACAACTCACTGGTGTATCAATATCAAACCTACAACTCACTGGTGTATCAATATCAAACCTACAACTCACTGGTGTGTCAATATCAAACCTACAACTCACTGGGTGTGTCAATATCAAACCTACAACTCACTGGTGTATCAATATCAAACCTACAACTCACTGGTGTGTCAATATCAAACCTACAACTCACTGGTGTATCAATATCAAACCTACAACTCACTGGTGTCAATATCAAACCTACAACTCACTGGTGTATCAATATCAAACCTACAACTCACTGGTGTATCAATATCAAACCTACAACTCACTGGTGTGTCAATATCAAACCTACAACTCACTGGTGTATCAATATCAAACCTACAACTCACTGGTGCAATATCAAACCTACAACTCACTGGGTGTATCAATATCAAACCTACAACTCACTGGTGTGTCAATATCAAACCTACAACTCACTGGTGTATCAATATCAAACCTATAACTCACTGGTGTGTCAATATCAAACCTACAACTCACTGGTGTGTCAATATCAAACCTACAACTCACTGGTGTGTCAATATCAAACCTACAACTCACTGGGTGTATCAATATCAAACCTACAACTCATTGGTGTATCAATATCAAACCTACAACTCACTGGTGTATCAATATCAAACCTACAACTCACTGGTGTATCAATATCAAACCTACAACTCACTGGTGTGTCAATATCAAACCTACAACTCACTGGTGTGTCAATATCAAACCTACAACTCACTGGTGTGTCAATATCAAACCTACAACTCACTGGTGTGTCAATATCAAACCTACAACTCACTGGTGTATCAATATCAAACCTACAACTCACTGGTGTGTCAATATCAAACCTACAACTCACTGGTGTGTCAATATCAAACCTACAACTCACTGGTGTATCAATATCAAACCTACAACTCACTGGTGTGTCAATATCAAACCTACAACTCACTGGTGTATCAATATCAAACCTACAACTCACTGGTGTATCAATATCAAACCTACAACTCACTGGTGTGTCAATATCAAACCTACAACTCACTGGTGTATCAATATCAAACCTACAACTCACTGGTGTGTCAATATCAAACCTACAACTCACTGGTGTGTCAATATCAAACCTACAACTCACTGGTGTATCAATATCAAACCTACAACTCACTGGTGTGTCAATATCAAACCTACAACTCACTGGTGTGTCAATATCAAACCTACAACTCACTGGTGTATCAATATCAAACCTACAACTCACTGGTGTGTCAATATCAAACCTACAACTCACTGGTGTGTCAATATCAAACCTACAACTCACTGGTGTCAATATCAAACCTACAACTCACTGGTGTGTCAATATCAAACCTACAACTCACTGGTGTATCAATATCAAACCTACAACTCACTGGTGTATCAATATCAAACCTACAACTCACTGGTGTGTCAATATCAAACCTACAACTCACTGGTGTATCAATATCAAACCTACAACTCACTGGTGTATCAATATCAAACCTACAACTCACTGGTGTGTGTCAATATCAAACCTACAACTCACTGGTGTATCAATATCAAACCTACAACTCACTGGTGTGTCAATATCAAACCTACAACTCACTGGTGCTCAATATCAAACCTACAACTCACTGGTGTATCAATATCAAACCTATACAACTCACTGGTGTCAATATCAAACCTACAACTCACTGTGTATCTCAAACCTACAACTCACTGGTGTATCAATATCAAACCTACAACTCACTGGTGTGTCAATATCAAACCTACAACTCACTGGTGTGTCAATATCAAACCTACAACTCACTGGTGTGTCAATATCAAACCTACAACTCACTGGTGTGTCATTATCAAACCTACAACTCACTGGTGTATCAATATCAAACCTACAACTCACTGGTGTATCAATATCAAACCTACAACTCACTGGTGTGTCAATATCAAACCTACAACTCACTGGTGTGTCAATATCAAACCTACAACTCACTGGTGTGTCAATATCAAACCTATAACTCACTGGTGTGTCAATATCAAACCTACAACTCACTGGTGTATCAATATCAAACCTACAACTCACTGGAGTATCAATATCAAACCTACAACTCACTGGTGTGTCAATATCAAACCTACAACTCACTGGTGTGTCAATATCAAACCTACAACTCACTGGTGTGTCAATATCAAACCTACAACTCACTGGTGTATCAATATCAAACCTACAACTCACTGGTGTATCAATATCAAACCTACAACTCACTGGTGTGTCAATATCAAACCTACAACTCACTGGTGTGTCAATATCAAACCTACAACTCACTGGTGTGTCAATATCAAACCTACAACTCACTGGTGTGTCAATATCAAACCTACAACTCACTGGTGTGTCAATATCAAACCTACAACTCACTGGTGTATCAATATCAAACCTACAACTCACTGGTGTGTCAATATCAAACCTACAACTCACTGGTGTATCAATATCAAACCTACCAACTCACTGGTGTGTCAATATCAAACCTACAACTCACTGGTGTGTCAATATCAAACCTACAACTCACTGGTGTATCAATATCAAACCTACAACTCACTGGTGTGTCAATATCAAACCTACAACTCACTGGTGTGTCAATATCAAACCTACAACTCACTGGTGTATCAATATCAAACCTACAACTCACTGGTGTGTCAATATCAAACCTACAACTCACTGGTGTATCAATATCAAACCTACAACTCACTGGTGTATCAATATCAAACCTACAACTCACTGGTGTATCAATATCAAACCTACAACTCACTGGTGTATCAATATCAAACCTACAACTCACTGGTGTGTCAATATCAAACCTACAACTCACTGGTGTGTCAATATCAAACCTACAACTCACTGGTGTGTCAATATCAAACCTACAACTCACTGGTGTATCAATATCAAACCTACAACTCACTGGTGTATCAATATCAAACCTACAACTCACTGGTGTGTCAATATCAAACCTACAACTCACTGGTGTGTCAATATCAAACCTACAACTCACTGGTGCGTCAATATCAAACCTACAACTCACTGGTGTGTCAATATCAAACCTACAACTCACTGGTGCATCAATATCAAACCTACAACTCACTGGTGTATCAATATCAAACCTACAACTCACTGGTGTATCAATATCAAACCTACAACTCACTGGTGTGTCAATATCAAACCTACAACTCACTGGTGTATCAATATCAAACCTACAACTCACTGGTGTATCAATATCAAACCTACAACTCACTGGTGTGTCAATATCAAACCTACAACTCACTGGTGTATCAATATCAAACCTACAACTCACTGGTGTGTCAATATCAAACCCACAACTCACTGGTGTATCAATATCAAACCTACAACTCACTGGTGTGTCAATATCAAACCTACAACTCACTGGCTATCAAACCTACAACTCACTGGTGTATCAATATCAAACCTACAACTCACTGGTGTGTCAATATCAAACCTACAACTCACTGGTGTGTCAATATCAAACCTACAACTCACTGGTGTGTCAATATCAAACCTACAACTCACTGGTGTATCAATATCAAACCTACAACTCACTGGTGTGTCAATATCAAACCTACAACTCACTGGTGTGTCAATATCAAACCTACCTACAACTCACTGGTGTGTCAATATCAAACCTACAACTCACTGGTGTGTCAATATCAAACCTACAACTCACTGGTGTGTCAATATCAAACCTACAACTCACTGGTGTGTCAATATCAAACCTACAACTCACTGGTGTATCAATATCAAACCTACAACTCACTGGTGTATCAATATCAAACCTACAACTCACTGGTGTGTCAATATCAAACCTACAACTCACTGGTGTGTCAATATCAAACCTACAACTCACTGGTGTACAGGTGTCAATATCAAACCTACAACTCACTGGTGTGTCAATATCAAACCTACAACTCACTCATCAATATCAAACCTACAACTCACTGGTGTGTCAATATCAAACCTACAACTCACTGGTGTATATCAAACCTACAACTCACTGGTGTATCAATATCAAACCTACAACTCACTGGTGTGTCAATATCAAACCTACAACTCACTGGTGTGTCAATATCAAACCTACAACTCACTGGTGTGTCAATATCAAACCTACAACTCACTGGTGTGTCAATATCAAACCTACAACTCACTGGTGTATCTCAAACCTACAACTCACTGGTGTATCAATATCAAACCTACAACTCACTGGTGTGTCAATATCAAACCTACAACTCACTGGTGTATCAATATCAAACCTACAACTCACTGGTGTGTCAATATCAAACCTACAACTCACTGGTGTGTCAATATCAAACCTACAACTCACTGGTGTGTCAATATCAAACCTACAACTCACTGGTGTATCAATATCAAACCTACAACTCACTGGTGTGTCAATATCAAACCTACAACACACTGGTGTGTCAATATCAAACCTACAACTCACTGGATATCAATATCAAACCTATAACTCACTGGTGTGTCAATATCAAACCTACAACTCACAAACCTACAACTCACTGGTGTATCAATATCAAACCTACAACTCACTGGTGTATCAATATCAAACCTACAACTCACTGGTGTGTCAATATCAAACCTACAACTCACTGGTGTATCTCAAACCTACAACTCACTGGTGTATCAATATCAAACCTACAACTCACTGGTGTGTCAATATCAAACCTACAACTCACTGGTGTGTCAATATCAAACCTACAACTCACTGGTGTATCAATATCAAACCTACAACTCACTGGTGTGTCAATATCAAACCTACAACTCACTGGTGTATCAATATCAAACCTACAACTCACTGGTGTATCAATATCAAACCTACAACTCACTGGTGTGTCAATATCAAACCTACAACTCACTGGTGTGTCAATATCAAACCTACAACTCACTGGTGTGTCAATATCAAACCTACAACTCACTGGTGTGTCAATATCAAACCTACAACTCACTGGTGTATCAATATCAAACCTACAACTCACTGGTGTATCAATATCAAACCTACAACTCACTGGTGTGTCAATATCAAACCTACAACTCACTGGTGTATCAATATCAAACCTACAACTCACTGGTGTGTCAATATCAAACCTACAACTCACTGGGTGTATCAATATCAAACCTACAACTCACTGGTGTATCAATATCAAACCTACAACTCACTGGTGTGTCAATATCAAACCTACAACTCACTGGTGTGTCAATATCAAACCTACAACTCACTGGTGTGTCAATATCAAACCTACAACTCACTGGTGTGTCAATATCAAACCTACAACTCACTGGTGTATCAATATCAAACCTACAACTCACTGGTGTATCAATATCAAACCTACAACTCACTGGTGTGTCAATATCAAACCTACAACTCACTGGTGTGTCAATATCAAACCTACAACTCACTGGTGTGTCAATATCAAACCTACAACTCACTGGTGTGTCAATATCAAACCTACAACTCACTGGTGTATCAATATCAAACCTACAACTCACTGGTGTATCAATATCAAACCTACAACTCACTGGTGTGTCAATATCAAACCTACAACTCACTGGTGTGTCAATATCAAACCTACAACTCACTGGTGTATCAATATCAAACCTACAACTCACTGGGTGTATCAATATCAAACCTACAACTCACTGGTGTATCAATATCAAACCTACAACTCACTGGTGTATCAATATCAAACCTACAACTCACTGGTGTGTCAATATCAAACCTACAACTCACTGGTGTGTCAATATCAAACCTACAACTCACTGGTGTATCTCAAACCTACAACTCACTGGTGTATCAATATCAAACCTACAACTCACTGGTGTGTCAATATCAAACCTACAACTCACTGGTGTATCAATATCAAACCTACAACTCACTGGTGTGTCAATATCAAACCTACAACTCACTGGTGTGTCAATATCAAACCTACAACTCACTGGTGTATCAATATCAAACCTACAACTCACTGGTGTGTCAATATCAAACCTACAACTCACTGGTGTGTCAATATCAAACCTACAACTCACTGGTACAATATCAAACCTACAACTCACTGGTGTGTCAATATCAAACCTACAACTCACTGGTGTATCAATATCAAACCTACAACTCACTGGTGTATCAATATCAAACCTACAACTCACTGGTGTGTCAATATCAAACCTACAACTCACTGGTGTATCAATATCAAACCCATAACTCACTGGTGTGTCAATATCAAACCTACAACTCACTGGTGTGTCAATATCAAACCTACAACTCACTGGTGTATCAATATCAAACCTACAACTCACTGGTGTGTCAATATCAAACCTACAACTCACTGGTGTGTCAATATCAAACCTACAACTCACTGGTGTATCAATATCAAACCTACATAACTCACTGGTGTGTCAATATCAAACCTACAACTCACTGGTGTGTCAATATCAAACCTACAACTCACTGGTGTGTCAATATCAAACCTACAACTCACTGGTGTGTCAATATCAAACCTACAACTCACTGGTGTATCTCAAACCTACAACTCACTGGTGTGTCAATATCAAACCTACAACTCACTGGTGTATCAATATCAAACCTACAACTCACTGGTGTATCAATATCAAACCTATAACTCACTGGTGTGTCAATATCAAACCTACAACTCACTGGTGTGTCAATATCAAACCTACAACTCACTGGTTGTCAATATCAAACCTACAACTCACTGGTGTATCAATATCAAACCTATAACTCACTGGTGTGTCAATATCAAACCTACAACTCACTGGTGTGTCAATATCAAATCTACAACTCACTGGTGTGTCAATATCAAACCTACAACTCACTGGTGTGTCATTATCAAACCTACAACTCACTGGTGTATCTCAAACCTACAACTCACTGGTGTATCAATATCAAACCTACAACTCACTGGTGTGTCAATATCAAACCTACAACTCACTGGTGTATCAATATCAAACCTACAACTCACTGGTGTGTCAATATCAAACCTACAACTCACTGGTGTGTCAATATCAAACCTACAACTCACTGGTGTATCAATATCAAACCTACAACTCACTGGTGTGTCAATATCAAACCTACAACTCACTGGTGTGTCAATATCAAACCTACAACTCACTGGTGTCAATATCAAACCTACAACTCACTGGTGTGTCATTATCAAACCTACAACTCACTGGTGTGTCAATATCAAACCTACAACTCACTGGTGTATCAATATCAAACCTACAACTCACTGGTGTGTCAATATCAAACCTACAACTCACTGGTGTATCAATATCAAACGCTACAACTCACTGGTGTGTCAATATCAAACCTACAACTCACTGGTGTGTCAATACCAAACCTACAACTCACTGGTGTATCAATATCAAACCTACAACTCACTGGTGTGTCAATATCAAACCTACAACTCACTGGTGTGTCAATATCAAACCTACAACTCACTGGTGTATCAATATCAAACCTACAACTCACTGGTGTGTCAATATCAAACCTACAACTCACTGGTGTATCAATATCAAACCTACAACTCACTGGTGTATCAATATCAAACCTACAACTCACTGGTGTGTCAATATCAAACCTACAACTCACTGGTGTGTCAATATCAAACCTACAACTCACTGGTGTGTCAATATCAAACCTACAACTCACTGGTGTGTCAATATCAAACCTACAACTCACTGGTGTATCAATATCAAACCTACAACTCACTGGTGTATCAATATCAAACCTACAACTCACTGGTGTGTCAATATCAAACCTACAACTCACTGGTGTGTCAATATCAAACCTACAACTCACTGGGTGTGTCAATATCAAACCTACAACTCACTGGTGTATCAATATCAAACCTACAACTCACTGGTGTATCAATATCAAACCTACAACTCACTGGTGTGTCAATATCAAACCTACAACTCACTGGTGTATCAATATCAAACCTACAACTCACTGGTGTCAATATCAAACCTACAACTCACTGGTGTGTCAATATCAAACCTACAACTCACTGGTGTATCAATATCAAACCTACAACTCACTGGTGTGTCAATATCAAACCTACAACTCACTGGTGTATCAATATCAAACCTACAACTCACTGGTGTGTCAATATCAAACCTACAACTCACTGGTGTGTCAATATCAAACCTACAACTCACTGGTGTATCAATATCAAACCTACAACTCACTGGTGTATCAATATCAAACCTACAACTCACTGGTGTGTCAATATCAAACCTACAACTCACTGGTGTGTCAATATCAAACCTACAACTCACTGGTGTGTCAATATCAAACCTACAACTCACTGGTGTATCTCAAACCTACAACTCACTGGTGTATCAATATCAAACCTACAACTCACTGGTGTGTCAATATCAAACCTACAACTCACTGGTGTATCAATATCAAACCTACAACTCACTGGTGTCAATATCAAACCTACAACTCACTGGTGTGTCAATATCAAACCTACAACTCACTGGTGTATCAATATCAAACCTACAACTCACTGGTGTATCAATATCAAACCTACAACTCACTGGTGTGTCAATATCAAACCTACAACTCACTGGTGTATCAATATCAAACCTACAACTCACTGGTGTGTCAATATCAAACCTACAACTCACTGGTGTGTCAATATCAAACCTACAACTCACTGGTGTATCAATATCAAACCTACAACTCACTGGTGTGTCAATATCAAACCTACAACTCACTGGTGTGTCAATATCAAACCTACAACTTACTGGTGTATCAATATCAAACCTACAACTCACTGGTGTGTCAATATCAAACCTACAACTCACTGGTGTATCAATATCAAACCTACAACTCACTGGTGTATCAATATCAAACCTACAACTCACTGGTGTGTCAATATCAAACCTACAACTCACTGGTGTGTCAATATCAAACCTACAACTCACTGGTGTATCTCAAACCTACAACTCACTGGTGTGTCAATATCAAACCTACAACTCACTGGTGTATCAATATCAAACCTACAACTCACTGGTGTATCAATATCAAACCTACAACTCACTGGTGTGTCAATATCAAACCTACAACTCACTGGTGTGTCAATATCAAACCTACAACTCACTGGTGTGTCAATATCAAACCTACAACTCACTGGTGTATCAATATCAAACCTACAACTCACTGGTGTATCAATATCAAACCTACAACTCACTGGTGTCAATATCAAACCTACAACTCACTGGTGTCAATATCAAACCTACAACTCACTGGTGTGTCAATTATCAAACCTACAACTCACTGGTGTATCTCAAACCTACAACTCACTGGTGTATCAATATCAAACCTACAACTCACTGGTGTGTCAATATCAAACCTACAACTCACTGGGTGTGTCAATATCAAACCTACAACTCACTGGTGTATCTCAAACCTACAACTCACTGGTGTGTCAATATCAAACCTACAACTCACTGGTGTATCAATATCAAACTTACAACTCACTGGTGTATCAATATCAAACCTACAACTCACTGGTGTGTCAATATCAAACCTACAACTCACTGGTGTATCAATATCAAACCTACAACTCACTGGTGTGTCAATATCAAACCTACAACTCACTGGTGTGTCAATATCAAACCTACAACTCACTGGTGTATCAATATCAAACCTACAACTCACTGGTGTATCAATATCAAACCTACAACTCACTGGTGTGTCAATATCAAACCTACAACTCACTGGTGTATCAATATCAAACCTACAACTCACTGGGTGTATCAATATCAAACCTACAACTCACTGTGTGTCAATATCAAACCTACAACTCACTGGTGTATCAATATCAAACCTACAACTCACTGGTGTGTCAATATCAAACCTACAACTCACTGGTGTGTCAATATCAAACCTACAACTCACTGGTGTATCAATATCAAACCTACAACTCACTGGTGTGTCAATATCAAACCTACAACTCACTGGTGTATCTCAAACCTACAACTCACTGGTGTATCAATATCAAACCTACAACTCACTGGTGTGTCAATATCAAACCTACAACTCACTGGTGTGTCAATATCAAACCTACAACTCACTGGTGTATCTCAAACCTACAACTCACTGGTGTGTCAATATCAAACCTACAACTCACTGGTGTATCAATATCAAACCTACAACTCACTGGTGTATCAATATCAAACCTACAACTCACTGGTGTGTCAATATCAAACCTACAACTCACTGGTGTGTCAATATCAAACCTACAACTCACTGGTGTGTCAATATCAAACCTACAACTCACTGGTGTATCAATATCAAACCTACAACTCACTGGTGTATCAATATCAAACCTACAACTCACTGGTGTGTCAATATCAAACCTACAACTCACTGGTGTATCAATATCAAACCTACAACTCACTGGTGTGTCATTATCAAACCTACAACTCACTGGTGTATCTCAAACCTACAACTCACTGGTGTATCAATATCAAACCTACAACTCACTGGTGTGTCAATATCAAACCTACAACTCACTGGTGTATCAATATCAAACCTACAACTCACTGGTGTATCAATATCAAACCTACAACTCACTGATGTGTCAATATCAAACCTACAACTCACTGGTGTATCAATATCAAACCTACAACTCACTGGTGTGTCAATATCAAACCTACAACTCACTGGTGTGTCAATATCAAACCTACAACTCACTGCTGCGTCAATATCAAACCTACAACTCACTGGTGTGTCATTATCAAACCTACAACTCACTGGTGTATCTCAAACCTACAACTCACTGGTGTATCAATATCAAACCTACAACTCACTGGTGTGTCAATATCAAACCTACAACTCACTGGTGTATCAATATCAAACCTACAACTCACTGGTGTATCTCAAACCTACAACTCACTTGTGTGTCAATACCAAACCTACAACTCACTGGTGTATCAATATCAAACCTACAACTCACTGGTGTGTCAATATCAAACCTACAACTCACTGGTGTGTCAATATCAAACCTACAACTCACTGGATATCAATATCAAACCTACAACTCACTGGTGTGTCAATATCAAACCTACAACTCACTGGTGTATCTCAAACCTACAACTCACTGGTGTATCAATATCAAACCTACAACTCACTGGTGTGTCAATATCAAACCTACAACTCACTGGTGTATCAATATCAAACCTACAACTCACTGGTGTGTCAATATCAAACCTACAACTCACTGGTGTATCAATATCAAACCTACAACTCACTGGTGTGTCAATATCAAACCTACAACTCACTGGTGTGTCAATATCAAACCTACAACTCACTGGTGTATCAATATCAAACCTACAACTCACTGGTGTGTCAATATCAAACCTACAACTCACTGGTGTGTCAATATCAAACCTACAACTCACTGGTGTATCAATATCAAACCTACAACTCACTGGTGTATCAATATCAAACCTACAACTCACTGGTGTGTCAATATCAAACCTACAACTCACTGGTGTGTCAATATCAAACCTACAACTCACTGGTGTATCAATATCAAACCTACAACTCACTGGTGTGTCAATATCAAACCTACAACTCACTGGTGTATCAATATCAAACCTACAACTCACTGGTGTATCAATATCAAACCTATAACTCACTGGTGTGTCAATATCAAACCTACAACTCACTGGTGTGTCAATATCAAACCTACAACTCACTGGTTTATCTCAAACCTACAACTCACTGGTGTATCAATATCAAACCTACAACTCACTGGTGTATCAATATCAAACCTACAACTCACTGGTGTGTCAATATCAAACCTACAACTCACTGCTGCGTCAATATCAAACCTACAACTCACTGGTGTGTCATTATCAAACCTACAACTCACTGGTGTATCAATATCAAACCTACAACTCACTGGTGTATCAATATCAAACCTACAACTCACTGGTGTGTCAATATCCAAACCTACAACTCACTGGTGTATCAATATCAAACCTACAACTCACTGGTGTATCTCAAACCTACAACTCACTTGTGTGTCAATACCAAACCTACAACTCACTGGTGTATCAATATCAAACCTACAACTCACTGGTGTGTCAATATCAAATCTACAACTCACTGGTGTGTCAATATCAAACCTACAACTCACTGCTGCGTCAATATCAAACCTACAACTCACTGGTGTGTCATTATCAAACCTACAACTCACTGGTGTATCTCAAACCTACAACTCACTGGTGTATCAATATCAAACCTACAACTCACTGGTGTGTCAATACCAAACCTACAACTCACTGGTGTGTCAATATCAAACCTACAACTCACTGGGTGTATCTCAAACCTACAACTCACTTGTGTGTCAATACCAAACCTACAACTCACTGGTGTATCAATATCAAACCTACAACTCACTGGTGTGTCAATATCAAACCTACAACTCACTGGTGTGTCAATATCAAACCTACAACTCACTGGTGTATCAATATCAAACCTATAACTCACTGGTGTGTCAATATCAAACCTACAACTCACTGTTTATCTCAAACCTACAACTCACTGGAGTATCAATATCAAACCTACAACTCACTGGTGTGTCAATATCAAATCTACAACTCACTGGTGTGTCAATATCAAACCTACAACTCACTGGTGTATCTCAAAACGTACAACTCACTGGTGTGTCAATATAAAACCTACAACTCACTGGTGTATCAATATCAAACCTACAACTCACTGGTGTATCAATATCAAACCTATAACTCACTGGTGTGTCAATATCAAACCTACAACTCACTGGTGTGTCAATATCAAACCTACAACTCACTGGTTTATCTCAAACCTACAACTCACTGGTGTATCAATATCAAACCTACAACTCACTGGTGTATCAATATCAAACCTACAACTCACTGGTGTGTCAATATCAAACCTACAACTCACTGGTGTATCAATATCAAACCTACAACTCACTGGTGTATCAATATCAAACCTACAACTCACTGGTGTGTCAATATCAAACCTACAACTCACTGGTGTATCAATATCAAACCTACAACTCACTGGTGTGTCAATATCAAACCTACAACTCACTGGTGTGTCAATATCAAACCTACAACTCACTGGTGTGTCAATATCAAACCTACAACTCACTGGTGTATCAATATCAAACCTACAACTCACTGGTGTGTCAATATCAAACCTACAACTCACTGGTGTCAATATCAAACCTACAACTCACTGGTGTGTCAATATCAAACCTACAACTCACTGGTGTATCAATATCAAACCTACAACTCACTGGTGTATCAATATCAAACCTACAACTCACTGGTGTGTCAATATCAAACCTACAACTCACTGGTGTATCAATATCAAACCTACAACTCACTGGTGTATCAATATCAAACCTACAACTCACTGGTGTGTCAATACCAAACCTACAACTCACTGGTGTATCAATATCAAACCTACAACTCACTGGTGTGTCAATATCAAACCTACAACTCACTGGTGTGTCAATATCAAACCTACAACTCACTGGTGTGTCAATATCAAACCTACAACTCACTGGTGTGTCAATATCAAACCTACAACTCACTGGTGTGTCAATATCAAACCTACAACTCACTGGTGTATCAATATCAAACCTACAACTCACTGGTGTGTCAATATCAAACCTACAACTCACTGGTGTGTCAATATCAAACCTACAACTCACTGGTGTGTCAATATCAAACCTACAACTCACTGGTGTGTCAATATCAAACCTACAACTCACTGGTGTGTCATTATCAAACCTACAACTCACTGGTGTATCAATATCAAACCTACAACTCACTGGTGTGTCAATACCAAACCTACAACTCACTGGTGTATCAATATCAAACCTACAACTCACTGGTGTATCTCAAACCTACAACTCACTTGTGTGTCAATATCAAACCTACAACTCACTGGTGTATCAATATCAAACCTACAACTCACTGGTGTGTCAATATCAAACCTACAACTCACTGGTGTGTCAATATCAAACCTACAACTCACTGGTGTATCAATATCAAACCTATAACTCACTGGTGTGTCAATATCAAACCTACAACTCACTGGTTTATCTCAAACCTACAACTCACTGGAGTATCAATATCAAACCTACAACTCACTGGTGTATCAATATCAAACCTACAACTCACTGGTGTATCAATATCAAACCTACAACTCACTGGTGTGTCAATATCAAACCTACAACTCACTGGTGTGTCAATATCAAACCTACAACTCACTGGTGTATCTCAAACCTACAACTCACTGGTGTATCTCAAACCTACAACTCACTGGTGTATCAATATCAAATCTACAACTCACTGGTGTGTCAATATCAAACCTACAACTCACTGGCGTCAATATCAAACCTACAACTCACTGGTGTGTCATTATCAAACCTACAACTCACTTGTGTATCTCAAACCTACAACTCACTGGTGTATCAATATCAAACCTACAACTCACTGGTGTGTCAATACCAAACCTACAACTCACTGGTGTATCAATATCAAACGTACAACTCACTGGTGTATCTCAAACCTACAACTCACTTGTGTGTCAATACCAAACCTACAACTCACTGGTGTATCAATATCAAACCTACAACTCACTGGTGTGTCAATATCAAATCTACAACTCACTGGTGTGTCAATATCAAACCTACAACTCACTGCAGTCAATATCAAACCTACAACTCACTGGTGTGTCATTATCAAACCTACAACTCACTGGTGTATCTCAAACCTACAACTCACTGGTGTATCAATATCAAACCTACAACTCACTGGTGTGTCAATACCAAACCTACAACTCACTGGTGTATCAATATCAAACGCATAACTCACTGGTGTATCTCAAACCTACAACTCACTTGTGTGTCAATACCAAACCTACAACTCACTGGTGTATCAATATCAAACCTACAACTCACTGGTGTGTCAATATCAAACCTACAACTCACTGGTGTGTCAATATCAAACCTACAACTCACTGGTGTGTCAATATCAAACCTATAACTCACTGGTGTGTCAATATCAAACCTACAACTCACTGTTTATCTCAAACCTACAACTCACTGGAGTATCAATATCAAACCTACAACTCACTGGTGTGTCAATATCAAATCGACAACTCACTGGTGTGTCAATATCAAACCTACAACTCACTGGTGTATCTCAAAACGTACAACTCACTGGTGTGTCAATATAAAACCTACAACTCACTGGTGTATCAATATCAAACCTACAACTCACTGGTGTATCAATATCAAACCTATAACTCACTGGTGTGTCAATATCAAACCTACAACTCACTGGTGTGTCAATATCAAATCTACAACTCACTGGTTTATCTCAAACCTACAACTCACTGGTGTATCAATACCAAACCTACAACTCACTGGTGTATCAATATCAAATCTACAATTCACTGGTGTGTCAATATCAAACCTACAACTCACTGCTGCGTCAATATCAAACCTACAACTCACTGGTGTGTCATTATCAAACCTACAACTCACTGGTGTATCTCAAACCTACAACTCACTGGTGTATCAATATCAAACCTACAACTCACTGGTGTGTCAATACCAAACCTACAACTCACTGGTGTATCAATATCAAACGTACAACTCACTGGTGTATCTCAAACCTACAACTCACTTGTGTGTCAATACCAAACCTACAACTCACTGGTGTATCAATATCAAACCTACAACTCACTGGTGTGTCAATATCAAATCTACAACTCACTGGTGTGTCAATATCAAACCTACAACTCACTGCTGCGTCAATATCAAACCTACAACTCACTGGTGTGTCATTATCAAACCTACAACTCACTGGTGTATCTCAAACCTACAACTCACTGGTGTATCAATATCAAACCTACAACTCACTGGTGTGTCAATACCAAACCTACAACTCACTGGTGTATCAATATCAAACGTACAACTCACTGGTGTATCTCAAACCTACAACTCACTTGTGTGTCAATACCAAACCTACAACTCACTGGTGTATCAATATCAAACCTACAACTCACTGGTGTGTCAATATCAAACCTACAACTCACTGGTGTGTCAATATCAAACCTACAACTCACTGGTGTATCAATATCAAACCTATAACTCACTGGTGTGTCAATATCAAACCTACAACTCACTGTTTATCTCAAACCTACAACTCACTGGAGTATCAATATCAAACCTACAACTCACTGGTGTGTCAATATCAAATCTACAACTCACTGGTGTGTCAATATCAAACCTACAACTCACTGGTGTATCTCAAAACGTACAACTCACTGGTGTGTCAATATAAAACCTACAACTCACTGGTGTATCAATATCAAACCTATAACTCACTGGTGTGTCAATATCAAACCTACAACTCACTGGTGTGTCAATATCAAACCTACAACTCACTGGTTTATCTCAAACCTACAACTCACTGGTGTATCAATACCAAACCTACGACTCACTGGTGTATCAATATCAAACCTACAACTCACTGGTGTGTCAATACCAAACCTACAGCTCACTGGTGTATCAATATCAAACCTACAACTCACTGGTGTATCAATATCAAACCTACACCTCACTGATGTGTCAATATCAAACCTACAACTCACTGGTGTATCAATATCAAACCTACAACTCACTGGTGTGTCAATATCAAACCTACAACTCACTGGATATCAATATCAAACCTATAACTCACTGGTGTGTCAATATCAAACCTACAACTCACTGGTGTATCAATATCAAACCTACAACTCACTGGTGTGTCAATATCAAACCTACAACTCACTGCTGCGTCAATATCAAACCTACAACTCACTGGTGTGTCATTATCAAACCTACAACTCACTGGTGTATCTCAAACCTACAACTCACTGGTGTATCAATATCAAACCTACAACTCACTGGTGTGTCAATATCAAACCTACAACTCACTGGTGTATCAATATCAAACGTACAACTCACTGGTGTATCTCAAACCTACAACTCACTTGTGTGTCAATACCAAACCTACAACTCACTGGTGTATCAATATCAAACCTACAACTCACTGGTGTGTCAATATCAAATCTACAACTCACTGGTGTGTCAATATCAAACCTACAACTCACTGCTGCGTCAATATCAAACCTACAACTCACTGGTGTGTCATTATCAAACCTACAACTCACTGGTGTATCTCAAACCTACAACTCACTGGTGTATCAATATCAAACCTACAACTCACTGGTGTGTCAATATCAAATCTACAACTCACTGGTGTGTCAATATCAAACCTACAACTCACTGCTGCGTCAATATCAAACCTACAACTCACTGGTGTGTCATTATCAAACCTACAACTCACTGGTGTATCTCAAACCTACAACTCACTGGTGTATCAATATCAAACCTACAACTCACTGGTGTGTCAATACCAAACCTACAACTCACTGGTGTATCAATATCAAACGTACAACTCACTGGTGTATCTCAAACCTACAACTCACTTGTGTGTCAATACCAAACCTACAACTCACTGGTGTATCAATATCAAACCTACAACTCACTGGTGTGTCAATATCAAACCTACAACTCACTGGTGTGTCAATATCAAACCTACAACTCACTGGTGTATCAATATCAAACCTATAACTCACTGGTGTGTCAATATCAAACCTACAACTCACTGTTTATCTCAAACCTACAACTCACTGGTGTGTCAATATAAAACCTACAACTCACTGGTGTATCAATATCAAACCTACAACTCACTGGTGTATCAATATCAAACCTATAACTCACTGGTGTGTCAATATCAAACCTACAACTCACTGGTGTGTCAATATCAAACCTACAACTCACTGGTTTATCTCAAACCTACAACTCACTGGTGTATCAATACCAAACCTACAACTCACTGGTGTATCAATATCAAATCTACAATTCACTGGTGTGTCAATATCAAACCTACAACTCACTGCTGTGTCAATATCAAACCTACAACTCACTGGTGTGTCATTATCAAACCTACAACTCACTGGTGTATCTCAAACCTACAACTCACTGGTGTATCAATATCAAACCTACAACTCACTGGTGTGTCAATACCAAACCTACAACTCACTGGTGTATCAATATCAAACGCACAACTCACTGGTGTATCTCAAACCTACAACTCACTTGTGTGTCAATACCAAACCTACAACTCACTGGTGTATCAATATCAAACCTACAACTCACTGGTGTGTCAATATCAAATCTACAACTCACTGGTGTGTCAATATCAAACCTACAACTCACTGCCGTGTCAATATCAAACCTACAACTCACTGGTGTGTCATTATCAAACCTACAACTCACTGGTGTGTCTCAAACCTACAACTTCACTGGGTGTATCAATATCAAACCTACAACTCACTGGTGTGTCAATACCAAACCTACAACTCACTGGTGTATCAATATCAAACCTACAACTCACTGGTGTATCTCAAACCTACAACTCACTTGTGTGTCAATACCAAACCTACAACTCACTGGTGTATCAATATCAAACCTACAACTCACTGGTGTGTCAATATCAAACCTACAACTCACTGGTGTGTCAATATCAAACCTACAACTCACTGGTGTATCAATATCAAACCTATAACTCACTGGTGTGTCAATATCAAACCTACAACTCACTGGTGTATCTCAAACCTACAACTCACTGGAGTATCAATATCAAACCTACAACTCACTGGTGTGTCAATATCAAACCTACAACTCACTGGTGTATCAATATCAAACGCATAACTCACTGGTGTATCTCAAACCTACAACTCACTTGTGTGTCAATACCAAACCTACAACTCACTGGTGTATCAATATCAATATCAAACCTACAACTCACTGGTGTGTCAATATCAAACCTACAACTCACTGGTGTCAATATCAAACCTACAACTCACTGGTGTGTCAATATCAAACCTATAACTCACTGGTGTGTCAATATCAAACCTACAACTCACTGTTTATCTCAAACCTACAACTCACTGGAGTATCAATATCAAACCTACAACTCACTGGTGTGTCAATATCAAATCGACAACTCACTGGTGTGTCAATATCAAACCTACAACTCACTGGTGTATCTCAAAACGCATAACTCACTGGTGTGTCAATATAAACCTACAACTCACTGGTGTATCAATATCAAACCTACAACTCACTGGTGTATCAATATCAAACCTATAACTCACTGGTGTGTCAATATCAAACCTACAACTCACTGGTGTGTCAATATCAAATCTACAACTCACTGGTTTATCTCAAACCTACAACTCACTGGTGTATCAATACCAAACCTACAACTCACTGGTGTATCAATATCAAATCTACAATTCACTGGTGTGTCAATATCAAACCTACAACTCACTGCCGCGCCAATATCAAACCTACAACTCACTGGTGTGTCATTATCAAACCTACAACTCACTGGTGTATCTCAAACCTACAACTCACTGGGTGTATCAATATCAAACCTACAACTCACTGGTGTGTCAATACCAAACCTACAACTCACTGGTGTATCAATATCAAACGTACAACTCACTGGTGTATCTCAAACCTACAACTCACTTGTGTGTCAATACCAAACCTACAACTCACTGGTGTATCAATATCAAACCTACAACTCACTGGTGTGTCAATATCAAATCTACAACTCACTGGTGTGTCAATATCAAACCTACAACTCACTGCTGCGTCAATATCAAACCTACAACTCACTGGTGTGTCATTATCAAACCTACAACTCACTGGTGTATCTCAAACCTACAACTCACTGGTGTATCAATATCAAACCTACAACTCACTGGTGTGTCAATACCAAACCTACAACTCACTGGTGTATCAATATCAAACGACAACTCACTGGTGTATCTCAAACCTACAACTCACTTGTGTGTCAATACCAAACCTACAACTCACTGGTGTATCAATATCAAACCTACAACTCACTGGTGTGTCAATATCAAACCTACAACTCACTGGTGTGTCAATATCAAACCTACAACTCACTGGTGTATCAATATCAAACCTATAACTCACTGGTGTGTCAATATCAAACCTACAACTCACTGTTTATCTCAAACCTACAACTCACTGGAGTATCAATATCAAACCTACAACTCACTGGTGTGTCAATATCAAATCTACAACTCACTGGTGTGTCAATATCAAACCTACAACTCACTGGTGTATCTCAAAACGCATAACTCACTGGTGTGTCAATATAAAACCTACAACTCACTGGTGTATCAATATCAAACCTATAACTCACTGGTGTGTCAATATCAAACCTACAACTCACTGGTGTGTCAATATCAAACCTACAACTCACTGGTTTATCTCAAACCTACAACTCACTGGTGTATCAATACCAAACCTACGACTCACTGGTGTATCAATATCAAACCTACAACTCACTGGTGTGTCAATACCAAACCTACAGCTCACTGGGTGTATCAATATCAAACCTACAACTCACTGGTGTATCAATATCAAACCTACACCTCACTGATGTGTCAATATCAAACCTACAACTCACTGGTGTATCAATATCAAACCTACAACTCACTGGTGTGTCAATATCAAACCTACAACTCACTGGATATCAATATCAAACCTATAACTCACTGGTGTGTCAATATCAAACCTACAACTTACTGGTGTATCAATATCAAACCTACAACTCACTGGTGTGTCAATATCAAACCTACAACTCACTGCTGCGTCAATATCAAACCTACAACTCACTGGTGTGTCATTATCAAACCTACAACTCACTGGTGTATCTCAAACCTACAACTCACTGGTGTATCAATATCAAACCTACAACTCACTGGTGTGTCAATATCAAACCTACAACTCACTGGTGTATCAATATCAAACGTACAACTCACTGGTGTATCTCAAACCTACAACTCACTTGTGTGTCAATACCAAACCTACAACTCACTGGTGTATCAATATCAAACCTACAACCCACTGGTGTGTCAATATCAAATCTACAACTCACTGGTGTGTCAATATCAAACCTACAACTCACTGCTGCGTCAATATCAAACCTACAACTCACTGGTGTGTCATTATTAAACCTACAACTCACTGGTGTATCTCAAACCTACAACTCACTGGTGTATCAATATCAAACCTACAACTCACTGGTGTGTCAATATCAAATCTACAACTCACTGGTGTGTCAATATCAAGCCTACAACTCACTGCTGCGTCAATATCAAACCTACAACTCACTGGTGTGTCATTATCAAACCTACAACTCACTGGTGTATCTCAAACCTACAACTCACTGGTGTATCAATATCAAACCTACAACTCACTGGTGTGTCAATACCAAACCTACAACTCACTGGTGTATCAATATCAAACCTACAACTCACTGGTGTATCTCAAACCTACAACTCACTTGTGTGTCAATACCAAACCTACAACTCACTGGTGTATCAATATCAAACCTACAACTCACTGGTGTGTCAATATCAAACCTACAACTCACTGGTGTGTCAATATCAAACCTACAACTCACTGGTGTATCAATATCAAACCTATAACTCACTGGTGTGTCAATATCAAACCTACAACTCACTGTTTATCTCAAAACGTACAACTCACTGGTGTGTCAATATAAAACCTACAACTCACTGGTGTATCAATATCAAACCTACAACTCACTGGTGTATCAATATCAAACCTATAACTCACTGGTGTGTCAATATCAAACCTACAACTCACTGGTGTGTCAATATCAAACCTACAACTCACTGGTTTATCTCAAACCTACAACTCACTGGTGTATCAATACCAAACCTACAACTCACTGGTGTATCAATATCAAATCTACAATTCACTGGTGTGTCAATATCAAACCTACAACTCACTGCTGCGTCAATATCAAACCTACAACTCACTGGTGTGTCATTATCAAACCTACAACTCACTGGTGTATCTCAAACCTACAACTCACTGGTGTATCAATATCAAACCTACAACTCACTGGTGTGTCAATACCAAACCTACAACTCACTGGTGTATCAATATCAAACGTACAACTCACTGGTGTATCTCAAACCTACAACTCACTTGTGTGTCAATACCAAACCTACAACTCACTGGTGTATCAATATCAAACCTACAACTCACTGGTGTGTCAATATCAAATCTACAACTCACTGGTGTGTCAATATCAAACCTACAACTCACTGCTGCGTCAATATCAAACCTACAACTCACTGGTGTGTCATTATCAAACCTACAACTCACTGGTGTGTCTCAAACCTACAATTCACTGGTGTATCAATATCAAACCTACAACTCACTGGTGTGTCAATACCAAACCTACAACTCACTGGTGTATCAATATCAAACGTACAACTCACTGGTGTATCTCAAACCTACAACTCACTTGTGTGTCAATACCAAACCTACAACTCACTGGTGTATCAATATCAAACCTACAACTCACTGGTGTGTCAATATCAAACCTACAACTCACTGGTGTGTCAATATCAAACCTACAACTCACTGGTGTATCAATATCAAACCTATAACTCACTGGTGTGTCAATATCAAACCTACAACTCACTGTTTATCTCAAACCTACAACTCACTGGAGTATCAATATCAAATATACAACTCACTGGTGTGTCAATATCAAATCTACAACTCACTGGTGTGTCAATATCAAACCTACAACTCACTGGTGTATCTCAAAACGTACAACTCACTGGTGTGTCAATATAAAACCTACAACTCACTGGTGTATCAATATCAAACCTACAACTCACTGGTGTATCAATATCAAACCTATAACTCACTGGTGTGTCAATATCAAACCTACAACTCACTGGTGTGTCAATATCAAACCTACAACTCACTGGTTTATCTCAAACCTACAACTCACTGGTGTATCAATACCAAACCTACAACTCACTGGTGTATCAATATCAAACCTACAACTCACTGGTGTGTCAATACCAAACCTACAGCTCACTGGTGTATCAATATCAAACCTACAACTCACTGGTGTATCAATATCAAACCTACACCTCACTGATGTGTCAATATCAAACCTACAACTCACTGGTGTATCAATATCAAACCTACAACTCACTGGTGTGTCAATATCAAACCTACAACTCACTGGATATCAATATCAAACCTATAACTCACTGGTGTGTCAATATCAAACCTACAACTTACTGGTGTATCAATATCAAACCTACAACTCACTGGTGTGTCAATATCAAACCTACAACTCACTGGTGTGTCAATATCAAACCTACAACTCACTGGTGTGTCAATATCAAACCTACAACTCACTGGTGTATCTCAAACCTACAACTCACTGGTGTATCAATATCAAACCTACAACTCACTGGTGTGTCAATATCAAACCTACAACTCACTGGTGTATCAATATCAAACTTACAACTCACTGGTGTATCAATATCAAACCTACAACTCACTGGTGTGTCAATATCAAACCTACAACTCACTGGTGTATCAATATCAAACCTACACCTCACTGGTGTATCAATATCAAACCTACAACTCACTGGTGTGTCAATATCAAATCTACAACTCACTGGTGTGTCAATATCAAACCTACAACTCACTGCTGCGTCAATATCAAACCTACAACTCACTGGTGTGTCATTATCAAACCTACAACTCACTGGTGTATCTCAAACCTACAACTCACTTGTGTGTCAATACCAAACCTACAACTCACTGGTGTATCAATATCAAACCTACAACTCACTGGTGTGTCAGTATCAAACCTACAACTCACTGGTGTGTCAATATCAAACCTACAACTCACTGGTATATCATTATCAAACCTATAACTCACTGGTGTGTCAATATCAAACCTACAACTCACTGGTTTATCTCAAACCTACAACTCACTGGAGTATCAATATCAAACCTACAACTCACTGGTGTGTCAATATCAAATCTACAACTCACTGGTGTGTCAATATCAAACCTACAACTCACTGGTGTATCTCAAAACCTACAACTCACTGGTGTGTCAATATAAAACCTATAACTCACTGGTGTATCAATATCAAACCTACAACTCACTGGTGTATCAATATCAAACCTATAACTCACTGGTGTGTCAATATCAAACCTACAACTCACTGGTGTGTCAATATCAAACCTACAACTCACTGGTTTATCTCAAACCTACAACTCACTGGTGTATCAATACCAAACCTACAACTCACTGGTGTATCAATATCAAACCTACAACTCACTAGTGTGTCAATACCAAACCTACAGCTCACTGGTGTATCAATATCAAACCTACAACTCACTGGTGTATCAATATCAAACCTACACCTCACTGATGTGTCAATATCAAACCTACAACTCACTGGTGTATCAATATCAAACCTACAACTCACTGGTGTGTTTCAATATCAAACCTACAACTCACTGGATATCAATATCAAACCTATAACTCACTGGTGTGTCAATATCAAACCTACAACTTACTGGTGTATCAATATCAAACCTACAACTCACTGGTGTGTCAATATCAAACCTACAACTCACTGGTGTGTCAATATCAAACCTACAACTCACTGGTGTGTCAATATCAAACCTACAACTCACTGGTGTGTCAATATCAAACCTACAACTCACTGGTGTATCAATATCAAACCTACAACTCACTGGTGTGTCAATATCAAACCTACAACTCACTGGTGTATCAATATCAAACCTACAACTCACTGGTGTATCAATATCAAACCTACAACTCACTGGTGTGTCAATATCAAACCTACTACTCACTGGTGTATCAGTATCAAACCTACAACTCACTGGTGTGTCAATATCAAGTCTACAACTCACTGGTGTGTCAATATCAAACCTACAACTCACTGGTGTATCTCAAACCTACAACTCACTGGTGTGTCAATATAAAACCTACAACTCACTGGTGTATCAATATCAAACCTACAACTCACTGGTGTATCAATATCAAACCTACAACTCACTGGTGTGTCAATATCAAACCTACTACTTACTCACTGTTGTATCAATATCAAACCTACAACTCACTGTTGTGTCAATATCAAACCTACAACTCACTGGTGTATCTCAAACCTACAACTCACTGGTGTATCAATATCAAACCTACAACTCACTGGTGTGTCAATATCAAACCTACAACTCACTGATGTATCTCAAACCTACAACTCACTGGTGTATCAATATCAAACCTACAACTCACTGGTGTGTCAATATCAAACCTACTACTTATTCACTGGTGTATCAATATCAAACCTACAACTCACTGGTGTGTCAATATCAAACCTACAACTCACTGGTGTATCTCAAACCTACAACTCACTGGTGTATCAATATCAAACCTACAACTCACTGGTGTATCAATATCAAACCTACAACTCACTGGTGTGTCAATATCAAACCTACTACTCACTGGTGTATCAATATCAAACCTACAACTCACTGGTGCTTCAATATCAAACCTACAACTCACTGGTGTATCTCAAACCTACAACTCACTGGTGTGTCAATATAAAACCTACAACTCACTGGTGTATCAATATCAAACCTACAACTCACTGGTGTGTCAATATCAAACCTACAACTCACTGGTGTATCAATATCAAACCTACAACTCACTGGTGTGTCAATACCAAACCTACAACTCACTGGTGTATCAATATCAAACCTACAACTCACTGGTGTGTCAATATCAAACCTACAACTCACTGGTGTGTCAATATCAAACCTACAACTCACTGGTGTGTCATTATCAAACCTACAACTCACTGGAGTATCAATATCAAACCTACAACTCACTTGTGTGTCAATATCAAACCTACAACTCACTGGTGTATCAATATCAAACCTACAACTCACTGGTGTATCAATATCAAACCTACAACTCACTGGTGTATCAATATCAAACCTACAACTCACTGGTGTATCAATATCAAACCTACAACTCGCTGGTGTGTCAATATCAAACCTACAACTCACTGGTGTGTCAATATCAAACCTACAACTCACTGGTGTGTCATTATCAAACCTACAGCTCACTGGAGTATCAATATCAAACCTACAACTCACTGGTGTATCTCAAACCTACAACTCACTGGTGTGTCAATATCAAACCTACAACTCACTTGTGTGTCAATATCAAACCTACAACTCACTGGTGTATCAATATCAAACCTACAACTCACTGGTGTGTCAATATCAAACCTACAACTCACTGGTGTGTCAATATCAAACCTACAACTCACTGGTGTCAATATCAAACCTACAACTCACTGGTGTGTCAATATCAAACCTACAACTCACTGGTGTGTCAATATCAAACCTACAACTCACTGGTGTATCAATATCAAACCTACAACTCACTGGTGTATCAATATCAAACCTACAACTCACTGGTGTGTCAATATCAAACCTACTACTCACTGGTGTATCAATATCAAACCTACAACTCACTGGTGCTTCAATATCAAACCTACAACTCACTGGTGTATCTCAAACCTACAACTCACTGGTGTGTCAATATAAAACCTACAACTCACTGGTGTATCAATATCAAACCTACAACTCACTGGTGTGTCAATATCAAACCTACAACTCACTGGTGTATCAATATCAAACCTACAACTCACTGGTGTGTCAATACCAAACCTACAACTCACTGGTGTATCAATATCAAACCTACAACTCACTGGTGTGTCAATATCAAACCTACAACTCACTGGTGTGTCAATATCAAACCTACAACTCACTGGTGTGTCATTATCAAACCTACAACTCACTGGAGTATCAATATCAAACCTACAACTCACTTGTGTGTCAATATCAAACCTACAACTCACTGGTGTATCAATATCAAACCTACAACTCACTGGTGTATCAATATCAAACCTACAACTCACTGGTGTATCAATATCAAACCTACAACTCACTGGTGTATCAATATCAAACCTACAACTCGCTGGTGTGTCAATATCAAACCTACAACTCACTGGTGTGTCAATATCAAACCTACAACTCACTGGTGTGTCATTATCAAACCTACAGCTCACTGGAGTATCAATATCAAACCTACAACTCACTGGTGTATCTCAAACCTACAACTCACTGGTGTGTCAATATCAAACCTACAACTCACTTGTGTGTCAATATCAAACCTACAACTCACTGGTGTATCAATATCAAACCTACAACTCACTGGTGTGTCAATATCAAACCTACAACTCACTGGTGTGTCAATATCAAACCTACAACTCACTGGTGTGTCAATATCAAACCTACAACTCACTGGTGTATCAATATCAAACCTACAACTCACTGGTGTGTCAATATCAAACCTACAACTCACTGGTGTGTCAATATCAAACCTACAACTCACTGGTGTGTCAATAGTGTTTTTACCGGACCACATGTGTCAGTTTAGGTGCTTTAGTTTTAAGGGGCACTTAAAGGCCCACTCTGTGACAGTTATTTTTTTGTTTTAGTGATATTAACCCTGTATATTCTTGAAGAATATCAGTTCATGCCTCATGAAATAAATGTTAAAATGAGCTTGGGAGTCTGAGGCGTTAAGTTGCTGATTGGATGATAGTTTTGGGAAGGATGCCATGACTGGAGCTCTGGTTAGTGGAGTTACATGGGGCAGGAGAGGGGTCCCCCAGAGGTCAGTTGACCAGACCCTGGAGATGGGAGAAGGGGCCAGTGTGTTTAGTGGGCCTGAGTGGTATGGGGGCTGTCGGTGTCAGGCTGTTTGTGTGTGTGTGTTTGCGTGTGTGTGTTTGTGCTTGTGTGTGTGTGTTTATGTGTGTGTGTGTGTTTGTGTGTGTGCATGTGTGTAAAGTGGAACTGAGTGGGGGCTGATGGGCTGAGGAGGGGGTCATGCGGTGAGGCTGCAAGGTCCATAGCGATTGGGAGGTGCTGGCCAGAGGGGCTAGAGGGCACTGGCCGGAGGGAGGTGGGGGTAGAGGGGTCAGGGTGAGCATCTGGATTGGATTGTAGACATTCCTGTGGGAAGAGTGTGTGAGCAAAGGTCACAAGAGGGAGGGGACACTGGGAGAAGTGTGTGGGGGAGGGGGACAGTGTGTGTTTCTGTTTGAGTGTGCATGTGCATTGCCAGGAGGAAGGGTAAGGCAGTGTAGTTATGCAACATTCATGTGGTTGGATATTATAGAACAATTCAGAGTAAGCCAGAGGTCATCCTCTAACCAGTCCCTGTATTAAACAGAGCCATTACCTAACCACACCTTCACTGACTCACTCTGTTCATTGGTCATCACACTATTGCAAGTTGTTAAAAACACTGAATTACTTTGCTGTTACAATATAAATCATTGGCATTGACCATACCAGTCATATACCGGTAATATTATATGAAATAAGTATATTTGATATTAAAACCCACGTTCAATATCTCTGTTTGCAGGTCGGAAGTCTGTGGGAATAGAGGCATTGGCTGAATACTAGGGCTGGCCACTCTCTCCAAGTATGACTGGCTGAATACTAGGGCTGGCCACTCTCTCCAAGTATGATTGGCTGAATACTAGGGCTGGCCACTCTCTCCAAGTATGACTGGCTGAATACTAGAGCTAGCCACTCTCTCCAAGTATGATTGGCTGAATACTAGGCCTGGCCACTCTCTCCAAGTATGACTGGCTGAATACTAGGGCTGGCCACTCTCTCCAAGTATGACTGGCTGAATACTAGGGCTGGCCACTCTCTCCAAGTATGACTGGCTGAATACTAGGGCTGACCACTCTCTCCAAGTATGATTGGCTGAATACTAGGGCTGGCCACTCTCTCCAAGTATGATTGGCTGAATACTAGGGCTGGCCACTCTCTCCAAGTCTGACTGGCTGAATACTAGGGCTGGCCACTCTCTCCAAGTATGACTGGCTGAATACTAGGGCTGGCCACTCTCTCCAAGTATGACTGGCTGAATACTAGGGCTGGCCACTCTCTCCAAGTATTATTGGCTGAATACTAGGGCTGGCCACTCTCTCCAAGTATGATTGGCTGAATACTAGGGCTGGGCACTCTCTCCAAGTATGATTGGCTGAATTCTAGGGCTGGCCATTTCCAGGGACCTCACGATATGATATTTCCACAATACTTTGGTGTTGATACAATATGTACTGCGATTTGATACTGTGATTTTGTGATTCTATGTTCCAAACATATTGCTCACTATGTCTGCTGCAGAGAGACAGAGAGAGGCATGAGAACATTTGTTTTGATCAGTCATGGAAATAAAAGTGCTGAAAACAAATTGGCTCCCTATTTAAAAAGAACAAGTTATGAAGGAGTTTTGGTCCAGGCAGGTACAGCCACCTAGCGCAAAACTAATATTGCGATATTGTCAAAACAATACGATACGATATATTACCAAAAATAATATCCCAATACTGTATAGATTTTTTCCACCATCACTACTGAATACCTAACCATGTCCTTCTCTGATTGGTTGTCTGTGCAGGTGGGCTGTAGCCATGCTGTCCCTGGACGAGCCATTGGACCTAATGCTCCCCCGGGGGCGTGTCAACGGGCGGGACAGGGGTGCACGGTCACCCCCCACCCTCACCCTCTCTCCGATACCCTTCAAGCGCGCCCGGCAGCTCCGCATGGCTGATGATGGCACAGCCGTCATAGTGCCCGCCTCCCCGGCCTCGCCACACACAGGTGGGTGACGACACATCCACCCATCAACCCACACACACACAGGTGGGTGACACTATTGACACACACACAGAAGTGGGTAACACAGGGGCTCAACAGCAGTAAAAATTCCCATATTCTATTAATCGCTGGCATGGCATTAGATAGGACGTACTAACAATACAAAACCTGACCTCATACATGAACAAGTTTTTTTGAACACAAAGAGAAGAGTGGGTGAACCCATAGCTGTAACACACTGCCAATCAATCCCTCTAATCAGATCACACACCCACAGGTGTTAGATACTCTGAGCGACCAATCTGACAGAGTCTGACCCCTCCTCACCATTCCACAGGTGTGCTGGTGGTCTCCCGGGAGAGGCCAGAGACACCGCCCACCCCGTCGGCCGTGGACCTCAGTACGTCCCCCTCCTCCCGCCACACCTCCAGCTCCCCAGAGATGACCAACGGAAACGGGGTCTCCCACCACATCATTGCAGGGGTGAGTAGAAACCATCTGACAGTACGGACACTTCAGAATTGTCCTGTTCCATTGTGTGAGAGGAGGGGGGGAGACACAGGAAGAGAGAGAAATGCTTCCCAGCCAATCCCAGCTGTATCAGTTAGAGATGATATCCTGTCACACCGTCCTCTCACCAGTACATTAGCTTTAATGAGAAAAGGAAGCACGACACCAATGACTCAGGAACACAGCGACAACAAGAGGACACACACACACACTATAAACTATGTCACAGGTCAGTAAGTGCAGAGTGACTGGATGGGGTTTTAAAGAATTAACAGACAATCAGTCATCTGTGGTAAGAGACAACTCTCTTCTGAGAGGGGGAAAAGATGGAGAGGGAGGGAGGGAGGGAGGGATGACTACAACTGGACCACAATCCTCTTGCTGTCTAACAGGCTCCAGCTATGTCACAAATGTGTATGTGACAAATCTTGTAAAATGAGACCAATTCCCGGTACTCAGCTGTGCTTCTGCATTCATCAGTGTGTGTGTGTCTGAATGTGTGTGCTTGTGTCTGTGTGCGTGCGTGTGTGCTTGTATGTGTGTGCGTGTGCTATGTTTTGGCAGCTGTGTGTGTGCATGCATTTATGTATCTGTGTGTGTGCACGGTTGTACAGTATGAGTGTGTGTGTGCCCATGTCTGCGGGAGTGTTTGTCTGGGACTCACCGGGAGGCAGATAGAGGCTGATTGGCCACAGCCAGCAGCTCTCAATACAATTGGGAGCGAATTGAATTAGGCGGCGTGAGGTCTGCATGGCTGTACCTCGCTGTAAATCTGATTACACACACACACAATGCCCGAGGCCACTGAATGCAAGTAACACAGAGAGAGAGAGAGACAGAGAGAGGAGCTTGCTATACGGAACACAGGACACTTTATGTGTTTGATCAAAAGTGCCCCCACCCTCCAGCACAACCTGATTCCCTTATGTGAAGTGTGACAGGGGTGTTAGGAGCTGCTCTGTGCCCCTAATGTTGCCTGTGTGCTGTTGGTCCTAACCAGGCTGAGTCAGAGGACAGGGCCTGGGACAGAAGACTCTCATTACAGACCATGGGTCCATCCATTCACAGCACCACTGTTGGCTTTATAATGTCTTAAGCCAACTATAAATGTTCACACCACAGAGTGGAAGCAGAGGGACAGGAGAGGAGAGGGACGGGAGAAGGAGAGGGACAGGAGAGGGAGAGGGACAGGAGAAGGAGAGGGATGGGAGAAGGAGAGGGACAGGAGAAGGAGAGGGATGGGAGAAGGAGAGGGACAGGAGAAGGAGAGGGACAGGAGAAGGAGAGGGACAGGAGAGGGAGAGGGACAGGAGAGGGAGAGGGACAGGAGAAGGAGAGGGATGGGAGAAGGAGAGGGACAGGAGAAGGAGAGGGATGGGAGAAGGAGAGGGACAGGAGAGGGACAGGACAAGGAGAAGGACAGGAGAAGGAGAGGGACAGGACAAGGAGAGGGACAGGACAAGGAGAAGGAGAGGGACAGGAGCAGGAGAGGGACAGGAGAAGGAGAAGGACAGGACAAGGAGAAGGACAGGAGAAGGAGAGGGACAGGACAAGGAGAAGGAGAGGGACAGGGAAGGAGAGGGACAGGGACAGGAGAGGAGAGGGACAGGAGAGGGAGAGGGACAGGAGAAGGAGAGGGACAGGAGAAGGAGAGGGACGGGAGAAGGAGAGGGACAGGAGAGGGACAGGACAAGGAGAAGGACAGGAGAAGGAGAGGGACAGGACAAGGAGAAGGAGAGGGACAGGAGAAGGAGAAGGACAGGAGAAGGAGAGGGACAGGAGAAGGAGAGGGACAGGAGAAGGAGAGGGACAGGAGAGGGAGAGGGACAGGAGAGGGAGAGGGACAGGAGAAGGAGAGGGATGGGAGAAGGAGAGGGACAGGAGAAGGAGAGGGATGGGAGAAGGAGAGGGACAGGAGAGGGACAGGACAAGGAGAAGGACAGGAGAAGGAGAGGGACAGGACAAGGAGAGGGACAGGACAAGGAGAAGGAGAGGGACAGGAGCAGGAGAGGGACAGGAGAAGGAGAAGGACAGGACAAGGAGAAGGACAGGAGAAGGAGAGGGACAGGACAAGGAGAAGGAGAGGGACAGGGGAAGGAGAGGGACAGGGACAGGAGAGGAGAGGGACAGGAGAGGGAGAGGGACAGGAGAAGGAGAGGGACAGGAGAAGGAGAGGGACGGGAGAAGGAGAGGGACAGGAGAGGGACAGGACAAGGAGAAGGACAGGAGAAGGAGAGGGACAGGACAAGGAGAAGGAGAGGGACAGGAGAAGGAGAAGGACAGGAGAAGGAGAGGGACAGGAGAAGGAGAGGGACAGGAGAAGGAGAAGGACAGGAGAAGGAGAGGGACAGGACAAGGAGAGGGACAGGAGAAGGAGAGGGACAGGAGCAGGAGAGGGACAGGAGCAGGAGAGGGACAGGGGAGGGAGAGGGACAGGGGAAGGAGAAGGAGAGGGACGGGAGAGGGAGAGGGACAGGAGAAGGAGAGGGATGGGAGAAGGAGAGGGATGGGAGAAGGAGAGGGACAGGAGAGGGACAGGACAAGGAGAAGGACAGGAGAAGGAGAGGGACAGGACAAGGAGAAGGAGAGGGACAGGAGCAGGACAGGAGAAGGAGAGGGACAGGAGAAGGAGAGGGACAGGACAAGGAGAGGGACAGGACAAGGAGAGGGACAGGAGCAGGAGAGGGACAGGAGCAGGAGAGGGACAGGAGAAGGAAAGGGACAGGAGAAGGAGAGGGACAGGAGAAGGAGAGGGACAGGAGCAGGAGAGGGACAGGAGAAGGAAAGGGACAGGAGAAGGAAAGGGACAGGAGAAGGAGAGGGACAGGAGCAGGAGAGGGACAGGGGAGGGAGAGGGACAGGGGAAGGAGAAGGAGAGGGACAGGAAAAGGGGAGGGAAAGTGGGAAAATGGCTAAAAGAATGGAAGCAGAGGGAACAGATCTTGCATGTGGGTGTACAGTGGGGCAAAAAAGTATTTAGTCAGCCACCAATTGTGCAAGTTCTCCAACTTAAAAAGATGAGAGAGGCCTGTAATTTTCATCATAGGTACACTTCAACTATGACAGACGAAATGAGAAAAAGAAATCCAGAAAATCACATTGTAGGATTTTAAATTGATTTATTTGCAAATTATGGTGGAAAATAAGTATTTGGTCAATAACAAAAGTTTATCTCAATACTTTGTTATATACCCTTTGTTGGCAATGACAGAGGTCAAACGTTTTCTGTAAGTCTTCACAAGGTTTTCACACACTGTTGCTGGTATTTTGGCCCATTCCTCCATGCAGATCTCCTCTAGAGCAGTGATGTTTTGGGGCTGTCGCTGGGCAACACGGACTTTCAACTCCCTCCAAAGATTTTCTATGGGGTTGAGATCTGGAGACTGGCTAGGCCACTCCAGGACCTTGAAATGCTTCTTCTGAAGCCACTCCTTCGCTGCCCGGTCGGGTGTGTTTGGGATCATTGTCATGCTGAAAGACCCAGCCACGCTTTCATCTTCAATGCCCTTGCTGATGGAAGGAGGTTTTCACTCAAAATCTCACGATACATGGCCCCATTCATTCTTTCCTTTACACGGATCAGTCATCCTGGTCCCTTTGCAGAAAAACAGCCCCAAAGCATGATGTTTCCACCCCCATGCTTCACAGTAGGTATGGTGTTCTTTGGATGCAACTCAGCATTCTTTGTCCTCCAAACACAACGAGTTGAGTTTTTACCAAAAAGTTCTATTTTGGTTTCATCTGACCATATGACATTCTCCCAATCCTCATCTGGATCATCCAAATGCTCTCTAGCAAACTTCAGACGGGCCTGAACATGTACTGGCTTAAGCAGGGGGACACGTCTGGCACTGCAGGATTTGAGTCCCTGGCGGCGTAGTGTGTTGCTGATGGTAGGCTTTGTTACTTTGGTCCCAGCTCTCTGCAGGTCATTCACTAGGTCCCCCCGTGTGGTTCTGGGATTTTTGCTCACCGTTCTTGTGATCATTTTGACCCCACAGGGTGAGATCTTGCATGGAGCCCCAGATCGAGGAAGATTATCAGTGGTCTTGTATGTCTTCCATTTCCTAATAATTGCTCCCACAGTTGATTTCTTCAAACCAAGCTGCTTACCTATTGCAGATTCAGTCTTCCCAACCTGGTGCAGGTCTACAATTTTGTTTCTGGTGTCCTTTGACAGCTCTTTGGTCTTGGCCATAGTTGAGTTTGGAGTGTGACTGTTTGAGGTTGTGGACAGGTGTCTTTTATACTGATAACAAGTTCAAACAGGTGCCATTAATACAGGTAACGAGTGGAGGACAGAGGAGCCTCTTAAAGAAGAAGTTACAGGTCTGTGAGAGCCAGAAATCTTGCTTGTTTGTATGTGACCAAATACTTATTTTCCACCATAATTTGCAAATAAATTCATTAAAAATCCTACAATGTGATTTTCTGGATTTTTTTTCCTAATTTTGTCTGTCATAGTTGAAGTGTACCTATGATGAAAATTACAGGCCTCTCTCATCTTTTTAAGTGAGAGAACTTGCACAATTGGTGGCTGACTAAATACTTTTTCCCCCCACTGTATGTGTGTGTGTGTGTGTGTGCATGTTTGATGGAGTAAGACAGACATTCTAACCTCTAATCCTCCTCCATCCTCTTCATCCTCTTCATCATCTTCCTCCTCTCTCTCAGGATTCAGCTCACATCCGTTACGTGGAGAGCAGAGCCTCCTCGGAGGCCTTCCAGTTCTTCGTGCCGATTGGTGCTGGGGCCGGACTCCACCTGCCGTCATCCATGTTCATTGGCCAGCCCAACGACAAGCGGGCCTCTCCCGATCTCTCAGCAGACGAACAGCTGGCCTGTCGCTGGAGGAAGGTGAGACACAGGAAGTAATGCAACAGGGGAAACATTTAGCCTGGGCCCAGATCGGTTTCTGTTGTCTTGCCAACTCCTATGTAATGGTCATTGTTGAGACCAGGGGTTGGCAAGCCAGCACAAACAGATCTGGGACCAGGCTAGGACCATTTTGCTCTGTAGCCAGATGTTACCATGACATAACTAGACACTACAAAGGTCATTGTTTTAACATTTCACAATGACAGTGGTGGATGTTAAACCTTTTCTCTCTTTTACATTATTCCCCCTTGTCTTCCATCACTCCCCCTCTCTCTCCCCTCTCTCTCCAGTGCCATCTTCTCTTTGAGTCCCTGCAAGACCTCGTGGACCACGTCAACGACTTCCACGTCAAACCTGAAAAGGATTCTGGCTACTGCTGCCACTGGGACGGCTGCGCTCGCAAAGGGCGGGGCTTCAACGCTAGGTGAGACTGAACTCAGATCATGACTGAGATGATGAACCACTTAAATGGGTCCAACATAATATAGAACTCCTTCATGAAGCCAGTCATAACACCTCTATGAGTGTGCCGTATCATTCAAAACTACCTTCCTAACTTTTCATCAAGATGTTATGAATGCCTTGTACTCATTCAAGTACATTGTTCCATATGGGTATGCGTGTGCACCTGTTATTATACTCAAGTGTGTGTGTGTGTCTGCAGGTACAAGATGCTTATCCATATCCGTACCCACACCAATGAGAAGCCTCACCGCTGCCCCACCTGCAACAAGAGCTTCTCTCGCCTGGAGAACCTCAAGATACACAACCGCTCACACACAGGTTGGTCAGACACTCACACACAGACAAACACACAGACACTCAGACACAGGTTGGTCAGACACTCACACACAGGTTGGTCAGACACTCACACACAGACAAACACACAGACACTCAGACACAGGTTGGTCAGACACTCACACACAGACAAACACACAGACACTCACACACAGGTTGGTCAGACACTCACACACAGACAAACACACAGACACTCAGACACAGGTTGGTCAGACACTCACACACAGACAAACACACAGACACAGGTTGGTCAGACACTCACACACAGACAAACACACAGACACTCAGACACAGGTTGGTCAGACACTCACACACAGACAAACACACAGACACAGGTTGGTCAGACACTCACACACAGGTTGGTCAGACACTCACACACAGACAAACACACAGACACTCAGACACAGGTTGGTCAGACACTCACACACAGACAAACACACAGACACTCACACACAGGTTGGTCAGACACTCACACACAGACAAACACACAGACACTCAGACACAGGTTGGTCAGACACTCACACACAGACAAACACACAGACACAGGTTGGTCAGACACTCACACACAGACAAACACACAGACACTCAGACACAGGTTGGTCAGACACTCACACACAGACAAACACACAGACACTCACACACAGGTTGGTCAGACACTCACACACAGGTTGGTCAGACACTCACACACAAGTTGGTCAGACACTCACACACAGGTTGGTCAGACACTCACACACAGACAAACACACAGACACACACACAGGTTGGTCAGACACTCACACACAGACAAACACACAGACACTCAGACACAGGTTGATCAGACACTCACACACAGGTTGGTCAGACACTCACACACAGACAAACACACAGACACTCACACACAGGTTGGTCAGACACTCACACACAGACAAACACACAGACACTCAGACACAGACAAACAGACACACAGACAGACACACACAGACAGACAGACACACAGACAGATCAGTGCAAAAGACTGAAAAGATGCCCTCACTGTAAAGTCACACATTCTTTTATATGCTGTATACACTTGAAAACATTCCTGCCTTTGTGCAATCTCTAACGCTAAAATAACAAATCAAGTTTATTGAATTGAATAACTTACCTGAATGTCTTTTCTCCTCAGGTGAGAAGCCCTACATCTGTCCATACGAGGGCTGCAACAAGCGCTACTCAAACTCCAGCGACCGCTTCAAGCACACACGCACCCACTACGTGGACAAGCCTTACTACTGCAAGATGGCCGGCTGCCTGAAGCGCTACACAGACCCTAGCTCCCTCCGTAAGCACATCAAGGCCCACGGCCACTCTGTAGCCCAGGAGCAAGGCTCTCCGGGTGGGCTGAGCTCCCTGCTCAAGGTGGGTCCCCTGGGGGTGGGGATGGGTGGAGTAGGGGGGAAGCTGGGGGAGTCGGAGCTGAGCTACATCAGTGGGGCCCATATCATCATCCCCAGCGCCGCTGCCGCTCTCCTGGGGGGCCACACTTTGCAGGGCTTGGCGGGCTCCATCCCTCTATCCCCCCTCGCCCCCCGGCCCCTGGACCTGAGCACGCTGGGGGGGTGCCACAGCTCCCCTTGCACCACCTCCATCTTGTCCTTCAATGGTTCTCCTCTGAGCCTGGCCACAAAGTCGTCCCTGGGGCTCTCCCCGGCCTTCCCCTCCTCGGCCCTGGGGCTGGGGCCCACCATGGTGCCCGTGTCCCTAGGAGGATCCATGGGGTCGTCCGCCTCGGAGCACAGGGCCCACCACCACGGGTGTCACCACAAGGGGAAAATTGGGGGGGAGGAGGGGAAGGACAAGCTCCATCGTGGGGGGGTGCTGAACCTCTCCACGGGGGCCTCCCACGACCCCCTGTCCTGGGTGGTCATCCCCTCCGGCACGGTTGTGCTCAAGCCAGCTGTGGTCAACTAACACACACACACATTCCAGAGGAGCTCAAGGGGGGCTGAGAAAACGTAGAAAAAGGTAGATAAAAATAGACGGGTGAAAAACAAAGAAAGTCAATTTTCAGGCAACTTAAACTTAACAACAAAGTCCCACCTCAGTTTGGACAATTGGCTCGGACAAAAAAAAAGTATAATTCATGAGAGAAACGTAAACTGAGGTATCTGGCACTGCTATCTTTGCATTTATCTAGCACATTTTGGGACCATCAACAAGTCACAAATATATTTCAATCACGTGTAATTTTGTATTATTTCATAAGGCTTGAAGAAAATGCAACAGCGGCCCTCCTCACCTCTTCACCACATTCTCTGTCTCTGGCTTTTCTCCCTTACTTACCGTTCCTTTGTTTATGGACGGGCTCCATTGAAACGACAGTCTTCTAATGCTCTGTGTCCTTGCTCAAGCTCCACCTCATGTGTATGTGTTTATAATGTTCATGTTGACAGTGTGCTCTGTGGCCTAGCAGTGAGGTAGACACACAAATGAAACAGTAGGAGGCGCTCACAGCTAGGAGAGCAACACACAGTACGTCCCCATTCCGCTGCTTTAAAGGCTACAGAAACTACTTCCTACAAAGTGCTGTGAACACAATTGGACAAACTTCCTGTTTTATCAGAAGTGAAGTCAAACTGATTTAGAAGGGGATTACGGATTAATTGAATGCGGGTCATTGACTGCATCTCCTTACTTTAAACAGTAGGGCGGTGCTATTGGATATAGTGTATGTCAATCAGAGTGCCATCCACAGGAGCACATGCATTATTCGTTGATGTGTATGTCAATCAGAATAACATCCAACCACAGGAGCACACAACCCCCTTTGAGTCAGTACATCAACCCAGGCTATAGTGATGTAAACCTCCCAACTGCTGCTAACCTCTCAACAACTCTCCTCAAACATCACCCAAACTAAACGTGAGCACTTTGATGACAGTTTTTGACAATCTTTTCCCGATTCGGGGAGGGTGACCATCGTGGACCAGGGGCTTGTGTAAGGGTGACCACCGTGGACCAGGGGCTTGTGTAAGGGTGACCATCGTGGACCAGGGGCTTGTGTAAGGGTGACCATCGTGGACCAGGGGCTTGTGTAAGGGTGACCATCGTGGACCAGGGGCTTGTGTAAGGGTGACCATCGTGGACCAGGGGCTTGTGTAAGGACGCAGAGCAACTAAGGTCTTAGAAGGCAGACAAACGGTGTTATATCACCCAGCAAATGACCAATATTCTTCTTCTTCTTCTTCATGGTGACGTCTATGGCACAGGTGTTGTTATGTACCCCCTGGTGGACAGGTGAATTACTCCGGCCAGTCAGCCTCCCAGTCCCATTCTACCAGTCCAATGTATTACTGTCCACAACAACTCTAAACTCTAACAACTCTAAATGACACAGTGAGTTAAGTACTGAGTATGGAAGGTCCACTGTTTAAGTAGCACACTGTGTTGTGGAACAGTGTTTGAAATGACCTTTCATTAAAACCAGCTGTGTAAAACAGGTGGCTGTCCAGTGAAGAGTCCTGAGTCCTTGTGGAGTTGGCTGTTGGCTGCTTTGTCCCGAGTTCAACAGTCCCACATTGTGCCAAAAAATATCCAGCCTTGAGGGTAGACTGGGAGCTGTGTATCCTGAACCACAGGGTGTGTGACACATTCATGGCTGATTGACACTATAGGGCTGACTCAAACCGTACCGTGCTGGCTTGGATTTTCTTTTCACATTGTTATTTTTAGCATGGTTCCAGCATCATGGCGTAACCAGGCCAGGCTGCTACAGTTAGGCATGGTTTGGCCCTACAGTGTGAATCAGGCTTTACTGCAACGTACAGCTGGGCTGGTCAGAGAACCACGGCCACACTAGAAACTGCCTCACTCCACTTTTCCAAGGAAGTGGGGTTAATTCACTGACTTTTAGAACAACTTACTTATGTAACAATCCTCATGGCTCGATTGATGCATTCAACATGCACTCATACCGTACACACCAATGTCTTTTTTACGTTTTACAAAACATGGCACTGCCAACTTGTACTTGTGGCTCTCTGGAAACATGTTGTCTTTCTCTTTCCATCTTCACTACCTTGGTTTTCCCTTCATTTACGCTCAGGCTTGAAACGGCCACCTTTCTCTGTGGATATGATGTATGTAGAATGTTTAGTGAACCATGTTATGTGGGTATAGGAGGGGAGGTGAGAGGAGAAGAGGAGGACAGGTGAGAGGAGAAGAGGAGGACAGGTGAGAGGAGAAGAGGAGGACAGGTGAGAGGAGAAGAGGAGGACAGGTGAGAGGAGAAGAGGAGGACAGGTGAGAGGAGCATCTCAACACAAGAAACATTCCCCTGAAGAGCCAAATACCCCTCCACTCACTCTCTCTCCATCTTTCTTTAAAGGTCTTACATTTCCATTTTCCATGACGGTATGTCCATGACTTTATTTTCCATGACGGTATGTCCATACTTTATTTTCCATGACGGTATGTCCATTGTTTTGAGAATAATCACAGTTATGGTTGCTTTTGTTAATCATATGTTTGTTCTTTTGTCATCGATGTTCAGACGAGACATTTTCTGATGTTGAAGTTGCTTTGTTTCATATTTCTTGTGATGGCTGCTCTGTAACTCAGCTTTCTCCCTGGGCTGGCCTGGGATATGGAGGGGTGCGGATGGAGGGGCAGTAGGGATGATGGTCCTTCCTGTCCTGAACAGGGTTGTGTTCATTAGGACATGCAACAGAAAACAGAAAAAAATGTTTTGCAATGAAAAAGTAGTGTTTCTGAGCATTGGACAAATCAAGATAGTCCCTTCCTTTTTCAGTCCGTTTGGTGCCTAATGAACACGACCCAGGTGAGTGGGGTCAGGGGATGGCCAATTTATAATATTAATAATAATCCTCACTGACAATCACAGTTATAGAAGAGGCCCTGTACAGATCCTCACTCTGTAGAGAGAGTACACTCTGAGTCCATCTATTGACAGGGTTTACCTCCAGACTCACACTCTCTGAGTCTCATCTATTGACAGGGTTTACCTCCAGACTCACACTCTCTGAGTCTCATCTATTGACAGGGTTTACCTCCAGACCCACACACTCTCTGAGTCTCATCTATTGACAGGGTTTACCTCCAGACCCACACACTCTGAGTCCATCTATTGACAGGGTTTACCTCCAGACCCACACACTCGTGAGTCCATCTATTGACAGGGTTTACCTCCAGACCCACACACACTCTGAGTCCATCTATTGACAGGGTTTACCTCCAGACCCACACACTCTCTGAGTCTCATCTATTGACAGGGTTTACCTCCAGACCCACACACTCTCTGAGTCTCATCTATTGACAGGGTTTACCTCCAGACCCACACACTCTCTGAGTCTCATCTATTGACAGGGTTTACCTCCAGACCCACACACTCTCTGAGTCTCATCTATTGACAGGGTTTACCTCCAGACCCACACACTCTCTGAGTCTCATCTATTGACAGGGTTTACCTCCAGACCCACACACTCTCTGAGTCTCATCTATTGACAGGGTTTACCTCCAGACCCACACACTCTCTGGGTCTCATCTATTGACAGGGTTTACCTCCAGACCCACACACTCTCTGAGTCTCATCTATTGACAGGGTTTACCTCCAGACCCACACACTCTCTGAGCCTCATCTATTGACAGGGTTTACCTCCAGACCCACACACTCTCTGAGTCTCATCTATTGACAAGGTTTACCTCCAGACCCACACACTCTGAGTCTCATCTATTGACAAGGTTTACCTCCAGACCCACACACTCTCTGAGTCTCATCTATTGACAGGGTTTACCTCCAGACCCACACATTATGTTTATGGTGCTGTCAAAGTGACCATGTGGTCCAGTGGATGGAGATCTGTGGTTGTGGTGGTATAAAGGCCCATAGCTACACAGACTGGACACATGAATCAGTGTCCAATTTACACAGCACCATCCAGAGGAGAGGATGGGTTCTGAACTTCTGATTGCAAACATAAAGGGCATCTGTTGGGGATTGGGTTTAACAGACCCAGGGCTAGGCTAGACGAAGGGTTTAACAGACCCAGGGCTAGGCTAGACGAAGGGTTTAACAGACCTAGGGCTGGGGGTGAATGAACAGGGTAGAGAGAGCCCATCCCACCCTCACACCAGGGCCTCTCGTCTCTGAAGTCAGTGCCCACCCCGTTCCTCTCTCTCCTCTCCCTGCCTGATGCTGCCAGCCAGCAGGGAAACTAGGTCACTGAACTCTGTCTGCCCTCTGTTTTTTTTAATATAAATTAAAGCCAAAAGGCTGAACTCTCTCACTCCCTCTCTAGCCGGTCAGCGGTCTCCACAAAGCTTTTCACAGGAGGGTTAGAGTAAAAAAGAGAGAGCCCATCCCACCCTCACACCAGGGCCTCTCGTCTCTGAAGTCAGTGCCCACCCCGTTCCTCTCTCTCCTCTCCCTGCCTGATGCTGCCAGCCAGCAGGGAAACTAGGTCACTGAACTCTGTCTGCCCTCTGTTTTTTTAATATAAATTAAAGCCAAAAGGCTGAACTCTCTCACTCCCTCTCTAGCCGGTCAGCGGTCTCCACAAAGCTTTTCACAGGAGGGTTAGAGTAAAAAAGGCACACACACAAACAAACAGGCAGGCACACACACAAACAGGCAGGCACACACACAAACAGGCAGGCACACACACAAACAGGCAGGCATGCAGACAGACAGGGTAAAACCCTAAAACATGCAGGCACGCCCTCACACACACAGTAAACAAACCCAAATATCCAGTATAATCCTCTCTTTGGGGTTTTTAAGGAGCGGGTCAAAATAAGTCATGTTGCGCCGGAGGCTGCAGTGCTATCTCTGACAAGCCAAGGGAGGATTTGTGCTGCGCAGATTCACTGCATATTTCTATTTCTGCCTCGGCCACTCTTAATCACTGCCATCACACACACGCGGAGAGTGCTCCACACATGGACACACACTCTAGCCTCCTCTTTGTTGGCCAGTATTTCTTTCTCCCTCCAGGCAGGCGTGGTAGAAGCAAACCACCTCCATGTCAGTGGACCAACCTCCAGTGTGATTTCAGAGTCAGATGATGTCACCAGTAACAGGTGTTAAGTAGGCTAGGTTTCCCTGGCAACAGTGGAATCTTCAGACATGACTGTTCTCCCCAGTCCAATCCACTCTGTCCTTTCATCCCTTCGTCTCTCTCTCCTCCTCTGTCTCTCTTGCTCATTGAAGCCAGAGAGAGAGAGAGAGAGAGGAGTGTTCTGGTAGCGTGGTCTCAGATCTGTTTGTTCAGTCTGGTGAATTCATGACAATGACAATAGGAGTTGGCAAGACAGCACAAACAGATCTGGGACCAGGCTAGGGTTCTAGGCTGCTGGGTGGAGAAAGCTGAAATTGACATGGATCCTATTCCAGGTTCCACATATTTCAATATAAAAATAAGCTGTTTGAATCATTAACCCTTTGGGCACGTTCTGTCATGTAATGTTCTGCACTTTTGTCTTCCCCAGGAGTGTTTATATTATAGGGGAGATGCCAATTTACAACAGTTGAAAATGTAAAATGTATAAGTCAATTCATTCTCAGTGGGTTGATACGGTTCTGTAATTTGCTGGTTTTGAGGACCAATAGCAATAGCAATAACTTTCATGTTGGATTTATGTTTTATTTTTTAGAATTAACCCCTATCTGTCATAGTTGAAAAGAAGCGGTACTTTTTCCTGAAAGGGTTAAAAACAAAAAGCTAATTGACGCCAATGAATAATTAAGCTATAACGAGAGTCATAGTATGTGCTTAACACAGGAAAATTTGGGGCACTAAATTGTGATAGCTAGCAATATTAGTGCCACTTACAAGGGATGCCATTCATTGACTGAAGTGCCACAGCAGTGTGCAAATGGTTAATTCAAGACTAAGGCCACGAGAGGCCTGTATCCAAGTTATTTTTTGCACATTTTTTGAGATATTTTAAATGTCAGTATTTTAAAACATATTCCAAGTGCCTTTTATTATAGGTGAAAATATAGAAGATATAAAAATATATGAAAAATTAAATATATATATATATATATATATATATATATGAATATATATTTTTTCCTGGCATCGTGTTCTCGAGGTTCTTGAACATGTTTAGTTTTAGAGTTGTAAAAGTCTCCAATTGGTACAACATAGCTGTGTGCTTCTGTTTTAGAGGAATTTTATTACGATAATGTCAATGGAAAGAAAATGTTTAATAAAGTCGCATTTGATACAATTGATTTGTCATTTTTCAGTTACTACATCCGGAGTGCTGCATCCAGTGGAGGTTCTAGACCCTTTCAACTGGGGGGGGCAAGCTGGGGCCAGTTGTACTGTTAGAGGGGCCAGTCACATTAGAAGTTATTGTTGTCATATCGTTTTCTTCACTTCATTGCAGGCATTAGTAGGCAAAAGACAAAAATGTCCCTCTAGTAAATGTGTGGGTTTAATTAGTGTTCCACGTTGCCACTGTCTAATAACGGATGTAAAAAAAGAACGATAGCAAAAATTTGTTATGCAAAAATTATTTCATACTCCACATTTAGGGGGGCCACAAGGGGGTCCAGAATTGTTGTCACAGGGGCACTGCCCCCCCAGAACCGCCAGTGGCTGCATCACACACACCACACCTTATATTGTTTTTAAATCACATATAAATTGTATTTTAAGTGTTAAAAATGATTCCATAACAACTCAAGTTTCTAACTGGCTTTTTAAAAGTGACTAGTTGTTGCCTCTGATGACATGCCCTCCAATGCTGAAGAGGTGCTCCACAACTGAAAAGGATGCTTGAACATGTACTCGGCAGCAATTCTTCCGGAATGACAGAGAATCAGCCATTGGGATCAGCTGCAGATGGCAGATGTGGGGTGATGAGGTACTACAATCTCTGGTCTTGTGGCAAGTGCACCCTCTATCCATCACTATGGGTACTCCAAAATCTCTTTGTTGATTGACTAAAGGGCAAAGATGGTGGATAAATGAAGATAGTTCACTAAGGCCGTTTACCATTTTAAACGGTCATTTCCGGTTTACGGTCGAATTAACTGGGTGTGTCCCATAGAAACCAATGTAAGAGCAACTGGGTCTTGTCAACAGGTCTGGTCAACAGGTCTGGTCAACGGTCTGGTCAACAGGTCTGGTCAACTGGGTCTGGTCAACAGGTCTGGTCAACAGGTCTGGTCAACTGGGTCTGGTCAACAGGTCTGGTCAACAGGTCTGGTCAACTGGGTCTGGTCAACAGGTCTGGTCAACAGGTCTGGTCAACTGGGTCTGGTCAACAGGTCTGGTCAACAGGTCTGGTGAACAAGCGTTTCCCAAACTCAGTCCTGCCCCCCCATAGCACTACACAGCTGATTCAAAAAATCAACACATCGTCAAGCGTGTATTATTTGAATAAGCTGTGAAGTGCTAGGGAAAAAAACAAAACATGCACCACTTGGGGTCCCGAGGACCAATTTTGGTTAACACTCTTAGTTCATTGACTTTCATTAAACCATCAAATAAAATAAAAAAACACTGAGTGTGTTGTCTGGCTTCCTCTTCCATCTGTCCTATTGGGTACAGCTTCTTCTGTTTGTTGAGTTCTGCCCAGGAAATTGTCAATTGATTTCTTTAGGCTTTTGTCAAGTTTGCCACTATACTCAGTGGTGGATCAATGTAAGCCAACGCTTACACCATTATGGGGAAAGTTTGGAGAATTGGGACACACATCCTCAGATGGCTGTAGAGTCCTCTGATGCATGGAATGACGTAGGTGGCTTTGACAATGTCAGATCCTTGCACACATCAGTGGCAACATTGACCGGCGTTAGGATGACATCCACAACATCAGCAAGGACTCATTTATTATGGATTATTTCCCAGACTAGCGAGGGTCAAAACTAGGGTTGAATGGCGGGAACCCGGTTACCGAGATTTACCGCCCAAAACCACTCCATTTTCCAGGGATAAATAACTGTGAGAAACCGGTAAATTATAATAAATTATTTATATGAACAGCATGACGTGAACTGGAACTGTTAAATTATATGCGATGTCTAAATGTGGCTTCTCTATGGCCTTCTCACTGCTCTCTGCATGATCAGTCATCAACGCTCAGTCATCAATCTTCGGACAGGCAGCCCACCTCAGTATGGAGCGCAGTTCACAATGCATGTAGACCTATCATCCCATCACGGTAACTTTATTTCTGGTGAAAGGTGGGGCTACATTTGCTGCAGAATAGCCTATGATACAGTAATATAAGGACCGAATGGCTTTCGGGGTCACCTTATTTTTTTATTGTAAAGATATATATGTTTTAATTGTAGCTGCAGAGTTTTAAAACAGTCTATCACTTGAATATCGTTGCTTTAAATCAGTGCACACGTGAGCACTCTCGCAGGTCTTTCTCAATTCCATTCAAATTGCATACAAAATAGATAATATAGGCATAGATATAGATGCCCTAGCCTACCTCTTGCAGGTAGTACATTCAATGCAGTATTTGCCTTATATTTAGGTAATGAATGATAGGTTATGCATAATAACAAATGTATAGCCTCTGTCTCTTGCGCAATACGCACGCACCTGTGCACCACACACACACTCTCCTTAAAAAAACACTGCTTAGCTCTTGGAGTCTCATGTACGAAAAGCTAGACTAGAATAGCTCGCTTGACTTTTTGTTGTTGTTGCATTTCTTATACCAATGAAACTCACTGGTAGTTTGAAAGAAGAGCGAACATGCGATGGCGGTAGGCTATACCAGTTATTTATTCAGACCCTAACCATTCAATCTTCGTGAAGAGAATTAAAAGCCGACTGCATCTAATTCTAGTCCTATATTATGCAAGCATGTCATTAGAATGATAAAGATACGGACAACTAAACGTATTTCATATAACTGTTGAAAGCGAGGAAGGAATGAAGCAACAATAGAGAGAGAAATAGGAGGTAGGCTAATAACATTCTGGGAAACATGAAATGTATATATGAGTCAGACTACCAATTATATAAATTATTATATTTCAAAATTAAAATCAAATTCGCAAGCCTGCACTTGTAACTTTGTAGGCCGCATGTGCTGCACCAGAATGACGGGTCAACACTGAGCCTATCATATATGTATTGGATAATGGCACAATCATTTTGGCTTTTTTGGGATTGGCCTCATAAAATGTCTTTATTGTATGGCTCATAAAATGTATTTAATGTATGGCTCATCAGGCTCAGGTAGCATATGTCTTGAATTTTCGATCAAATCACTAATCAAAGCCAGACATTGGCCTATTTATATGCTTTTGAATTACACTTTAGGTTTTGGCGGGAAATGCCATGTTACCCGGGAGAAAAGTGATTCATTCTCGAGATGGAACATTTGTAAAACACCGGGAAAATATTAAACCCTACCCTTACCTGTCTCTCTCAACCAATGTAGAAACAGTTGCTAATATAACAATTTATTACAATTATTCTGTTACGTAACACTAGTTTATTTTTCATTATATTTGGAGGTAACCATTTTTTGGTAACACATGATGGCGCTCTACTCCTAGTAACAAAAACTGCTAAATTCTTCCATTATGGAACCTTTTACTACTGTGACCAACCACACAGTGGCAGCATCGTGATGTAGATGTGACAACATGAATGAGCATTTGTTGCAATTTCAAATACTAATGTTTATGACCAGGTCTAATTCACAGATTGTGTTCATTAGAGCACAATGCGGAAAATGATTGTTTCTTATTGGCCAACTCCAGGTATAGAACCTCCCCCGATTCAGTCCGGTTTCTTCCGTTTGGTGCATAATGAACACGACCCTGATCTTGTACAGAGTCATACACACAGAGACATGGGTTGAGAAAAGGAGAAGGCTTTTATTGAGGGTATAATTTACAGTGGGTGGGGTAGGGAGGGGGGACGGTTCATGTTTCTGGAGTCTGTTGCTTCTGCTCTGGCGAGGGTTTACTGTCCTGTGTCTGAATAGAGAGCTCCTCATCTAGACGCTCCTTTGCTCGCACCACCTTCAAGTACACAGAGGGACGGACACACACACCACACAATCAAAATCCTTAGCAGTGCACCTCAATACATGGCAAATCATATTTGTCTACTGTTCTGTTATCATAATGATACACTGACATTGTAAATATTAATTTAGGCTACCACTGGATCTTGCATGTGGTATCCTAATACAAGGCATGATCATGATAGTGACTACAGGTCTAAGAATGTGCGCTATCACCAGCCTAATTTCAATTATCATCAGGACAGCTCTGTGCAAGGCTCTGTACAAGCACCAGAGGTATGAAAGCCGAGAGACTCAACTTGCCATTACGCCCTATGAATAGTTACAAGAACGAAGCAATTGCTTGTTGAGTCACATGGTTTCAAGCCTCTCTGGCACTAGTAAGCACTGGCTCACACAGAGATGGCGCGATACTGGAAATTAAACCATGAACCTCACCTTGGACTGTAGATAGAAGGAGCCGCCCGCTGCCTTGTCGTTGACTTTAAAAAGGTGTTCATAGTTCTGTTGACAAAGTACAGCAGGTCAGTCATGAACAGGTTGGCCCCACCAATGGCCTAATATGGAAATGCATCTAGAGCCATATACACACACACACACTTGTCTGTCTTGCATGTAGGCCACATGAAGGAACTTCCGGTCTTTTAAATTTGTGAGTGTGGCCCTGTCCAGAAAACCCCCTAGCCCACGCCCTACCCCATAGACACTTGTGTAAATATGACTGGATAGGGATCAACAATATGCAACATCCCCTAGCCTATTAGGGGACAAGATGGAGGTACCGGTACATTGTTTATACCCATCCAATCATCTGTGTGTGGTGAAGTTCCTAGGGGAAGGGGCTAGGGCAGGGCCTATGTTCTCTGGGTGTTGTCTTCAATGTACTTTAAAGTGTGTGTGTGTATATACCTTCTGGAGCTCCTCAGGGGTGAGCGTGGCGATATTGAGGATCTGCTGAGCCTCCTGTAAGGTCATCCCAGTGAGACTAGAGGCTGCTGCTGACTGCTGGCCGGCACGCCCCCTGGCCTCCGCTGCAGCTTGACTGGCTGCAGACAGAGACAGAAGAGACAGGGTTAGTCACCTTCTCAGGTAAGGAAAATAGCCAATTTATGCAACAGAGTTTGTTTCTCTGTCAAAAGAGAGAGAAAGTGTGACAGGTAGAGAGACAGAAAGACAGACATAATTGCCCTAAATGAGACATGTTTTCACAGTCCATTTTACATTGAAATACCATACAAAAGCATTATTGAGTGAGGAACATACCTGCATATTCTTGCCGCAATGCACGCGCAAACGCCCGTCCTACTACCTGCGCCCCCATGACAATGATCTGCGCAAGATATTTCGCCTACACAAAGACGAGAGATTGTTAGTTACACTATGTCAACAGAAAGCAACAGTCTGGTTTGGCTCAAGAAGGCCTAGACAAATTACAGCTCATAATGAATGGCAACCGCAATTTAAACGAAACCCACTTCTCCCCCTTCGCTCACATTAGACCTGGTTAGTTTCAAGCAACATTGTGAACCAGCCATAGCCATACTGTTAGGATAGTATTTCAGATCAGACAGAGTGGGCAAAGGTAGAGCAGGTTTGATGCAGGCACAGTGACTGTGCAGTATGCGCAGTGCAGATGAGAGGAGCATCATTAACTACACTTTACAAAAACATAAAATACAACATGCAATCATTTCTACACTTCTACTCAGTTACAGTTCATATACGGAAATCAGTCAATTGAAATAAATTCATTAGGCACTAATCTATGGAACTCACATGACTGTTGGTCACGGATACCTTAAAAAAAGGTAGGGGCGTGGATCAGAAAACCAGTCAGTATCTGGTGTGACCACCAGTTGCCTTATGCAGTGCATGTTGTCCCACTCCTCTTCAATGGTTGTGCAAAGTTGCTGGATATTGGCGGGAACCGGAACACGCTGTCGTACACGTCGATCCAGAGCATCCCAAACATGCTCAATGGGTGACACGTCTGTTGAGTATGCAGGCCGTGGAATAACTGGGACAGTTTCAGCTTCCAGATCTTTGTGAAATGGGTCTGTGCATTGTCATACTAAAACACGTGGTGAATGACACAACAATGGGCCTCAGGATTTTGTCACGATATCTCAGGGCATTTAAATTGCCATCGATAAAATCCAACAGTATTTGTTGTCCGTAGCTTGTCTGCCCATACCATAACCCCACCCCCATCATGGGGCACTCTGTTCACAACGTTGACATCAGCAAACCGCTCGCCCACAAAACGCCATACATGATGTCTGCAGTTGAGGCCAGTTGGACGTACTGCCAAATACTCTAAACCGACGTTGGATGCGGCTTATGGTTGAGAAATTAACACTCAATTCTCTGGCAACAGCTCTGGTGGACATTCCTGCAGTAAGCATACCAATTGCACGTTCCCTCTAACATATGTTGCATTGCGTTGTGTGACAAACCTGTACATTTGAGTGGCCATTTACTGTCCCCAGGACAAGGTTCACCTGTATATTAACCATGCTGTTTCATCAGCTTCTTGATATGCAACACTGGTCAGGTGGATGGATTATCCTTGGCAAAGGAGAAATGCTCACTGACAGGGATGTACAAAATTTGTGCACAACATTTGAGAGAAAAACGTTTTTGTGCATATGGAACATTTCTGGGATCCTTTATTTCAGCTCATGAAACATAGGACCAACACTTTACATGTTGCGTTTATATATATATATTTGTGTTCAGTGTATTTAGCGCGATTATTAAAGCAACAATATGAGCCAGCTTCCTAACGTTAGCTACAAAGGTAGAAGACATATCAAGGAGACATTACGGTTGCATAAGCTAAATTAGGCAGCCAAGATTGTCAAGGTGTGCGGGCTATGGCAAGAGAAGCAAGCAACGTTTCTCCTTCACAGCTTCCATAATCATGACAGCAATTCATAGCGTTTCAAAATACAAAAATATCTTACCATTGCTTATCCCCGGGTTTCTCCGATTATTTACAGTACAGTACACAATAAGACGGTGGAGGAGCACGGCGTTTTCACATGTACCTCCATCAAGGTCGCAGTTGGTTCAAAGTTCAAGGGCCAAACTCGGAACAAAGATATTCGAGTTTGATGAAGATCAACAAACCGGCGCCTTCACTGTATGAAAATACTGCTCTCTAGTGGATGGCTGTTTAAATTGCACCAATTTTCATTACACAGCCTTCATCATCATGTCTTGCCAGCAGATCAGACTCGTTTGCTTACAGCTAGCTGTATTAGGGTCGGACAACATGACCTCAATCCAGGGATGAGAAATACATGTACTACGAATTGTCCCATTGTTGCATCGGGAAGATTTGAAAGACTGCACATTTTTCCAGAAAGCTGCCCTTTTAATCCTCATGCTAGGTAGAAAGTGCTTTGAACAACAATGGATAGTGCGGGCTGTCATTTGCTCTGTGGAAATGTCAGTGACAAATTCAGAACATTGCCTGTTTTTGCAGTAAGCAGGTCCACTGTACAGTACCTGTGCCCATGAGGGGAGAAGGTTAAGTGGGAGAAGGTTAAGTCAAGGTGCCGGAGGTGAGCTTTGCTGAAGGCCCTAAAGTGATTATAAGTGATTTTAGTTGAGATTTAAATACACCGTACCACGTATCCTCCAAGGAGATGTTTTATTGTCTCATGTGCAAGAGATTATTACTATGTTACTTTGTTTCAGAAAGTACCTCGTATCCTCTAAGGAGATGTTTGATTTAAACCATTAGTTTCGGAGTTAAAAAATAAGCTTTTGAGTACTCAGATGGTAGTAATGTGTCACTAATCACAGTGGCTGCAGTCCAACGTACCATGCCATCAACCTACCTAACACCAGGCTTGCCATGCAGTCATTCATCAGTCCTGTTTGGCAATAGGTAAACATCATTTCATTCACTTTATTGTTCCTTTCCCATTGTTTTCATTCAAGTGAAATAATTGCTTCTATAATATTTTTCTCCAGATTCCCCTATTGTGGCCAGAGTTGGAAACAGTATTACTGTTGACTTTATATTCTAAAATGGTACTAACCACCAGTGGGACATGATTGTAATGAATTAGGCATATACTTGAGTGTTTTTCTTTTGTCTCTGTCAGGACAATAGGATTAATAATTGCTATATTAGCTTACATTAGAATGCACTCTGGAATTAGTGGGAGGGAATTCTAATGCCACTGAACCATTCTGAATGAATAGAGGCCAGGTCCCTCAGTAAAGCTCACCCCATGCACCTTGACTTAAACTACTCCCCTCATGGGCGCAGGTACAGGGGACCTGCTTACTGCCAAAACAGGACTCATTCTGGTCTTAATACTGTACTGTATAGCAATGTTATGAATTTGTCATTGGGAATTCATTTGCTATTGTATGTACTGTTTTTGTCCCTAGAAATGCTTTTTTTAAAACATGAATGACAATGTGATATTGTGTATTTGCTAAGACAGTGTCAACCAGTTATGTTTTTGGAGCTCAAACAAAGAAATAAACTATTCAACGACAACAATGTTCTTGTGTGTGGCTGTTTATTGCCTTTGTTAATGCACCCTTGACAACAATGACATGGATTACCAATTAATTATTGTACTTCAAACGAGCATCCATAGTTTGAGGAAGGTTTGACATACGAAGCCATTCCCCACACGGGACGACGTAGTCCGAACACAGCCTGATTGGCTGACTATCCTTTTCTGTTCAACACAAGTTCTAGTGCCATTAGCATGAGGACGAAAAGGGCAAAACTAGCAGTCGTTCAATCTTCCCGCTGTAACAGTTGGGATAATGGGACAATTCGGGGGGGGGTACAACACTTCTCATTCCTGGATTGAGTTACGTTTTCCGAGCCATATCTCACGCCGGCTCTGCGGTGTCTTGATCTACACAGTCATGCTGTCCGACCCCAGTGCAGCTCAGTGTAAACAAGCGTAACAGTATTGTAGGAGCCATTTTAGCCTGTTTGAGTTGTGTATATGTTGTCTGTCAAGGGTAACTTTTACTTGTTTTGTACACTAGAGGGCACTATATGTTGGGGTCATGGGTCACTGGTCGTGTGTGTATAGGTATGCACAGGTGACCAGGAAGGGTTATCACAGGTGAGAGGAGAGCACATCCAGTTGTTACCATATCACTGATACAGATGATAGGATGCATCTCTCTGTACCTTTTCTACAGGAATATGTGTTTCGGAGCCATTTATATTTTATATACGCAATAAATGGAACTTCACCCCAAAAGAGTAACGTTTGGAAAGCAGATTTTTGTGGACGTGTTACAGACAGCTCTCTCCTGTGCCAGTGGCAGTTCATGCAAAGCGCCACTACAGGTCGGGTCAGAATCTCCTGGCAACATCATGACATCAGTAGATTCACTAGTTTACCCCTTTTTCTTTGAGATGAGCAAACGTTTTCCCCTTTAAACATACTTTTGTTTTAAGCAACAAATTGAAAGACAAAGAAATGGCATGTGTACAAGGTTCAAACAGTTGTTTATTGCAAGGCAACATGAACATTCCCACAAAACCGTTATTCATAAGATGGACAGAGAAATAATGCATTATTCAAAGTATAAAATAATAGATTTTTCTTTTTGTTAATATCCCAAAGAACAATGTAAGACATTTGAGAGATTGCAGGCACAAAATGCATTACAAACACACGGTCACTGACACCAACAATATCTAGGCCCTACAGTCAATGCATTGGTTTGTGTTCACTTTTCAAGTACTACACAATGGCTGCATTTACACAGGCAGCCCAATTCTGATATTTTGCCCAAGTACTGGCAAAAAGCTCTGATCTGATTGGTTTAAAGACCAATTTAAAAAAAAATCTGAATTGGACTGCCTGTGTAAACTCAGTGAGTCTGACTACTATTCAAGAATGGTTGGTTCCAGTCTTTCTGTCATTGTAAACAACATGATTGGTTCGATCAGACTTGGATTAGCCTATTAAAAGTATTGCCTTGTGCTGTACTAGCCTTGATCATGGCTGCTGTGATTGCATCATATAGTAATAATACTGTAAGTTAGTAAGAAAAAGTAACTAAATGATTGTTTACTACAGTATAATAAAAGAATGAGCTCCTTTGGTGAGGAATACTTCAATAACAGTCTTAAGACGAAGTGTTAACATATGAGGTACAGGAATTCCAGTTCTACAGTCTATCAATCTAGAAAGAAAGGTACAGATACATAGTACTCCCCACCATATTACAACCTCAGAGATCCACTCCTGTACAACTCCCACAAGAGGTGTTTTGGCTTTTCAATACAACACCCACATGTAAGAACATCACACACATTTTAAGAGTCCCCCAAAACAGAGTACAGTCCCAATGCTATAAACTATCTCCCAAGATCTGCTGGCTGAACTGAGAGATGCACCTGGGTCACGTTCATTAGGACACGCAACGGAAAACGTTTTGAAATGCTTTGCAACGGAAAACAAAAATCCAGGTAATGCCTCCCTGTTTGAGGTTGTTTTCGTCCGTTTGGTGACTAATGAACACGACCCTGGAGTGGTACTGGACTGTTAGTAGTTCTTTATCACTGGCCAGAGAATGAAGCTACCTAAACAACAAAATAATATTATATTCCTATCAATAGAAATCAAAGCCATGCTTTAACCTGAAGGCTATTTACCCTGTTGTACCGTCTGTGTTTTTTTGCTGTGCGCTTGTTGAGACCGTATGGGGATACCACTGACCATCTAACATCCACGGACTACAGGAGCTGGAGGTGCAGATGGGATATCCAGGTACAGAGGTGGAGTGTGAATCTTTGTGTGTGTGTGTGTGTGTGAATATATAGTGATGCATAGGAGGTGGTAAATCCGGAAGACCATAGATACTGTATTCAAGAGCATGCGTTTGAGTTTTTCATAGTTACTGTGTTTAGAGGTTTATGGAGTATGGTTCATATTGGCCCATAAAAAAAGCAAGCAGTGGTCTAGTCATTACTATTATGACACAGGTGTAAGGTTAGGAGTGGTGACAGACACACAGGTGTCCATCCCGTGTGGCAGTAAGGGCTGGGTTGTAAGGGAGTGTTGGGAGTCATTTAACTATCTAGCCTAGTAGGAATGTTAGCTATTTACAGTACAAGGCAGCTGCAAGTCAAAGGTCGAATTAGGGTGAGATTGCCTTTAACCACAGACCTAGGATCAGATTCCCAACCTCCAATCCTACCTTTAAACATTATGGGGAGGAAAACATATCTGATCCTGATTCAGTCAATGGTTAGAGGCAACATCTACTTACTCAGAGTATTAGAGGATGAGACGAGGATATGGGAGGTAGGGCTGCAAAAGTCTGGTAACTAAACCCTAAAATTCCCAGGAAAATAAGCAGGAAATCCAGCAATTCTCCAATTGGGATTTCTGGAAAACCTAGACATTTTGTTGACAGAATTTTGCAACCTTAATGACAGGTTAATTTTATGGAGTTGAGAGATGTTCTTTTGACATAGGACACATCAGTGGCACACAGGAAGGACACGTTTCAGTCCAGCAGGCCCCTTGGCTACTGCTGGACCCTGACTGGTCCGCAAGGCAACACACACTAGTCACCCTGAAAGACACAAGAGCATGGGTAAATGTGTGTGTGTGTGTGTGTGTACATTTGTGTTTGTGTGTATGTCACTCACCCACTCATCGTCTTCTACTCCCTGGAAGGACTCCTGTGGTAGAGGGTTGTCGTCCATGTTCCCCAGCTTGCCTATCATGGCACTCAACAGCTGTAGTACAGACAGACGGTTAACACACTATAGTCCCACTACTGACTAGTGGTGAGTACCAAGACAGATGGTTAACACACTATAGTCCCACTACTGACTAGTGGTGAGTACCAAGACAGATGGTTAACACACTATAGTCCCACTACTGACTAGTGGTGAGTACCCATATCCCTCATTTAACATGATATCAATATGAGCAAGACATATTGAGATATCGATTTATCCTTGTTGTTAACCTACACTATTAGGTAATGAATTTTCATGAGTCTTGCAGGCATAAAACCCTCTCACAGGCTCTCAACAGCATAGTGAACTGGCTGCTGATGGTCCATCAACTAGCTTCCCATTGTATTCAAACTGGTTAGGTATGTCTATCTGCTACCAGAATATTTACATGTAGCTCAATAGAAAATCTGCAAGGAGTTGTCTGGACAAAGCCGTGGAAATGAACAGAAAATGAAACATTCATACATGATATCGATATAGATTTTCCCATCACTACTAATAACTATTCACACTATTACTGTGACAAAACATGACAAAACAGTCACCAAGCTTCTAGGTAGCTAGCTGCACTCAAAGAGAAATACTCACTAAGATAAGATGCTTGTACACATTCCGATTAGGGATGCACAATATATCGGTGGTATGCTGACGTGCATACCTATATAACGTAGGTACATGACGTAATGACGCCACGTAAAAATGTTGCGCTACACGTGCAACACAGCATTCTTAACCTAGCCCACAATGCCTCTTCACTGAGATGCAGTGCCTTAGACCGCTGCGTCCGTGTATGTGTGTTAACTATTTAACTGTACTAGAATGCTAAAAAATATATATATCGGTATTGTTTTTTTTTGGCAAGGAAAATATCGGATATCAGTATTGGCCAAAAATGTAATATCAGTGCATCACTAATTCAGATAGTAGCAACACACACACACGCACACGCACACACACAAACAAGTGCACACAGACACACACCTCATCTTTCTTCTGCTCGTCAGTCTTCTCCTCCAGGTAGTGAGAGGATGGAAGGTACTTTCTCACTTGGACCTCCTTGGGCGCCTCACTCACTGAGAGGACAGACCAGACAGTGGGGGTTGTGTTTGAATGGCCGTGGGCCACTGTGTGTATACTGTCTGTTCTAAAGGCAGCAGCAGGAACCTAACCACTAGACCACAACAGGCCACATGCAGAGACACTGCGCAAGTCTTCTCAGACTTGATTAGTCTCAATCAGTCAGGTCTGGAAGAACATGGATCTTCACACACGCTAATAGCTCTTAACAACTTGTCTAATGTTCTTTTCATTACATTTTAAATCACCTTTATTTGATTGCTAATTTCAACAGTCAAGCCCTCACAATCACTACACCCTCCCTTCTATTCCCGTTCATTTGATTGGCTGATGCCGATGTTCCATTAAAACAACACTTCCTGTCCCATCAAAACATACAGTGGCAAGAAAAAGTATGTGAACCCTTTGGAAATACCTGGATTTCTGCATAAAAGGTCATAACATTTGATCTGATCTTCATCTAGGTCACAACAATAGACAAACACAGTCTGCTTAAACTAATAACACACAAACAATTATACATTTTCATGTCTTTATTGAACACACAGTGTAAACACTCACAGTGCAGGTTGGAAAAAGTACGTGAACCCTTAGATTTAATAACTGGTTGACCCTCATTTGGCAGCAATAACCTCAACCAAACGTGTTCTGTAGTTGCGGATCAGACCTGCACAACGGTCAGGAGGAATTTTGGACCATTCCTCTTTACAAAACTGTTTCAGTTCAGCAATATTATTAGGATGACTGTTGTGAACTGAAGGTCATGCCACAGCATCTCAATCGGGTTGAAGTCAGGACTGACTGGGCCACTCCAGAAGGTGTATTTTCTTCTGTTGAAGCAGTTCTGTTGTTGATTTACTTCTCTGTTTTGGGTCGTTGTCCTGTTGCATCACCCAACTTCTGTTGATCTTCAAACAGATAGCCTAACATTCTCCTGCAAAATGTCTTGAATTCTTGGGAATAAATTATTCTGTCAATGATAGCAAGCTGTCCAGGCCCTGAGGCACCAAAGCAGCCCCAAACCATGATGCTCCCTCCACCATACTTTACAGTTGGGATGAGGTTTTGATGTTGCTGTGCCTTTTTCTTTCTCCACACATAGTGTTGTGTTCCTTCCAAACAACTCAACTGTAGTGCACCTGTCTACAGAATATTTTGCCAGAAGCGCTGTGGAACATCCAGGTGCTCTTTTGCAAACTTCCGACGTGCAGCAACGTTTTCTTTGGACAGCAGTGGCTTCTTCCGTGGTGTCCTCCCATGAGCACCATTCTTGTTTAGTGTTTTACGTATCGTAGACTCATCAACAGAGATGTTAGCATGTTCCAGAGATTTCTGTAAGTCTTTAGCTGACACTCTAGGATTCTTCTTAACCTCATTGAGCATTCTGCGCTGTGCTCTTGCACTCATCTTTGCAGGACGGCCACTCCTAGGGAGAGTAGCAACAGTGCTGAACTTTCTCCATTTATAGACAATTTGTCTTACTGTGGACTGATGAACATCAAGGCTTTTATAGATACTTTTGTTACCCTTTCTAGTCAAAAATTCTTACTCTTAGGTCTTCTGAGATCTCTTTTGTTCAAGGCATGGTTCACATCAGGCAATGATTCTTGTGAATAGCAAACTCAAATTATGTGAGTGTTTTTTATAGGGCAATCTTGTCTCATTGATTGGACTCCAGGTTAGCTGACTCCTGACTCCAATTAGCTTTTGGAGAAGTCATTAGCCTAGGGGTTCAAATACTTTTTCCAACCTACACTGTGAATGTTTAAATTATGTATTCAATATAGACAAGAAAAATACAATAATTTGTGTGTTATTAGTTTGAGCAGACTGTGTTTGTCTATTGTTGTGACTTAGATAAAGATCAGATCAAATTTGATGACCAATTTATGCAGAAATGCAGGTAATTCCAAAGGGTTCCCATACTTTTTCTTGCCACTATACATGTGTGTCATTCCAGGTACACAGATCCACAAGACTTCTCTCAAAGCCTGTATCGGTAATTCTACGTTATAGAAGATCTCTGCCTCACATAGAGTTGATTGATGATTAGCTGTCAGAATAGATTTAGCTAGTGTCCCCATCATGTCAAAGCACAAGGCAGATCATCTTGTCAAACCCAGGACTTGGCCCATGACAGAGTGTAAAGGTTGCCCCTTATAAACTGTATCTGCTCGGCTTCTCATCTGACATTCAAAAGGTGGATCTAACAGTAATGCTGTTGACTTCAGTCCACTGTTTGTACTATATGTGCCTGGGCCGAGCAGAGCTGAGGTTAGCCCCTACCTGGGGTCATGTCTTTGGGCTTGAGGCTGATGGAGTGGTGCTTCCCATCAGAACCAGCCATCCAGGCTGAGGCTGTCAGAGAGGACTCCCACCACACTGCTGTGTCTGGGTACACATCATCCTGGAAGAACTCTTTCTGTGGACGGACGGAGAGAAGGAGGGAGGGAGACGAGACACGACAGGGTTAGTTCAGAACTCAAACAGCTCAAACTCCACAGACTAAGTACAAACAGGGGTTCACATACCAAACCCTTTTTACTGGTAGTCCTTTGAGGCCCTGGTCTGAAAAGTCAACAAATAACTGCAGGTTTTTCCTATTTCCCCCATATATACACTAGATGGCAGCGTTCAGCCATAACTCACTCTGACGCGGGGGACTCTAAAGGCCACTGGCTCTATGGAGGTCTTACTGAGCCTCAGACCCCTGGCCACCTCTACCTCTTGCACCACACACTCAGTCTTCGGCAGGAAGGCCAAGCCCTAAACAAAGGAAACAGGAAGTTCATGCAGAGAGATTCAACAGGTCTACAGGAGCCAGCGTAATTGATTGACAGATCGTCAATTAGTCAGTCAGTCAATCAATTCACAGAGATTTTATACAAGTCACAAATTCCGGGAAATGTTTTTATCCATTGACTACAAAAGATGTAATAGGAAGGAGCGGGATATAGGAAATGAGAAAAGAAGAGGGAAAGCAGGGATGTAAATGCTGTCTCTACCTTGTGGGGCTCTGAGGAGTTGAAGCTGGCACATTCCAGGAAGTAGGGAGCCTCTGGCACTATCTCAAAGATGTACACTCGCGTGTCACCCTGGTTAATGTAAACAACAACAATAAACAATGGCTGTATAGGTTTACTCGTGTCAAAGTCTGGGTATGGGGAGTCAGTATGGATCTACCAATCCACCACCACCAATGGCCAACATTAGTCCGGTCCCAGATAGTTTTTTGTTGTCTACTAGCCATAGGAGTTGGCAAGACAGCACAAACAGATCAGGAACCAGGCTAGGCAGACATTATTATCATTAAGCACAAGAGTCTGTAACAGACTTTCAACACAACATCAAGTCAATATGGGTTCTATTTTCTTCCATCCAAAAGAAATGCTCTGTTTATTTGTTTGTTTGTGGTTGTTTACCTTTCCGGTGAGGATGACGACGCTGGTGTCGGGGTCGTAGAAGGGAATGAGGGTGGAGGGCGAGACGTCGGTGGGGGCGCTGGCGATGGCCCCGGAGGACAGGGACTCAGCGGAGTGCAGGTACAGGGTTCTCTCACTGCGACTGCAGAAGGGGGAAAACACATCGGGGGTCAAAGGTGAGGTGAACTGTGGTGACATCATCAATGAGGTCTCGGGTCAGAAAGGTTGTTTTCCTCTTATTCACCAGGACCATAAAGCCATTGGTGCCTTCAACAAAGTGGAACAGGTTTTTATGTGAACCAAGGTTATGGGTGAACTACATGTCAGACTGTCTGAATGGTCATAGACAGACGACGAGGAACTGAATGAATTAAATGAAGGTAAATGGATTGTTAAGCACAAATCGAAGCTCAACTACCAAAGAGAAACACAGAGAAATATTCACCTGTCGAATCCTGACACCATCAGGTATTTGCCGCCACACACCCACACCACACGAGCCCCTCTGTGGCCCTCAGGACCTGCACCCTCCTGCAGAGAGAGAGAGAAGGAGAATGAGAGAGAGAGATAGATATGAAAATACTCTGTTTCCACACAAAAAGGTTAAAAACTCCTCAGGTCTCCTGTACACTCACCTGTACTGGGTCAGCAGACTTGCGAGGGTCGTAGATGCTCAATTTCCCATCCTTACACACTGTGGCCAGGAGTTTACCATCCGGACTCCACGCCATCCCAAATATCTATATGCACACCAGATAGGAGAGACGGAACAGAGAAAGAAATGAGTGAAAAGTTTCAATGAAGCGAAGGAGACAAGCAAAATGCACATTCCTTGTACATACTGTAGGTAGGATCAATCAATCAATATCCATCCATCAATCATTATTATTATCCCAGATAAATTCTACCACGCCCCTATTCTCTAACAAAACCAGTGGTTCCGCCCCCTGCCAATGCCACATTCCTTATGTCCCGCCCCTTTCCCTCCTCCCCCGTCACCTGATCCTGGTGTCCCCGGAGCGCTTTGACCTCGTCCCCAGACTCCAGGTTCCACAGGCGCACCGTCTGGTCGTAGGAGGAGGATGCCAGCAAGCCCGACGCCAGGGGGTGGAACTTGACTGAGTAGATCTTCTCAGTGTGGCCTGTGATTGGTCAAAACCCCTGTCACTCACTCACATTCTATCAATCAATCAATCAATATATGATCTATTTCTGTCACTCATTGAATGAAGGATAGTGCAGTGATACATTAGTGGCTACATTCACTCACACATCTAAATGTTCAGATATTTGGACCCTAATTTCATTCAATTGAATTCTACTTCAATTTAACTTAATTGGGCTCCAGGCCCCTGTGGAGTATGTCTTACCCTGCAGGATGGCCTCTGGCTCAGTCAGGGTCTCTGTCAGACCCCCCTTAGGCACCTGCCACACACGGATCTTAGCATCGTCGCCCGCCACCACCAGCCTGTGACTGTTGAAGGGGTCCCATGAGAAGTCAGCCACGTTGACAGAGTTCTGGATGGTGGGCAGGCCCGTGTCCGCTAGCTTCCCAGCCTGAGACAACTGAGGAGGGGGCAGTGAGATACATTCCTCTTTCTTTAATGTGTGAACCAATAAAGCCACATCTGTGGTCTAATATGGTGGCACCCACAGAGATCCTAAATGACTATTTATACTATTCATTCCTATTATTTGATGACATTCTGCTGTATATGTAATTCTGTAGCGACCGCATATTTCATGTTGGTTGAAGCGCTGTTTACTCCCCTCCAACTAATAAGATGACACAGCCATAAAACACCCTCACTTCAGTAGAACTCTGCTTTCTTGGCCAGGGCTCACTTAAAAAATATACATATAAGGACAAATAAAAATAACTAAAAGAATACTACAATATTTCAGATAGACACATTTTCTAAGTGTGGAAGTACCTCAAAGATGGCGATCTGACCCCCGGCGGTGGCGAGGGGCACGGCCACGCGATGGCGGTTGGCACAGAAGCCATCACACTCCCCGGGCGTAGTGAGGTTGAGCCTCTTCAGGTTGGTGAAGTGGGTGTCTCTGTGGAGCACCACACCCTGCAGGTGACGAAACTTACTGCTGGGACCTGGGGGAGGAGGAGAGAGAGGGAGCAGGGTTATTTTAGACCTTAGCTACATTATTTGTAACCTGGGTCTTGTTCATTAGGCACCAACCTGAAGAAATTGTTTACAATGATGTACCTGGTCCAATAAGAAATGCTTGTTTTAGTTTTCCGTTGCAAAACATTTTGTTACGGAGTGCCCAATGAACACATTATTAGTAACCTAGTCCCATACTATATGTGCTGTGGGAAGCTCTTGTATGGTTAACAAACAAGTTGGTTACAGCACATTTAGAATGGTACCAGGCTACATCAGACAGGGGATACTGGCAGTGTGCCTGGTCCCAGATCTGTTTGTGCTGTCTTGATATGCTAGCAGTGTGTAGATCGTCAGACAGGTTCAGATTAGTCCAAACCACCATCTCTCTCTCTCTCACAGTTCAGTTGTAAATACAGCTCAAACCAACAGTCAGCATGACATAATAAGATAATGACAAGGTTAGGAAACGAGAGGAGATGAGAGAGAGAGCCTTACCTAGCATTGAGACTGACACTGTCAAATCTTACATAACATACTTCCTAATACCATTACCGGATATGTAACACATAGCATTGTGGGTAATGTAGTACCACTACAGTTTCCAAAAACAGCCTTACTCAGCATGTTGCTGATGGGTAAGGATGTGTGTGTGCATATGTGTGGTGTGTTAATGTGTGTGGTGAGTGTATGTGTGGTGTGTGTGTGCGTGTGTGTGCGTATTCACGTATATGTGTGTTTGTGTGTGTGTGTGAGATGGAGCATTGCTACTGTTTCCCAAACAGCCTTACCCAACATGCTGCTGATGGCTTTGGCACTCTGGCTGGGGCTGGGGAGGAAGCCTGAGGAGAGGCCAGAGGTGGAGGAGGGGGAGCGGGACGGGGCAACACTGCTGCTGGGGGAGCTCAGGGGACTGCTGGAGGTGGAGCAGCCTCGCACTGGAGCCTCCTGGAGAGGAAGAACAACAGTAATACATATACAATGTATAATCATATAATTAAACAATAAGGCCCGAGGGGGTGTGGTATATGGCCAATATACCACGGCTAAGGGCTTTTCTTATGCACAACGCAACGCGGAGTGCCTGGATACAGCCCTTAGCCGTGGTATATTGGCAATATACCACAAACCCCCAAAGTGCCTTATTGCTATAATAAACTGGTTACCAACGTAATTAGAGCAGTAAAAATAAATGTTTTGTCAAACCCGTGGTATATGGTCTGATATACCACGGCTTTCAGCCAATCAGCATTCAGGGCTCGAATCACCCAGTCTATATATCCAATACAGTGTATATTCATATGGTCTGATTAATATAAAATACTTTCTAGAGAGAAGGAATGATAATAATATGGTCAATAAACAAGACGTCTATATCCAAAGCTACTCACAGTGTTTACAGACTACTTTTATCTACAGACTTTAGATACTCACAGGTTTATCCAAGATATTCAATCAATACTGTATGTGTGGCCCGATGCAATTATATAACAACATTGTGAGAGAAAATAAACAACATCCAAATTCCATTTGTCTTAAAAATACAATAAAAAGGTAGTTGCAAGCAGAGAGAATGGAGAGAACGGAGGGAACTGAGGGAACTGAGGGAACGGAGGGAACGGAGGGAACTGAGGGAACGGAGGGAACTGAGGGAACGGAGGGAACTGAGGGAACGGAGGGAGCCAAAAGAGAAATGAAAGTGACCCATAGAGGAGGAGGAGGAGGAGGAGGAGTAGGAGGAGAAAGAGGAGAAAGAGGAGAAAGAGGAGGGATGATGCCGGACTCTCACCTCTTTGCTCCTCCCACTGGGCAGCTCTTTCTTAGCAGGCGTCTGATTGGCTGGCTTAGCGTGGTTAGGCTTCTGACGATTGGATGGGTTGACACTGACCTTCTCAACCTGAGAAAACGCACATGATTGGATGTTTAAGAGAACAGCAGGCTATTGATTGGTCCTGAAGTACAAACCGCGCCAAAAACCAAGCACTTCTATTTGTACTGTATGAACATTGTATCCAAGTCAGAATACAGATTATAGTTATATTGTGTAGTGGTGGTGGTACATCCAAGTCAGAATACAGAGGATAGTTATATTGTGTAGAGTGTTGGTGGTACATCCAAGTCAGAATACAGAGGATAGTTATATTGTGTAGAGTGTTGGTGGTACATCCAAGTCAGAATACAGAGGATAGTTATATTGTGTAGTGGTGGTGGTACATCCAAGTCAGAATACAGAGGATAGTTATATTGTGTAGAGTGTTGGTGGTACATCCAAGTCAGAATACAGAGGATAGTTATATTGTGTAGTGGTGGTGGTACATCCAAGTCAGAATACAGAGGATAGTTATATTGTGTAGTGGTGGTGGTACATCCAAGTCAGAATACAGAGGATAGTTATATTGTGTAGAGTGTTGGTGGTACATCCAAGTCAGAATACAGAGGATAGTTATATTGTGTAGAGTGTTGGTGGTACATCCAAGTTAAAATACAGAGGATAGTTATATTGTGTAGTGGTGGTGGTACATCCAAGTTAGAATACAGATTATAGTTATATTGTGTAGAGTGGTGGTGGTACATCCAAGTTAAAATACAGAGGATAGTTATATTGTGTAGTGGTGGTGGTACATCCAAGTTAGAATACAGATTATAGTTATATTGTGTAGTGGTGGTGGTACATCCAAGTCAGAATACAGATTATAGTTATATTGTGTAGAGTGGTGGTGGTACATCCAAGTTAGAATACAGATTATAGTTATATTGTGTAGTGGTGGTGGTACATCCAAGTTAGAATACAGATTATAGTTATATTGTGTAGAGTGGTGGTGGTACATCCAAGTCAGAATACAGATTATAGTTATATTGTGTAGAGTGGTGGTGGTACATCCAAGTTAGAATACAGCGGATAGTTATATTGTTTAGAGTGATGGTGGTACATCCTAGTTAGAATACAGATTATAGTTATATTGTGTAGAGTGGTGGTGGTACATCCTAGTTAGAATACAGATTATAGTTATATTGTGTAGAGTGATGGTGGTACATCCTAGTTAGAATACAGATTATAGTTATATTGTGTAGAGTGATGGTGGTACATCCTAGTTAGAATACAGATTATAGTTATATTGTGTAGAGTGATGGTGGTACATCCTAGTTAGAATACAGATTATAGTTATATTGTGTAGAGTGATGGTGGTACATCCAAGTTAGAATACAGATTATAGTTATATTGTGTAGAGTGATGGTGGTACATCCTAGTTAGAATACAGATTATAGTTATATTGTGATGGTGGTACCTGTTTCTCGCCACCTTTCCACCACTCCGCAGCTGACATGGCTGCCGTCCGGCCCAAGGTGTCTGGGTACAGGTCTGCATGGAACTCCTGTCCTGACTGAATTAGATACACACAAAAGCACACATACTCTTAAATGGAAGACAAAGGCTTGCTGCCTGTTGAGTGGTTGCTCATTCCATAACATTATTTTCCTCAGTGACTAAAAAGACACTATTGCCAAGTCCCCCCTATCAGTTTAGAAACAAGTACAGGGAAAGAACTGTTGGCATGGCATCAAAATGGCAGATTGATCTGCTGTTACAGTAGCCTGAGAGATATTGGACCTTGCGGGGCACGTGGTAGTTGATTGGCACGATGAAGCTGTCCGTCAGCTGCAGGACCCGCATGACCTCACAGGACAGGATGTCCAATGCCAGCTTGGGTACCATGGCAACGCCTCGTGTTGGGGCGTCCGTCAGACAGTGGCTCACTGGAGAGAAAGAGAGGAGGAGAGAATAAGAGGGAGAAAGAAGGAGAGAGTAGAGGACAGACCTGGTGTGTGAGAGAGGGAGTGGGAGAGGTAGGAGGACAGTATTGGAAAATGAACAACCACTGATCTGTCCTTACCTTGGGAAAGGAATGGTTCACTGGCAGACACCTCAAAGCAGTCAATGACACTATCTCCCTATGGAATAGAGAAAGAAGCAGACAGGAGTGTATTTACTGAGGAAGATAACAGTACATGATTAATCGAGGCCAGCTGTCTTCATCCTATCTGTTAAGGGAGACAACAAACTACGTCTTACCATCCCGGATACTGTGAGGAGGCCTGAGTCAGGATCAAACAAAGGCATCAGGGTCCTGAGAATGGAGAAGAGGGGGGGAAGATGGAGAGGGAGGAGAGAGAGTAGGGGGAGGAGAGAGAGAGGAGGGGGAGGAGAGAGAGAGAGAGAGAGAGAGAGAGAGAGAGAGACACAGAGAGAGAGACACAGAGAGAGAGAGAGAGAGAGAGAGAGAGAGAGAGAGAGAGAGAGAGAGAGAGAGAGAGAGAGAGAGAGAGAGGAGGGGAAAAGAGACAAAGAGAGAGATTTTCAACAAGTTGATAAACAAGTTGAATCAATCACATAAATCAACAGGCCAGTTTACTGTAGTTTCAATCACCAACCACTAGATGGGGAAACACACCACTCATAGGAGAAATGCTACATGACGTAGTTCAGTACTATGAACCTTAACTTGCACTGCAGATATCCTCCCTCAGAAATATTTTACTATATATATTTGGCTCTTTAGCTGGTCATTATAAAGAATAACAACACATCAATCAAAGCAAGCATAAAAACATTTCTGGCATTAAATTACAAATTGAGTGCAAAAATTCACACACACACACACACACACACACACACACACACACACACACACACACACAGAGCAGTGTCCAGGGGACTTCCTGTAATAGAGTCAGAAAGGAAGTGGTGTGTGAGGTCACAGCTTCACACTTCACATCAGACAGTCCCTCCATGAGAATTACAGAGCAAGGTGTCATGGTCAGAGAGAGAGAGAGAGAGAGAGAGAGAGAGAGAGAGAGAGAGAGAGAGAGAGAGAGAGAGAGAGAGAGAGAGAGAGAGGAAAGACAGACAGCGATAGAGGGAGGGATGGTTGTTGGTAGTGAGGAAGATGTAGAGGTGGAGGGGAGGGTTTGATAAAAATGCAGACCTTTCAGAATATCTGTTCTATGTTATATATCTATATTTATATATATATCTATAACGTTCCACAACGCTGTGCCACACTGAACACAACTGGCTGGTCCATCAGGCCCATTCTATGGCTGAATGTCACACACAAACACACGCATAGATCAACCAGAGTGAGTGGTGATGTCATGATCTATAAATATGAATCTAATGACAGACTGGAGTAGACTGACTGTCCTCCCTGCTACCGCTGACTCTATAGGGACACGGAACTGGCTGTGTCTGTCTGTGTGTGTGTCTGTGTGTAACCCAAAGCACACAGCAAATAGACTTCCAGAGTTGAACTCTGAGAAGCTGAATGAGAACAAGGACATGCTGTACAGACTGACTTCTGGAAAAGTGCTGTGATTGGTCCCTTGTTCAAACCAAGGTGTTTTGGTTGTTTCTGATGTAAGTGGAACTGAATAGGGGCCCCGATACACACACACACGCCTCTTTCTCTCACACTCCTGCAGATTGGACTGAACCCCTCCATCTCTCTCTCTACCCACCCCAGCCCTGTGAAGTCAGTGAGGGGGGGCCACGCTTCGTTAGTGCCTCTCTGTGTTCCCATGTCCAAGTCAGTCCACAGGGAGCCCTTCCATTCCCTCACCCCCTTGTTCCGTCCACCTCCCTCTCTCTCTCCCTCCTCTATGTCTCTAATAGGTGCAATACCAGTTATGTCTGCAAATTGCCCTTTCTCTCATTCCCTTCTCTCTGTATGTTTATCTTGTGTTTTCTCACACTATCCCATAGGAGAAACTTACACCAATCAAACAGCCGAATAATGGAGTTCTGGCTTTATCACAGATCATGGATACTGTTTTCTACAGTGGTCACGCTCCATAGCACTGGGACTGGAGTGCATTTTCCCACACAAATAAGCGCACACACACACACACACACACACACACACACACACACACACACACACACACACACACACACACACACGGGTCCACCCAGACCAATGACTGTATATGTGAATGAACAAAGCCATCGATCACGTGACACCATTCATATATAACTAGGAATAAAGTTACTAGGCCACAGGATAGATAATAAACAGTAGCAGCAGCATATGTGATGAGTCCAGAGTGCAAAAAGGGTCAGTGCAGATATTACGGGTATCTATTTGGTTCAATACCGAACTATTTAACAGTCTTATGGCTTGGGGGTAGACGCTGTACAGGGTCCTGTTGGTTCCACACTTGGTGCATTGGTACCGCTTTCTGTGCAGTAGCAGACAGAACAGTCTCTGTGTGTTTGATCATCGTACTCCTGTGGTGGAGCGTGGCGCAGAACTGCCAGCCCAGATCAGACCTAAGACAGTAATCCAGAGGTAAGCCCCTTCTCAACCTAACGACGGGGGAGACAATGGAGCAGGGCAGCATGCTGCCAACACACACACACCATTACAAAATACAAATCATACGTCTTTTTAATACTATTTGAACTGGATGAATTTTGAGATGTGGCACCTTACACCTAACTGGGTGTTACATTCATGTTGTCCTCACAGTGCTTTGAGACGTGGCATACAGTGCATTCGGAAAGTATTCAAACTTTTTCCACATTTTGTTATGTTACAGCCTTATTCTAAAATGGATTAAAATAAATGTCCCTCATCAATCTACACACAATACCCCATAATGACAAAGAAAAAACAGGTTTTTAAAGATTTGAGCAAATATCACATTTACATAAGTATTCAGACCCTTTACTCAGTACTTTGTTGAAGCACCTTTGGCATTGATTACACCCTCAAGTCTTCTTCCACTCAAGAACATTCAGAGACTTGTCCCGAAGCCACTCTTGCGTTGTCTTGGCTGTGTGCTTAGGGTCGTTATCCTATTGGAAGGTGAACCTTTTCCCTAGTCTGAGGTCCCGAGCGCTCTGGAGCAGGTTTTCATCAAGAATCTCTCTGTATTTTGCTCCGTTCATCTTTGCCTCGATGACTAGTCTCCCAGTCCCTGCCGCTGAAAAACATCCCCACAGCATGATGCTGCCACCACCATGCTTCACAGTACGGATGGTGCCAGGTTTCCTCCAGACTTGACACTTGGCATTCAGGCCAAAGAGTTCAATCTTGGTTTCATCAGACCAGAGAATCTTGTTTCTCATGGTCTGAGTCCTTTAGGTGCCTTTTGGAAAACTCCAAGCAGGCTGTCATGTGCCTTTTACTGAGAAGTGGCTTCCGTCTGGCCACTCTACCATAAAGGCCTGATTGGTGGAGTGCTGCAGAGATGGTTGTCCTTCTGGAATGTTCTCCCATCTCCCCAGAGGAACCCTGGAGCTCTGTCAGAGTGACAATGGGGTTCTTGGTCACCTCCCCAACCAAGGCCCTTCTCCTCCGATTGCTCAGTTTGTCTGGGTGGCCAGCTCTAGCTAGAGTCTTGGTGGTTCCAAACTTCTTACATTTAAGTATGATGGAGGCCACTGTGTTCTTGGGGACCGTCAATGCTGCAGAAATGTTTTGGTACCCTTCCCCAGATCTGTGCCTTGACACAATCCTGTCTCAGAGCTCTACAGACAATTCCTTCGACCTCATGGCTTGGTTTTTGCTCTGACATGCACTATCAACTGTGGGACCTTGTATAGACAGGTGTGTGCCTTTCCAAATCATGTCCAATCAATTGAATTTACCACAGGTGGACTCCAATCAAGTTGTAGAAACATCTCAAGGATGATCAATGCAAACAGGATGCACCTGAGATCAATTCCGAGTCTCATAGCAAAGGGTCTGAATACTTATGTAAGTAAGGTATTTCTGTTCTTGCTAAAATGTAAAAAAAACAGTTTTTGCTTTGTCATTATGGGGTATTGTGTGTAGATTGATGTACAAAATATATTGAATACATTTTAAAATAAGGCTGTAACGTAACAAAATGTGGAAAAAGCGAAGGAGTCTGAATACATTCCGAATTCACTGTACTTCAACCTAAATGGACAACATTCAAACATTAGGGAGAAAACTATGATTCACAAATGGATCTGTGATTCCAACTCAACGGCCAAAAATACTTCCCCCACAGGAAAGAATGAGAGGGCTCACCAAGACAAATAAAGAAAGAGAGAGATGGTTTAGCAGGTGCTGGGCAACGAGCCACAGAGCACATTCTCACCACAGCATTAACACCCATTCTGAGGTAAAAGGCATCTTCTTCCATCATGGGCCTAATGTTTATTTTTCTGCACTACAATCACCCCCTCCACCCCAAAGACGAACCTCACACTCCCCCCCTCACACACACCTCACACTCCCCCCTCACACACAAGTTCAACAGATCCACTGGTGTTAGAGAAATATCCTCATGGCTTCAGTCTGTCAGCACTGCTTCCAGTTTATCAGAGATGACAGAACACAGAGGGAGAAAGAAGGAGAAAAACCTCTTCAGCTCAGCCATCACCTCATCGCTCCTCCAGAAGGCTAGAACAACCTTACTACAGCCCTTCAAATGACCTTCCACACATGACAGGAACCTTCAGCACCACTAGATAGGACTACGTTATGTGTGGAGATAGAGAGAGAGAGTTTGTGTGAGTGTGTGTACTGCAAATATGTGTGTGTTCATACTGTCAGTGAGTGTGTGTTTAGCCTCAGCGCAGATAGATGATGATGATATGAGACTGAATGAGGATAGTACAGTAGATAGAGTCTGAATGAGGATAGTACAGTAGATAGAGTCTGAATGAGGATAGTACAGTAGATAGAGTCTGAATGAGGATAGTATAGTAGATAGAGTCTGAATGAGGATAGTACAGTAGATAGAGTCTGAATGAGGATAGTACAGTAGATAGTCTGAATGAGGATAGTACAGTAGATAGAGTCTGAATGAGGATAGTACAGTAGATAGAGACTGAATGAGGATAGTACAGTAGTTAAAGTCTGAATGAGGATAGTACAGTAGATAGAGTCTGAATGAGGATAGTACAGTAGATAAAGTCTGAATGAGGATAGTACAGTAGATAGGGTCTGAATGAGGATAGTACAGTAGATAGAGTCTGAATGAGGATAGTACAGTAGATAGAGTCTGAATGAGGATAGTACAGTAGATAGAGTCTGAATGAGGATAGTACAGTAGATAAAGTCTGAATGAGGATAGTACAGTAGATAGAGTCTGAATGAGGATAGTACAGTAGATAAAGTCTGAATGAGGATAGTACAGTAGATAGTCTGAATGAGGATAGTACAGTAGATAAAGTCTGAATGAGGATAGTACAGTAGATAGAGACTGAATGAGGATAGTACAGTAGATAAAGTCTGAATGAGGATAGTACAGTAGATAGAGTCTGAATGAGGATAGTACAGTAGATAGAGTCTGAATGAGGATAGTACAGTAGATAGAGACTGAATGAGGATAGTACAGTAGATAGAGTCTGAATGAGGATAGTACAGTAGATAGAGTCTGAATGAGGATAGTACAGTAGATAGAGTCTGAATGAGGATAGTACAGTAGATAGAGACTGAATGAGGATAGTACAGTAGTTAAAGTCTGAATGAGGATAGTACAGTAGATAGAGTCTGAATGAGGATAGTACAGTAGATAAAGTCTGAATGAGGATAGTACAGTAGATAGGGTCTGAATGAGGATAGTACAGTAGATAGAGTCTGAATGAGGATAGTACAGTAGATAGAGTCTGAATGAGGATAGTACAGTAGATAGAGTCTGAATGAGGATAGTACAGTAGATAAAGTCTGAATGAGGATAGTACAGTAGATAGAGTCTGAATGAGGATAGTACAGTAGATAAAGTCTGAATGAGGATAGTACAGTAGATAGAGTCTGAATGAGGATAGTACAGTAGATAAAGTCTGAATGAGGATAGTACAGTAGATAGTCTGAATGAGGATAGTACAGTAGAAAGAGACTGAATGAGGATAGTACAGTAGATAAAGTCTGAATGAGGATAGTACAGTAGATAGAGTCTGAATGAGGATAGTACAGTAGATAGAGTCTGAATGAGGATAGTACAGTAGATAAAGTCTGAATGAGGATAGTACAGTAGATAGGGTCTGAATGAGGATAGTACAGTAGATAAAGTCTGAATGAGGATAGTACAGTAGATAGAGTCTGAATGAGGATAGTACAGTAGATAGAGTCTGAATGAGGATAGTACAGTAGATAGAGTCTGAATGAGGATAGTACAGTAGATAGAGTCTGAATGAGGATAGTACAGTAGATAGAGTCTGAATGAGGATAGTACAGTAGATAGAGTCTGAATGAGGATAGTACAGTAGATAGTCTGAATGAGGATAGTACAGTAGATAGAGTCTGAATGAGGATAGTACAGTAGATAGGGTCTGAATGAGGATAGTACAGTAGATAAAGTCTGAATGAGGATAGTACAGTAGATAGAGTCTGAATGAGGATAGTACAGTAGATAAAGTCTGAATGAGGATAGTACAGTAGATAGTCTGAATGAGGATAGTACAGTAGATAGAGTCTGAATGAGGATAGTACAGTAGATAGAGACTGAATGAGGATAGTACAGTAGATAGAGTCTGAATGAGGATAGTACAGTAGATAGAGTCTGAATGAGGATAGTACAGTAGATAGTCTGAATGAGGATAGTACAGAAGATAGAGTCTGAATGAGGATAGTACAGTAGATAGAGTCTGAATGAGGATAGTACAGTAGATAAAGTCTGAATGAGGATAGTACAGTAGATAGTCTGAATGAGGATAGTACAGTAGATAAAGTCTGAATGAGGATAGTACAGTAGATAGAGTCTGAATGAGGATAGTACAGTAGATAGAGTCTGAATGAGGATAGTACAGTAGATAGAGGAAAAAGAGGGGACAGTCAGACAGAGGGACAGGTAGATACAATACATGGGGAGAGGGAGAGGTGGAGAGGGAGAGGGGGAGAAATAGAAGTGGAGAGAGGTGGAGAGTGGGAGAAAGGTGAAGAGAGGGGTAGAGGTAGAGAGGTGGAGAGGGGTAGAGAGAGAGAGAGAGAGGGGAGAGAGGTAAAGGGGTACAGGTAGAGAGAGGTAGAGAGGTGGAGAGGGGTAGAGAGAGAGAGAGGGGAGAGAGGTAAAGGGGTACAGGTAGAGAGAGGTAGAGAGGTGGAGAGGGGTAGAGAGAGAGAGAGGGGAGAGAGGTAAAGGGGTACAGGTAGAGAGAGGTAGAGAGCAACACAGGCGAGGGCCATCAGCAGCTGTGATCTAAGGCAGATTTGGAGGGAAAAAGAGTGTGAAAATGAACAGAAACTGGAGCGGACCCAACCGAGAGTATGCAGTCATGAACACACACATACTCCCTGAGGTTTAGGCAAAAAATACTCAGGTGTGGATATAAGCTGAGGTGAGGTACACTGTGTGTGTGTGTGTGCACGCTACAGCCTTGCCATTGCATATCAAGACTCACACAGTACAGCATTATGTCTAGTTAATTAACTTCAGAGATCCAGGATATAGGGCAGGCAGACAGACAGACAAACAGGCAGTGAGGCAGACCGACAGAAGAGGCAGGCAGAAAGGCAGGCAGGCAGGCAGACAGACAGATAGTGTTGACTGTAGTAGCCTGATAGATCCGTATCACTGAAAGGCACTTGTCACTACAGTTTGAGTCCTGCCCTGCACCAGCCCCCAGACACAGGCCTCTTATCTGGAGCCACTGGGGCAAAGCCAGGCAGGCTGGGTTAGTGTGTATTGTGTAGTGAGTAGTGTATGTAGTGAGTAGTGAGTACTCACTGGGCCTGTCCAATGGACCATACAGTACAGCAGTAGGCCAGAGGACACACTAGTCAGTCAGTACACAGAGTACCAATGAATATAGATAGACAAAGGTCATACAGGCCAGTCATAGAGTCATACAGAACGTCAAGCCCTAAGAGCTATCTATACCGAACACAAATATAAATGCAACTATTTTACAAAATTATAGTTCATATAAGGAAATTAGTCAATTGAATTTATTTTTATTAGGCCCTAATCTAAGGATTTCACATGACTGGGCAAGGGCGCAGCCATAGGTGGGCCTGAGAGGCATAGGCCCACCCACTTGGGATCCAGGCCCACCCACCAGCCCAGTCAATCAGAATGAGGTTTTACCCACAAAAGGGCTTTATTACAGACAGAAATACTCCTCAGTTTCATCAGCTGTCTGGGTGGCTGTTCTTAGACGATCCAACAGGTGAAGAAGCTGGATGTGGAGGTCCTGGGCTGGTGTGGTTACACGTGGTCTGAGGTTGTGAGGCCGGTTGTGCACACTGGCAAATTCTCTAAAATGACGTTACACGGCTTATGGTAGAGAAATTAACATTAAATTCTCTGGCAACAACTCTGGTGGGCATTCCATTCCAGCATGCCAATTGCACGCTCCTTCAAAACTTGAGACATCTGTGGCATTATGTTGCGTCACAAAACTGCACATTTTAGAGTGACCTTTTATTGTCCCCAGTACAAGGTGCACCTGTGTAATGATCATGCTGTTTTTATCAGCTTCTTGATATGCCATACCTGTCAGACGGATGGATTATCTTGGCAAAGGAGAAATGCTCACTAACAGGGATGTAAACAAATTTGTGCACAACATTTGAGAGAAATAAGCTTTCTGTTCGTATGGAAAATTTTTGGGATCTTTTATTTCAGCTCATGAAACATGGGACCAACACTTTACATGTTGCGTTTATATTTTCTGGACCAAAGGTCAGTCCTAGTGTTTTATGTTCATAGTGTGGGATGAAAACACATCCTCTCTGTTCATCACTCAGCCTTCTGGCATCTTGTGATGTGCCCTTATCTGACCAGACAGCTTTTACATGTCTCTTCCTGTGCCCCCTCTTTCTCTCTCTCCTCTCTGTGCCCTCATGTCTCTTCCTGTGCCCCCTCTTTCTCTCTCTCCTCTCTGTGCCCTCATGTCTCTTCCTGTACCCCCTCTTTCTCTCTCTTCTCTCTGTGCCCTCATGTCTCTTCCTGTACCCCTCTCTCTCTCTCCTCTCTGTGCCCTCATGTCTCTTCCTGTACCCCCTCTTTCTCTCTCTTCTCTCTGTGCCCTCGTGTCTCTTCCTGTACCCCCTCTCTCTCTCTTCTCTCTGTGCCTCCCTGGTCTCTCTTGCTCTCCCTGTCCACCTCCCTCCCTCTCTTTCAGGGTATCGGGTTCCAGTCTGTCTCGGTGAGTGGGTGAGGTTGTGGTATAAGAGTGCAATCAGTGAGTTGAAGAGACCTCTGAACTGTGACCTCTACAAACCACGTTATCCCTTAATCTCCCCTCCGCTATCAACAGGCTCCACATCTCACAGGACCCTTCTGTGTCTGCGTCTTGAATCCCACCCTATTCACCATGTAGTCAAAGCAGTGCTGCTAGTGCAATACATAAGGAACAGATAGGGTGCCATTTGAGATTTGTCCAGTGGGTCACAAAGACAATGTGGGAGCCACTGCAATAGGGTTAATGTTGTGGGAGCCACTGCAATAGGGTTAGGGTTGTGGGAGCCACTGCAATAGAGTTAAGGTTGTGGGAGCCACTGCAATAGGGTTAACAAGGACCCAGAAACTAGGATATGGACGCTGTAAGCCACTGCAATAGGAGCCACTGCAATAGGGTTAGGGTTGTGGGAGCCACTGCAATAGGGTTAGGGTTGTGGGAGCCACTGCAATAGGGTTAGGGTTGTGGGAAACAATAGGGGGAAGTCAACTATGACTGGAGTAAACCAGAGTAATCCAGCCATATCAAACTTCCCTCTCTAATAGGAGCATGACAGGAGTATGACAGGAGCATGATAGGTGTATGATAGGAGCATGATAGGAGCATGATAGGAGCATGACAGGAGCATGACAGGAGTATGATAGGAGCATGATAGGTGGAGGACTATGATGGAGGTGGAGGATGGCTTTATGTGTGTTATGAGGGATAAAGCCATTTCTAACAGTTTCCCCAAAGGACATTGAGGATACAAATATAGTCAGGTTGGCTTTATGAGTCAGCGTGTCAGAGATGCCCATGTCTGTGTTTGTGGCTGGTTTATAGTGGTAATCACAAAACAAACACTTACATGATGAATAGTATCACTATGAACACATATGTTACTCCCATAAATGTGTTTATGGATGGGCAGACTAGGTCTGAATTAGGACCAGCTTTATCCCATGACCCACCATATTAACCAGTTTTCTCCAGTCCCACGGACGGGCTATCAGAGTTAGGACAGGTTATCTGTTTTGGCTTGCCACAACAATGGAGGGATTTGAGGGAGAAATAATCCACAAGTGATTAAAGAGGATTTTAGAACGGAACAGCGACATACCTGGCAACCCCACTCGGTTCCGGAATCTCAGGGTATGGCTTCCATTGTTTTGTGGTTACGGTTAAATTCTGCTCAAGTTCTGCTCCATGGAGTAGGGCCGAGTGAAATACAGTTTAATAGACTGGCAGCCATTTAGAAAAAGCCCCCACTCTGTGGTGTGATGAGGATTTATGTAAGATAAGTGCTTCTAATTAGCCTATACGATGATGTCATGAAGCCAAACATTCAAACAGTTCAGCTGTGGGTTTGGCAGTGTTGGAGAGTTATGGTTCAAGAGATGTGAAAACATGAAACAGAATGGTCTGGAATGTTAAAAAGAGCTGTGAAAACATGAATCTGACTAGTCTAGAATGTTATAAACACTACATAATGTTGAGCTACTTCTTCCACCATTATGAACGGGTTGTGGGCTTGTCGCTTAGGCTGTGGGGCAGCACGGACCCAGGGTCGTGTTCATTGGGAAGAAAACGGACTGGAACATGTTAAAAAGAGCTGTGAAAACCTGAACGTGACCCACTTTTTTTGTTTCCTGTTGCAAACCCCAAAAAATTATTATCGTTGCATTCCCTAATGAACACAGCCCAGTTCTCCTGGTTGTTGTTGTAGTAGTGAGAGTAATACAGCTCTCATTGGAACATCCATTCAGGGGCTTGTTAACGTAATAATGACATGCTGTTGCCTTACATTCCACCACAAATCCCTAAACCCTGGGTCACACACGGGCTAGCCAGGGCCTGACACCAAGGACAACGCTATCAACACTATCCCAACCCAACAACTTCAACAACTACCGCTATTTTCACAAGGCAACAATGTAGTTCTCTAACACAGAAACAGTCAGGTGCCCAGGCTTGTATATCAGTAGTAACATATCCTGGTAGCTGCCTAGCTGGATAGGAATACGCAGCCCTGCTAAGCCTCCCACTGAAGTGTGTGTATATATGTGTGTGCGTATATATGTGTGTGTATGTGTGTGTATGTCTGTGTGTGTATGTGTATGTCTGTATGTGTGTGTCTGTATGTATATGTGTGTGTATGTATGAGTGTGTGTGTGTATGTGTGTGTGTGTATATATGTGTGTGCGTGTGTGTATGTATGAGTGTGTGTGTGTGTGTGTGTGTGTGTATATGTATGAGTGTGTATGTCTGTGTGTGTGTGTGCGTATATATGTGTGTGCGTGCGTGTATGTATGTATGAGTGTGTGCGTGTGTGTATGTGTGTGTGTATGTCTGTGTGTGTATATATGTGTGTGCGTGTGTGTATATATGTGTGTGCGTGTGTGTGTCTGTATGTGTGTGTCTGTGTGTATATGTGTGTGCGTGTGTGTATGTATGTATGAGTGTGTGTGTGTATGTGTGTGTGTATATATGTGTGTGCGTGTGTGTATGTATGAGTGTGTGTGTGTGTGTGTATGTGTGTGTGTATATATATGTGTGTGTGCGTGTGTGTATGTATGAGTGAGTGTGTGTGTGTGTGTATGTATGAGTGTGTGTGTGTGTGTATATATATATATGTGTGTGCGTGTGTGTATATACAGTGGGGGAAAAAAGTATTTAGTCAGCCACCAATTGTGCAAGTTCTCTCACTTAAAAAGATGAGAGAGGCCTGTAATTTTCATCATAGGTACACTTCAACTATGACAGACAAAATGAGGGAAAAAAATCCAGAAAATCACATTGTAGAATTTTTAATTTATTTATTTGCAAATTATGGTGGAAAATAAGTATTTGGTCAATAACAAAAGTTTATCTCAATACTTTGTTATATACCCTTTGTTGGCAATGACAGAGGTCAAACGTTTTCTGTAAGTCTTCACAAGGTTTTCACACACTGTTGCTGGTATTTTGGCCCATTCCTCCATGCAGATCTCCTCTAGAGCAGTGATGTTTTGGGGCTGTCGCTGGGCAACACGGACTTTCAACTCCCTCCAAAGATTTTCTATGGGGTTGAGATCTGGAGACTGGCTAGGCCACTCCAGGACCTTTGAAATGCTTCTTACGAAGCCACTCCTTCGTTGCCCGGGCGGTGTGTTTGGGATCATTGTCATGCTGAAAGACCCAGCCACGTTTCATCTTCAATGCCCTTGCTGATGGAAGGAGGTTTTCACTCAAAATCCCACGATACATGGCCCCATTCATTCTTTCCTTTACACGGATCAGTCAGTCCTGGTCCCTTTGCAGAAAAACAGCCCCAAAGCATGATGTTTCCACCCCATGCTTCACAGTAGGTATGGTGTTCTTTGGATGCAACTCAGCATTCTTTGTCCTCCAAACACGACGAGTTGAGTTTTTACCAAAAAGTTCTATTTTGGTTTCATCTGACCATATGACATTCTCCCAATCCTCATCTGGATCATCCAAATGCTCTCTAGCAAACTTCAGACGGGCCTGAACATGTACTGGCTTAAGCAGGGGACACGTCTGGCACTGCAGGATTTGAGTCCCTGGCGGCGTAGTGTGTTACTGATGGTAGGCTTTGTTACTTTGGTCCCAGCTCTCTGCAGGTCATTCACTAGGTCCCCCATGTGGTTCTGGGATTTTTGCTCACCGTTCTTGTGATCATTTTGACCCCACGGGTGAGATCTTGCGTGGAGCCCCAGATCGAGGAAGATTATCAGTGGTCTTGTATGTCTTCCATTTCCTAATAATTGCTCCCACAGTTGATTTCTTCAAACCAAGCTGCTTACCTATTGCAGATTCAGTCTTACCAACCTGGTGCAGGTATACAATTTTGTTTCTGGTGTCCTTTGACAGCTCTTTGGTCTTGGCCATAGTGGAGTTTGGAGTGTGACTGTTTGAGGTTGTGGACAGGTGTCTTTTATACTGATAACAAGTTCAAACAGGTGCCATTAATACAGGTAACGAGTGGAGGACAGAGGAGCCTCTTAAAGAAGAAGTTACAGGTCTGTGAGAGCCAGAAATCTTGCTTGTTTGTATGTGACCAAATACTTATTTTCCACCATAATTTGCAAATAAATAAATTAAAAATCCTACAATGTGATTTTCTGGATTTTTTTCCCTCATTTTGTCTGTCATAGTTGAAGTGTACCTATGATGAAAATTACAGGCCTCTCTCATCTTTTTAAGTGAGAGAACTTGCACAATTGGTGGCTGACTAAATACTTTTTTTCCCCACTGTAGGGACATAGGGTAGAAGACAGGGACATAGGATAGAAGGCATAGGGACATAGGGTAGCACACATAGGGACATAGGGTAGAATACAGGGACATAGGGTAGAAGACATAGGGACATAGGGTAGAAGACATAGGGTACCACACATAGGGACATAGGGTAGAAGACAGGGACATAGGGTAGAAGACATAGGGACATAGGGTAGCACACATAGGGACATAGGGTAGAAGACAGGGACTTAAGGTAGAAGACATAGGGTAGAACACAAACACATACACACTGTTGACTTCTATTTACCTTTGAGAAAAAGTGACATTAGAAAATCCTATCTATTGACACACACACAAACTTCTCCAGTTCTTAACCATTCTTCCCCTCTTGTATCACTTTTCATCCCCTCCCTTCCATCTCCCTGTCCTTCCCTCACCAATCCATCCCACTTCCCTCTCTCTCTCCCCTAGGCCTCTCTCCCAGACACTCACACACAGAGGGCAGACCTATAAATGTCTGGTTATCTGTCCCAGACTGCCTCGTAATAGTAAAGCCATAAAGCCATGTCACTGGCCATAAACAAATCAGGGAGGATTATTCTCACCCCCTCAGCACTGAGCTGGCCTGCTGTAGGGTAGGGTGGACTGGGGAGCACCAGGGCCTGCAGTAGGGTAGAGTGGACTGGAGAGCACCAGGGCCTGCAGTAGGTAAGGGTGGACTGGGGAGCACCAGGGCCTGCTGTAGGGTAGAGTGGACTGGGGAGCACCAGGGCCTGCAGTAGGTAAGGGTGGACTGGGGAGCACCAGGGCCTGCAGTAGGGTAGAGTGGACTGGAGAGCACCAGGGCCTGCAGTAGGGTAGAGTGGACTGGAGAGCACCAGGGCCTGCAGTAGGGTAGAGTGGACTGGAGAGCACCAGGGCCTGCAGTAGGGTAGAGTGGACTGAGAGCACCAGGGCCTGCAGTAGGGTAGAGTGGACTGGAGAGCACCAGGGCCTGCAGTAGGGTAGAGTGGACTGGAGAGCACCAGGGCCTGCAGTAGGGTAGAGTGGACTGGAGAGCACCAGGGCCTGCAGTAGGGTAGAGTGGACTGGACAGCACCAGGGCCTGCAGTAGGGTAGAGTGGACTGGAGAGCACCAGGGCCTGCAGTAGGGTAGAGTGGACTGGAGAGCACCAGGGCCTGCAGTAGGGTAGAGTGGACTGGAGAGCACCAGGGCCTGCAGTAGGGTAGAGTGGACTGGAGAGCACCAGGGCTGGGAGGGCATGGAGGTTCAGGGGAGTGTGGGTGGGCATTTGGAGGTTCGGTGGGGGGATGGAAGAGATCATATCTAGCAGAGGGGAGAAGGCAGAGAAAGATGACCTCCCAGATCACAGATGGGATAGAGAAGGCTACATGAGGGCATTAACCAACATGTCTGGCTGACCGTTTGTTACATGAGGGCACGTGAAGTTGTCTCTTGCATGTGTGTTTATTTGTATGTGTGTATTTGTGTGTGAATGTTTATTTATTTCTATGCATCTGTGAGTATGAGTGTTTGTCTTTGTGTGTCTGTGTGTGTGTGTGTGTGTGTGTGTGTGTATGTTTCAGTGTGTGTGTTGATGGTGGTGTTGTTTAGAGGGAAGCTCACGACCCCCAAAGGTCGAGGAAGAGAGGTGTTTCATGTTAAACCTCAGACAAGCGGATCCAGCCAGCATCAAACGTGTGTTTCTGTGCCTGTGCCTGTGTGTGTGTGTGTGTGTGTGTGTGTGTGTGTGTGTGTGTGTGTGTGTGTGTGTGTGTGTGTGTGTGTGTGTGTGTGTGTGTGTGTGTGTGTGCGTGCGTGCGTGCGTGAGTATTGTGGCGGCAATGGGAGTTGTTTAAAAATAAGTGAATGAGCCCCGGAAGAGAGGTGTTTCATGTTAACCCCTAAACTACCCTAGACTGCAGTGTCAAGGGATAAAACAGACAACATCAGGTGGCTGCAGCAGACAGGAGTTAAAGGACCTCTCACCAGAGCCTGGGAACCGCCGGACCAACAGACCAGAGAGGAGAGAAAGAGAGGGATGGATGGAGGGGAGGAGAGACGGAGGGTCGAGACCGGAACGACCCCCTCCCTGACAGGTCACGGGAGGTCACAGAGAGCTGACCTCTCGTCATGGCTACAAACACATGTACACATACACATGCACGCGCCCAGACACTCACACACACCATGCTGACTTAATGAATCAGACTATACTGGAGTTGGTAGTGCGGTGAACCAGTGAACTTCCAGTCAAATGTATTTGTTTTGGGTTGGTGAGCTTGAAGTGAAATCCTCCTGTGTGTGTGTGTGTGTGTTTTAGGAACAATTTACAGAGGTGAAGTCTCTAAGTCTAAGCTAAGATTTAAAACTCTGGAAAAACCATCCATACAAGCAACTGGCCTGGTCAGCTTTGCCAGATTTCACCTGATAAAATCCACCTGCACAACCTTCCACCAATAACAAAGGTGATGAATGATTCATGAATTACGGTCCTAATAAATCACGGTCCAGCTAGTTAAACCGAGCACGGTCGCTCTCTAAACCGAGCGTGGTCACCTCCTGACACTATTCAGTTTCAGACCCCTGACTGGACTGACGCCTGGAGCAATGACATCAGATGACCTGTGAATGTTCCATGAATGTTTCTGGAACGTTCCCTCTCTCTGCTAGCATGGAGGCTTGCATGATATGTTCTGCCAGTGTTCCCGGAACATTCCTGCTCCCTACCTGGCATTGAGGACAGGGTTTTCAAGAGGTCCAGGCCAAATGGACCGGGCCCAGAGACCAACTCAACACAGTGTGTATTTGTCTAGAGACTTTCCTGAATGGGGGTAGCCAAGGGAAGGCTCTCTGGAAAAAGCTTGAGCCGTAAAAGCGAGGAATGTAATGAGACAAAACATTACCGTTTAGTGTTAACTCTGAGTCTGTGTGTGTGTCTGTGTGTGTGTGTGTGTGTGTGTGTGTGTGTGTGTGTGTGTTTGGAGTGTGTGTGTGTGACAAATGAGAAAAGCGGATGGGGAGAGAGAAATAAATAAAGAGAGAAATGTAAAACCTTCATCCAACCTGACATCTCATCCAACCTGACATCTCATCCAACCTGACATCTCATCCAACCTGACATCTCATCCAACCTGACATCTCAGCCAACCTGACATCTCATCCAACCTGACATCTCATCCAACCTGACATCTCATCCAACCTGACATCTCATCCAACCTGACATCTCATCCAACCTGACATCTCATCCAACCTGACATCTCATCCAACCTGACATCTCATCCAACCTGACATCTCATCCAACCTGACATCTCATCCAACCTGACATCTCATCCAACCTGACATCTCATCCAACCTGACATCTCATCCAACCTGACATCTCATCCAACCTGACATCTCATCCAACCTGACATCTCATCCAACCTGACATCTCATCCAACCTGACATCTCATCCAACCTGACATCTCATCCAACCTGACATCTCATCCAACCTGACATCTCATCCAACCTGACATCTCATCCAACCTGACATCTCATCCAACCTGACATCTCATCCAACCTGACATCTCATCCAACCTGACATCTCAGCCAACCTGACATCTCAGCCAACCTGACATCTCAGCCAACCTGACATCTCATCCAACCTGACATCTCATCCAACCTGACATCTCATCCAACCTGACATCTCATCCAACCTGACATCTCATCCAACCTGACATCTCATCCAACCTGACATCTCATCCAACCTGACATCTCATCCAACCTGACATCTCATCCAACCTGACATCTCATCCAACCTGACATCTCATCCAACCTGACATCTCATCCAACCTGACATCTCAGCCAACCTGACATCTCAGCCAACCTGACATCTCATCCAACCTGACATCTCAGCCAACCTGACATCTCATCCAACCTGACATCTCATCCAACCTGACATCTCATCCAACCTGACATCTCATCCAACCTGACACATGTTGTTATTTAACAGTTAAGCTGGAAAAACAACAGTTATTGGGGAACTCAACAGAGCATCATTGTGCTGTGAGTGTTTCTCAGATGACTGATAGCACAGTTTAGACACCATGGTAACATCTCTATCTCAAATCAGAGAGTTAACGATGACACTATATCACTCTGTCTGTCTGTCTGTGGCCGTCTCTCCTAGCACACTGTGTTTGTGTGTGTGGCTCTGCACGCGCTGCCACACGTCTCAGAGGGCCAAAGAATGTAGTATCTGATGAAAGACAGAACCCCCCACGAACCATCCTGAATCCACCCATATACTTCTTTCCCCAGCTGGGACCTCTCGACCTCAACCACCATGTCTGTGCTTGTCCTCTCTAAAACTGTTTCACGTTCATGGCTCCCTCTACCTCACACACACCCCAAGACAGAAAACAATGTATCAAGCTAACATCATCACAACACAGTCACAGCGATCCAAAAAGTCATAAAACTATCCTGCATGTTCTGTCTCTCAACCCAGTGAAGGCAGTAGTAGTACCAGGGCTGGGGGTTAGAGGTAGTGCTGGGGGTTAGAGGTAGTGCTGGGGGTTAGAGGTAGTGCTGGGGGTTAGAGGTAGTGCTGGGGGTTAGAGGTAGTGCTGGGGGTTAGAGGTAGTGTTGGGGTTAGAGGTAGTGTTGGGGGTTAGAGGTAGTGCTGGGGGTTAGAGGTAGTGCTGGGGGTTAGAGGTAGTGCTGGGGTTAGAGGTAGTGCTGGGGGTTAGAGGTAGTGCTGGGGGTTAGAGGTAGTGTTGGGGGTTAGAGGTAGTGCTGGGGGTTAGAGGTAGTGCTGGGGTTAGAGGTAGTGCTGGGGGTTAGAGGTAGTGCTGGGGGTTAGAGGTAGTGCTGGGGGTTAGAGGTAGTGCTGGGGGTTAGAGGTAGTGCTGGGGGTTAGAGGTAGTGCTGGGGGTTAGAGGTAGTGCTGGGGGTTAGAGGTAGTGCTGGGGTTAGAGGTAGTGCTGGGGGTTAGAGGTAGTGTTGGGGGTTAGAGGTAGCTCTTAACAGATGAAACTCATCAGACAGACACAGAGAGTACACCACGGCCTTGACTCATGGAATGAGCTGGAACTGACACTAGGAGATATACCCGTTACTGACAGTACTGTCCAGCCCCCGCATGCACTCTCACACACACACACACCTCCATTTTGTTCTCATTTCCCCAGTGCATGGTCAGAGGAGAGACCACTGTTGACCACTGACCACCCATAGAGGGAAGGAGTGAAAGGGAGAGAGAAGGAAAGAGAGCGAGTGATGGAGTGAGAGGACTTGACGAGTGTGGGTTCTTGTCAACCATCATATTCTACTGTTCCCACCAGCATGTAGCCTCCAGTCCAGTTTAGCCTCAGTAGTCTTGGATTATTACAGAGAGAGAGAGAGAGAGAGAGAGAGAGAGAGAGAGAGAGAGAGAGAGAGAGAGAGAAAGAGAAAGAGAGAGAGAGAGAGAGAGAGAGAGAGAGAGAGAGGGGGCAAGGCGGTGAACCACCACGTCTTAACAATGAGCAGCCTGACCAGACTCTCCAACTCCACATCAAATCCAGCCACAGGCCCAGGCTTCAATGGCTGCAGGAATCTAGCTTTCAGCAATTTGTTATGGCAGCAGATGTGAGTCTGTAGCTTTAATAACGTTCAAACAGCGGGTTTTACTCGTAACTTGCATGACAAACGCTGTTGGTAGAGCGTTGACTATTAAACAGAGAATTAAAATGGAAAATGACAACCATAATAAAGTATCAAAAAACAATAACAACAATATAATGTTTTTTGCCCCAGTTCTTCTCCAGTTATTAACCGTTTGTTTGTTACCCCCTCCCTTCTATCTCCCTGTCCTTCCCTCACCAATCCATCCCTGTTAGTCTCTCTCTCCCTCAGTAGAGAACCAACCGTGATGGGAGTGTCACGTGTGCTCCCTCTCCGGCCTCTAGGTCACCAGGCTGCTAATTATGGCACACACCTGGACTCCATCACCTCCTTGATTACCTGCCCTTCATATGTCACTCCCTTTGGTTTCTTCCCCAGTTTCTTCCCCAGTCGTCATTGTTGCTGTTCCATGTCAGTGTGCTATTTGTGTTTCTTGTCTTGTTCAATGATTTATTAAATGTGTTCACTCCCTGAACTTGCTTACAGACTCTCAGCGTACATCGTTACAGGGAGGGTGATGGAAGGGTAAAAAGGGAGGGAGGGGGTATGAACGGGGGTCAGTAGCTAGAGGTGGAGTGGGGTGGATGAGCTGTTTGACTCAGTGGTAACAAGAACTGGGCTGAGGGTTGAATTGGGGGTAGAGGATAGGCGACTGAAGGGAAGAGGGCTTGTATTTGTGAATGACCTCAGCGGTCTGACATGGGCGTTCGTGCAGCACGGCACACTGCAACCTCCATCACATGACCTGATAACACGTACTCTACTATCTCTCTCTCCTTTACTCTCTGACCTGCTGACCTGCTGGCTGTTCGGCCTGTTCTATGAACATTTTAAAATCGTGTCCATGTTCTGTTATAATCTGCACCCGGCACAGCCAGAAAAGGACTGGCCACCCCTCACAGCCTGGTTCCTCTCTAGGTTTCTTCCTAGGTTTTGGCCTTTCTAGGGAGTTTTTCCTAACCACCGTGCTTTTACACCTGCATTGCTTGCTGTTTGGGGTTTTAGGCTGGGTTTCTGTACAGCACTTTGTGACATCAGCTGATGTAAGAAGGGCTTTATAAATAAATCTGATTTGAATTTGATTTGTGTGCTGGGTGGAATCTGTCTGTCTCTGATAGGGGCTTCCTGGACAACCAGACAGGGGTGGAAACGGAGGGAGGGAGAGGGTAATGCTTCTGTGTGTGCGTGTATGTGTGTGTGTGTGTGTGTGTGTGTGTGTGTTAGTGAGATGAGATGAGAGGTAACAACACATACAGGTGTTTGAGGTTTCAGACTACCTCTTGTGAGGTCTTGCCCTACTTTTATAAGGATAACACCCTTTAAAACATTCCAGGCTTCATATCTTGACAGACGTTTGAGTTGCTAAGGGACAGTTAGAAATTAACCTCCCCCCTCCCCAACGTTACAAATATTTTCACATGACCCTCTCCTTGTACTGTAAAATATATTGCACAACCTCCCACCTCATATATTTAATTCAAAATAATATTTACGACCACAAATAATAACTGTAGCAACCTTGAGTTCATAAACGTGGATATCGACTTTGCCACTTCAGCATGCTTTTGTGGCACAGTTGATGAAACGCAGGACTACGGGCCCTTGACTTTTTACACAATTTGTTACGTTACAGCCTTATTCTAAAATGTATTTAATTGTTTTTTCCCCCTCATGAATCTACACACAATACCCCATAATGACAAAGCAAAAACGTTTTTTAATTTTTTTTATTAGCTAATTTAGAAACATTTTTAAACTAAAATGTCACATTTACACTACCTCTAAACCCCATTTACCCCTTACTCAGTATTTTGTTGAAGCACCTTCAGCAGCGATTACAGCATCGAGTCTTCTTGGGTATGACGCCACAAGCTTGGCACACCTGTATTTGGGGAGCTTCTTCCATTCTTCTCTGCAGATCCTCTCAAACTCTGTCAGGTTGGATGGGGAGCGTCGCTGCACAGCTATTTTCAGGTCTCTCCAGAGATGTTTAATCAGGTTCAAGTCCAGTCTCTGGCTGGGCCACGCAAGGACATTCCGAGACTTGTCCCGAAGCCACTCCTGAGTAGTCTTGGTTGTGTGCTTAGGGTCGTTGTCCTGTTGGAAGGTGAACCTTCGCCCCAATCTGAAGTAATGAGAGCTCTGGAACAGGTTTTCATCAAGGATCTCTCTGTACTTTGCTCCATTCATATTTACATCGATCCTGACTAGTCTCCCAGTCCCTGCTGCTGAAAAACATCCCCACAGCATGATGCTGCCACCACCATGCTTCACAGTAGAGATGGTGCCAGGTTTCCTCCAGACGTGACGCTTGGCATTCAGGCCAAAGAGTTCAATCTTGGTTTCATCAGACCAGAGAATTTTGTTTTTCATGGTCTGAGTGTCTTTAGGTGCCTTTTGGCAAACTCCAACCGGGCTGTCATGTGCCTTTTACTGAGGAGTGGCTTCCGTCTGGCCACTTTACCATAAAGGCCTGATTTGTGGAGTGCTGCAGAGATGGTTATCTTTCTAGAAGGTTCTCCCATCTCCATAAGGGAACTCTAGAACTCTGTCAGAATGACCATCGGGGTCTTGGTCACCTCCTTGACCAAGGCCCTTCTCCCCCGATTGCTCAGTTTGGCCAGGTTGCCAGCTCTAGGAATAGTCTTGGTGGTTCCAAACTTCTTTCATTTAAGAATGATGGAGGCCACTGTGGTCTTGGGGCCCGTCAAAGTTGCAGAAATGTTTTGGTACCCTTCCCCAGATCTGTGCCTCGACACATTCCTGTCTAGGAGCTCTACGAACAATTCCTTCAACCTCATGGCTTGATTTTTGCTCTGACATGCAATATCAACTGTGGGACCTTATATAAAAAGGTGTGTGCAAAATCATGTCCAATCAATTGAAATTACCACAGGTAACTGTTGACGTTGAAATTGGTGTTTTGCGGGTACTATTTAATGAAGCTTCCAGTTGTGGAGTTGTGAGGCGTCTGTTTCTCAAACTAGAAACTCTAATGTACTTATCCTCTTGCTCAGTTGTGCACCGGGGCCTCCCACTCCTCTTTATATTCTGGTTAGAGCCAGTTTGCGCTTTTCTGTGAAGGGAGTAGTACACAGCGTTGTACGAGATATTCAGTTTCTTGGCAATTTCTTGCATGGAACAGCCTTCAATTCTCAGAACAAGAATAGACTGACGAGTTTCAGAAGAAAGTCTTTGTTTCTGGCCATTTTGAGCCTGTAATTGAACCCACAAATGCTGATGCTCCAGATACTCAACTAGTCTAAAGAAGGCCAGTGTTATTGCTTCTTTAAATCAGGACAACAGTTTTCAGCTGGGCTAACATAATTGCAAAAGGGTTTTATAATGATCAATTAGCCTTTTAAAATGATAAACTTGGATTAGCTAACACAACGTGCCATTGAAACACAGGAGTGACGGTTGCTGATAATGGGCCTCTGTACGCCTATGTAGATATTCCATTAAAAATCAGCCGTTTCCAGCTACAATAGTCATTTACAACATTAACACTGTCTACACTATATTTCTGATCAATTTGATGTTATTTTAATGGCCCAAAAAATTGCTTTTCTTTCAAAAACAAGGAGATTATTGTGGACAAAAGTGCAAGATTATTTGATTTGTCGAACGGCAGCCAAGCATCAATAATCATGTCACCAGAATAAGACCCTCAGTATTGATTGAAAGGAGCATCAACCTATCCACCTACCACTACATCCACCATTCATACTGACATCAACCTATCCACCTACCACTACATTCACCATTCATACTGACATCAACCTATCCACCTACCACTACATCCACCATTCATACTGACATCAACCTATCCACCTACCACTACATCCACCATTCATACTGACATCAACCTATCCACCTACCACTACATCCACCATTCATACTGACATCAACCTATCCACCTACCACTACATCCACCATTCATACTGACATCAACCTATCCACCTACCACTACATCCACCATTCATACTGACATCAACCTATCCACCTACCACTACATCCACCATTCATACTGACATCAACCTATCCACCTACCACTACATCCACCATTCATACTGACATCAACCTATCCACCTACCACTACATCCACCATTCATACTGACAAGAGGGCAGGATACACTGTGCTATAGTAAAAGTTGCACATGGAAAAAGCGTAGTGCTTGAGGGGAGGACGACATTTGGCTAGGATGGAATACATTATATAGTAAAACCTGCAAAAGAGTAAACCAGGAAATACACACTACCCTCCCCCGTGCCCAATAAAAACACACAACACTCCCCAAAGCAAAAAATATCTCAAAGAGAGAGGATGCCAAACATCACCCAGTGCATCTCTGTGCATGAGTGTGTATATACTAAACATATCTGAGGCACTGAGATCCATCTGACACCAATTACCCCCCTTATTAAACCACAGGCATTCTGCTTAATACCACACACACACAGTAGACAAACAAACACACACACATACAATGGGAGAGAGAGAGAGAGACAGAGGGAGAGAGAGAGAGAGAGAGAGCGAGAGAGAGACAGAGGGGGAGAGAGAGAGAGAGAGAGAGAGAGAGAGAGAGAGAGAGAGAGAGAGAGAGAGAGAGAGAGAGAGAGAGAGAAAAGAGCAAAAGGGACATGAGACCTCTATCTTTCACCTCAGTCAATAATTCATGCTGTGCATGTATGCTCCTTGTGCATCATGGGAAACGTCCACTTCTGGCTGACCTCCAGAGTGACCCATAGTGGCCCCCACCCCTCCTCTCCTCCTTCCCCCTCCATACTCTTCCCTCTGTTTTTATCAGTGCCAGAGTGATAAGGAAAACCCCTCTGTTACAGACAGAGAGAGGAGAGATAGCCAGCTCTCACTGCTGCTCGGACTATAACTAATGCCTAGGCTTCAGCTCAGTGTGTCTCAGGCATAGTCATGCAAATCACCTCAGATACACTAAGGCTGGGCTTCTGACTGGGTCCTCTTCTTTTAAATAGTGTCTTTAAAAAAACATAATTAACCATTTGGGTCTTTGAAAAGTGCTATATAAATCCCACATTATTATTATTGTTAAATAATTCAGATTGAAAACATCATTTTGACATACATCTATTGCTGAGCAGATGTCGTCACTGAAACCATTCTGAATGACTTGAGTTCTCATGCGGTTTGTTCATGGGGTTGTACCACAACAACCAATAGAGAGCAGTGTGTTTGTCCCACTCAGAAGCGGGCTTCAGCTGTGGTGTTTCTCTCATAAACAAGGGCTGCATGGAGTCAACATGGAGTCAACAGACTAGTAAACCTCTGAGTGCACTCATGCTTAACCTCTCTCTTGCTGTTTTTTGCTTTCGCTTTTCTCACTTCTCTCTCACTCTGACTTTGCCCCCCCCTTTTCTTTTTCCTGTTCTCTCATGCTTTCTCTTTCTCACTCTGACCGCTCTCTCTCTGACATTCCCCCTCTCTACCCTTTCTCTCCCTCCCTCCCTCCCTCCGTCGCTCTCTCCTCTATTTTCTCCCTTCATCTTCCACACAAACAAGGGACCAAAACAACCATTCTTCCTAAATGTTCATTGTTTCAATGCATATATTTATGAGGTCTGAATCTGGGCCTAATTTTTTTTGCTCATTGACACAAATCTTGAGGCGCAGCACGCATCTCTCCCCGACACTGTGACCGTAGCGCTGCACTCAACCGTGGCTGTAATGGAAAGTGGCTGATACTTTATCTAGAGTTTATCAGAACCAATATTACAGACATTCTGAATCTCTCTTGCACACTAGCTCACATAAAAAGAGGATCTGACAATCACAAGCCTTAATAGTGTATCCCAGAACATCTATTTCCTTACAACAACAACAACAACAGATTAAAAGAAGGCAACAAAGAGGAAGACGAGAAGACAACATATTTGGAGAAGTCCTCTCTTGGACTCCAAGGTTAGGTTCAATAACCTCCTCCATAGTGAACCCATGACAGACGGATGGTGAGAAAGGGCAAAAGGAGATGGTCAGGGGGAGCAACCAGACCTTTCCACTCTTACTGGCTTAGTTCCCACTCTCAGAGGGTCATAGGGCCCTGGCCACCTCTCTCTCAATTAACACATAGAAAACCCTAAACAATCCTTAAATAAACGGCCACTTATATAACACCATACAAACATATAATCAAAGCATATAAAACCTTAGACTAAACTTCCAAAAACATCCACTTATGCTAAATATATAACACTATCAAACCCACCATTAACACATAAGACCCTAAATAAACCTATGTGATTGTATAACATTATACAATCACATAGAGAACTGTGGGTTCTGGTCCTGCTAGGTTTCCACAGGAGAGAGACAGCTTTATCACTGTGTAAGTGTGATTTAATGGGCCAGTGTCAACCACCACAACAGGTGGGAAGAGTCAATATTGGACACCAGTGTTTAGAGTCACACAGGCCTTCGTCTGATGCTTTATTTTCACACCAATGGCCAGTACTTCCTACTTCTGCTTTAATCACCTCAGCTGCTATCCTAGCACATATTTACTCTATCATTACTGTATATAATACCATACATATAACTGTATTGTCCCCCGTGTCCTCCATTGTGACTGCTTTAACTCACCTCAGCTTCCACCCCAGGAACCACATATATATTTTTTCAATTCAATATGATTCAATTCATCTTTATTGTCCACTATGGTATTTTGCTCCTTTAAAAAACTGGATTGCGATTGTCACAGTTCAGAAACCCAGGAACCATATTTTTTCAAGTAAATTCAATACAGTACAGTTCAATTGAATACAACTTTATTGTCCCCTATAGGGTATCCTACTTCTTGCTTCCCAAAATACTACTGTATTATTCCTATCTATCACTTTCAGTGTTCCCAAAACATCCCCCCAGAGAACCCTCTCCTTCCCTAGACCAGGTCTCTCCCACTCTCCTCTCTGCAGCTTCCCACGGACACATAGCGGCTACTGGGCTGGAGGAGGACTGTGGGAAGGCAGGGAGCCAAGGGCTTTCTGGGGACGAGTAGTCACGTCTGTCAAGAACCCACACACAAACATACGTGCATGGACAAAATGTGCGCACACACGTAAACTCCCAAGCACACGTGCAGATGCTCTGTGGGTGCTCGTGAGTGCAACACTCTGCATCAATATTTTCTAAAGTATATTTGATGCTGTTCATAGTCACGTCATAGAGCTCAGTCTCAGTTTAAGGTAAAGATTGAGGGTGGGGTAATCTGATCCTTGATCTGCGGTTAGGGACAATATCTATATCTCAGTGTTGTGAGTCTATCAGAAAATAACCATATTGCTAGTTCCCAGGCTGTCCCTATGGGAGGGGAGAGAGGGTTCCCAGAACCACCCCCACTCAACCTCATTCATTATTCTATTACTCTCTATATCTATCTGTATATATGTGTTTGTGTGTTTATGTGTGTGTGTGTGTCCTCTCTTCTCTCCTTCTCTATGTGTGTGTGTGTGCTTCTCTCTCTCTCCCTGTGTGTGTGTGAGTCTCCTTCTCTCTTCTCTCCTTCTCTGTGTGTGTGTGTCTGTTTCTCTCTCTCTCTATGTGTATGTGTGTGTGTGTGTGTGTGTGTGTGTGTTTCTCTCTATGTGTGTGTGTGTGTTTTTCTCTCTGTGTGTGTGTGACTCCTTCTCTCTTATCTATGTGTGTGTGTGTCTTTCTTTCTCTCTTTATCTATGTGTGTGTGTGTGTGCGTGTGTGACTCGTTCCCTCTTCTCTCTCTCTCTATGTGTATGTGTGTGTGTGTATGTGTCTCCATGCTATAGGACTAGACTATAACCAGTGTGAGTGTGTGAGTGTGTCTCCTTCTCTCTCTATGAGTATGTGTGTGAGTGTCTCTCTCTCTCATTCAGGAGCCAGGGTGATTCAAGTCTTCCTCTGTTGAGGTCCAGGTGGAAAGTCCATTATCTGAGCAGGTTCTATAAATAGCAACTCAGTGAGTCCAGTGAGAGCCTGGGGGAGAGCAGACACTGGACCACTAACACTGTCCACAACTAACATGACGTCCTGTTCAGTATGGAGTTCCAGGTATGTAATGTATGCTTTATGGTCATACAGTTCATGTAAATTGATAGCCACTGGTCTTCATCACAGGGGTCCTACAGTACTGTACCCTACACCAGTTCAACCATTCTGACTCCATGTTCTATATTCCATCAGAATAGATTGAGGGCAGGTGAAAAGGCCTGTAATGTAAGAGAAGAAAGAGGAAGGAGAAAGAGGGAGAAAAAGCATGGAAAGGAAGGGACAAGGGTAATAAGGAGGAGGCTGCTGTGTGGATAAGTAGTACTTCAGTTTGGAGCTGGCAGGGCCAGGGCTCTTGGACCGACCCCAACCAGCTCACTGTTGTACTGGTTCCCCTGGGCAACATTACAGTGGTCCGGATTCCGCATCGCCATCTTTAACTGGGCCATAATGATTAGGGAGCTGAACGCGCTGACGGCACCGGGCTCATGTTATTACAGCAACCCTGATTTACACTACACCACCACCCATAATGCATATGGTCCAGCCCTTTCAACATCACTGCATGCGTAGCCCACCATAGTCCACTGTCTAAATCTATATGGTTTGTGTGCTAAAGGAAAAATCCTTGGAGGGACAAAAAAAAGTTGTAATCATGTTCTATTAAATGGGTGATGGTGAGGAGGACTATGCTTCCATCTTAGGGACTGAAAAACAAAGGAAAAGAAATGTCCCCTGCTATCTCATGCCTTCTGGGAGTTAAGTCATCCAATTAGATTCTACTGATGATGACTGGAGGTAAACAGAACAGAGCAGGGTAGTCGGGGTGGTGTGTGTGTGTGTACCCCCACAGTGTTTATCTAAAGCTGTCGTCGGAGAGAGTGAAATCAGGCTGACTCCATTGGAGGTGAACGGTGTGTGTGCGTTTGAGTTCCTGGGCTCTGGAGACTGTGGTCCTACCTCTGCTTCCAAGACACACAGCACTGTTGACTATGATAAATAACTACCAGCCTGTACCTGTATGACCTTAGCACAGTCATCGGTTCAACTCTGGGTTAGTTCTGTTGGCATACTCTACTGGGGAAGAAAGAGGGGATGAAGGGGGAGTTGGGAGAGAGAGAGAGAGAGAAGAGGGGGAGTTAGAGATAGGGGTGGGGGAAGAAGGGAGGCAGGGAAACCTTTATTTAACTAGGCAAGTCAGTTTAGAACTAATTCTTATTTACAATGACGGCCTACCCCGGCCAAACCCTAACGACGTTGGGCCAATTATGATGGGACTCCCAATCACGGCCGGTTGTGATACAGCATGGATTCGAACCAGGGTGTCTGTAGTGATGCCTCCAGCACTGAGATGCAGTGCCTTAGACCGTTGCGCCACTCTGGAGCCCAAGAGGGAGAAAGAGAGAGATAGAGACCCAGTTGAGGCAGAACGAGGCACTGCTGGGAGATTTGTATGTGTGAATCTCTGTAGTTGTGATAAACCACTACAGAGGATTCAGGAATGATGTTCTTTGAAAACATAAAACTCAGTTGCAGCATGGACTATATGGGACTAGTACATCTGGGCCTGGAGAACATGCATGAAGTCGTTTGTCTATTCCTGCAATTTACAGTAATGTGTTACAGATGTGAGTTACAGTGTGTGTGTGTGTGTGTGTGTGTGTGTGTGTGTGTGTGTGTGTGTGTGTGTGTGTGTGTGTGTGTGTGTGTGTGTGTGTGTGTGTGTGTGTGTGTGTGTGTGTGTGTTATATGGATCATAACTGTGGGTGAACTATGGAAGAAGTGGAAGAAGAACGAGCCACAGTGGCATAAATGAGGAATGACAGTTAATGACAGAAAACATGCTGTAAATAAAGCATGGTTCACCCATTCTGAAGAATGGAACAGTGTCCCTTATTCCACACAGAAAAGGGTCAAAACATTTCCAGAGACATACACTTGCACCGGCCCAGGAGCCAAAGCCCTGTGGTGTGTTTGTTGAATCTTGCAGGGGCCGGACCCAGCCAAGGCACACCTACAGAGCCGGGGGGAGTGACACCACCCACAAATATACAGGGGGAGTGGTGATCTCGGACCAATTATCTTCACAGTCTTGTGTCAACAAGCATAGTCATAGAATCGCCCTATGGCTGCGCTGCTATGGATGCCCAAATCGAGTCATTAACACATCATAAGAGAGAGCTCTGTGTAAAATAGTTGTGTTCTTTTAACATGTTTGAGTTATCCTGTATAGGCCTAGATTGAGATTCCTGTAGATATAAAAATATGATATAAAGAATCAGGCTGCTTACAATAAACATATTCCATGCAATATGTTGATATGAATAGCTCCTTGTGGTTCACTTGTGTCCTGTTTCCAACTATATTATGGACAATTCTGAGACATAATATGCTTCTAAATGTATCTATATCTGAGTATGTGACATGGTTACACCATTACTGATAGATATCCCATTACTTCACCTCCTTGGAAACCGATTCTAAGACACTTTAAAATAGGGTGCCAGCTGCCAACAGGCTGTAGGCTACTCAGCAGTCGGAAGTTTTCAATGCCTACGAATCTCCCAGTTTAACAGTGCAATAACATTCACGAATGTGCGAATGAGATATTTGACAATTGACGCGTGCTTTTCTCACAGTCAAAATACAAGGCTGCAAAGTGTTTTCTCACAGTCAAAATACAAGGCTGCTCGATTTTCCATTTCATACATCAAGCCCATATGAACAAATATCCAAGAAAAACAAATATAGGATAATAGGCTAAAAATGCTAAGAAATAAAACAGGCCTAATTGTAGCCAATGGATGGAGTATAGGCTACAATCTTATAAATGTTGAAACTGGTTCACTGTCGTTTGAGTACAAACCATTCCATACTCAAAATGTGCTTTAAAAAATATGAACACAGAATTGCACAAAATAAGTTTGCAAGTAAATAATTCTCATAAGCGTCTTATTGAAACAGGTCCTGCAGGTTTACAGTGTGAAACTAAAATATTTTTTGCGTTGGCCCAACTTTATCTGTCAAGGAGGAGAGCGCACAGCATACGAGCGCTGCTTTCCAAGCCCCTGCAACCGACAGTAGTGTGGAGTTTGGAGCGCTCTGGGTTGCGTTCTAGCTCGCCTCGAGTCGCCCCTCCCATTCTCGTTAAAACTCTCCGTTCCAATTCGCCAATAAAGCGCTTTTGTCTTGGGGTCAGGAAGCTTACCGGCTCTCGCCGGACACTTGAAGCGCATTCCTCGACAAGGAGCTTTCAACCACTCCTAGACACCGGTGGCTGAAGAGTTTTTATGTATTTTAATAACTTTATGCTGTCGCACAGTTTCGGGGACTTTTGACAGAGTGCACCACGGACGACTAAAGGATTTCGAACTGTTTACTTGTTCTATGCGGACCCTCTTGGATAAAAATACTATGTAGCACACATTTCTGAAGTGCGCCCGCAACTCAAACTTTACACAGGGAACAGGACCGGTAAGTTTTTTTCCCGAACATAATGATTTTATGAATACACACTGCAACGTTTATATATGCAAAGTTGTATGACAGATTGGTAATTGAGTAGGAGACATGTTGCAGAATGCGTAAAGAAGTACAGTTTTGGAAAACAAGCCCTACAGCTGATAAAAATGTGGGGTTATTATTTTGGATAAAGCTTGTGTTTATAAACTATGCATGAATAACTTACGTAATTTATTGAAAAGTAATATCATTAAATTTAAAATGAATTATTATAATTATTATTTTTCTTCATAAAGAGACATTCGTTTTTAAGAAACATATATGCCTACTGGTACACACCACCCTTCTACAGA